>OZ024708.1:5283436-6008832 GCA_964016945.1 Microplitis deprimator
CCCTCAATAAAAATTATAGAATAATTCAAATTCAAATTTTCTGTACATTTATTTTTTATTATTTTCAAATTTAAAAAAAAAGTTTATAAAATGATATTTTTTTCTGATCTAAGGATGCGTAGATACGATTAAGAAAAAAAAATCCTAAAACAAAATTTTTCAGTATCAAATTCAAATTCAAAATCAAATTCAAATTCAAATTCAAGCCGCGGAACTACATAATTATCGAAAAAAAAAGAAAAAAAGACAAAGTATTCCTCGTGCACGTGGTCGAGGATAAATAGAAGCAAACAGTTAACACTTATTACCGAGTGTGCCGCGACTCTGCTTATGTGTTTCAGACTTTCTGCCCTCCTCCGCGTCCTTAGACTTATCAGGAACGGACTCGGCCCTATATCCGTTCGACCCCCAGCAGGAGAACTTTCAAGAGATCTGGTTGCCCCCGACCAGTATGTACCCCTATTTTTTATTCCCCGCGACTGCGCGCACTTACAGCTACAGTAACAATAATGACGATCACGATTACGATCGTCATCGTCATGGTCACTATGGCCTACCAGAAATGCCTGGTAGCGTCGAAACCGACAGACACAAAATAGGTGTCTACCGATCGTACGATCCTCAATCAAACGAAGACCGTACGAATTCGGGATTAGCTGGCTCCCACGAGGATCATAAAAATATTGGGGGCTCTTCCTCTTCTTCTTCTTCTGCTTCTTCTTCCCTCTCAAACGAACCCAAGCATGCAAACAACGGCACTGAGCATGATCTCGAAAGGCACAAATTCGATCGCGGTAATGAGCACTATCAGCACCATCACCACCACAACCAAAATCACAATCATCGGAACCGCGATCGTCACCACTATGATAATCGTCCCGATGCACCATCACAACCATCACCTGTTCCTGCACCACCACTACCACCATCATCATCAATACCACAGCCTGCATCGCCTGAAATTCAGAACGAGAAAGTACCTGCACAATCGGCACCAGCACTAAGACCTGGCACCAATCGTTTTGCACCGAGACCTACTTACGAGCATGGGGCTGTTGTTGTCGACCGGATTGACGACGACTTCGGTCTGCCTATTGATCGACTTTTTGATCTTCGTGAAGCCTTTGAGGGCTTCATTGCTCAAGGTTCGTAACCACGGGATAATTATTCGCGTTTATAAATATATATAATATTTTTTTATTTATTTTTAAATTTCAATTACTAAAAAAATTAAAATTTCAGCCGAATTATCCATAATACCTGGATTGTTCAAGTAGACTTAAAAATAAAAAAAAAACGTTTGATTATTTTAATCTGCACGAAAAAAAAACGAAAATAAGATTTAAGTCTTGAAAATAATTTTCACTGGCTTTTAAATATATTTGACTAGTTATTAGTAAAAAAAAATTCCTTATAATTAAGCCCATTAGATAAATTAGTTGTAGTAAACAAAATCATCAGGGCGATACACTTACGCGCTTACAGTGAAAATCATCTCCCATCCCGACAACACGACGAGTTTCGAAATCATCGAGTCGCAATTGGAAAACCCGCTGATTGACGCCGATCATCAGGATCTTCATGCCCTAAAGCAGCTGGCTCTGCCGGGATTCAGGCATCGACCTCATCATCGAAGAAATCATTCAACTGATGATGATGGTAAGTTTTAAATTATTTATACATTTATTTATTTGAATGAACTTTGAGTTGTTTAAAATAAATGATTTATTCAAAAATTGACTTTTGAATCGTATCTCGACGTGAATTGCAGTCTGATCGACTCTATTCTTTCATTCTACATCCCAAATAGATGGATTCGATTACAAATGATGCGGCATACTCTTCTGTTAGCCTGTATATGTGCAATCGTTAAAATAGGATCTATTTATTTTCGCTAGAAATGCACTTTAAGCTGATGGTAATGACACCAGTATACGATGAATCGTTACGCTCGGGTTTTCACCATCGCAAAATTACACACCCAGTACGTCTAGCCCAGTACACACAATGGCAAATAGTATCCTGAGTACAGTATAGTAAAGTAAATCGATTTATCCTGTTTTTATTTTGTTTCCACGTGAGAAAATGTCGAGAAGCTTAATATCGGTACCTGCATTACTATAACTACAGGAATCACATTAATGCTATTTGCCATGATCTCTGTTCAAGTATTTTAAACTCTACCTTTTTTTTATTTTTTAACTTAACACAAAATCGGAAAATCTCCGTCCAAGGTAATGTTCTCCGATTATCTGACTTATAACTTAGAACACCGAGTTTACGACTTATTTTACAGCCGAAAAGAAAATAGCAATGTTTTTTCCATTATCGTCTGCATGCGATTGGAAGCAACCGGCAAGCTGAAAAAAAAATAAAACATAAAACAATGTTATAGTGTACGCAAAAGAGCAAAAAATGACGATAAAAATTTAAGAGTTTGTAACGATTTTTCGAAATACATTTACAGTTACACATATTAGAATATGTCTTAGTGCAACAAAATGTGTTTTTTTATGTTCACTTCGAAATCCATTATACGTAAAAAAAAATTTCATACCCTTAGTTGTAGAAGGATAAAAAAAGTTTTTAGTGCGAGTGTTGTATTTTATTGCACATTAAAATTTTCGGCTGATTAACTCGCGTAAAATTGTTTCTACAACTTTTCTGAAAAACTGAAGTAAGATAAAATTCATACTATTGCAAAGGGAATTTGTTAATGAACAAGTTTAATGGAGTCCGAAGTCGGTTAATTAAAACATTGATACCGAAAGTTTCGTTTTTAGTAAAAATATTAGTGATATCCTACATGCACGGAGGTTTGTAAACACAATATAGCTTCCGAAAACGGCTACTAGTCATAGTTCTTTTCTTCCATGGCTTTGAAATTTCATAGAAAATAACCTTTCTGAAAATCACCACACGAATTATTTCCGTGTAAAAGAAATTCGTTCCAAAATGGTGAACTTCTAAATTTGAGAAAATTTTGAACTTTAACTTGATCATTTTTGTAGCTTTTGAAAAAATTTTCAACAGAGTATTTTCTAGGCAGGTTTTTTAGAGCTCCTGAAGCAAAAAAAATAGATTTAAGAACTTTGCTGGTTTCAAAATGTAAAACAAAGACTTTAAAACAAATTATAGACGAGTTTTGACTCTTATCAAAACTGCTGAAGAACAAGGTCACGAGATTGAAAATTTCTTTTACTCTTGGATTTTTTTATTTCTAAACATGATCAATTCAAGGTTCAGAATTTTTTCAAATTTGGAAGCTCATGGTTTTTAAGCTTTTTGAAAAATTTTCGGGATGCATTTTTGTTTTTTTCTTTTTTCACGTGAGTCAGTTCGGTTGTGATCTAATTGAAATACTGTAACTCTATTTAGACTAAATAAATTTCTTTTTCATGTTTAAAACTCTTAGATTTTTTTCGTGTTTAAAAATTTAAAACAGTCTAATTGATAAACATATATATATTATTTAAAAGTGGTTAGTTTAGGTTTAGGCCCAAAATAGTTAAGTACTGTAGATAAAATAAAATTAAATTTAAACTAGTTGACAGTACTCTCATTTCCTTATTTCTTAAGAGGAATATCTGAATCCGGTCGCGATATTACCCACGATCACGATGACAAGTTAGTTAAGTAAATACGGTTCGCAGTACAAATCTTGAAAATTAATAAGTTTTAGTAGGTAAAATTTAAGGATTAATCATGATAACACTAATAGCTGTCGTAAACTTAGCTCTTTTCCTTGATGTAAGACAACTTCTCAGTTTGTCATCCAATTTATCTCAAGTAGTTTGTTTTTTTTCTTTTTATTTTTTATGTAACTTATCTCCGTAGATAGAAAACTTGAATGCCAATACAAATTTCAGAAACTCGAGCCCCAAAGCCAGAGAAGCTACTCATTAGTAATTCAATTCATCTCTCAGATTTCTAGAGCATTCAATAACAAGACGTTTAGAAAATAACCTGTCTAATTATATTTAATTTTATTTATTTAAATATATCTTAAGAATTTCAAATCCTCGGCATCTCTTTGTGGTGTCTCAGTTTCTCAACAAAATAAAGAAAAATTTTTTTTTTCCATTATTACTGTTGCTTCTCGAGTGTCACGCCGGCTTCTAACAATCAAGTATTTTGTCATCAAACGAAAAGTTTTTTTGTCATCTTACACTTTTCCTTTGTTTTCACGCTAATTAAAAAGCCGAGACGTTTGATGATATTATTACGTGTCTAATTATTACGGAATTAATATTAAAATTTATTAAACAAAATTTTCATTTTACTCCTTTACAATAAATTCAATTCAGTATTTTATTTTACCGGAAAAAAAAAAAAAAAAATGAAAGATCTTAATCTGGACTGAAATTCTCAGCATTCTCACAATAAGTCGAATCATCAGCACCATTAATCACCAGTATATTTACTCATCACAAACAAGAATCCTTGTTTGCAAAACTTCACTAAACAAATTTAAAAGTACCAATCACGTATTTAGTCACCAATCTATCGTCTATTTTCGATCAATTATCCGACGAAGGTCCGATCGTTGATATAAAGCTTCTATTGACTCAGAACAGGGTTTTTTTTTCGTTAAGCTTGTATTAACATCAAAAGAATATCTCTTTAAAGAAGTAAAATAAAATAAACAAATAAAAAACTCTATATAAAACACAAAAAACAAATTAAGAAAAAAAGTCAAGTTTAACTGTAGAGAAATTCGATTCGCCATTATAGGGTTTTTCTGCAGAAGCTCATTCCAGTAAATAGTTCCACCTAAGCCCGTGTATCGAGAATAGAAATTTTCTTCAGTAATTTTTTTTTTCGCCATCTTTCTTTCAGTCGACGGCGGCAAATTAAGAGATGAAAAAGAAAATTGCTTGATTTTTAAAATAGTTAACATTTAAAAAATTTTCACTGTAAATAATTCGCGGAATGGATGACTTTTTATTTATTCAATTCCCTCGGAGTGAATTTCACTCCGAAGGGAAGTTTCGGAAAATATTAATTGTAAAAAAAATTACTAATACATAGCGAGCTTAGGTCTTTGATATTTTGACATTTATATTGAGTACGGAAGTAATTACGAGCTCCCTTTCCATATCTTCGCGCGAAACGATTTTTAAAAATTATAAGCTGCTGATAATAAAACTTTAACAAATATAATTCCACTGAGTCACAAACTGTCGTATGACTTACATCAACCATACCACGAGATAACATTTCATATTTTACCGAAATATAAAATATTCCCATAAAAACTATGTCACTATAGCTATTCAATAATTGAATATTTTTACTATGTATTATGTATATGAAATTATAATTTAGTGAGTTACTAAAACATTTCATAAATTAAAAACATAATATTTTAAGTTTAATTATTAATATCTGAATGAATTATTTATTGAAATAATTATGTTTATAATTAACAGCTATTTCTATTAAATATAAATTTATTTAAGTATTCAAACTCCAGACCGGAGTGAGTGCGGATTGAAATAAAATCCGCATCACTCCAAAATCACTCCGCTGGGAAAAAATTCCCCATTTACTCCGTAAACGAAGTGATTTTTTTCTCTAACTCCTGAACTCCAAGTATAGTGAATTCGGATTGAAATAAATTCCGCATTCACTCCCGATATTTTACAGTGTAGTTTCCTTTGATTATTATTATTTCATTATCTCATACAGAACTTATAAAATAGCCAAAGGGCTAGTGTGCTAGGTCGTTAAAGCCTTAAATGGTGGATCTCTGTCGGCGGCATCCTTCCCCAGATAAACTCAACTCACCCAACTCTGATATAAACCCCTCTCAAATAAGAGGGTGAGAAGACAGAGAGAGAAATATTATCCTGTTCGTTTGTAAGTGCAGCATATCGTAAGACACGTCTTACAAGAATTACACGAGAAACTAAAGCCAACTATGTATTAAATTACATCAACCCGAGGGTATTTTCACCAAAATTGCAATAACACATACATGTATATTTGTTTTCATTAATATTCATTTGTTTGAAAAGTCAGAAAGTTGTTCCACAAGAATAACTATTAAATTTGCTGCAGCACATTAGAGAATATCTGTCTTAACATCGAGTATTTGTCAGTCAGAGTAATAATACATCTTATTTGTAAGATGTGTCGCAGTCGAAGAGAAGAGTTAACTTGGAGTATAGTGAAAGAAAAGTTAGTTTCACTCGTTTGTCTTAATAAACCATGTCGAATTTATCTCAAGATGTACAATATAAATATACTTTAGCGCTGCAGTTGTGGTAGTAGTGGAAATAGTAGGGGTTGTATAGTGATCCCTCGTAGGAACGTTAGCTTTTGGGTTTACTGCGGTGGTAGTATTCTGGCCTCATTTTTCTTATCGAATCGAACATAGCCGGTGTGCGCCGCTACGATGTGAGACGTGGGTACAAGAGGGTGTACTTTAATATCCAAGGTGCTTGAATATATCGACCTAATATCCTCCGTCATGCTTGAGAAAAAATAATAAAAGAATTGGAGAAGAAAAAAAATAAAAAAATTTATAACTCGCGCTTTTTTAACTGGATAAATATATAAATACGTTTTTTTATATTTCCTGTTGAATTTAATGTACTGGGAAATTTTATCTTCTGTTGTAATGTCTTACATACATCAATCACTTTTTTCATGATTTTGGTTAAAAATTGTTTGTAAACTTGGAAAAATCTTAAAATTTTCAATATCATTTTAAAAATTATGGCAATTTTATTTGTTAAAATAGGGGACGAAAGGGGGCAAAACAGAATACCCCAAAAATTTTATGAAAACAAAATGTTTTTCAAACATTCCAAAACCACTTTTGTAAATATATACATTTATACTACTCTATTATAATAGAGCATTATTTTGAATTTTTTTTTTTTGTTATACTTTTCCAAAAATCGAGTGTCAGTCGAAAAATGTTAATCCCTGATTTTAAAAAATGATTCAATCCATGCTCAGTGTATATCTATACATTAGTCGAATCAAATTATTTTAAATCATTTCAAATTGTTTCAAATCATTTCAAATAATTTTTCTTAATCAGGGATGTCTTCTTTTTATGATACAAACTATTAAAATTTTTTTTTTCTTCCTTTGTATTCAAAAATTACGTAAAATGTAATTTTTCTTAGTAAATTACTTACAAAAAGTTTATTTAATATCCAGAAATTTTATTTTTCACCTTTTTTAGGGGGTAGCACATTTTGCCCGCAGAAATGAAATTTTTTTTTTTAACGGAAACTGAAAATTTTTACTATTCACGTTAGCGAATTTGAGATCTCGAAAACCTCGTTTTGCCCCCCCCCCCCCCCCACGTGAAAAATTATTTTTTTTAATATCTATAGATATTTTTGGACTTTTATTGATTGTACATCTGCTAAAGTTTTTGAAACAAAAATGATTTTCAACTTTCAAAAAATTTATAAAATAATTTATGATAACAAATTTTTTACAATTTTTCGACCCATTTTTTTTTTCACGGAATTTAAAATAATAAATGTTGCCGCAAAATGAGGCAGGCTAATAAAATGTGTGTTGTTTGTTAGATTCGGCGATTGATATCGAGAAGATTCATCAACCTGTCAAACTGATACTGTCGAGTACGTGTCATCAAGCTTATTCGATGTGTCGGTAAGTTAAAAATATCAGATAATAAAATAAAAGTTGTTTGCGAATAAATAAAAAATATGATAAAACGTTAAATAATTTATTTAGAAATGATTCAGAATGCAGAGGATTATTTCAGCCAATACTGAATCACTGCGATGCTTCAAGCTGTGCTCGTAATGAGTGTATGAATGCATTGCAGAATTTCTACAAAAAAGCTAATGATAGTCACTCGATGGAGATTGCTTTTTGTCTCTGCAAGTGAGTAATTGTTTTAATTTATATTGGGGGCTTCGACGACCGACGAGAGGGTTGACTTTGCTTGTAGTTGGACTAGGAGTAGTCGTGGGAGTGGAGCCTGAGAGAGTGAAAAAGGAAGGAAAAGTGAGTAGGGTAATCATGAAGTACGATGAACCAAAAGCTGAGAGATGGTAACAACGAGCTCCACTAGACATTTAACCAATTTAGAAGTGGATTCGTTCGTTACATTGATATAGATACGAGCCAAGAAATCCGGATCGCGAATTTACACGTACCCAATTAACCAGCCAATTTATCTTACAACGCTCTGATTTTTTAACTAATTATTCACTTCTTAATTCATGCTAATTACTCATTTTTTTATAATATTATTTTTTTTTTACTACAAAATAAATTTATGATAATAATTTTTCGGCAGATATGAAATTCAACTTATAAATGATTAATTCTAATTTAAAACAAAAAAACTGAAAAACGGTTGACCCTGTGGGCCAACCCTAAATCTTCTCAAAGTTTTCGAGCTCAGAAAGCTCGAAAACGCTATGATTTGCTAATTTTTGAGCTCTTCTAAGTCAAAAAATGTTTATTTTGTTGTTCAACCAAAAAAAATACATTTAGCTAAGAAAAAATTAATTTTTGTCATACGATATCTTTGGAACGAATCAACCGATTTGGACGTTCTTGGCGGCAATCGAAAGGTCTGATCATGACTTAGAACTGGATCCATTTTGGGGCAAATCGGGCAAGTCGTTTATAAGTTACATAAAAAAAATCCCAGAGAATAAAAATTTTTATTTTTTATTTTTCGTATAACTCGTAAACTACTCAACCGATCGACTTCAAAATCTATCCAGATCTAAGTCTTGGTGAGCTCTTTCGATTGCCACCTAGAACGTCTAAATCGGTTGATTGGTTCCAAAGATACCGTAGGACAAAAATTAGGTTACACACGGGCGTCTATCCGGAAATAGTCAGAATAGCTTCCTAGGACCTCAAAACGTCGAGATCTGATCAAAATTCGATTTTTGAAAATCGGACCGAAACCATTAACTTCCTTCTTTTTGAAAATATTCAATTTTCATAGCGGGAAGTTAAAAAAAAAAACAGATTTTATATTTACGTACTTTCAAATTTAAAATTGTAATTCGCTTAAAAATCGATAATTTTATGATTTTTATTTCCTGTCAAATAAGCTATTAAATATATAAATCGTGTCTTCAAAGCCACGAGATTCTTTTTCCTAGCGAAACTAGGGAAAATTCCTTTTATCGACTTTAATCGAATACTTTCGTCACTAACTGACCTCTAAGCTTTTATTTTTTCTTCCAATTGAATCAATGAAGTCTTCAACTATTTTGTACTTCCTACCATCAATTAGCAATTGCCAAATTTTTTTTTTTTTTTTTTTTGCCAAAAAATGATATAAATCACTGAAAAATTATGGGCCAGAAAAACTGAGACAAAGCTCTGAGTCCACTAGACATAAAAAAATAAATCAAAAAAATTTAAAAAGCCAGATCCCTAAAATAATTTTTCCTTTCAATTACTCATCAGTTTCACTAAATAAATAGTAAATACATAAATAATTTTTTTTATAAATAGAAAAACTCCAGACAAAGATGACGAGTGTATCGTAGCCCAGGAAAAGATGCATCCAGTCTGTGCGCAAGGTCACGATCTCTCCGAGCTTCCAACCTGTCACAGCTTAGCATTAGCGTGCCGTGAGGATAACCTATGCAGGTATAATCTCCTCGTAATCCTATCAAATTGATCATCATTATCCGTACGATGATCATCACTATAATATACTAAAGCGTAATGAAAATGTCAGAGGTGAAATACTTTTTAGCTCCTTACATGAACGCCATCCCGTGCCTCCCACCTCCTATTTCGAATATACACTTCAAACTTGACCTTATTTCGCGAAATATATTATAAATTATACAATTAAGATCGAGCATTCCAAGTTTAATAATAATAATAATAATAATAAAAATAACAATAAAAAAAAAATTACTCAAGAGTTCTTTTATGTCTGTTATACCTAAAAAAAAAAAATCGATTATTACCCCGTAGTACTTGACCTCAATGGCATCGCTAAAGTTGAATTTATTTTTATAAAAATCTTTTTTTTTGCAATTTATTTTGTCAATTGACGTTCATTATACTGTTTTATTTGTTAATAAATATCTTTTTAATTAAAATACATTAATAATAATAATAATTTCACAAGAGTATCGATTGACTTTGTATGAATAATAATTCAGTCATTTATTTAATGGTCACTTGTGATTTAAATTAATATGAAAAATAAATAATGTTAATTAATATCGGCGTTATAGATATTTTATATTGGTATTGTTCAATATCTATCTTATAATAATAATAATTAATTAACTAATTAATTAATTAATTAATGGGTTGATTGTAATCAGTATTTGCTGTTTATTTTATTTATTTGTTTTTTTTTTGTTTTTTAGAAATAAATTGGAACACTATGAGCAGAGTTGTGCAGTGGATAGCGTGACGAAAAAATGCGCGGGTCCGCCTGCTGACTGCAGAAGAGCAATGCTGGGTATTCTTGGCACGGAACTGAGATCCAATTGTGCTTGTAAGGGCACTGACCTTACGCAGTTGTATGATTGTTTGGGATGGCAGAGATTACTTTGGGTTAATCCTTGTGTTGGTGAGTACTTTTATTTTTTTTTTTTTAAATTTCATTGTTGGAGAAACTAACAGCACACGCTCTAATTATGTTATTTTTGTGTTTTGATTTTATTTTATTTACTCAAATACTAAAATGAAGACTTGTTAGAAATTTTTTCATTTTTAATAAATTTTAAAAAACTTCTCTGAGACTTTATTTTCTATATGTTTTTTTTTTAGTTACTGTGGGTGGGGTAATTGAAAAAAATAATAAAAAAATTGTTTTTGCTATTTTTTTTTCAACCGGAAAAAATTTGTACATAAAAAAAACTGTTGATTAATTTTTTTTATCAAACATTTTTTAATTGAATTTTTTCTAACTCGGTCGGTCGTAAACTTTCATGATTATTCTCAATTCTGTATCAGTTATCACTACAATGTTATATTTTTACTCTGACAATAAATATTTAATTTTTCTATTAAATTATTCACAAGTCAAAAATAAAATTTTCAGCAAAAATTTGTATATTTTCTGAAGAAATCATATCATCCATTACGCTGTCATGTCATATTTTTTAATACAATAACTTCCTAAAGTGATTTAAAATTCATATCACTCAAATTTTTGGGTTGTGCATTTAGGGTATTCTATGAATCCAACAATCATTTTTTCTACTTTAATTCCTTTCGTAAAATATAATTTTTTTAATGACACCAAGTCTTTAAAAGCTTTCATCCCTTGGATTTTCGTGGTGTGCATTCTCAAAATGCAATTAATCCAATGAAATGTTCATTTTTTTTAAGTCTTTTATTCAAATTTAATTTTTTGTAATGTTACCAAACTATCATTGAATTTTAATTTTTGAGGTGTGCATTAAATCCAACAAAGTATTCGTTATTGCAATTACTTTTATTAAAATATAATTTTTTCAAAGAGATCAAGTCTCTGAAAACTTTTCTCCTCTTGATTTTTGTGGTGTGCATTTTAGCATGCAATTAATCCAGCAAAATGTATATTTTTTAAATATCTTTTATTAACATTTATTTTTTTATAATGCCACCATACTACTGTTAAATTTTAAGTAATTTAATTTATAGGGTGTGCATTAAATCCAGAAAATTAATTTTTAAATTTAATCTATCAAAATATAAATATTCTATTAATAAAGTTATTTAATTATACCGTATGAATAGACTCACATGAACATCGCGAAGGTATATTATTGATTATTATTTGTTGAAAAGACTCTGGTAGTTGTGCACAGTGGCTGGTATTCATCAGACTAGATAAGTAATTTAGATATCAAGAAATTGGTTTGGTTGCCTTATACTCGTATGCCCTAAGTGCCCGAGTATAGAGTAAGAGACGAAGACGTCGAAACCCAGTTTACAATTCACTATTCAATTTTCCCATGTGTCCTATTGTACACAATATACCATTCTCTATTATACACAAATGTTACTCGAGGTCATATATTGACATTTTCTTTCATCTCCATTCATCCAACTGCTTTGTTGTCGTTTATTAACTGTAAATTTACCACAATAACATCAGTAACAAATAGCCAACTGCATTAATAAATTTATTGCAGTCGAGTCACAGAAAGATTTCCATGCCCGTAAAAAACATCGCCATCATTCCAATACGCGTCCAACTACAACGTTAATGTCGACCGATACCTGGGGTACATCAGCAACATTTTTAGCAATCACACCATTAATTACCGACAGTGTTGAAGACGATAATGTTATACCAGAGGTCACTAAAAAATCAACGACTCAGCCAACGATGAATGACGTCGATATATTTAGTGTTAGCAGCAGTATTATTTTAAGCACACCCAGTACAACAAGTACTACTATTGTAATTACAACCCCTTCAACAACAACTACAAGCACACCACCACCACGTAAGTTCATATATTTATTTTTAATTGCGGCAAAACGGGCCACAAAATTTTTTATAAATTAAAATTATAGAGAAAAAATAAACCCCTAGATTTTTTTAAATTCCACGTATGGGCAATATAGAAGTCATGGGGTAATTTGGGCCACCTGAAAATTTTCAAAAAATTTTAATCTGAAAATCTGCTGTACGAATTTTTATTCAAATAATTTAATTAAAATTTTCATACTTCGAAATTAAAAATAAATTTGATATCGATAACAAAAAAAAACTATTGACATTTTTTTTTTTTCGCTATTTTTTACAAAATTTATCTTAAATATTTTTATGTTAAAATGCCGGCGATTGGTGGATTAGTAATGCAAATATTTAAAAATATTAACGCTAAAGATGAAAGACTGCTGGAAAATAAAATTTCAAATTTTAAATAAATTGTTTACTAGAATTTAATATAGAGAAAAATATTTATTGAATTTACTGTTTGTTTTTTTTTACTATTCATGACTGACTTTTACCAACACTTTGATCGTTGGTGCGACATTTCGACAGACGCGCGATTCACTTCCGAGCCAAAAGGCATGTCTCAGCAGCTACTCAATCGCAGTTACACTGAAAGAAATTGGAAAAATATATATAAAGAGAAAGAAAGAAAGAAAGAAAGAAAGTGAATAGGAATAGTTCTCTCGGAACATTAAAAGTGTTATAGAATTTATATTTGAGTCAAGCTAGAGAATTGACGTAGAAAAGTGAAGAAATGTGAACATTTTTATATACAGATATATATGTATATATTTTCTTTTTTTTATTTGTTTGTTTATTTACGTACGTTTATGTTCTTAGGTTTTTGTGTGTTTCAAAGACCGAGGCAAAATCATCAGTACATACGCGAGGGCAAAGGAAAAAGAGTAAGTACACTGAAAAGCAATTTACTTGGGCTAAAAAAATCTATTTTATTTGATGGTTTTTGTTATACTTTAGCCCCTTTCAAAAATCAAATGTCGTTTACGGTATTGGCATTTTAGTTTTTTTTTACAGGCTTACAAAGATCTTTAGTGAAGAAGAATTTTTTTATGACCATAAAAATATAGTTTTCATAAATTTTAAGTACATGGTTTAAATATTATCGTACATAAGAATTTTAAAAATTTAATTTTCGCATTGAGTCAATCAATTGCTTAACATTCCTATTCATTCACTACACTCAGAAAATTAAATAATAGGAGTTACTATCTAGTTATGGTAAAATTTCTACCATCAATCCGATAGTAGTGAATATTATCTAGATGATTGTATAAATCTACTATACTATCCTGATAGTAACTGTTACCATCATAACAGTATATATTACCATCCTGATAGTAACTGTTATCATCCTGATGGTATCTGTTATCATCCTGATGGTATCTGTTATCATCCTGATAGTAAATATTACCATCCTGATGGTAACTGTTATCATCCTGATGGTAACTGTTAACATCCTGATAGTAACTGTTACGAAATTTATTGAAGAAGTTATCATCCAATAATTATTAATTCTAATAAAAAAAAATGATAACACTAACTATTTTTGCATTGAAAAACGTTTTAATCATTCTAGATGATTGGATTAAAAAATTTAGCATAATAAATTCAATTACTTAATTTTGTGAGTGTAATCAAACTTTTTATTAATTTATTTATTTTTTCAAACTCGAATTTGATTAATTTTCAGTCAAAATTTACTTAAGGTCTAAGCACTTGGAACTTTTAAAAATGTTGACCCTGATTCTAAACAGTTACCCAAAATTTTATTGATATCGTTCAATAAAAATTCCTTGGGTATTCTATTATTTATTTTTTGCTCAATGTAACAGTAGGGTAGACTTTGAATAAAAGGTAAAATAAACAAACTTTGATTAATCCGAAATAAATTTTAAAGCTCTATCGTGACAACGAGCCAGAATGCTCGGATCTGTGCCAGTGTGGAGAGGGTGTAACGCTTGTCTGCAACACGATTTGTGTCCAGCCATCACCCTGTAAGACACCCTTTGCTTTTTACAATCATGCAGCCCCAGCTTACCAAGCTTTCCGAGGTCGATGTTTGTGTTACAGCGGTCGTTTTATATGTATGCGACCTTCTCCCGGTAAATATAAACCTTTTCTTTATTCATCAATTGAAAACTTACTAAAATACTCATTATTATTTAAATAACCATTTGCATCAAATGTATAACAAAAAAATTAAATTGAATTACTGAAACAAGCTGTTAAATTTATCTTTACTTTAAATCTTAACACAGTCACAGTAAATGATGAATAAACTTTAACTATACGAGTATAATTTAATTGTTCTTGTCATGTTCAACAAACATCTTTGTGTTCAAACAGAAACTTACAATATTCCTCATGGAGTCTTCATGTTTCTTGGATACAGTGAAACAGACGAGGATTTCATGAAAACTTACAACAATTTAACTGTGCTGGACGCGGTTAACTCACTTGACAGCTTTATGCGTGAGGAAGCTAACAATAAGGTATATTATTTATATTATTTTTATCTACAATAGTAATGATAATAATTTACGGTGAAGTTTATCACCATTAGTGCTATTGTATTTGATTCCTTCAATAAAAAAATATAGTGACACTGATGGTGATACATTCACCAAAAACATATAATTATACAAGGCTAGATAAATTTAAGAGAATTCTTCTAAAATATGACAGCAAACTTGGAACACTTGCTTTAACATCATCATAATAAGAATTAACGTCATTATTCTTATTATCTGCTAAACGGTCTAAAGTAGAATATACTTGCATCAACTTTACTGATGAGCTCAGCAAATTTATTCGGGGCGATATGGTTATTTATAAAATTTATCATTCTGCACTGAAAAAAATATTTATTTGAGCCAAAGATATCGTATACTTGGATATGGACAAATGAATATTTAATTGTGAGAACTATATAATATATTTGAGCAATTTAATTGTGTGAAATAAGTGATTTATTTGAGGTAAAGAAATGATCCAATTGCTACAAATAAATAAGTGCTTCAAATGTATGTATAGTGTCGCCAAATTTTAGGTTATTTGTCAGAAATTTAATATCTTTACCACAAACATATCAATTACTTACCACAAATAAATGATAATATGTTTCCGTCAAATTATAAAATTATTTGAATCAACTGTCATATTTAGTTTTACCAAATATATTTATTTGCCAATGAGAAATATTTAAAAAAATGCCACAAATAAATTCATTTATTTGGGACAAATATTTATTTTTTTCAGCGTGGAAAAAAATTATTTTGCCCAATCATATAATGTTATACATTGTAAAAAGAAACCGGGGTAAGTCCAGGTGGTGTAGGTATTAATCTTCAACACCGAAAGTGTTGTTAAAGTAACACTGCCGCCAGTGAAAATGTTCTTTACCGCTGTTAAAAATGTTCCTCAGTGTTAAAATATTTTACTTTGTGAATCAATAAAAAACAAAAAATAATAATATGTAGAGGAAATTTCATTTTTAACAATGGTACAAAGCAATTGTTGGATATAGTTCATTGTTTTTTTATTTTCGGTGAATAATAACAAGCACATAATTATTATAGTTATTATAACAAAGTTAATTTAATTAATTATATTCGTGTTAATACGAAAACATGCGAGTTTGCTAATGGGTTCATTATTTATTTAAGTATTTTTTTTTTTTTGTGTGCCAGACATTATTTTAATCAATGCGTTTACTATTGCTATCGTTTATTGACGTTGAAATTTGATATTCCAGTAAACATGAAAGTCTGATACTTTGTGAACATATCACGTTACTGATATTGCGCGCAGGTTATTTATGTGTGAATTTGATGTCAGTTACGTTGTTCTGATAATAATTATGTAATGGAGTATTAAACTTAGATTGCTTACGTTATCAAACTAAATATTGGATCAAATATTATTTAGCAAAAAGAGGCTGTGAATGTATTATATTTTAAAAGAATTATATTAATATCTTACACTTTATAAAATTTTCCATGACTTTCCTCAAACATAATCTAGCAATTTTATTAAAAAAAAAAAAATAGTAACTAAATTCAGTGTGTCAATAAAATGAGTTTTAATGCTAATCTTTAAAGGCACATAAAATAAACACTAAAAAACTAGCATTCAAATTGTCTAGAAATTAATAGTCATTAAAGTCTATATTTTGAAAAAATGAAAAATCATATAAATGTAACGAACTATTGTTGTCTTATCTAAAAAAAAAAATATTTTTCAGACTATGTGTACCCTCTTTTTATACAACGTCACACAAGAGAATGTAATAGCAGTAGCGCGACTCGGTGGAAATAATCCACCGCCTAATAGCAGTCAAGCCCAGAGCTTACAGCACCTGCTGCGCATCAAGGTAAGTCGAAAAAGCTAAATAAATTTCTTGCCATCTAATTCCATCACTCAAACATTTTTATATATATATATATATACAACCAAAAAACTTATTTCTCTCTCAAAACGATACACTAAAAAAATCATTTTTATTAGTGACCGAAAAAATTTAATACCGCCCGATAAATTTCAATCACTCGGCCAATTAAATTTAACAACTATAATTGCATAAAATATATTAATAAATATAATATATACATATATATTTACCGTACGATTAAAAGTTAATTTTATCGTGGGATGCGAACGATCGCTATGAAATTGTTTGGTTATGGAAATTAATCAAAGAGTCAACTGTTCGTGTATGCGAGAGCTTGTGACGAGCCGCAAAATATGAATAATTGAAGCTATTTGTGCGGTTTCCATTTATTTCACTACTCGTATACTGTATATACATTTTCTCCCATGATATTTCGATCGATTATTACTATTAAAAAAAAAATAATAAAAAAATAAGAGCCCCAATACTCATGGGAGCTCATGGATTAAATATCATACGTTCACGATTTAAAAATCACAATCAAATCTATACATATAGATATTTTTTTTTTTTTTTTTTTTTTTTTTTTTGTAAAAACATTGAATTCGCAGTTGATATTTTCCGTAGTTCTATTCACTTTCATGCTTTTGCTTACTATACTTCCAATTAATCCAGAACGATTTAACTATTCAACATTCAAATATACTCTCTATTGTTTAAAACCTATTTCAATACGATTACTCGGGAGGTTAATTAATTTTCTATCTTTAATTAACGAGAAATTCATGTTTAAGTTGGTTTTTTTTTCTTTTTCTAATGTCAACTTAGTCTGTTGTTTGGACGAATATCTTTTCATTAAAACACTATAAATAGTACAATCGATTTTTTCTAACAAACGAACGTTCAAATTATTTTCTTTTAATTAACTCTACACTTTCAAGGCTTCTTTGCACTTTTCCCATTAGTCGACTTAATTGTACAATTTCAATAAATTTTTTTCTAAATTTACACTTCAAAATTAAGAAAAAATATATTCTATTAGTAAAAATAAATTCGAAAAAAATATTTTAAAAATATAAAATCCAAAGAATTTTATTTTTTTCGAAATTTGTATATTTTAATTGAAAAAAAAAAAAGTATTTGGAAATTCCAAAAGTGCACACCTCAAACGCACATGTAATATTTTGAGTAGTCAATTTACTTTTATTAATTACTAAGTTACGTATTTCTTGACAGCAATTTTTTGACAGTACAATACTGTCAATTCTTATTTACTTACTAAGAAGAAAAGTTAAATAACTATAATAGCAAAAATAAAAAAAAGAAATCCAACCTCATTACGTTTAATTTTTAATTCAATTTAAATGCTCAGTTTAAAAATTTTTTCCCGCGAAAAAATAGCCGCTTTCAATTTGCACCACCAGGTGTCACATTGAAAGTGATCAAGTCCTAACAGTAAAAAAAAAAAGTAAGCGCTTACAGATCGTGGAATCGAGTTACTAAAAACTCTGTCTATCTATTTGTGAAAAAAAATGGCGACTTTGTTATGAGTTGAAACTATCAATTTTGGGTTTTTTCTTAATTATTAATGAACATGACGGTTTACAATAGTGATATTCGAAGGGGTACCTAAGACTTAAAATCCCAAGCTAATAAAAAAAAAATCAAAGTGATTCATCAACTCTTTCAAGAGATTTAGTGCTCACATACATACAGACGAACTGACGTCCAAGTAAAATTTTTTTCAATTAACTTTTTTTTAATAACAGTCTAAATAAAAAAACTTAACTATGTCAGAATTATTCATTGGAGTTTTATTTTGCTATTAGTGTTTTTTTTTTAATTAAGTGCTTTATAAAATTAGTGGTAATGATTGAAGTTGATCGAAACTCAGTTTTAAAATTTGGTGGTAGTAAAGCACGACCTCTCCGCTTCGCATTAACGTGTGCAATTTTTTATTGAAAATTTATAATTTAAAGTAAAAAAAATATTTAAATAGACCAATCACTGCAGTAATAAAAAAAAAGAAGTTAAAAAGTCTCAATAATTTTCCGTAAATAAAGTAGAATCAACTTAAGTTAATTTACGTATTTAAGTGACTACAAGTTTAAAATTTAAACTTTTTTACACACTGAAGATCCCTTTGATCCCAGTTTATTATTAGTACAAGAAGTGTACCCGCACAAGCTTTGGAAAAGCTCAAAAGTTGTTTGGGATAGACGTAAAACAGAGTTGGGTTTCTACACAGTGCATGGTTCTCGAAATTTAACGGACCCTGACCTCTTCTTCTCCTCCTTTCGTTCATCTCCTCGAGGGAAAGCTTAATCCCACCGTGGCAGTTTCTCAGAATCTTGAAATTACTGTGTTGGACTTTCTGAGAAGTCTAAATCGATTTTTCGTTAACTCGAAACTTTAAAAGCTATGGGACTCTTAGACAAAGCCAACAGTACTAACTATACACCTGCATGCTGTTTCTGTTCCTTACTTAAGACAACACACATCCTTACACTGCACCACCATACGAGCGTACAAGTAACTAATGTTAGATATAATACTGGAGTCATAGATTTATAACTAGAGCGTGACTCTATCGGATTATCAACTCAACATGATAACGATTGTATCGATGATTTAATTCAATTAAATCCATACACTTAAATAATTTCAGCAAATTGCACCAAATACTTTTTTTTATTAATTAAATAAGTAAATAAATATATAAAAAAATTACTCGAGTTACTTTTATTGCATTGAAACTTTTTTCAATGCAAGTGCAAGTCTAGACTCGGAACATTTTATTATTATTATTAATTTTTTATTACTATAATCCATAGTTTTATTTAACAATCGAGTTGTTTTATTTGCGTATTATTCCAATTAGTGTATACACGCTCATATGTTGGTTACAATGTAGAGTTTGTTGGTATACAGTAGCCTAGAGTCGTTTAGCCAATCCCAGTTGATTATCGACGTGTATACTATACACTGCAATGTCAATCACTCAATAATCCTTGGATGCATTGTATGTTTAGTAAGAAAAATATTTAGTAATTACACAAATATGGATTTTTATAAATTTTTTTTTACTTTATAAATAAATGAGGGAGCACTGAATTATGGAAAATTATTGTTTCTTTTTTTATTTTTATTAAAGAAAAATTTAGTCGGAGATAAAAACTGAGTTGATCAAAAAAACGGAGGATATTTAAAATTTATGTTTATTTTATTTAAAAACCGTGTCGGGAAAATTGATATTTATTTTTCAAATTTATTTATATATTTAGCATTTTTTAGTGTTATTGCGATACTTGAATATTTGTTGTGATTAAATCATTTTTTATTACTTTTTCACATTAGTGTTGATGTTTTATAAATTTTTTTAAAAATAATTAGAAAAAGTAACAGTTATCTGGATACCTTCAGTCTGTCAAGTAAAATTTTCTACATAGAAAGGAGTAAACTTTAAAAATTACTCGTTGAATAAATAATGAAGTTTCAAGTCGTTTATTTGAGATATTCTTAGATTTGAAACGGCAAATTTTGAATTTTGTAAGAACAATTATATTTAAATAACACCTCTCAGGGATAATTTAAAATTTTTCGAAAAAAATTCCCGGGTTAAAAAATAAAGTAATCAAACTATCAGTAATTGCCGCCATTTTTAAACAAAAGACACTAAGTTAATAATAAAAAAAAAACAATCAATTCGGGACCATAGAATATTTCTTATAAATATTGTCTATAAATAAAAATATTACAAGTCTATGATTTAATCTAGTTTTGTCCTTGCAAATATTCAGAACTGAAATATTTCCAAGTTTAAGAATTAATCTAGTTTTGTTTGCCCGTAACGCAATGGTTTTTCAAAATAACCGATCAAAAACAGATCAACTAGTTTAAATTCAGCCCAATTAGTTCAAATTCAGTCCAGTTAGACTAAAATCAGATCAAATTTTTCGGCCTGGGTGTTGTAAGACACAGAATTGCTCCATTTCCATGGTGTTCCAGTCTTACAATTTAAAAAAAAATTGATTAAGTCTGTTTTGCCTCTTGAAATTTCAATTTATGAAAAATTTGAGGGACCTATTTTTCTCCTTCTTTTTCTCTCTCTTTCTCTCCCTTTCTATACATATATATATTTTTTAAATATTAATCGCGAATATTTTATCGTTAATAATTAAGGTCACACAGTATGTTACCACGAAATATATCGTGACTGTTAGCATTTCGATAACACAAGTACAATACTGTTAAAGTGCTATAAAAAATTATAAAACATAAAATAATAATAAAGAAAAAAATATATTTAACATAATGAATTTGCGAAAATAAAATCACGCGATTACATAATTTTTTTTTAAATAGTTTGTTATTTTAGAAAAAAAAAAAAAAAAAACCATGAGTACTAGAAGATAGAACACTTGGAAAAACTTTAGATAAGCAGTACACTAAATTATCAAAAGAAGCTCTTAGCTCCGTAGTGCCGTTCGTTCCTTAGCGAACAAGAGAAAGAGAAAAAGAGAGAGGGAATAACGTTACTTTTGTTGAAAGACGAGGATCGTGGGGTGAAGTAACGGTTGCCATTCTTCAACTATACCTCACCCCCGCACATACTAGTGTGGTTAAGTCTTTCGAAGGAGAAAATATATAGGAAAAAATTTCTTATCTAGGTCACAAAAGTCTATAAGAACATTCTCACCCACAAATCGATTAATCGATCATCAAAAAATCACGGGACTATAGTTTTTTTTATCGTCATCATCGTCTTCCTTTATCGAAGCTGATAAAAATATTAAGGACACGTGATTTTTATCTTGCACTAGAAAATCATTTTTTATGATCCAAGTCATGGAGATAGTTCTCATTAGAATGTTATGATTATAATCATGGCAGTTTTTTTATCTACCGTAAAAAAATATAAAAATCATTAGATATCATTATTTTTATTTTCCCAACTAAAAATTTTTCAAGATAATGATCTTTATGATTATAATTATTTTTATATTTTACTAGTGATAGCTTTCGTTCTGTTGGTCGTCCATTGAAATTTTTGTAAAATAATTTTTTTTTACCGAGTTCTTGATTACATTTAAATATCCGCGAAAAAAAGTATTAAGACTTCAAAGTAAACTTTTTTTTAATGCTTTTATTTAATGATCTAAATATCCCATTCAGTTTAAAAAAAAAATTTATTTATTCAGTACAAAGTAATATTTTTTTACTATGGAATTAAAAATAACACTATTATCAAATTTTAAATCGAATACGTAGAAGCCCAAGTCGATGGTATATTATTTCAAAGCCGTCATATATTTTTATAAAGGAGACAGAAATAGTATATTACATACCTAGGACAGTAAAATAAGAAAAGTCTCAGATCACATGTTTGTCAGCCTCAGCTTCGCCTCGGGCAGTAATTACATGTGATTTGAAACTTTTCTTATTTTACTGGCCTAGGTATGTCATATACTATTAACCCGCGATAAAAATAAATTAAAGACTTCATACTCTGTAAAAAAAAACCGGGGTAAGTCCAAACGGTGTAGCTGTTAAATTTTAACACCGAAAGCGATGTTAAATTGATTCGATTTTTATTCGTATTGTTCGTATGAACTTGACATTAAAAAACTGTTAATTTTTTATCGAATAAAATTTTTTCATTGTTAAAAAATAAGTATTAAAAGAAGTTAAATTGCGTAATTTCATCGTGTTAATTTAACACACGACAAATCTTGAATATTTAATAGCAAAATTTAAACATGGGCTATTTCTAACACAAATAAAAATTTTTTTACTGTGTACACTTGGTAATTTTTATAATAAATGACAACAAAAGGTCCTTAAATTTTTTAGCAAAAATCTTTAATATAAAAGTCAAAGAAATGAATAAAAAAATAAAGAAAAGACAAACGATTGCAGCAAAGTCTTGGCGTTAGGGAAATACGATGAAAAGTCGCATACCAAAAATCGATACGTTAGACTTGGCAATAGGGTGGTTTTATTGGCATTGTGCCAATGTTACCTATCTATGTGGAACACCTGGGCGTATATATTTATCCTAGCCAAGAGCTCTCGACGGGTAGTATAGAGCTCATGTGGTTAGTAGAGAAAATAAATATGCATATATAAGAACGTAAGTTTGAGCTGGCGCCCAACCTGGGGCAAATCTAACTGTATTTACTATTCGTGTTGCTGCAGCAATTCATTGAGGCTTGACGATGCATTAGAGCATTTTCTTAAACGGCTAAAGCTCTCTGCAAGCTTTCTTTGACTGCCGACAGAAACCGGAAAGGTGACTGCTACCTGAAACCCTGAGGTAGTAAACGCGCCCAGTCAGCACGCTCCGGAAATCTCGATTTATGCGCGAACGCGCGAATCTATTTGTTCTGAGTAAACTCAGCTACTTGAATAGCTTGTTTAGGTAACTAAGACTCACTCATTATCATGTCGCCGTGAATATAATTATAATTATTTTTATTTTTCGTTAACAGGAAAAATAAATTTCTTATTTTAATAAAAATATAATTAAATACAAGTTATTTATACAATTTGTAGAACAATGAATTCATTTGTATTGAGTATTTGAATAAAAGTAAACTCGAGGAAGAAAAAAGCCGATAAGAAATGATAAAAAAAAAAAAAGAAAAATGAGAAAAGAAAGACGTAATAGTCTGACGTAATCATTGAGCCAACTACTTAACAAAGTAAAGAATGAATAGAGAATAATAAAAAAGGAGTATTGAATCGAAGTAATAGGTCAGGTTGTTTAAAGAAATTGATTACAAAGTCTCTCAAGTCGAGTAGTTGAGTTTTAAATTTCCATAATGACAATGATATTCTGTTTCATTAATTCAGACTTGGGGTGACAAGATCTCCGATAGACTTGTTTGTGTCGGTCTTTAAATACAATTATTATTATTATTATTTTATGATACTTTCATTTATAGCTTTTCATGCTAAACATCCTCAATAAAGACAGACATACTAACAAGAATACAAAAGATCCTCATGCATAACTGATAACTCATGACTCATGACATTACCATTTACAAACGTTATCTTAATGAATATGTCATATCACATGTTTAGTATATTCTACTTGCATCTCAACATTTATTTACTTAAATTTAACGTTCCTTATGCAAATTATTGATATATATTATTTATAATAATAATTATTATTTATTTTTTTTTTAATAAAACTTTATTTCAAATAAATAAATAAAAAAATTTATTCAGAATAATTAATAAAAATATTAAAAATTTTGTCTTGAGGTAGTTCACTCGCGACTATTGTGTGCTATTGTTTACTCTCACGGACTGTTGCTTCCTCTTTTACTTGATATCGCTTACTCGCTTTTTCTCGGTTTAAATTGTGAGACAGATTCCTTTTAGTATTTATAACTTTTTTACTAATTGGTAGTATGATTATTTTTAAATTTGGAATTTTTTCCTGTAATCTGTTAGTTTTTGGAAAGGTTCTTAAGCAAAATAATTTCAAATTTACGTGAAAATATGATTTTTGAGTCCGAGTTACTATTTGTTAACTGTGTGCACTTTCCTTATCAATATCTCGCTTTACAAACGGTCAAAATTGTGATTTTTTAAAATTACATGCTGGACTACCTTGATATCATATTTCAATTACATGAAATTTTGATGAAAAGTCGGTTTGCGAGTGAACTTTAATCATTTTTTAAATTTTCTCTTGTGAAAACTGAAATTTAAAAGAAAAGTAAATTATTAATTGATGTTTGATTTTCGGAACTTTAATTTGTAACCGATTACAATAAATCAAGATCTACATAATTTTTTTTGATCATTTTTAAGTGGCCCGTCTTGCCCTTACACTTTATAAATTAGGTAAAAATCAGCGCCGTAAAAAAAAAAATGAAAAATTTTATAATTTCCATTTTTTTTAGAAAATATTTAGAAATAAAAATAAAATAAATTCTTTAAAATTGTCGTCTTGATTAAAATTATTTTTGAAGCCTCTTTGCACTGATTATCCGTTTATACTGAGTGGTCCTTGTCGGTAGGACCTCTATACACAATGAAAAAAAAAAGTTTCAAGTAATTCGCGAAATAATATTGACTGAATAAAGTACATCATAATCCTTTATCTTTACGAGATAAAAAAAATTCTTAACAGCATTTAAAAATATCGAGTGCAATCTCTGTAAAATTAAAAACAAAGTTACTCGAAAATTAAAATCCCTTTACTTGTATTATTTTTTTAATGTCCCCATTTTACCCCTTCTTTTTCTAAACACACTTTTTTTCTTAACATTACTCTACAAAAGTTTTCTCATGCTAGTTATTTTATCGACATTTGCCTACGTGCTTGGGACGTTATTAAAATTCCTCGTTTCCCCGTTGAGAATTGACGACTCGCCGA
Organism: Microplitis deprimator; assembly: GCA_964016945.1. Classification (NCBI taxonomy): domain Eukaryota; kingdom Metazoa; phylum Arthropoda; class Insecta; order Hymenoptera; family Braconidae; genus Microplitis; species Microplitis deprimator. Next base: position 5,308,676 of record OZ024708.1, read on the forward strand.
TTTTAGTCCTGACCCACAGGGGATACCCGTTACTACTTTACGTTCACTTTCTATCCCTTTAATTCCTTTCCCATTCTCTCTCTTTTACTCAGCAGCGCTAACTTCTGCTGAATTTCTCATTACCGGCAAGAAAATTAATTCCCTCGGTACACACAAACACGGCCCACTCTACCCCTCTCTCTGTACGGTGTTAGTACTCGTGGCGACTAGACGGTGAGCATATATAGTTTCACAGTTAGTCGCATTTTCAAACGCCATTCTCGACCGTGTAATCGCGATGAGGACTGAAAACTCACTGAAATTACCGTTTGTACCAACACACATGAATTTCTTTTTTTTACTCGTTAGACTGTACCTTTTTTTTTTTATTACTTGTTTATCACTGTTATTACTATTGTTTTTTTTTTTTTTTACGATATGCCCCATATTGTTGTTCTCTTCTTGCTCGTTATTGTGAATCACGTAGCGCAGAATCTTTTCAAGTAGTAGTTAACGAATACTGATTTGAGAAAACTTACAAAAAAAAAAAAGAAGAATTTTTCTGGGTGATACAAAATAAAATAAAATTTTTTTTATTTTTTGTTACTGTGCTGTTAATACTTAATAAAATAAATATGAGTATTTAGCCCGCAGTAATTTAATAGTTATATTGAGTGACTAGGGACGAAACAATATGAAAGCAAGCCAATGTGAAATTGTCTATCTGAGCCAAAGAAGGGGACTGACATCACCCGTGCCTGCATTCATGTTTCATTCTGTGACACTCGTATTTTTAGTAAGATCTACCCAAATCTTTAAGCTCAAATATTTAAGGCCAGCCGGAACAAATTAATTGCAGGGATCTTGGCGTATATTTAAATCACGACTTACAATAAAGACAAATTTCATTTATTTATAAATAAAAGCTGTCAGTTATTTTGACAGTTAAAATATAATTAACAAGTCGGAAATGTGCAACGAACAATTTACATGTCGATAAGATTCGTGAATATGAATTTAGCTTAAGCGGGCTGAAATCAACAGTACTACACATCAAGAGAAAAAAGTAGGACATTTCAACCCGCGCGTATAATTTCTAACCCGAGCCGAAGGCGATGGTGGCAAACACGCAGATTGGGACGTCATACTATTTTTCATCAGATCTTTACCTGACAGTTTAAATTTTTTCACCATACCTGCGCCGAAAGTTTACATTCCTGCCCTGTTTAGAGGGAAGAAAGACGTTCTTGCCTTTCATGAGAAAACAAATGATAAACATTAGCGCATGCGCCATTCTTTGCATAAACAGAGGGAAAAATTTAAACTTTCAGGTGGAAATCTGGTGGAAAATAGTATCCATACTACAAAGGAAGAAAAGATGGGACGTCGCCTTCGGCTCGGGTAATCAATTACACACGTGGGTTTAAATGTCTTACTTTTCTCCCTAGGTATGTAATATACTGTTACCTCTGTTTGTAAATAGAATGACACAGGCGCTAATTTTCATCATTTGTTTTCTCATATTAGAAAAGAACGACTTTCTCCCTTCTAAACAGGGCAGGAATTCAAACTTTCGGCGTAGCTACACGAAGATAAATGTCAAGTAAATATTCCTATGCAGCATAGTAAAGGTCACATTACTCTATAGTTTGTATCATGCCGCTCTTATGTGACTGCTTATACAAACTATAGAGTAATGTAACCATTACTATGCTGCATAGGCATATTTACTTGACATTTCTCTCCGTGTATAGTGAAAACATTATGAGTTTCTTTCCAAGGGACGAAACACATATGATACTCTCCGATGATTAAAGTTATTCAAAATCTACGCGTTTGCTAATATTTGGTTGCGGTATTGGACTGAAATTAGCTTCTTTCGACTGGCTATAGAGGCACTGAAACTTGAAGTTTCCATGCTGGTATCATGGCAAATCATTAAATACTCTTAGATAGAATTTTTTTATTATTTTCCTTTTAAAATTATTTCATTATTATAAAAGCCTTATTACTTATTTAATTAAAATTATATATCGACTATGAAAAAGCGAGTTGATATCTTCAATTAATTAATCAAAATACTCTTATTGAGACAACCGTGTATTTTCAACTGACTATACTCGCATTTACCTGAATATTTTTTTTAACGCAAATATATATTCGATTAGTAAATTATTAAAGTCATAATTTAACTAATTGTTGATGGTAGAGAAGCGAAGTTGAGGTTAAATAAATTAATTAAACTAGTAAAGGAGTGAAATAGATATTACAATAAATAATGTAGCGAGTGTATGACTGATATTACAAAATTTATTATTCATTTGAAATGTTGGTGCAGAACCAGCGCTTGAAATGTTTTGTCTGATAACACAATTACTGTTACTACTAAGTAACTTCTGTGAATGAAATGTTATTTTTTCCTGTCTTATTGATTGAAGTTTTGTTCATTAAACTACTGGATGATAAATATAAACGTAAATAAATATTTAAATGAAATGTTTATTTATGAAATAATTGTTTTCTTACAATTATTAATATTTTTTTGTAATTATAAATTTTATTTTTGTTATGCTCGTTATTTCTTATAAGAAATTTTCAGTTACAATTTGAAAATTTTAATTCAATGATGTTTCTTTTCAAGTGATAGAATGATAAATTAGGATTGGGGGGGGGGGCAAAACGGGGTACCCCGAAAATTTTATGAAAAAAATTTTTTTGAAATGTTTTTCAAACATTCCAAAATCACTTTTGTAAATATAATTGAACATTATTTTGAATTTTTTTTGTTAAACTTTTTCAGAAATCGAGTGTCAGTCGAAAAATATCAATGGCTTTTGTTTTATGATAAAAACCATTCAAAATTTTTTTTTTTCCTTTGTATCCAAAAATTATGTAAAATATAATTCTTCTGTATGTAAATTACCTATCAAAAAATTTAATTTAATCAAAACCAGAGACATGGCAGTGTCTCGCGCCAAGTACACATTCAAACATTTATTTAATATTCAAAAATTTTTTTTTCATATTATTTGGGGGTACCCATTATTCTCGCAAAAATAAAATTTTTTTTTTAACAACTGGAAATTTTTCCAATTTATTTTAAATATCACGTTGCCTATTATCTACCCGAATTCCTTTTTCAAAACAAAATGGCGGATAAAAATAAGTCAATATTTTTCGTTGTACAGTGCTACACAGAATATATATAATCAATAAGCCCGAAATAATATTTATAGATAGTAAAAAATAACAACAAATATAAACAATTTTTTTTCTGCTTTAATTAAATCACAAGAATAAAGTTCATCGGACCTTAAAAATCTAAATAATTCTATCGGATATTTTTTCAGTACAAAACAATTTCGATTGTAAGCAAAAAATAAAAAATTTTGTAAAATAATTCTGTGAGTTAAATACGAATGTACTCGCAGTACAATGCCGAGATTTTAAATTAAATCGTATATTATTAATCCTGTTTATTAAAGTACTTTTTTATAATAATAATGAACTTTTAACATATATATATATATATATTGCTTTACTTGAATCGTACATGAATGAGATTTTATAAAAAAAAAAAAAAAAAAAAAATTCTGCTTTGTAAAATATTTTATGCTCTAAAAAACATGATTATCCGATTGTGAGACAAAAAATTTTAGTGATAGATAGAAATCGAAGCTTATCGCACTGCTATCTATCAAAGCCAAAGGGTTTGGAAGTGTACTCGGTAGCTTAAGATCAAAGTCAAAGAAATCGAAATAACTTTCCCGCCTAGTACAGACAAAAGTTTTTTAAGGTACAAACTGCATTGTGTAACAAAAAAAAAATATTGATTCTCATTAGTCTTCAATAGTTAAACTCAAATCAACTTTTACGCATTGAAAGTCGCTTTTTTAAATTTTTAATTGCATTGAATCCACAGTCAGTGAACTCCAAACTAATTTCCGTCTATCAACAATAAATTACCTCCGACAATTGACTTCAGGCACAAAAGTATAGTTTTTTTTTCTTCTACTTTTAAATAAATTCATCGATTGAAAAAAAAAATTATGCGCATGTTACAAACTCCTTAAATACATACGCAGTTGAAAAAAATAGCACGGAAATAAAAGCACATTTTTATTTAAGTAGAATAAACAATAAATAGAAAATCTAAGAAAAAAATATTTAAAATATTACGAAGAATCGGTTTAAAAGTAAGTTTGTGACACAAAATAAAAGGTTAGTACCTCGGACGAAATTATGGCGTGCCGCGCTACTTATACGTACTCTCTACTTAATCAATAACGACACAGACTGTCGTTCATACTTAAAATAAAAAAAAAAAAAATAAAAATTTAAACGAGAATCAACGAGGCAAAAAAAACTAGTAAAAAAATAAAATAGAAAAAAAAAAAAGAAAATATAATAAAGTCTAAGAATGACATGCAACGCACTAAGTTGACTTACACGGGGGATTTTAACACGTAAAAGACGTCCGGGAGCCTATAGAAAATGCCTTGTCACGCAATGTAAATGAACCTCTCCCCTAAATAACTCTCTTTTGCCGTTTCTTATTATTTATTATTATATACTTTTTTTTTTACATATAGCGTTTTTATATCGTTTTCAGTGCTCACGAAAGCCTCAAGATTTGAGCACGATCTTAATCTTAAATTTTACTAATCGTAATCCAAGTGATTTAACTTTACTATTTTAATTTTATTGATAATATTTATTTTTTTCTCTGTAATTTATTTTTAGTTCATAGAAAGAGACTAATAGGTCATTAAATCGTGACATAAATTAAAAATGGAGTAATTTAATTTAAGTTACAAGTTGAATAGTTGGAGTAACAACATCAATAACAATAATAATAATAATGATAATGTTGATAGAATATTGCGCGATTATTGTAGACGATCGATATGACCAGAGGTCATTGGATGAATCAGCGAGCCGATCAGCTCGGGCCGTTTATCCAACCGCACGACAATTGACTATGGAAATGGATGGACGGTGAAACAGCACGAGTGCTAGGGCACCCGAGAATGAGGATAGATAGTAACGAAAGAGAATACGAGATAGAGGTATATGGGAATGTCTGGTTAAGCTATCATCGGTCTTGCTGCTGGTACTCGAACGATGCTCTAGACGTCGATGTTCCCTTCTATATCTACCTCAGGGCAATCCAATTAACCTATCATTAATAAGAGATCCACATTCGCAGCTTCCAACTCGCCTTGCTCTACTCAGAATCATTATTATCATTATTATTATCGGGAAAATGATTACTCCTTTTATCGATGCGATTATATATAATATTAATCATTTGATGCAAAATTTGTTGGCTTGCAGCTGTACATAGCTGTGTATAGGAAACGGGATAAGGGAAAATGGGGCAGCTAAAAATTTTTTCTATTCACTTTGAATATCATTAAAAAATTAATCTGAAAAAAGGTTAACTCTGTGAGCCAACCCCAAAACTTCCCGCAGTTTTCGAGCTCAGAAAGCTCAAAAATGTTATTATTTGCAAATTTTTGAGCTCTTGGAAGTCAAAAAATGTTTACTTTCTTGTTCAACCAAAAAAAATGCATTTAGCTGAAAAAAAATTAATTTTTGTCGTACGATATCTTTGGAACGAATCAACCGATTTGGATGCGCTTGGCGGCAATCGAAAGGGTTCATCAAGACTCAGAACTGCATCAATTTTGAGACAAATCTGACCAGTAGTTTATGAGTTATATGAAAAAAACCTGAAAAAAGAAAATTTTTATTTTTTATTTTTCGTATAACTCGTAAACTATTCGACCGATCGACTTCAAAATCTATCCAGATCTAAATTTTGGCGAGCTCTTTCAATTGCCACCAAGAACGTCCAAATCGGTTGATTTTTTCCAGAGATACCGTACGACAAAAATTAGGTTACACATGGGCGTCTATCCTAAAATAGTCAGAATAGTTTCCTAGGATCTCGAACCGTCGAGATTTGATGAATACTCGATTTTCGAAAGTCGAATCGAAACCAATAGTTTCTTTTTATTAGAAAATTTGAAAATTTTCATAGCGGGAAGTTAAAAATATTTAACGTATTTGAGTTCCCGAAAACTTACTATTTTCTTAATTACCCCATTTTGCCCCTTTCTTATATGTTGGACCAACAAGATACATCAGAATATAAGTGAATAAGAACTAGGTATATAGTGGGTCACATATGTGCATCATTAATTGGCTCTTTAGTTATAAAATAATGCGTGTATAAAAATTTCACAAGCTTTTATGTCCACCCACGGTCATCTCGTAAAATGTTTTAAGTGTATAAAAGATGGTCATTTGGTCTGAATATAAATAGGATATTTAATTAAATTAGTTAAGCAAAAAATATATATATATTATTTACCAGTTGAAATAAAATATAGAATGAAACTCAGTGCATAAAAAATTAATTAATTTTTTGTGATAATTATTTGTCGGTATTACGGGATTTAAATTCTGATTTTATAATAAATGGATAAATTTAATAATTGGGTTGTAAAAAATAATAAAAAAGTAATTGAGAAGGAAAAATAAATAAATAAAAAAAATAACACAGTTTTTTTTTTTACTTGCGAAAAATAAAAACCGCAAAGAGAGGATTTTAGCGGGAGGAATGAGATCAAAATGCGGTACGGGATTATGGCGGAGTGGAGTGTTAGTGGAAAAGGATGAGAGGGGGCGTGAGACAAAAGGGGTAGGATAATTCCCAGCATCCGGTGAGAAGACCAAAGCTGGGTACAATTAGCACAGGCGATATGTAAAATGAATTATTATCCTGGGTTGGTTTTCGGTGGAGCTCGAGTGTGTGAGTGCTGATAGAGTGAAAGAGAGAGCTCGTTATTAGTGGGTTCCCAGCAGAACGCTCGATTCAATTGTACCAAAACATACGCTGGCAATTAAACTGCCGAATTGACAACCAAATATATTTTTATTTATTTTTCATTTCTGACGTATTTAATTACACTGAGAAAATTGATTTAAATAAATGGGTAAAAAATTAATTGAATAAAGAAATATTTTTTTTTTGCAACTTTTATTTTTCAATTTTTATTATTATTTATTTATTTTTTTTTATAATTTAATTTAACAAAAATACTAGATCTCTAGAGAGATACAGAACAAAGTTTATAATTTTACTCATCGATTGCAATATGACTAATTTGCCGGAAGGCAACTAGAGAAAAATCGTAAAAATTAATTGGACGATTGCGTCTAAAAAAATTTTATTTTATTTTTTATCCAAATAAAAATGAATATTATTTTTCGAGATGTTTTAACAAATAATTTTTAACGTTTAATTTTTATATACGCGAGCGATAAAATAGTCAAATATTTGAAATAAAAGGATAAATTACAAATAGACGAAAAATGGCGGTAAATAAAAAAAAGTAGTATTAAAAAAATGATTACGGTATGGCACCTTTTTGAACCTTTCTACCGGAAATTAAAGATTCAACGAGCCGTAGATAATTCTGGGTAACAGACTCGAGAAACAAGAAAAAGAGAGAAGGAATCGTGGAGGAGAAATTAGAGTTGGAGAGACGGCACCCGGTTATAATGGAAATCGATGGTGGAATGCGTTAGTTGACCGGCGACTACGTGCGTTGTCATTAACTTCAGCTATGCATTACTGGATAAATTCCGATTCCATTCCATTTCTCTGTCATCTGCAATCTCATTAACTACATCTGTCTTAATGATTAATTATTAATTATCATATCGATTAAATAAATTATTTTTATTCAAATTTACACTCTACAAAATTTAGTGATAATTTAAAAAATTCTTACCCTCAATACACTGCAAAAAAATTTTAGACTCGGTGTAGTATAAATGAATTGGTGTAAAAATTTTTGTGTGAAAATTACACCAAATATCGTGTTAAATTTAGGCGGTGTGAATTTTTACACCGTCAGCGTGTAAATGTGTAATTTATGATAATTTTGCTTAAATTAAGTTGTTCATTATTTAAAATTGTAACGAGTAACACGGAATGGTGTAAAAAAGTAGATTACACCGTCTTAAAATTACACAGATGGATAATTTACACCGAAGATTTTTCACACCATTATTTTACTCTACACGGCCATGTAAAGTACTCGGGGCCATTTTTACACCAAAATTTTTTACAGTGCATCAAATGAATTTGAAATGTGCCTGAATTAATTTTTGACTAAAAGTTTAAGTCATAATTTTGAAAATTGTCATCAATTTATTATTCACAAAAACGATCTTATAAAATTATTACAAAAAAATTTTTGAAAGCTATTTTTAGATTTAAAAATTTTTAAGTAGCCCATTTTGCCTCATGTGTGTTTTGCTCTCTGAAATAGTTTGCAAAAAAAAATTTTTTTTTTCTAGTTCAGATCTCTTTATTTTATTTTATGAAAAATTACAGTAGGTCCATTTTGCCCCTATTACTCAAAGATATGAAGATTTTTTGTAGGGTCATATCTTATAAAATTCATAAATTAGCTTATAAAATTAAAACCTATTAATTACATATTTAAAATCAATTTGTATTTTTAGAATGCGAAATTACGCACAGACTTAGTGATTAAAAATAAATATTTTAATTATTTGGTCTTAAATTAATACCTAAAGAAATAAAATGAATATTCAGATGAGATTACACAATACTAATATAATTTAAATGGATAACTTTCAGGAGGAATGCGGTGCAATGCTCCAAGACTTAAGTGATAAAATAAACAACAAACACCAAGAGGTTCACACTCATCCCCTTCTATCCATCTTCAAAATGGCCGAAGTTGAGGTGAAATTGCCTGAAGGCAACGGAGCAACAACAATTGTAATAAAAATGTCTCCATTTAAATTAATATTTATTTTACTTACGACAACACTCATACAGTGCATCTTATTAACAACTTTTAATCACAATCACCTCAATAATGGCTTCACTTCGTGACAGAGAACGTAGTAGACCCCATTATAAATGTTCTATTGAACAAACGCAACAGGAGGTCCATATGATCTCGAGTTATTCTACGAATCTGTACAACAAAGTAAAGCTTGAGGAGCAATTTATAGTAAAAATGTATAAAGTTCATTTTTATTTGTTAAGTATGTCTGGTAATTATCGTGCGAATGAGGGGTGAAATGAATCATCGTTATGTAATTTTTTTTTTTTTTTTTTTTATGGAAAGCAACCAAATTTTTTTTCACTTATTTTTAACTTTTTTTTTTATTTTTGCATCAATAAATTTTTCAACTGATATTTTTTTATTTGTTTATACAATTGTATATACTTGTAAAAAAATATATATTCAATTTAAAAAATTTAGTGAAAAAAAAAAAATTATAATTTTTATTAAACATGACGATGAATTGTTTAATAGACAAATAAAACGAATGACAATGTAAAGTTACTAATGAGTAAACTATTTAATAGACACGGCTTAATAAAATAAATAATTAATCTTAAATAAGAGGATGATAAAATAAAAAACTAATCAATTTTAAAATATTATAATAAATGGGACATAACGTTTATGCAAACGTTTCTACTACTTGATAAGCAAATGAATGATAATAAGAAAAGATAAATATGTAAATGACGTGACAAAGGAGGCTGTATGATAAATATGTCAATTTAGTCGAACAATCGTTCGACATAAATTGTCAGGTGTACATGTTAACTAAATTAGTAACTACTAATACTGATAGAAAAATAATTATAATAGAAACTGTTGACACTTAATACTTTAACTCCCTCACGGTCTTATTAGTTGTTGATTTTTATTGAAATTTTTAATTATTTAAGGGGGACCATTAGTATGATCGCCTGAAAAAAGATGACTTTTGGGAATTTTTTTAAAGAAAACTACTGCATGGAATGTTTTAATGTTTGAAGGATATATTTGTGGATATATAATGAATATGAGATAAAATTTTTGGACCAAAAAATTCAAAATTCAGCGAATTATTCACAATCTCCCAAGGCTCCAAAAAAAAATCCCCCCATTGCAGTGATAGCGACGTCACAGTGCATCAAATCATAAAAAACAAAAAGTTTATTAAACTAGAAGGTATTTTCTGTACCATGACCTTCGGACTAAGAAAAAAATTGAAATTTAACAAAATGGCGGAGTTTTTAAAAAAAATTTCAAATTTCGCGCGAAAATTTGATGATTTTTGGCCGGCCAAAATTACGTTTTTGATTCGACCGGAAAACTGGAGGTCCATGGTACGTAGAAAAATATATAAAAAAAGCTGGAATTCAAATCAAATCGACCGAATGATTTGTCTTCGAGTTATAACTGCAGCAATTTTGAAAAATGTATTTTTGAGAACCGAAAAGCGGCTGCTCTTCAGATGACTGTAACTCAAAAAAACTATTCGAGATATGCACTAAAAATTTTAGTATTTAATTTTTGAAGGTATAGACTATCGAACTACAAAAAAAAATTGATTTTTTCAAAATTTCACACTAGTGGTCCTCCTTAATATACTGAAGTTTTCATAATTTTTAAATATCAAAAAATAAAAAAACAATTTTATTATTTATATCAATTTTTCCGCCTGTACAATTTTGATTAAAAATTATGAAAACTCTACTTTAAAAAAAAAAAAAAGTATTTTTCTTACGTAAAAATTTTTTTATCATAAATAAAAAAACAAAAATTTAAAAACGTAAAAAATGTCGGGAAGGAATGTCGTCGGCTGATGAATTTTTAGTTGAAAAAAATAAATAAAGATGAAGTGAAATTGAGCTTCGACCTAGACATGATATAAGCTGAAAAAAAAATAAAGAAGTATATAGATGAGATGAATTGGTCAGCCTCAGACATTCATAGAGCATATATAAGTATAATCTAGAGAGTTGAGTCAAGACGTACGACCGTGAGCCAGAGTACCAAGTATGACGTGGTTATCGGAAAAGCAATAATGTAGGGAGTTTATGATACAGCGAGAGCATGTCACGCGGTAGGGCCGGATAACGAGCATATATACACTACATATAACACTTGTCTCTCTTTCTCTTTACTCAGGATATACATATATATGATAGCAGTAAAGTAAAGAGAGAGAGAGAGAGAGAGAGAAAAAGAACCAGTGAGTAAATGTTAAGTTTAAACACGCGTGCGCAAGTGCGTTTGCAATCTATCACGCGTAATGTTTGGACACTTGTAACGATTAAAGGTGAACATATTTGTCAAGCTCACAAATATTATCTCATTCAGTTTTACCACAGCCATATAATAAATATAATAATAAATAATCGGTGGTATATTTCGTCGACTGCAAATGTCTACTTGATATCGATATTTTTATCGTCGATACTAAAATTTATAGTTTACTTAAAAATTATTTTTATGGACTATAAAATTATTAGAGCCATTATTTAATGCTAATAAGAATTAATGGTTATTACTGTTAATTTATTGATCATTAATATTAATTTATTACTATTATTGAAAAATAAAAAAATTAATTTTTTATAAAAATTTAGTATGCACTGTAAAAAATCGGGAGTGAATATGGATTTTATTTCAATCCGAATTCACACTCAGACTTCCGGTGGTTTTTGAAAAAATTACTCGGCATAAGGAGTAAATAGGAATTTTTTTACGGGCGGAGTGATTTCGGAGTGACGCAGAATTTATTATGATAGTAAAGTTAGCGGAAATCTGATAACTTCTAAAACTTTGTAATAATAATTAGAAATGTTTATAAAATAAAAATAAAAAAATACATGTTTAGAAAATTCAAAATTCAGTATATGCATTTTTGTTTTATTTTATTAGTTTAATTATTTCAATAAATAATTCATTCAGATATTAATAATTAAACTTAAAATATTATTTTTTTAATTTATAAAATGTTTTAGTAACTCACTAAATTATAATTTCATATATATAATACATAGTGAAAATATTAAATTATTGAATAGCTATAGTGACATAGTTTTTATGGGAATATTTTATATTTCGGTACTATATGAAATGTTATTTCGTGGTATGGTTGATGTAAGTCATACGACAGTTTGTGACTCAGTGGAATTATATTTGTTAAAGTTTTATTATCAGCTGCTTATAATTTTTAAAAATCATTTCGCGCGAATATATGGAAAGGGAGCTCGTAATTATTTCCGTACTCAATATAAATGTCAAAATATCAAAGACCTAAGCTCACTATGTATTAGTAATTTTTTTTATAATTAATATTTTCTGAAACTCCCCTTCGGAGTGAAATTCACTCCGAGGGAATTAAATAAATAAAAAATCATTCACTCCGCGTTCACTCCGCAAATTTTTTTACAGTGTATAAAAATTTTCAAATATTTAAAGTATCACTTAAAAATATTAATAGATACTTTAAAAATATTGGTAAAGTTTAAATTATTATTATTTAGTTAATTTATGAGTATATTACCAGTAATTACTGTTATCAATCATTATCGTAATTAGTTTTACAAAATTATGAGTATCGAGTTATTTTAAATAATTTATTATTTAAGGTGAAAGTAATTAAATTACTTTAGCAGGATAAATTTTTTATATTTATTCGCTAGGGAGTTACCCTAGTTCTGAGTACGGAATTATTCGTATAAATTACTGGCCTACTTTGATAATTACGCAGTGATTGCTATTTAATTTGTGCTGAGTAATTAAATAAATTTATTTTTATTTTTAGATTTTATTTCTGTAAGCGTTAAATGACGCCATTAAATTTTCGCACTGAAAAATTTAATTTTTAATATTTTCTAAAATCAGAGCTCAATAATCAGATAGTAAAAATACAACTTCATAAATTTTAAAAATTAATTATTTATTTTAGTGAACAAATGTTGAATTAACACGAAATTTATAAATTTTATGTCCGAAAAAAAATACTGAGTTATCTTTTTAAAAACGAGATTTAAAGAAGTTCACGTATGAGTCTAAAAATTAATCTATTGACAAACGCAAAATTTTTTTTTTAACAATTTTTGGATTTTCTTTTTCCACAAATCAATTACAAAAAAAAATAAAAATATGCACATGTTGAAAATTTAAAAAACTACAAGTGCAATTTTTTAAAATAATTTTTTTTTTATAATTTATCATTTTTTGAAAATCCAAAAATTATTTGGCTAATTTCAGTATTATACTTATTTGTATTCATAATTAATTTTCCAAATAATTATTACTCAATTAATTTTTTTTATGTCATTAATTATAAATGTTTCATTGACTTCACAATTAAATTATATAGTTCATACAAAATATTTTTTCTACAATATAAAAGTTATGAATATGAATTGCCATAAAAAAATTAGTACTTGTGAAATCATAGTACTAATTCCCGATACTCAATAAAAAAAAAACTTCATTGACCGAAGTGTGAAACAGTAAGCAAATAAATGTTTTGTCAGTAATTTGTTTTTACAGCAAACGATTGTTAGTTAGTTTGAGGAAATAAAATACAATTTGAATATCCAATAAAACTTTGTATTGTGAAAATAAAATTATGATTGACGCGGAATGTAGTCAGGGAACTGTAATCGATTAGGACGAGTAACTGTTTCGTTTTTTATCTATACATACATACATACATATATATATATATATATATATATATATATATATATATATGACTTTTTTTGACCCGATTCTTCAACATTGCAAAAACCACACATAGATCATCCTCGTTTGCATTCAAAAATAAAAAAAAATAAAAAAACTGGACATGTCCAACAGTCGACTGAATTTTACTAGGCCGATCATAAAAATTCAGCTATCAATTCCGCATCGTCAATAGTTAATAAAATAGTTATGTCAATGACTTTTGCTTTCCATTAAAATAACCACCGATAAAAAAAATTTCATGTTAACAAAACAAAACGATAAATAAAATAATATTGGTGAGGTAGATAATAATTTATAAAAACTTGACAAATATAAGTATTTGACAGATGGTTAAATGTCAGCATTTTTTTTTTTTTTCACTTTTTCTTTATACTTTATCACCTTGGCTATTTATAAGCAATGGTTTTTTTAACTATCTATTTATTATTAAGCCTATTAATAAAAAAAAAAAAAAAAAAAAAAAAACTATGTATAAAAATGCTTCCCATGAGCACGCCTCCTCTGAAATGCACAATTAAACTCACAGAGACTTGGTTATTATTTTATATATACATATCGAGTATTTTTATCATATCTGTGGTTCTTCCAACGGATAATAATACACTTTAATTAATAATAATGAAATATATTGTGGATAATATACTGATGGTTTATATTTTATATTGATAGATTTAAATAAATCGGTTGTAAAATTTATTTACGCTGTAAAAAATTACGAGTCAATATGGATTTTATTTGAATCTGAATTTACTTCGTCACTCGGAGTTACGGAGTTTGAGAAAAAAATCACTTCGTTTACAGAGTAAATGGAGAATTTTTTTTCAGCGGAGTGATTTTGGAGTGAACTGGATTTTATTTAAATCCGCATTTACTCCAATTCGAAGTTATAATATTAAATTAAACTCTCTTTAGGAGTTAATTTCACTACGAACTGGAGTTTCAAAATTATACATGGTGACCACAGATTTTTGAAACTGAAATTCCGACTTTTCCAGGTGTTCCAGACGAATAATTAAAAAATTCCCTGACCATATGTAGTTATATTAAATCATTGAAAATATTTATTTAATTCAAAATAAAATGATACAAGTCAGTTCAATAAATAATCAATCATTGTCGTTAAATGAAACTTTATTTTATTATTTGTCAATGTTCATAGGTTTTTTTTAATTATTAAATGAATAATGTTTTATTTTTTATTTTAAATCTATGTTTTTAAATAATTTACTTTATAATAAAATATAAATAAATTTTTCATTTTCACTAGAATAAATTTCATAAATAAGAACTTTTTATAGAATATTAATAAAATATTAATCAAGTACGCGAATAATAAATATAGTGAAACTTATTAGTTCAATACTTATGTATACTTTTAATGTTTTTGGTTTTTTAACTTGTCAATATGGATGTTAATAGCTTGAAGATCCTGACAATTGCTTTCTACTAAGACTTTTTTTTTCTAACAGCCTTTTAAATTCTAACTGCTTCATTTTTTCGCTATTGGAATCAATTTCTACTAATTTTTTTCAAAATGGTATTACAATCGCATTCGCGCCGCGCCACTTTTTGAACAGTTTTGACAGAAAAAAAAAATTTATCGGATTTTTTCAGTCAAAAAAAAAAGAAAGTAAAAATTTTTCCAGCTTTGAGACGAAATTCCCTGACTTTTCCCTAATTTTTCAGGTTCTCCAAAAATGTGACCACCATGTATTATAATAAACTACCCTTCGGAGTAAATTTTACTCCAAGAACTTTAAATAAAAACACAGTCATCCGCATTAACTCCGCAAATTTTTTACAGTGTAATTTATTTGAGAATTTTAATTGCGAGTACTTTAAGTGTTTTGTTTAAAATGAATGTTATTATTATCAATTTATATGGATGGCTGAGTGGAAAGGGAATGGTTAATGGATTTATTTGTATCGAGGGATAATATAAGTTGTAACGGAGATAAAATATTGCGGGAGTCGAGTAAAAAATTTAGTGGAGGCGTAAAAATTATGGGATATCGAATGCGGAAGTCCGAGATGTTCGGTGGTAGTTGCTGGGTTTGATAAGGAAATAGGTGCTAGAGAAATGATAGCAATGTAGAAAAGCTTCGTATCTAAGAAGAGTGATACGATTTTTATTGGACCTCTGTGCGTGTTGGTCCCACATGCTCAGACTCGATGTTTTATATATGTACAAATAATATTCTTCATACTGACTAAAAGTAAAATAATATTTAAACTTTTTTTATTCATGTCAAATATGAATTTAGATGTTGAAATTTATAGATTATAAAAATTTAATTATTTAAATAATTTTTTAATAAAATTTTTGTTGACTAAATTCTAAAGGCATATAAATTATTGTTGAAAAAAAATATTTGGGTGTAAATAATTATGATCTTATAAATTTATTGTTTAGAAAAAAGTTTTTAGGATCAATTAATTATAAATAAATTTTAATTGCCGCGATTTGTAAAATTATTTACACGCAAATTATTTAAAAAAAAATCAGGTAGAGTAAAAAAAAAAGGTAAAATGTATACATTGACTTTCTATCCAATTATGAGTTTTTCAATCTCTCAAATATGGCCTATTTTTAAAAATTGATTGTATTTGCACATTTCAGTGTAAACAAAAAAAAAAAAAAAATAAGCTAACAAAAAGTAAAATAACTGGCAACTAAATAAAAATCCACAAGCTGACATAGAAACAAAAAATATTGACTATGTAGAAACATATGTCAACCGTCCGATACCGCGTGAGTAAACAGAGGAACATAAACACTCTAAAAAAATATGTGTAAAAAAGAAAAAATACATGAGAACGTGCGAATATTTAATTTTTATGCCCGCGATTATTATCGCACGGCAGAAAGAAATAGAGTGAGAGTACACGGCTAAGTAAATAAAATACAACCGCTATAACAACAATAAACAATAAATTATTAAATAAATAAACAAAAGTATTCACGTGCACAAATACACAGTTTGAAGGACAGAAAGAAAAATTATAAATAATTAATTAAAATGAAAAATAAAACAAATCGCACATGGTTGTTGCAATTTAACATATCAGGACTTTCTCATTTTAATGAGAAGTCAGCCAATTACACTGGTTTATATGCCTGTGTGAAAAAAATTTTTTCCAAAAATGTTCCTGACAGTAAAATTCAAAAATTGAGACTTCAGAACTTTGTTTAACATTTTTGGAAGTTTAAAATAATTTTAAGTGTGAAAGATTTTCAACTAGAGCCGACTTTTCTTGCGGATTTATTTTTTGAATTTTTTAATCAAAAATTATTTGAATTAACAATTTCGAGTTCATAATTAGTTCCAATCACTCATTTTTGGGACTATTTTTCACTGAGTCAAAAAGTGAAAAAAACTGACCCCAAAAAATTCTAATAAAAGTAAAAAAAATGTTCATAATTCCTAATTAATTTCTTTATTTTTTTGATGTTCTCCAAATCCAAAAAGTTGTCAAATCAAAGATACTAAAATTAGACGTCTAATAATTTTTGAATTTTTTTAAAAACAATAAATTGAAAAAAAAAAATATTTGAAAAAATTGCACATATAATTTTTCTAATTTTCTACATGTGCATATTTTTAGTTTTTTTTTTTTTTTAATTTAATTTTTGAAAAAAAAAATTCGAAAATTGTTAATTGTCTGCTAACTTCAGGATCATTCAAATCAAATTATTTTTGCTCAGTCGAAAATTTTTCACTTTCGAATTTTTTTAAAATTCCAAGTGTTCACCTGAAAGCTCAGAATTGTCTCAATTTTGAAAGTTTTGTCATGAACGTTTTTGGGACGAATTTTTTTTACACAGGTATATATATTATATATATATATATTTAATACATTATTTAAGGTAGATTCAGTTTTTTCTATTTGTTATTACGACATATATTAAATAATAAAATAATTAAATGCAAATTTATGACACATTCGGAATAAAATATTTTTTTACTTAAATATTCATTTATAAAGTGATAACTAATTTTATTTATTTAGAGTATTTACTATTCTTTTTAACGAAGGTGTCATTAAAAGCATTGTGGCAGGGGTCAGAAATTTAAACCTATAGTAGTGCCCAAAAAAAAATATTCAAATATATTTATTTATAATTAAGTTAGAAAAAAAATGTAATATTGTAAATAATTGTATTCGAATATTTTTTATTCTCAAGTAGTAAGTTAGGAAATTAAATACTTATGCTAGTAAATAAAATTTCTACATTACCAACAAAAAAGCTCAGATGAAATAAACGCGAGCTTTTTCGCTCGCGGGTAATTTGAAACTTATCGACTCACGATAAATTTTTTTTTCTGTAAAATTACTCGTGTAAAAAAAAAAATTTCTTCAATCATCAATTGCTATCTGAATTTTAATATGAAATTCATATTTTCATATTTTTTCTAAATATTTGTTTTTTTTTTTCTATGAATTTTTGATGTTAGTTAAAAATATTACGGAGCTCAAATTTTTGACTAAATTTCATAACCGCTCGATATACATACTCATTAATCGCGCATTCATCACTTTAAATAATTATGTATTATAAAGATATATATAAATATATTTTTTATTACATAACCATCTGACCTCAGCCACATGAGTTTTAAAATATAAGACTACATTACGAATTAATAATAATAATTATAATGATTATTATTATTAATATTACTATTAAAAAAAAAAAATAAAAAATAAGTAGCGCTATGCTAAAAATGCTTATCCTCGGGTAGTTTTCTAAAAGAAAATCTAATACGAGGTTGTAAAATAAACTAAATAATAATTCCTAAAATTTATTTTTATAAATTTCTGGAATTTATGATTAAAAATAATTAAAAAAAAAAAAAATATCCAAGCTCAGGGTGTTTTTGAGTTATAGATTCGACATTTTATTTTACTAATACTTGAATCATTGACTTAAAGACATCGACTCCATTCCTTAACTACTAAAATAATTAATGTGTATGTAAATAAATTTAAAAAATAAGTAAAGTAAACGAATAATAAAATAAGTAGCGAATTTTGTCAAAATGACAAGATAAATAGAAATATTATTGCAGTTACTATGGGTGGCTGTAGCTGAAAAAAAATATATCTCTATTGCTGAATATTGCGAGTTTTAAAAACTTGCAAGTATCACGTCTGGTGATTATGTATATTATATTATATAAATATATGAAAAGGATGCGGTGGTAAATGAATAAATAAATAAATTGTTATAAGTTATTATAAAGACTATTTGCCGAAGTGGTGGTGAATAAAATTGAGATTAAAATACTGTCTCTTAATTGTTTGTATTTATTTCAACATTAACCTGTTCTTAAATTCTTATAATTTTTAATAACTACACTGCGAAAGAAAACAGGGGTAAGTCCGGGTGGTGTGGGTGCTAAAATTTTTGTTGTTAAATTTCAAAACCGAAGGCGGTGTTAAAATAACATCGTCGCCGTTGTAAATATTCTTTACCGGTGTTAACAAAATTTCCCGGTGTTAAAATATTTTCCTCCAGATAATATTCATTAAATTTTTATATTTTTTCATATGTAATACAATTTTTTTTTTTTCTAATTTCTATACGTAGAATTTTATTTTTAACACCGCCAAATTACACCGCTTACACTGGTGTTATTTTATTTTAACTTTATTACTTGAACAATAAAATATTTTTTAAAGAATTCGACCATATGTCTTCTAAAGGTAATTTTCAATGAGTAAATAATTTTTTTTTTATTAATTTAACCCATTAATGAAAATACTAATGATTAAATTTGATGAGCTTCGAAATAATTTTTGACAGATATTTTATTTACAAAATTAATAAAATCTCTATATCTCGTGAACGAAGAACTTGAGCCACTTAACTCAAAGGCCCTTTTTTGTAGAGAATCAAATTTCCTCAAAAATCGTTGTCTGCATTTTTACTGTAAATTTCGTTATTTAGTCAATACCAACTAAAAACCCAAATTATTATTAAAAAAATTATTTTCAGAACCTATACAGAAACAATTAGAATTTTAGTAAAATTACTGAGGAGACTTTTGAAGAGTATTAAATTATCTACAAAATGCCGCAATCGACAACCCGATAATTTGAAATGTGCCTGTTATAGAGAATTTAAAAAGAATCCTAACTTTCCTATGTATTTTAAATGTGAAAACTTCAAAATAAAATGTAAAGTATGAAAAATTAAAATTAAGGGCTGAAATTTTCAGGGATTTTTTTTTCAATGTTTACAGCAACATTTTGAAGTGCGACCACCCTAATACACACGCAGGTTTAAAAATGGCAATAGAAAATAATATTTATTAAAAAAAAAAAAAAATTTTAAACTTAACATTTTAAAATAATCAAAAAAAGGCATAGCAGAGGTCAGGTGGTTTTCTTGGTGACGGAATCTTATTAAAGAGCACTAGCAAAGTAGGTGTGAGGTAAACACTACTAGCCTACATAATAAATGACTATGTATACACTCAATAATGTGGCTTGACATGCAAAACTCTTGTACATTTTTTTTCTTTTCTTTTTTCTTCTCTATTTAAACCACAATATTTTTATAGCGCTCAAGGGTTGCATCTCTGTCTGTCTTATCATTGCCGGCGTAATAGACGAGGGAGGTCGTCAAAGTAAGCGTACCAGCAAAGTCAGAAGTAAAAGCAAAAGCAAAAGTATAAGCAGTAAGCAATAGGCAGAAGCACACAACGATGAGTATAATAGAAATAGCAAGAGCCTAATCAGTTAGTCGATAGACAAATTGGGTTAGCGTTTGCGACCATGGGTGGCAGCTTTAGTGAAACCTCGAGGAAGAAGAGTCAAGTGGCGACTGTCGTGATTTAAATAACTTTAGATTATTATATTTAATATTGCATTGTATTGAGAATAAATGATTTAGAAGAAGATAATAAATAGAGACAGACGGACAGACTGAAGAAAGAAATAAATAAATAGCTATATATTGTCTTTTGCTGTCTTTCTTTTACTCACATTAATACTCACACTTACACTCAGACTCAGAATAGGAAATAAGTATCAGTCTGGCGCGTTCCAGTTATTATTTGTTTATCAGTATTGAATACTGTAAACAATTAAAGTTTTTTAAGTGGAGAATGAAAATTAAACGACCCAGATGAAACGGACGTGTCTTTATTATTGTTATTGTTATTATTATTATTGTAAAAGTTTATTATTTTTTTCCCGAGATAGTAAAGTTGCGAGCACGAGTTTAGATACTAATTATTGTTTTTTAATTATTTATTGATATTATCGAGGCGACGTAATCGCCGTGGTTTCATAAATTATTCGTATGTGTCAACGAAGCCGGGACCCTGTGGTCGACGATTTGGAAAGCCTATTGGGGTAAGAGATTTTTAAAAAAATTTTTTTGCGATGGTTATTTAATTTGTGAAACTAAATAGTTTTTATTGAATTTATTACGGGAATGACTTAATGAAGTTTCAGTTTTTTTTTATTTTTAAATTTTAATCTTTACTGAAGTTTTAATAGAACGGAAAGAACTTTTTTTTTACAATATTTTATTAATGAATTTTATTAAATTTTTTTTATTGGAGTGGAAAAAAATTATTTCATACTTTTTTTTTTATAACAATTTTTGTATAATTTTTTTTTTTACAGAATATAAATGAAAATTTTTTAAATAAATTAAAAAAATTTTTTCACCGGATTTATATCAATGAATTTTTTAAAAAATATTTTTATATAAAACAAAAAAGTTTCGAGATATTTTTTAAGTAAGACTTGAAAAAATTTTTTTTTACATATTTTTGATTATGACATCATCTAAATGTGAAAAATAATTTTCTGTACAAAATTTTGTATGAAAATTAATGAACACAATACTAAAAAAAAAAATGAAATAAAATATTATTGAAGGTATGACGAGGTACTATCTGATGATAATTTGCTGTCTCTACACCATCGTCGATATGGGATCTCTACATTTTTCGTGAGTACATGTCACCTGTGATAAAAATGTAAAATCGATTATCGTCGATATTATCGCGCGTTTCCTAAAAAAAACCAAAAAATTGGAATTAAGCCCAACGATTATTCACAAATTTCAATTACCAACCCAATAAAATAAATAAAAATCAAACGCGATAAGATCGCCGATTATCGATAATAGGTTAAATTAAAAAAAACCCCATAGTCCCGTCATACTCCCCAACTGTTGGAGTTTCAGCGAGAAAATATGCGAACCGGTTCTTTCAACGGAGGTAGAGGGCTGGCATATTAAAGTCAATAGTCTAACGTCCCGCACGATTCGACTGTCCGCAAGAAAGCGCGGGTACAGATTTTTTCCCAAGATCGAAAGGTAATAATCACTCACACAGACAAACAACAAACGACTCTTGAGTTTAATTACAATCCGTCACACTAAATCCGCAATTTATAACTTAAATTTTTAATTTTTTAAAATAATTAGCGCTTTAGTAATAATAAATTAATTATTAAATTAAATAACCGACTTACCCGATGCGGAAATAAATAATATTTTATTGTCTGATATCTCAATTAACTATCACTATGACTTTATTTTACATCACGTGTCAATATATATGTACAAGCTGCATCGTGGAACTTACTCAGGGGTATTTAAAATTTTTACGGCTTCAATGATACTGCATGAATTGATCGAGAATCTGAAATTATTATAACAATATTAATAAATAGGCTGACCTAATAGGGCAAGTAATAGAATTTATCATTGAGGTTTTTTAATTTTTTCTTTTCCTGTCTTAAATTTTTTTTAAATTCACCTAATGATTTTTCGGTAGATTTCTTTAGAAATCGGACTATTGCGTTGGATCTCATGATGGAATTATCAAAGAATTTTTCCACCATTTATCTTATTTTGCTTAGCAGAGTCAAAAAATATCATCCACTCAAAAGCTTATATATATATGCGATGTAACGCGTCTTGTCATCACGATAGCGCCCGTAATTCTTAACTGATCTTCATGAAATTTTATTCACTTATTCATTGGACAATCATCTTGATCATGATGGAAAATGATCCCAATCGGTCGATTAGTTTAGAAGTTATGGTTATTTAAAATTTTTTTTGATTTTCCTAAGAATGAAGTTTTTGGTTTTATCTATAAGTAACTTTTGAACCGAAACTGATAACTTAATTCAGTAATATGTATCTTAAAGTTTGTACGATTAGCTTTGTTTTTCACTATATTACTTGTTTTCTTTCAAATCTTTTCCAACAATTTGATGATCTCGATTTCACAAAAAATTTAAAAAGCTTATTTTGCAGCATACTCTTTTAATAACTTCTGTATGATAAGACAGGACTCAATTACTTGAAATTCATATAATGTAGCTTATATAACAGGTATTAATTACACTACTGTAACGCATTTTGAATTGAGTAGTTCGTTTTTTATAAGGGTTAACAAATTTTTGTATTTAAATAAGAAATCTACCTTTCCATTCCGGGTAAGACCGGATGGCTTTTTTGCCTGTGATTTATTTCAATTGGATATTAAATGCATCGGTAATTATACTGTAAAAAATCTGAAATGAATTCGGAGTGATCTGGATTTTTTTTCAATCCACGATCATTCTGGTTCGGAGTTTTAATATTAAAATAAACTCTCTTTCGGAATAAAGTTGACTCCAATGGAATTAAATAAATAAACAGGATTTAATCCGCGCCACTCTGCGAATTTTTTATAGTGTAAATTATTACATAAAATGAAACTTTCATATCTTTAATTTATTTTATCTAAAATGCATCATAGAAAAATTTAATAAATAATTTTTTTCTATTTTATCGACGATTAATAATTTTAATTCGCCCTGATAACCGAACTTTCTCTGAAAAAAGTTGCTGTTTAGTGATTTCGATTAATTTGACGTCAAATTAACGCCAAGTTGCTGTCAACTGTTGACTACAAATAAACCACAATTTGGGGTAAATCGCCCGGTATTGAAATTCAGAAAATTTTGCCTGCATGAAAATTGCGGGAAAAAAACTTAAAAAACAAAAGTTTACTTCTAAATTGACGATAAGTTTTTGCAGTTGATTTGACGTCAAATTTGGGCTGTAGATTTACATCAACGTGCAGTTGTTGGCTATCAGGGTGTCGATTAAATAACGACTTTACCGTTAAATGTTAATACCGGCGGCGGTAACACGAGAAAGCTCCAGATCTGGATTTATTTAAAAAATCTCGAAAAATATTTTACCACAAGTTGAATTTCTGCCGATAACTGATACTCCGATAACTCATATTATCATGTAATGATTATTAACATAGATATATTTATGTATAGATAATAATTTATATGTAAATATATTTATATATACATATATTCCCTATTTTCTTATCTCCAACACGATAACTTATAAATGTATGAGTAAATGTATGAGAATATGAGCGTGGGTTTTGTTGTTGGTTCTTCGATTGTGATATCGCAGAGGAGTGGAAGTAGAGGACTACGGCAGAAAAGAGGCTTCCCTATCGCTCAGGGATATTCTTCCTTTGAATCCGAAGCAATATGACAAGCACAGGGCGCCAAAGTTCTATGGGCAACCCACCATGGTCTACTTTCACGTCACTGTTCTCAGTCTCGATTCAATAAATGAAGAATCGATGGTATGTATTGTTTCCACACTAACAATACCTTGCTCGTTTTTTTGTTTTGTTATTTCATTTTATTTAATTTATTAATATTTTTTATTTATGTTTTCTATTGAATGAAAAAATCTACGGAGTTAAGTAGGACCACTAGTGTGATCGCCTGAAAAAAGATGATTTTCGGGCCAAAAAATTCAAAATTCAGCGAATTATTCACAATCTTGCAGCGCTCAAAAAAAAGAAAAGTCCTCCCACTGCTGGCAGTGATAGCGACCTTTGCAGTGCATGGAATCAAAAAACCAAAAAAGTCTATTAAACTAGGAGGTATTTTCTGTACCATGACCTTCGGGATAAGCAAAAATTGAAATTTAATAAAATGGCGGAATTTTTAAAAAAAATTTCAAATTTTGCGCGAAAATTTGACGATTTTTGGCCTCCCAAAATTACATTTTTTATTCGATCGGAAAACTGGAGGTTTGTGGTACGTAGAAATATATATAAAAGACACTGCAATTTGAATCAAATTGATCGGATAATTTGTCTTCGAGTTATAACAGTAGCCATTTTGAAAAATGTATTTTCGAGAATCGATACGCAGCTGCTCTTCAGATGACTGTAACTCAAAAAAACTATTGGATACATGCACTTTAAATTTTAGTATATACATATGTTATTTTTGAAGGTATAGATTATCGAAATATGCAAAAAAATGGATTTTTTCAAAATTTCACACTAGTGGTCCCCCTTAATGCCGAGCAATAATTATTGAGCTTCGTGCAGTTAAAAATTATTTATGTAAAATAGACTCCGTATGACTCCGAATAAAAAATTAAATTAAACATAACTCCTAATAAAAAATGGAGCTAAATTTTATTTGCAACTTTTTTAACTCCTAAGGAGCTTATTTTTCTAGCTAAAGTATTTAAAATATTTAAATTTATACAAGTGAAGATCTAGAGTTCAGAAATTACGGAATTTATCAAAAATTCCAATTAAATAAAATTAACTTGAAATTTGATGAAAAAAAATAAAATTGAAGCAGTAGTTTTTTGGAGGTTTCGAGTTTGAAAAAAAGAGTTTCTTATGAAAATAAAAAAAAGTAATAATTTTTTTTTAGACATATGTAGCTGACATATTCTTAGCTCAAAGCTGGCGGGATTCAAGGCTAAGGTTACCAGAAAATATGTCAGAAGAATACAGAATACTGGACGTCGATTGGCTCCATAACATATGGCGCCCTGACTGTTTCTTCAAAAATGCAAAGAAAGTTACTTTTCACGAGATGTCGATACCAAATCACTATCTCTGGCTTTATCACGACAAGACTTTGCTCTACATGTCCAAGTAATTTTTTTTTCATCATTTTTTTTGTTAATAACCAGCTGTCTTTTTATCTTTCCTTATGTTCCTTTCTTATTTCCGTTATTACTTTCAATCGTAGCTGAACTAAAAAATTTAAAAAGAAAAAAGACCGGAGTAGAAAATGTAGTAAATGAAAATGAAAAAAAAAAAAAAAAAAGAGTGCATTAAGTCGTAAAACATAAACTGAGCACAGAAAATTTTTTTATAACTTGTAAATTCTTATTTAAGCTTTCAAAAGTAAATTCAATTTACAACTTAACTTGGAGTAAGAAACCATTTTTCTTGTGTACTTTTTTCTTATCTAGTAGCGTATTTTAAGTAGATTTTTGGCTTGAGTTTAATAAAAATATTTTTTTACAGACTTACACTGGTTCTCTCGTGCGCAATGAAATTTGAATCTTATCCTCATGACACTCAGATTTGTTCGATGATGATAGAGAGCCGTATGTATTTATAATTATTATACATTTATTAATTATTATAAATAATTTATTTACTTATTTTTACATCACAGTTTATTAAATATACAATGATTTTTTAATTATGAATAATCAATTAGATGTTCGTAATAATCTATTGAGTAGCAAACGTTAAAAAATTTGCTGAGTGATCGCGGATTAAATCCGGAGTGAATGCGGACCGGATGACTGTTTATTTATTTCTACTTTCGGAGTGAAATTAACTCCTAATGGGAGTTTATTTTAATATCAAAACTCCGAATCGGATTTAAATAAAATCCAAACCACTCTGAAGTAAAAACAAACTCCTTATTTACTTCATATCCGGAGTGATATGTTTTTACTTTGAAACTCTGAGTGACGGAGTGAATTCGGACTTGAGTAAAATCCGTAAAAACTCAGAATTTACTCCCGATTTTTTACAGGGTACTGGAGGCTCAAATAATTTGAAAATATTAAAAAGTGTACTGTAAAAAATCAGAAGTGATTACGGATTTTATTTGAATCCAAATTTACTTCGACACTCGGAGTTCCGGAGTTAAAAAAATCGCTCCGCATACGGAGTAAACAGAGAGTTTGTTTTTCAGCGGAGTAGTCAGGATTTCTTTAAAATCCGCCTTCACTTCAATTCGGAGTTTTAATATTCAAATAAACTCTCTTTAGAAGTTTCTTCCACTCCGATCTGGAGTTTAAAAATTATAATGAACTCTTCGGAGTAAATTTTACTCCAAGAACAATAAATAAATACACAGACATTCACTCCGAATTTACTCCAGATTTAATTCATGTTCACTCCGCAAATTAAAAGAAAAAATCTTATAAAAAATAATGAATGTCAGTTAATTGATAATTTTTTTAATTAATGAAAAAGTGACAACTAATATTTTATTTAAAAAATACAAATACAGAGCTCGATTTTTTTTTTAACCAAATGACAATAAATTATTTTTTTTATTTTAATAAAAATTTTCTCGAATGTGTAAAAATAATTTTAATTTTAATGTGACTTTCAATAATTATGTTGAATATTTTTTTGGCAATAAACTTTTGTCAAGAATAGACAGAAATCTTACAAATTTTATTACGAGCCTGAAAAAAAAAAATGAATCAATGAAATCAAGACAATAATAAATCAATACCAGAGCAGCAAACATTTAGATGCGGTCTTCCCTAACTTAAAGAACAAACTTAAATTCAAAGTGTAACAAAATGTGTCCGAAGTAATTAATAACCGACAATTTTAATTAAAGCATCCATTAGTATCTCTCAATGTCTTATCTTTTCATTAATATTCCCAACCACACAAGTCACATCCAATAGAGTATCGTCGATTAATCTTACTCCAGCCCACACAATTGTTTGTCGACTCGTTAAAATATCTATAAATTAACTCGTTAGAATAAATAACAATGACATAAATAAAAATAATTATATACACTAATAATGATAATTTATTATTCAAAAATTAGTTTCGCACACGACCCAGGACTTAGTTTTCATCTGGAACATAACAGATCCGCTGGTTGTGAATCCTGATATTGAACTGCCGCAATTGGACATTGCAAATAATTATACAACCGACTGCACAATCGAATATTCAACTGGCAATTTTACTTGCATTCAAATAGTATTCAATTTGCGACGTAGACTTGGTTATCATTTATTCCATACGTACATACCTTCAGCGCTAATTGTCGTCATGTCCTGGATTGCTTTTTGGATAAAGCCTGAAGCTATTCCTGCACGGGTCACTCTAGGTGTTACGTCCCTTCTTACTCTAGGTAATCTTAAATATACATCTATATATTTATAGAACCAGTTGACACAACAAATCTTTTTTTTTGTCTTATTTTCGAACAGTTATCCAGTAGTACCTGATACTAATTGCATTGATGCTAATTCATTGCATTCAGAAACATTTAAATTTTGATAAATATTTTATTGTCAGTATGACAAAAATTTCAATTTTCAAAAAAAATTTCTGGTATTATGTTTTTAGATCATAATTTTGTTGAGTCTTACAAAAAAGTTTTTTGTGAGTGAATTTGAATTACTAATAAACTTTTTCAAAATTTGAATTTTTTTTCAAATTTTCAAATTTTATTATACTGAATAAAAAATTGGTACATGAAACTTGTTTTTTATCCCGTTAATTCTACAGGAAAATTCCTCTTGCTGTGACAGGATTGTCTTGTTGCTCCCACAGGACTGCGTCCTGTTGCATCACCTATTTTTTTCGTGTGTACTTCGTATTACTCCAAACCTCATATTAATTAATAAAAAAAAAAAAAAACTGATAAAAAATAATTCTGTTTTAAATAAAAATTTTAAGGCTCCTTTATATCCCAAGGATCCATGCTTCGGCCTCTCCTATATATTTAACCACTTTCATAAATAATACTTCGATATATATATAAATCTTTTATTTTCTGTTGACCTGAATCAAAGAATAAAGAAAAAAAAATCGGCATAAGCTGTCACATCTTTGACCTTAGCTATATTTATATACGTCTATAAATTTTATACGCATATGTATTTATGTGATTGAAAGTATTTTATTTCATTGAATTCTTGTTATGCTTTCTTGTACATTCATTTCAGTAGTTGACACTTTTATTTTATTTATTTTTTTTTTTTTTTATAGAGTATAGTCAATCAAGTGTTTTGTTATCGGAAATCGAGTATGTTTTTGATGAATCGTAAAAATTGTTTTGATTTAAAACACAAAAGAAAATCATTTTTTTTTTTATTTATTATTTTTACCTGTCTGTAAATATTTTTACAGCTTGAACGATCATAGATTTTGAAACTTGAGTTCCTAAGCTTCTTGTTCTTACTCCAAGAATAAAAATAAAAAAAGTTAACATTACAAAGGGTTAATAAGAGAAGCTCTTGTACAGAATATAAAGTTTATACTTTTAAGTCTGCAGTTTCTTACAAACTATTTCAGTACCAATACCATAGTAAACTTAACACTACCTTACAGATTTTCTTATAAACTAAATCTTAATCTTACTAGTTTAAATTTTAATCTATAGTTTTATATTAATTTATTTTATCGTCATATATTTAAAAATAAGGTAAAAGCCCGTATACCTGCTCAGTACCATTAGTCGCTCACTTTAACTGTTTGATGCGTTTTTTATAATTTTTATAAAAAAAAATTTCAACTAAAAAAATTA
The DNA here is from genome assembly GCA_964016945.1 of Microplitis deprimator. Lineage (NCBI taxonomy): Eukaryota > Metazoa > Arthropoda > Insecta > Hymenoptera > Braconidae > Microplitis > Microplitis deprimator. The sequence continues at coordinate 5,337,883 of OZ024708.1, forward strand.
TTATTGATAAATAATTATTTGTGAATCTAGATATATTAAAATATGATGTATCAAATTATTTTATAATAGATTATAAATTTAAATTACGTGACTGTTTTCAAAATTGCGCTCAGCCGGGCATTTTTTACTTTAACGTTCATTCGTTAGATTAAATTTAGGTAACGTCAAATTTTTTAAGAATTTTTATAACTATATCTTATTAAATATATTTTTGAAATTCATGAAATGTTATATTATGAAAGAATAAAGTAATAGAATTTCAAAATTATTTTCCAAATCAATATACTTATAGTTTAATTGACATTGTCTTTGAGCGACTGTAGGGCCATGTGTTGATCGAGTAATGGTACATGACAACTTTCAGTGAGCGACTATTGGTACACTCAAAGACCTTATTTAAAAAATTAATAATAATTAATTATTAACATTATTCTTTAAACTAAAATTTTATTCTAATACTCGAAATTTCAAAAAATAATTGTAAAAAAAAAATATGGTTTTTCATTTTAATTATTACTTTATATTGAGTGATTTAATCTCACTACAATGAAAAGTGAGCGGGTATGGGGGCTTTTACCTTATAGATGTTAATTTACAATAATTATTATAGATGTTAACACAATAATAAATTTTTTTTATTTCAAAGCAACTCAAAATACTCAATCCCAACAATCATTACCACCAGTCTCGTACGTAAAAGCCATCGATATATGGATGTCGTCATGTAGCGTCTTCGTATTTCTCTCTCTTATGGAATTCGCAGTCGTAAATAATTACATGGGTCCTGTTGCTACCAAAGCAATGAAAGGATACTCTGACGAAGACCTGAGAGAATCAATAGATGAATTTAAGGTACTATATATCTAACCTTTTCACCTAGTTAAAAAAAAAAAAAAAAAAAAAATCTAAACAAGTTTAAATGAAATTTTTTAGACTCCAATGAGGCCAGAATCGAGAAATCGAAGTCCAGTGAGGCCACTTAGTGTCCAGTACGACACTTGCTGTCAAGGAAGAGCGACAGCCATTTTAATAGATAAATTTTCAAGATTTTTTTTTCCTTTTTCATTCGCTATTCTCAATGTCGTATACTGGAGTACTTTCCTTTAATCTTTTTCTTTCTTAATTGAAAAAAAAATAATAAGCAAATAAACAATAATGATAATAAACAACATCTCAACGTCAGAGATGAGGTACAATAAATTACTCTAGAGTTTTATATAGACCTGTGTAAAAAAAATTCGTTACAAAAATGTTCTAAAACGATTCTGACAGAACTTAGAAAATTGAGACAATTCTGAACTTTAAGTTGAACGTTTTTGGAACTTTAAAATAATTACAGGTGTGAAAAATTTTCAATTACAGTACAACTTGGTTATAAGTTACTATTAGGGGCTGCAGAAAAAAAATTTCTCGAAAATGGCTTTCTCTTACTTCTATTTTTTACTCGGCAATCGCTCAGTTTTCTGCACATGTGTGCGTCGTGTTTGTGTGTTGAGCCCGCAGTCCTTTTGTAAGTTAGTTGACGTTTGTTATTTATCTACCTACATACTTTATTAACTTATAAAAGGACTGCGGAAACAACCTCCTTCACGACAACCAAAAAACTTCATTACTGGAACTGGGATTCGCGTACCATTTTGAGACGAGCGAAAAAGAATAGAGTTGAAGTAACTTATAACCAGGTTGTACTATATGTGGACTTTTCTTGCGGGTTTTTTTTTTATTTTTTAAGTAAAATTGATTTGAATTGAAAATTTTGGGAGTTCAAAATAAGTTCATAAAAAGTTCAGAGTTAATTCCAATCACTCATTTTTTGAACGAGTGCGAAAAGTGACAAAAACTGACCTTTCGAAAAAGTTATAATAAAAGTCAAAAAATGTTCATAAATATTTTCAAATAATTTTTATTTTTTTTGCCTCATGAATAATTCTAGTAAGAGTCAAAAATGTTCATAATTCAAAATTAATTCCTTTCTTTTTTTAAAGTTCATCAAACCCAAAAAATTTTCAAATCAAATTATTTTTGCTCAAAAAAAAAAAAACACGCAAGAAAAGTCTTCGTCAGTTGAAAATTTTTCACTTTATAATTTTTTCAGTTCCAAAAATGTTAAACTTTAAGTTCAGAATTGTCTCAATTTTGGAAGTTCTGTCATGAATGATTTTGGAACATTTTTGGAACGATTTTTTTACACTGGTATCTCAAAAAAAAAAAAAATAATAATCTATTTAAATAAAAAAATTGAATAATTGTATTACCGATATTTAAGACGTAGAAAAATAAAATGTTGTTTTAAACAGCATTTATTTATTATTTATTACTTACAATAATTATTTAATTATTTATACATTCCTTACCTTAATGATTAATAAATAAATAAATGGGAAAGGTTAAAATAAATATCAATAAAACAACGATAACGTGAATAAAGACAGTACTTTATTTATTTTTCCATATATTTAATCTTTGTTTTTTTTTATCGGTTCGCATATCTTAATAAATATATTTTTATTTTTCATTATTATTATTAATAATTAAAGTGGTTCCTTTTGCGAGTGCTTGTAGCATCAGAGCCCCCTATATAAGATCGATCTACGACCGATTATTAGGTTTCGTGCTACGCACTAGAAATAATATAATAAAAATTATACTTTATTTTAGTATTTATTTATTATGTATATAATTAATTTATTAATAATAATTATTTCTGTCGATTGATTTTTTTTTCTTTATATATATTTATATTTATATTTTTAATCTACATTTGTTTTTATCTCGTCGTTTAATTCTCGAGACCGAAACGTCTTCTAGCCTAATTTTTATTATTTTCATAATTTAAATTAAGACAAATAATTGATTTAAGTACTTAGCGAAATTTAGTAACTCTGTCATCGTAATAATTTCAAGAAGAAAATTATATTTATTTTTATTTTTTTTCTTAATTTATATTTTATTGTGCTGTAGATTTATTATTTATGTAAATTACAAATTTTTATCAATAATGAAACAAATTTTATATATACAAATATATATATATATATATATATGAGAGAGTGGGGGCACTATGATAAACCCGAGGCATGCTGAGATATTTTGAAAAAAAAAATAAATAATTAAGAATTTTTTTATTGATCAAAATTAGTTTTTTTTTTTACGAAATTTGGCAACTTCTTCATTACAGGTACCACTTTAATTGGTACAGACATAAATAGACCAGCTGTAGAACTTCGGGAAAGATAAAATTTGAAAGAATTGAGTAAATAAACTACACTTTAAAAAATCTCTGGAGTAAATTCGGAGTGAATGCGGAGCGGGTGACTGCGTACTTATATAATTTCTTTGGTGTAATTTTAAAAATTGAAAATAAAGCAAGTCTAACAAGACAAAACCAAGTCAAGTTTAAGTTCCTTTTTTTCAGAAATGAAAAAGATATTTTAAGATATGAAAACTTATTTGGTTTTGACTTGCTTTTGACTAAGTTGTCTTACTTAGTACCGATTTACGCCTACTAAGTAATATTTAAATTAAGTTTGACTTGAATTTGACTTAAATTTTCAAGTTAAAAAACTCATATTGAAGTTAAAAAAAGTAAGTGTAGCCATAATCAAGTTAACTGTCAAATGCAAGTCAAAAAAGTTAATATCAAGTTATTTTTTTGACTCTGGAAAACCCGCTCCGAAAGGGAGTTTATTTTAGTATTGAACCACCGGTTATGAGTGGAATTAACTCCTAATAGAAGTTTATTTTAATATTAAAACTTCAAATCGGAGTGTAATAAAGTCCAAATCACTCCGAATTCACTCCCAATTTTTTACAGTGTAGTTGTGCTTGAAAAACTTATATTCATTGCATACATAAATTTATATTCGAAAAATTACTTTAGTAAAATAAGAACTAATTTTGACATTACGATCTTTTTTTCATGACTTAGGTTACAAAAATACGTTTTTGTAACTACACCTGATACTTTTCCTAGCGGATTTTTTCGAAACTAGACTCATAAAAAAAGTCGATGATTGGAAAACGATCACGAATATTTAAAAAAATAAATTTGTTAAATAATCATAAATAAATCATTCTCTCAGATATTTCATCGTGCTCTGATCTCTCATAAGTAATCAAAATTTTGAAAAGCTACTTGGCTGCTGTCATAGATGCCGCCACTGTAGCGCGGCTCTCACAAGTGCATCGTATATTTCAATATATATTATTTCCAATCAATTAAATAACGTTCCCATATAAAATATATATAAATCAGTAATCGGGTGCCATGCGCATTCGGGTATACTTAAAGATATATATAGATACCGTGATTATCAAATCACAGGCGCGGAAAATTTAAGAAACTTTTGTCACGCCGAGGGGTAAACCGAAACGTCTTATATATTTATTTGTCGATTTATAATTAATTCTCTCCTCAATGTCTCAAAAGCATAATTATTTTAGTCTATTCATTGGCTTCTAATAATAATAGCAATAACAATAACAATAACAATAATGATAATAATTTTCATAATATACAATTAATCCAAAAAGAAAATATTTGAGAATAAAAATATATATACAATTATCTATTTATTTTTTTTTAACGAACTATAATTAAAATTTTAACATTTTTTTATCTAGAATTTTTTTTGAACCTGATAATTTTTAAATCGTAGGGTAGAATCGAGATCGTTATTCATTAATTAGAACTAATTATACAACAGTTATATTTATTCCGATAATTTACAAGTTACTTAAATAAAATAACAGTCATTCAATTGATTGTTACACTCGAGATCCTTAATGACAACAAAATAATATTTAAAAATGGAAGATTTACATTCGACAAACTTTATTTTATCTTAATTAAATATTATTGTAGTTAATGAATATAAGGATGAGGATTTTGAAGTCAAAAAGTCTGATAGACGGTGCCAAAAATAATAATATGATGTTCAAACGCGAATTTTTCCTCAACTGTACCCGATCAGGGAACTAGTACTCGATCACTCATGTCTTTATATATCTTTATTTATGAAATTTTACTAAATATATAGATTTACAAATACATGAAGTGATCGAGTACTAGTTCCCTGATCGGGTACTAGGTCATTTACTTTAAGAGCATTAATTTTAAAAAATAAATTATTTGACCTTCTTCTAAATCTTGAAATTTGAAAAATCGGTAGATAATGAGTTGTGTAACCGCGTAGCTGTACACAGAAAAAAAGGATTTTTTGGCGCGAAAAATTTTTACTTGATGTTAAAAAGAAATGATTATTTTCTAATTATCCTGAAGTTAGCAAACAATTAACAATTTTTGGATTTATTTTTCTACAATTTAATTTAAAAAAAAAAAGAAAACTAAAAATATGCACATGTAGAAAATTTTAAAAACTATAGGTGCAATTTTTTACAATACTTTTTTTTTTAATATATCATTTTGAAAAAAAATCCAAAAATAATTAGACGTAAATTAAAATTTTATTTTGTTGAGATTTATTTTAAAAATCAGTAATTATTGCAAAATTTAAGTAGTAACCCTGCGATTATTTCTAACACTGACTTTCATAAAGTGATAATAATTATAAAGAAGTGATGCTTGAGTGTTAATTAATTATTGACGGTCTATTGGCCGGGTCTTTTGTGCCTCTTCATTACACTTATCTCGTTTTATTTTGGTACACAACCTTTGCATTTAATATTAAAGAGCTTTCAACCGTGGCAACGCGAAGGACAGTTATCTTTACCGCCGATTATTTATTTTCCTACCCCAATATTATTTTTAAATTAAATATATAAATATATATAACGACTTATTCGATTATTTTTTAGAATCACTAACCGTTCATAAAAACGTTAGATAGTACTATTGAAAAAAAAAAAAAAAAATCGGTATCTTTGGCAAATATTCAAATAGGAAAAAACTCTTGTTTTCTGTTGCCAAGATTCGCAGATTTTACAACCGCATTTAAAAGTATTTCTATTAAAATTTTCTTTATTTATTAAATTCCATTGCCTTTTATGAGTAATAAAAAAAAAAGTTTATTCATTTCGATTTTAATAAAAATAATTTAATACATTTATTTATAAATAAGATTTAAATAAACAAAAAAAAAGTAATAAAAAGTGTTCTTATCTTTCGCAGACGAGAATCAAAATAGCATAAGGTCGAGTACGGTCCAATGAATAAGTTATTCAAAGAGTAGCCTCTAGAAATCATTTTATGTATATAAATATATATCTATATATTTAAAGACTAAAATCAATATTTTTATATTTTATTTCTGTAATGAATAATTAAAATTTAATAATAAAATAATAAAAGTACTTGTGGATAATTATTCAATTTAATAATAGGATAATTGAATTGAGTAAGAGAATCTTCAACGAGCCAATTGACATTTAAATTAAAAAAAAAGTATTGGAAATTTTTAAAAATAATCCTTTCATAATTTCTACAATGTCATTTTGCCCTGAAATTTTTTTTTCAAATTCAATTTTATATTTTTTTGGAGAACAGAAACATCAAGAGCTGGGATATCTGACAAGTCGATAAAAAAATAATATCTATGAACATGAATAAAAAAATGGACACTTTGACGTGCGATTAAATTGGTATTATATTTATAATCTAATAAAAAATTTTTTTTTACTTTCCGGATCATGAGATCGTTAGTTTTGAGCTGAAAAAGTTGTAGATCATCAGTTTCTCTAAACTCAAAGAAAATTTTTTTCAATTGGGTCTGATTGAACTCAAGTTATTTTCAGAATAAATTTTTTTACGTTTATCTAATAGACGTGCAGAGTGTGCCCTATTGAATTTTATTTTTTTTTCTAATACAACTCCCTCATTTCATTTTAAATTTAACCCGAATCGTCGCTTCTGTTCACGCCGGTTCGCACTCGCGATGCAGAAAGTGATCTATTTTTTTTTTTTTTTTATCGTCATTCTTTATTCGTTTCTTTTGTTCAATAGGTCGTTATTGATTTTGGTGGCTCAGCCGAGCGACGCGGCCTGATCATTTCCTGAGCGACAAAAAGAAAGTTTTAAAATTTAAAATAACGAATGCAATTTTCGCGTCTTTCATGGGTTTTTAAATATATGCAAAGAGAGCTTGTGTGGGATTCAATGCTTTTCTATGCTGGCATTTTATTATTAAACAGGTTACTATTTGTGGCGCAGAGTATTTACGGGTCAACTGGTCACCTTTTACACCGTATATAGAAAAGCGATAACTATTATATATTTATAATTTTTATATTAAGATTATAGATTTTATTACTTTGCCATTTTTTTTAATTTTATTATTATAATTAATCCCTTAACCCTTAAATGACACCAGGTGCCATTTTAACTCCAGAGCATTTTCAAATTTTCTTACGGTTTTTGGAATTTTTTCAAAAAAACTAATACATGATTTTGGTTACGCCTCTTTGGAAAAAAAGAAATTTGTTACGAATTTAAAGAGAAATTTTAAAAATTCTTGGTCATTTTTTTTTTTTTCACTAGGGTCATAATGTCACCGTATGACACAGATGACATTTTATAGACACGTGTGTCATTTAAGGGTTAAATGTAACTTTGAATTACAAAAATGTTAATTATATCTGTTTAATAATTATTATAGAAGATACCTGAGTTAAATTAGACCCTATTTCATTTTTCAACTGCTAAAAGAAAGTAAAAATTTGTTGTAAGAATAAAATCTTTTTCTGTTGAATTTTCAATGCTTTAAGAGAATTTTGAGACAGTGCCCCAACTTTTTTCAAAATATTTCAATGACTTTCAACTGTCATTACCGTATTTGAATTTTATTTATTAATTAATAAAAAGTTATAGCATTAAGTGAAAAAAGGATAACACAGTTACGATTTTGCCGGGATATAGATTTTAAAAAAATTACTTATAGCTGTTATCAATTAGGAGTTAAACGAAATTTGATAAATAAATTTTAGCCTAAAAAATTTGAAGATTTTAATAAAATTTAGTTGCCAATTTCATTTAACTCCTAATTGATAATAACTGTAATTAATTATTTTCAAATCTATATCCTGGCAAAATTATAACTACGTCGTCCTTTTTTCAATTAATGCTCTAACTTTTTATTAATTAATTAATAAAATTTAAATACAGCTATTGCAGTTCAAGGTCATCCAATATTTTTCAAAAGTTGGTGGCATTGTCTGAGAATTCTCTTAATTCAAAGAACAAAAATAACAGTTAGTTAACCCTTAATTGACACACCTCTGTGAAAGGTCAACTGTGTCATGCGGTGACATTTTGACTCTATCGTAAAAAAATGACGGAGATTTCGAAATTTCTCTCTGATTAAATTCTGTAATATATTTCTGTAAAATAAACTGAAAATGATCGGGAGTCAAAATGGCTCCCAGTGTAATTTGAAGGTTAAGTTTTTCGTAGATTAAAAAAATATTAGGGTTAAGAGTTATTTTTAATTTTTAAAAGTATTTTTAGAACAATGTCGGAGTGTCAACACAAGAAACGGATTAATTATAATAAATTTTTTAGTAGTAGAGTGTTTATTTACGGTCTCCATTTAAAATTATAACGAAATCGATTCTCTGGATTTTTATAGAGAATTTTATTCTGATCTCAAGTATGTATGTGTGTATATTGAAAAGACGGGCAAAATAACATACTATTTTAATGAAAGATTTTTTTCTAATGTATTTATAGATTAATTACTTTTTATTGGCCGTAGAAATAAAAATAAGAATTGAAATTTCAAGAAATCATTATAATTTTTTTAAAAACAAATATTTTTTAAATTTCTTTCAAATAGTGTCTCATTTTACCCCAAACCACTGAAGGGAGACCACTAGCGTGACCACTTGAAAAAAAGACGATTTTTGGGAATTTTCAGCGAATTATTCACAATCTCCCAAAGCTCCAAAAAAAAAAGTCCCCACTACTGCAGTAATAGCGGCTTCACAGTGCATGAAATCAAAAAAACCAAAAAGTTTATTAAACTAGAAGGTATTTTCTGTACCATGACCTTCGGACTAAGAAAAAAATTGAAATTTAACAAAATGGCGGAGTTTTTAAAAAAAATTTCAAATTTAGCGCGAAAATTTGATGATTTTTGGCCGGCCAAAATTACGTTTTTGATTCGATCGGAAAACTGGAGGTTCATGGTACGTAGAAAAATATATAAAAAAAGCTGGAATTCAAATCAAATCGATCGAATGATTTGTCTTCGAGTCATAACTGCAGCAATTTTGAAAAATGTATTTTTGAGAACCGAAAAGCGGCTGCTCTTCAGATGGCTGTAACTCAAAAAAACTATTCGAGATATGCACTTTAAATTTTAGTATGTTATTTTTGAAGGTATTGACTATTGAACTATGCAAAAAAAAATTGATTTTTTCAAAATTTCACACTAATGGCCCCCCTTAATGTTTTAATTAAATTCAAAATTATTTTCCATTAATTTATGAGATAAAATTTTCAACCCAATCTATCAGAAAAATAAAATAATTTTTTTGAATCCTTTGAAAAAATAACTATACATCCTCTTTATCATTAACTGCTGATCTACGTACATTAAAAACTGTCCACTATTTGACATTCAATAAAAAAAAAGTAATTACAAATTTACTAAGTAAATGATTAATTGTGACCGACAAAATAAGTAAATAATAAAAGTAACTATCGATTAAAGCCTTATTTAAAAATAAATACCTGTGTCATTTACTAAAATTATTTATTCTGTAATACATAAAATGTTAATCAAGCAGTAACTTTATTTTAATTTAAAATTTATTGTTAAACAGACTAGGTCACTTGCGATCAATGCAGACAACTTGTAGTTAAATTTTTTCTAGGACTCCCGATAAAATTTTATTGACCAACCCAATCTTAATTGTACATCTTAAGTATATACGACAATACAAGATTAAACAAATTATTTATTTATTTTTTTTTTTATAATCACATCCTCTTCAAGTACCATAAATATTTGTCTCTATTTCATTTAATTTAAATCCCGATTCAACCCTCGCATTTTAAATTTTTGATTCTAGTTCAAAAAAATTCTATTGTAAATTTAAGACTCATTGCAACAAAATTCGATATCTTTTTTTATTATCTTTATTATCAGTTTTAATTCAATAAATTTAAGTATTTATTTTACATTTTTGGTTAACAAGTGTAACAGGCGTTCATAATTTTCAGTAGACAATTTGCGGCAAAATTTAAATCAATAAAATTTTTCGACGAATCAACGTCTTATTTTTTTTTAAATTAATTAATTAATTAAATTAATTATTTAAAATACAAGTTAAGTTTTTTTCAGAAAATATTGGCAGTACGGTAGTAAATTGAAAGACTTGTCATATAATATTTTATTTTTTTATGCACCAAAGACTGACTATTGTCTTGTCTTAATTTAAATTTAAATTTAAATTCAAATTATTTTTAAATTTATATTTTATTTTGTACAGACAGTCACCCTCAGATTTATACCTTTAATTATTTATAATTATTTATTATATTTATTATTTTACACACGACTAATCACAACACTGAAGAAATTTAACTAACTTATTTTAATAATTATTTTATTTTATTTTAATTTTTTTTACTTAAACTTTTGTTAAATTTAATATTTAATATATTTTATTATTTTATTTTTTAAAATTACTATAATTATACGAAATCTGCCAGCAGCTCGATAGCATTAATTACAAGACCCTTATACTTTCTCATTCTCATTTTCTCATTACGTGGAATGTAGTTAGATATTTAATTGCCCTATTATTTATTTATAATTTTTAATTCTGAGAAAAATAATTATTTAGATTTTTTTTTTCAATTATCACATTAATAATAAGTATCAAGTAATTGAATGTTTATAATAATAGAATTGATAATTATTTAAATTTGCTCATAAAAAATGTAATTTTTTTTTTTTATTTAAATTTAATTTATTTATTGTTATAAATTTTTTTATTTTATAGTTTAGTAATTTTTTTCATCAACTAGCAAATTTATGGGTAAAAAAAAATACATTTTTTATGATGACTACTATAAGCAACTACAATTAGGACAAATTTTTAAAATATCAAAATTTTATTCAAAGTTCAATTAAAAAATCCTAATATTTTGATCATTCGTTTCTTAAACATTTCAAAATCCGCAGTACATAATTTAAATATTGAATTAATAAGGACGTTTTTGCGCGACTTATGAGTCAAATGAGGACTAACTGTTCCAAATTTAATTCCGAGGCTATTAAATTTTTGAAAATATCTCAATAATTTATCAATTTTTTTGAACTATTAAAAATATTCACATTACAGTTATTGTAAAAAAATGTAAATTTTTTAATTAGACAATACTTTGACAGATTTTTTTTTTCATAATAAATCCGGCAATATCGCAATTTTCAAATCTCAATATATACATATATATGTCAATATACAATTAATACACATTATGAATGCCAATAATAAGAATAATTATTATAATTTGATAAATGAGATGGATCTTTTAAAAAGAAATTTGTTTAATTACTTATGATTAAACAAATATCTTAAATATTTTGACAGTTCAAAAATAACCTCAAATAATTTTATGATCTCCTTCGTCTATGTTTACAAATGTATTTTTTTTCACCGTGTGCTGTTGCCGGTTTTTAAAATGGCCGATGACGTGACGTCATAATTTCAGTTTTACTGACTGTTATTATTAATAAATAATTCAAATCATCGATAACACTATTTTTTACAACGATTATATCATTAGCATAAATTAAAGAATATTTTGAAACATTATTTGTCCCTTTGTCTATTCTAATAATACTTTTTTTATAAAGTTGAAACATAAAAAGTTCTAGTTTCCCATAAGACTGTGTTAAAACTTTGATTTTTAATCGTTAATAACTTTTTCAAATGGTAGATAACATACACTGAAATTTTCAAGAATGATAATTATTGATTTACTCTTGTCAAAAATATAAAATTTGAATTTTTATCTAATGGTAAGCCTCACGCAAGAACGTCCTTAGAAAACACAAAGTAGTAAAATTCGAATTAAAAATAAAAGAAAACTAAATTTTATAATTTATCCTAAAATATAATTTTTTAAATTTTTCATACACAAAAACTATACAATATATCCCATTAACTGTTTTTTTTTTTCCAAAATTTTTTTACATACTTTCATTTTACCAAACTTTCCACTTTTTTAAAAATCATTTCAAATTCTCAATTATTCGATTCCGATTCCAAACATCAAAATTCATATTTTTGGTAAAAATAAATTAAATTTTCATATATTCACTCGCGCTTCCAACAATTCTATAGGTTTTTTAAATTGTAAACAAAAATCAATAAAAGTTTCTCTGTACAAAAAGAAATTTTTAAATAATTGACTTAAAAAAAAAGTGTAGATACGAAAAAATTAAAAATAAATTCAAGAATTAGTGATGAAAATATTGGAATAAGCAACAGGTTGTTGATAAAAGAGGGTTGATTGTGTGTAAAAGCTTGCTTGTCCCTCACCGATCTTTCGTTCGCATATCGGCTTTGTCTCGATTTTATCGCAAGGTACTATCAGCACTTGTATATAATATATATATATATATATCATATTATATATTTATACTTTACTTAAACGACTATAACATTTATATAATAATAATAATCTATCGAGAATTAATAAGTATTTAAATATTTTTACACTTAAACACACGGACTCTTTCACTTAATTAATTAACAATTTCATAAAGTCCAAAATTCCACACTACTAATTTATATTTTTGAATCCCAACGACTATTAATATTTTTTTTTTTATATATATATATTTATATAATTATCTCCATTACTTCAATCAATACTCGACACAAATCTATACACTTTCAAAATCTAAACATTTTTTTTCTTTAATTAATTAATTAATTTTTTTTTTAATTATTTTGCCCACTTTAATCTCTACTATTTTGGAACCTTTTAGAATTTATTTTATTGCAAGACTTGGACTACAATATATTCTAAATACTTCCAATTTTTAATTAGATTTTTAAACTTATTAATTATTTATATTTTTTTTATTTTTCAACAGAGAAAAAAAAATAAATATTTACAAGAGACGATTTATTAAATAATAAGTTATTATTAGTATTATTTTTTTTTTATTTGAGTATTTATTAAATTTGTAGCGACCGGTAAATTACAACCGGAAGCAACAATTGATCGCGTGAAAGAACGAGGGCGTAGTAATTTTTTGTTTTGTGACCGACTTGAGTACAAAGATACAAAGGGAGTCTGTCGGTCTAACAAATTCTACCTTTATATTATTTATTATAATTTAATTATATAAAAAAAAAGTATTATTAATATTATTATTATCATAATTATAATCATTATTTATATATATTAAAAATCCAGTGCTATTATTATATATTTTATTGTTAGCCATCCCTTCGTTGGACCCTCCACTGACCATTAATGTTTACTGTAAATAAAAATCTTATATATTTTCTCATGAAAAAAATAATAAACTTGATTTATTGTAATATTTGGCGAGACTCAACTATCTGATATTCATATTTATCTTATGGTTTTATTGTTGGAAATATTTAACTGTGACTGTAAGTACTATTGTTGGTAGTATCAAGTAGATATTGTACTTGTCACATTGTCGTGTGTGACTATTTATTTATGAATAGTTTATATAGTTATATAAGTTATAATAATGGTGATATTATTGCTGCCAGTGAAGCGACAAAATGGAGAACGTCTGATGGTGAATAAGCATTCAAGGAAAAACGATTAAAGCGATAAAAAACAATGTCTAGTTTCTAGACAAACATTATGATAACATGGGGAATTTAATATAGAGGAAGGTGGGGTAAAATGAGAAAAAAAAAGGATAATCTTGAAGTTAGCAGACAATTAACCATTTTTGGATTTTTTCTTCAACAATTTAATTAAAAAAAAAAAAAACTAAAAATATGCACATGTAGAAAATTTTAAAAACTATAGGTGCAATTTTTTGAAAAATTTTTTTTTAATCATTTATCGTTTGGAAGAAATCAGCAAAATTGTTTTTTTACAATGGCCCATTTTACTCAGTTTATATTTTTCCCAGCTCAATAAAATAATTTACATATCAAATACTTGAAAAAAATTTTTAGCAGATCTTAGAATGTAATGAAATTTTCAAAAAAATTTTTTGATTGAAACTAATAAATTTTGATTGTAAAATTCTTTGAAAAATTGAAGAATAAAAATTCAATTTTCCAGTTCTCTATTGTCAGTATAAAAAAAATTATTTTTCACTTGTCTAGAGTCAACAATTTTAAAAATTTTATCTTGTATGAATATTTCGAACTGTGAACATGAAAAACAATGTCACTAAAATATATGTGCGAAACATAATAATAAAAGAAGAAGAAAAAAGTGTAGTAGTGTATAGTTTTAGATTCACTTCTCTCGTAAACTAAACTTACATGAATTCATATTATATTTTTTCCTCGTACTTAAATAAAAGTGAAGGAAAAAATATGTAAATGGAGTTTGAAGAGTTGGATTTGAAATGAGAGCTTTTAAGGTAATCCTTTCGTTGGTAAGTCATAAGTGATTTTATGTATGACGATTTTTTTTTTAATTTTTCATTGGCTTACTTTCATACTTTAACTTCATAGTGTTACAGACATTTTTTTTTATTCAAATATTTTTATAGCAATAATTGATTAAAATTTTTCTGAAAATAACCAACGACAGTGATTACGTCAAAAGTAATTGAATTAAGTGCGATAAAATAAATGAATATAGTTATTATATAAATAAAAATAAAAAAAATAATAATAATAATAATAAAATAAGTCATCCATCCATAAATCAGGAAATGAATTACTTGACTCGGTGGTTGAGTTGTCGGTAAGTTAAGATCTTATGCTTGATTTTTCGTGGTGGTTATAAAAGTTTAAAGGGATGGTTGATGCCAGAATGACAATGCCGAAGAGGGAATAGAGACAACACCCAATTCTCTTGACAGTTACTTCACTACACTACACCACGAGACAAAGACAGAAAACAAGTAGAAGACAAACGTCAGCGTTGTCTTTCTCTTCCTCTGGTTCTTCATCCCTTAACAATTGTTACTGCCATCCTTCCTGCTTTCTCTCTTACTCTTTCCAACTTCCAGATCGATATCTCAACCACATTGTTCTACGATGACGATATATATATATATATTTTCACAGAGTCTGAACTCTCGCTCAATTCTACTTTTATCCTTTCTCTCTCTCTCTCTCTCTCTCTCTCTCTCTCTCTCTCTCTCTCTCTCTCTCTCTCTCGTTTTCTCCATACTGCACATCCGTTGCACATGAAATCTCGCTTGATAATGGTGGCATTTCCTCTCTGATGCTATCCTACACTTTTTACGGCTAAAAAGTCTCAGCTATTTTTATTTTACTCACAAAAAAATTTACTACCAATAAAACAAAGAAGAAAAAAAAAATTGAGGTGAATTTTTTTTCACAATTTTTTTTTTTTGTCAATTTCTTCAATTGCGCGATCGAAAAAAATATTTTATTCATAGTAATTTTAATTTAAAATATATCATCAATTACTAAATCAGTTAGATCATCTTTTAAAGAAACTTGACCATATTTTTATGTGCACATCAAATGAGGTTATAAATTTATTTATTTTTTAATAAAATATAATATTAGAAATGTTTTTATTTCTATTTTTTGTTATGTCAAATTTTAACTTTTTTTTAATATATGCACTGTAACAAGAGCGGTGTTAAAATACCGGTGTTAAATTGGTGTAAAAAAAATTCCACGTATAGAAATTAGAAAAAAAAAACGTATTACATATAAAAATTGCCTCATGACGTCCGTATTGCCCATATGTGCAATTTAAAAAAATCTACACTGCAAAAAGAGCGGTGTTAAAAATGAACACAATTAACACCACGCGGTGTTCAAATGAAATAACACCGAAGTAGACGGTGTAATTTGGCGGTGTTAAATCGGTGTGAAGAAAAATTCCACGTATAGAAATTAGAAAAAAAAATGTATTACATATAAAAAAATATGAAAATTTAATGAATATTATCTGGAGGAAATTTAAATTTTGCTATGCACTTATTCAAATAATTATTTATGTTAAAAATTACACAATTTTACGCCCACCATTTCAATCAATAATTATTTAATTAATTTATAAAAATACTGACTAACTGTCGTGATCGAGTAAGTAAAAATATTCACAAAGTAAAATATTTTTAACACCGAAAATTTTAACACCACCGCCTGGACTTATCTGATTTTTTTTACAGTGCATATATAAATTTAATTAACCCATATATAGAGCAGACTTCCTTAACTTATTTAATCCACAGCATCCTGACTTTTTTTTTATTTATTTCTTCATATCACTTATCCATTCCTCAGAGACTTTATCATAGATTTTTCCGTACATAATTTCTTTTTACTCCGTGAATGATGACATTAAAATATTACCAGATTAAAATATAATTCCTTAGTTATTTTTTCAAAATAATATTAATTTTTATTTTCTTCCTTCAATACGTTGATATATTTGTCTTTTAGCTCAATAGACGATAAATAACAAAGCAATTTATTTTAGACATTAATGTCAACGTCTGACCGTTAAATGTTTTACCACTTGAACGACAAGTTTTTACAACTTCAGTTACAGTTAATATTCAGTGACTTATATTACAATAGCAATATGTAACAAATTTCATTAGACAAGTTACGCTTTATGAACTAATATAACAGTTACTATATATATAAATATATGTATGTATAATTTCATTGATTTAGTAATCTCGAAAACTAGAATCTGCATTGATACATTTGATGATGCAGCAACGCAAACTTCATCTTTCATTAAAGAACTTGTAGGATGTTTGAGAAAGTTCTGTTGAATAGAAACTCTATCACACCCAGCATCCACTGAAAGCACCAACTAATTCACATTTGACCTAAATTTTCATCCTACACATCAGTTTCTGATGGAACACATACATTTAGCTTGCTTTCAATTTTCACGTTTTAAGAAAACCAATAGATTTATTTTACTTCATTTCTTTATTTGTGATCAATTTTTATTACTCCCGTGTGAAAAAAATTCCAAAAACGTTCAATATGTGGAAGTTCTAAGCTTGAGACAGATTAGAACTTCGAGTGGAACTTTTGTAATTTTTATAGTAAAAAAAAAGTTTACCTAAGATTTTACATAAGCGGATTTTGGGTAAAAAGATAACGTTTTCAAAACGGATTTTTATTACATTTTACCGTCGTTTTGAAAAAGTTCAAAGACCTCTAATTTTAAACTTTTTATCAACGTTTTTAAATTTTTATAAAGCTATTGGTTTCTAATGAAAACTTTTTTGAAACGAGGGTAAAATGGAGTAAAAATAAATTTTAAAACATAATCCTGGTTAGCAGACAACTAAAAATTTTCTGTTTTTTTTTTTTCAGCAAATCAATTACGAAAAAAAAAAACTAAAAATATGCACTTGTAGAAAATTAAAAAAACTACGAGTGCAATTTTTTAAAATATTTTTTTTCTTATAATTTATCGTTTTTAAAAAATTCCGAAAATTATTGGACGTCGGCTAACTTTAGTATCATTTTAAGACGTTCTTTTTTGACTCAAAATTCGCTCATATAAAGTTTTAGGTGAACTTTTTTTTTTACTATCAAAATCACAAAAGTTCAAAAAAGTTCTAATCTGTCTCGAGTTTAGAAGCTCCACATATCTAACTTTTTGGAATCTTTTTCGAAGGAATTTTTTTTATACCAGCTCACTTTCTTTCTTTTTTCTCTCTTATATTCAGTCTTCATATTTATTATTTAAAATTTTCACACTAGTGCATATTAAATCTTCGTCATCTTGGCTGACTTTGATCGTTATCACCATAATGATCATGTTTCTTTATACGTCTCTTGTGGCATTTCTCTTCTTCGTGATTGAAATTTAAGCTGATATAAGTAACTTGGTAGGTACATATATCTATCAGCAAACTGTCTAAAACTGGATATTGCTTTATTGCATGTGACTTACTTTGATATCATATATTTTATTTAATTATAATTTAATAATCTTCTTTAAGTAAAAAAAATACCCCAATAATTTTAGGGCAATAAATGAATGTATAAATTGAATTTAATTTAAAGATAGTAAGTAATGGGATAATAAGATGACATTTATTAATTTTCAATCTGTACACTTGGACTTTTTTTTTATCTTTATAAATATTGCGATATTAGTTTGGCAGTCCGAGGAAATTAATTGCTTATTTTTTAATTGATTTTAATGCAGATAATTTTTCATTTCTGTATCACGAGTATTGATATTAATATTGAGAAATTTTAAAAATTAAAAATTATGACTTCGATTGTTAAGTAATTTTTATTTATTACTGGAAATTTGTTATAGATTTTTATGCTCTCACTTGAATACGAATTTTCAAATTTTTTAACTGGTAAGCTTTTATTGATTTATGAAAAATATTTCTTGAGTTATAAATTGATACGACGTTTTTTTTTGTTATTCTGCAGAGTAAGAACATCAATTCAGTATTTTTTGATATTATTTTTAGTATTGAATTTTTTTTCAGTTGCAATTCTTTTAGTGAAAATGAAAATTGAAAAAGTAATTACTTTTTCAGCTCAGTTTTATAAATAATTTTTTTAAAAATGATCGAAAATTGTTTGGTAGCAAAAAAAAAAAACGGCTGACTAATGATGTCTTGTACTACTTAGTAACTTTTTTCAAGGGGATTTAAGTCAACGGAAAATAAGTGAATTTAAAGATTTTATTTTTTTAATTGAAAAAATAAAGATTTAAGATTTCGTTTGAAAGTATTTTTTATTGCTATGTAAAGATGAGTTTGTAAAATTTTAATAAAAAAAAAAAATAATGAATATTTGAGATAACGAGACACTAGACCCTTGGAAATTTTTTATGGCTCAAATGTCGCAAGATAACGCTTATTGTAGTCGTCAGAAAAAATGAACAAAACAAAATTTTAACGAGGAAGTTCGTCGTTATTACCGGAACTGGATTATTCAAAACAACCGTGTAAATTAATATGCCGGTTTTTTAAAAAAAGTTTGAATTTTTACGATTTTTCGCTTGAGGAGCCTTGAAAAACTATAGAATTTTATTTTTAAAATTTAAATCCTAGTCCGCGACAGAGGAACTGATCACGAAGAAAATAAGCTTTTGTTCATTTGAACCGGTTATTAATTTTCGAGTTACCGTGAGATATTTTTGGGCTAAAAGTTGTTTTTCAGAAAGCGCGCTTAAACTTTAAAGTGCGATTCGCACAAAATTTCTTATAAACATCCATAATTCATCGAATTGTAATGGTTTTCTATGAATTACTGTGGAGGTTTAAGAAGAATGACTCCGAGAGTCTGAGGGTCCAAATAACAGACTCACAAAAATAAATAAATGTCATCTTTATTAACTTCTTACCCGCCATCTTATGATATTATCTAATTTGAAAAAATGTTTAAATCAGTGACGAAAAATGTTTAGCCATTGAATTTTTATAAAATAAAAATTTATGAGTTCTAAAAGCTCCAGATAATTTAAAAATAAAACTAAATCCCCTATGTAATTAAATACAAATTATTACTGTTTATAAATATAAAATTAAATCATATTGCATTTAAATCTATTTTAAAATAAATAAAAAGCTATTAATATTTTTCAGATCAATATTGACCTATTTTAACATCAGTTTATTTTTAAATTATCTTTCAGCAAAAAATATTTAATAAATATGTATTTTTCAACTGACATATTAACCGGGAAATATAAATAAAACTATAGCAGCATTTGTGGAATTTTCAAAAAATTATAAAAATATTTACAAATAAAATAGCAATGCAAATAAATTCAAGCAATGAAACATTCATAAAAATATTATTTAAAAAAGTTAATTAGTAAGTTACATAATTAGCATTAATAAAACCATACCATGCATGTAAAATAAATTAGTGTGATTTTTTTCAATTCTATCTCTAATATTCTCATGAAAAAAATAAAAAAATAAAAAATTTAATTAAATTCCATTTAAAATTTTAATTTAAGACGAGATAATAAATTTTCGCAGCCACAGACTCGTCTTTTCTTCGACTTGTCCATTTAATTTTTTTTTTTTTTATTTCCCTTCTTTTCTGTTCTTCTTCTTCACTGGCGCATATTTTTTGCCACTTGCCTGCCAATATAACTAAATTAATTCGTCTTGATTAAATCCGTCGGATAGGCGGAAATAAATAAAAAATAACAAAATGAGAAATGGGGTAAAAAATTTAATCAAAGAGCTGGTAAAATGTACTCGAGTGATATCGGAAACAGATCGCTTGTCCGAGCCGAGAATCAGACGCTCCCATTGATTTTACATATGATCAAAACCATAAATAAATTTATTTTTATAACTAAACAACTAATTAACTATTTAATTACTAATTAATTAATAAACATTAAATAAACAATTAACAGTAAAAAAAAAAAATAAAGAAAAAGAACAAGAGTTGAGTCTCGCCAAAATTTGAATTTAAATAAACGGAGGACAAGAATTAAGATTTTTGAGGCTCACCGTTAAATTCGGGCAGACAGGGACACGGCCATGTGATCTCTGACATAAGACATAAGACGAGCAGAATCATTTTCTTGATCGAAGACGTAGATCAACAACGCGGCTCGATCATCGGATTCAAGCGGTCTCCGATACCCGAAGCGGTGGCTGCCCACCAGAAGTCATGACAGACGTAGTACAAGTAGTAGTACAAGTAGTAGTACAAGTAGTAGTAGTAGTAGTAGTAGAAGTATTATTGGTGGTGGTGGTGGTGTTGGTGGTGGTGATGGGGACCGGAAGTGACTGTAGGGCCTGCATGTCGCAGGTGTGGTGGGAACCGCGCTTCTTAAGGTCCTGGAACAATTTTTTCATTTCGGACATATTTCAAAAATTTTTCTTTCTCTCCTAAATTCTTCATTTTAAATCATTTCCTCTCTCCTTTTATCTTCCCGCTGGTTTTTTAAATAATTACTAATTTTTTTAATTATTCATTACTTTTTATATACTTTGCAAAAACCTTTTTTATTTTTTTGTAGAAAAAAAAATAGGAGAGAGGAAAGACGTTGCTCCAAGTATTTTAATGCTTCATATCACGTTACAAATAATTAAAAAATATATTATTAAATATAAGTATAAATATAAAAAATAATTATAATTAAAAATAAATAAATACATAAATTTTTAAATTAAATGGAAGTTAAAAAAAAATACTCAATGTCCAAATGACCTAATTATTTTAAAATAAAATAATTTTTATAAAATGCAATTCTATTTATATAATAAAATAATATAAGTGATTTAAATATTAAAATAGCAACTACTAAACTATTAATGTAGTAGAATATATATATTTATACAATTATATAGTTTGAATAGTTGTAGTAGTAACAGTAATAGAAGTGGAAATAGAAGTGGTAGTGGATATGCCAGTCATGGAAACTACGACATTGCTAATTAAATATTTACAATAGTACTGTGCAATGCAAATATGGTTCGTGCAAGTGAAACATCGTCTGACGCTAGGACAACATACTAACAATATATATACATATATAAATTATAATAAATAAATTATTAAAGTTTGTTTATTAACTTAAAATAAAATTTTGATTGTTTGGGTGACTAATTTGCTTGTACAATTTTATTTTATTATATGGTTTGAGTACGCAATCTTACTGTCAGAGGCTCCAGGGATTAATTTGTAGTTATAAATAATTAATATGTATATTACGGTTTCAATATTTAATGATACCCAAAGTGCTTTCGGTTTGAGAGTAATTTAGTATGTAATGCGCATTAATATGCAACAGGAATCAATTTTATTGTCGGCTTTAATTTTATTGTTTTGTATTTTGTCGGTTTGATGTGGGAGAAATTATGTTGTTTAAAATTTTTTTTATTGCCTGTTAAAGTCTATGCCTTTGACAATAAGTAGACCGTAGAGTAGTTTTATTGGTTTTTTTAATTGTGTTTTTAGTGCTTTGTTTAAGGAGATCCTTTAGATTATTTTGTTTTATGACTTTTTTAGCTTTAGGACTTCATGAATAAATTTGGAAAATTATTCAAAAAAAGAGATATAAATAATGTTAAGACATTGTTGGTACTGAGAATGTGGACAATTTGTGAGTAAAAAATTTTAGTGAGGCATTAGAAGTTTGAATATTTTTTTAATAGCCTCTTTAAGTCGAATTGAATAATAAAAAAAAAGAGATTTTGAAATTTCGGAATTTTGAGTTATTAAGTGGAAACTGAAAACCGCATTAATGAGGGGTCAAATTGAGATTACTGATTTTTTTTTATATCTTCATAATTTTTGAACCCGTAGCTCATAGATTAAAATTTTGAAAAAATTTTATTTTATTCTTTCAAATATTTTTAGTTAATTGAGATAACGATAAAATTTTTAGTATAAAATTAATGTGTAGTCACTCGATTTAAAAAAAAATTTGAAATTTTCAAAATTAACTAAAAAATTGAAAATTTTAAAATTCATACAATAATTTTTTCATCAATCACTTCTCTGATTCAATCTGATAAAAAATAAAACTAAAAAAAAAATCACTTTTCTAATTACTGAAGTTTGAAAATTAAAATACAAAAAATGAACAAAATTTTTTACATGTCAAAATAACTACTGCAAATTAATCTTGACCTTTTTTCAAATAATCAATTTTTAAAAAATTATTGTTCGGAATTAATTTACATTTCATATTTTGTAAAATCAATTTTTTTTATCTACAAAAAAAATTTTTGCATTATGAATTCAAAAAAAAATGTTTTCGAGGCGATAGCAAATTTGTTGCTCCAAGAAAAGTTTTTTACACTAAAAAAAAATTTTTGTTTTCAATTCAAAATGCAAAATTTTTTTGCTCAAAAAAATTCTTTAATAAAATACCAAAATATTTTAATTTAAACAAAAAAAATTTTTTTTATTTAAAAATATAAAAGTAAATTATTAAAATTGAAAATAATATTTTTAAAATAAAATATTTACTCAATAAATTGAAGTTCCTAAGTAATTATAATATAAATATCGATTAGCTGTCAATTAAAATCTTGCCTGCGGGTCTTTACTGATTTTATTAAAAAAAAATTAATAAACGTCTTAACCAATTTAATTAAAACTTCCGACAATAATTTATGTACAAGGATCTCCTTAATTAAATATAAAAAATATATCAAAGTGCTTTAAATAACTATCATAAAATCGTGCACAGATATATAAAGTATATTCCAATACCAAAACCTCAGCCATGGCAATAAAATTATCATAAAAAAAAATAAAAAAATATACATAAATACACAAATATATAAGTATATAAACATGTGCAGAAAATAGGTTGGCATGTGCGCATTGCATTTACTTTTCCTTCATTTATTTTTGAATGCTTTACCTTATGACGGGTACGAACATACACTGACATCAACACACAGAAGCCTTAAGAATAACAATAATGAAAAAAAATATATAACAAAAATAATAAAAAAATGACATAATTGTAAGCGCCGACAGTTTTACTAACAAATAGAGCCGTCTCAAGACTCAACAATTTAAATATTTTCGTTTATTATTTTCATCCTGAATATTTTTCATGCTTCAAAATCATCCTGCCAGCTTTTCTTTACATAAATTTTACAGACTTTACCGTGAAAAGACAAAACTCACACGGAATCCGTCTTCTGGCAGTCAAAAAAAAAACTCAGTTATTTATTATTATTATTATTTTTTTTTTTTTATCAATAGAAGTTAAGATTTTCTTTGCAGACGCGGCAATCGCAGAACAGGCAAGTAAAAAAAATCTTGAATGTGAAGCACAAAGCCAAAAAGCTTAAACACATACGTCATCCATTTTTTAACATACACGTTGAATCAGATGGTAACAATGAAGAATCACTTGAGTCTTCATTGTTAAACAGACAATTACAAGTCCATGGAGAGAAAAAAAAATTTATTTTTCCATTTTTTTTTTAATTTTTCTCTTATCCGGTCATAATTTTTTTTTTTTTTTTTTTTAGTTAAGGTCCTTTACCTTTGTGCGTACTTCAATACGGTCGCTGTAAACCAGCACCACTCTATCCTTGTTCTCGTTGGATGTTAGCTGATACGATAAGCTCTAGTGATTTAACACGTGTTTCATATTAACAGCAACACAATTAATCCCATTGTATTTCATGTATTTATAAATTTATATACATAAATATTTTATTTATATATTTCCATATATTTATATCCCATTTTATAATTTATAATTTTTAATTAATTAATTTATTGGCATTTAGCAATCAAATGCGCGCCATTATATTTAATGGTTAATTTTTATTTATTTTTTTCATTTAAATCGTTGATAGAAACACATTAACACACATATGGCATGTGTGTAATAAATAACACGTGAAAAGAGAGAGAGAGCGAGTACGAGAGACAAATAAGTCCGTAGATATGTAGAGAAATCCCAGAGCACAGCAGATTATTATTTATTTTAGTTGAGTAGAGCAGAGCAGGCAGAGTAGAGTAGAGCAGATAGGGTTGGATCCGTTGGACGTTGATCAAGTTGATGGCCGAGGTAATCGTCGTCGTCGTCGTAAATACATACAAGCCAGTCGATGATGATGATGATGATCGATCGCCAATATTGTCAGGCATGCCACGAAAATAGGGAAACAATTTCATTGATTTATATATTGATATATATATATTTTTGTTTTCAAAAAAATCTTTCTTTAACACAACTCGCATCTCTTTTATTTAAAATTACTCTCTGTTAAATCAAAATTATTCATGTCTTCATGCAATAATCGATATTTATCTATATTTATATTTGTTTATATATATTTATATTTATTGCGTCTCTCAAATTTTTTTAAAATAAAGGGGCAGTTTTTTTGTTTAATAGTATATATTTATATGTATTTATATTTTTGTTCAAAACGAAGCTTCAACGAGATAAGTGTCATCCACGGTGCCCGTCTGTCCCGCTGTACTTCCCGAGGTTTGGGCTCTCGTTGCTGGGATGTACTGACTGTACGCCTGCTGAAATTTACACCACAAACACACACTACATTGTTGCACGTCAGTCACGCCTAACACTAACGATCTTCCTATTTTTTATTCATTTATTTATATTTTACTTTATTAATTTTAATTAATTTAAATAAATAAATAAATAAAATTGGCCAGTAAATTGATCATTTATTTATTTATTTATTTATTTATTTATTATAATTGTGAAAGGTCGATGTAAATGTGGTTGCGAATTGATCTGAAGTTATAAAGGGTCGAATAAATATATTAGCGAAAGTTATAGGTGAGACTGAATAAAATATTAATGAGCATTAACTATTTATCATTTTAATTATTGATTTATTTAATATTTATATTTATATAAATTAAACTGGACATGAGTTAAATAAAATATGTGGTAATTATTTATATTGGGTTACGGTTATTACGTCTAGTAACTTAACGCCATTATAGATTACCGGAAAATGATAATAATGTATTGGTAATAATGGACGCAATGTGAATTTTAAATGCTAAATGGAGATGTATGATAATGTGTTGTGTGTTATTGCATATAAGATACGAAACACGTGAAGCGAGGATGAAAAAAAAAATTAACTACATTTAGTAGCTAATGTCGTTACAAATTATTTATGCACTTTATATAATTGCGGTTTACTATAGGCTGCTGTTATTCATCGATCGGTAACGATCATGCGAGTTTACTGTCAAGATCAATACTTGAATATTGTCGTAGTAGTTTTAAACTTGGCGCGAGACACTACCGTGTCTCCTGGTTTTAATAATACACTCTAAACATGAATTAGTGAAGATAAGTGAATATTGGCTAATTCAAAGTGCAAATCGTCCTACTAATTCCAAAAAGTGGTTCGATTGACACTCCAAATTAGTGAATATTCACTTATTTTCACTAATTCATGTTTACACTCAGATAATTTTATAGTATTTTTTACATCAAAAATTGATGTAGAAATTACTATGTTATAGTAACATGAGGACAGTATGGAATTTATTGAACAAATTACTAATAATGTAAAAATTTTTAAAATACATCGAGCAGAATTTACAGGTGCATTGTAATTTTGACAAAGCCACAGATTAAATTTTATCCAAGTAAATTTGAATTTCTTAATCTGTTGCTTTGTCAAAATTACAATGCACCTGTAAATTCTGCTCGATGTATTTTAAAAATTTCTATATTATTAGTAATTTGTTCAATAAATTCTATACTGTCCTCTTGTTACTATAACATAGTAATTTTTCTATAAATTTTTGATGTAAAAAATACCGTAAAATTCTCTGCGTGTTGAAACCCTGATTACGAAAAATGATTCAAAACAATTTGAAATGACTAATATATAGATACACTTAGCATATGAGTGTGAATATAGCAGACATCAGCCAAATATAAAATTATTAATAAACAGAGTAAATAATTAATAAAATAAAATTTAAAAAATATGCGCATTTAAAAAACTTTAAAATTAATAAGTGCATTTTTTATAAATATTATTATTTTAATTATTTACTCTATTTATTTATAATTTTAAATTTGTCTGATGTCTACTACATTCACACTCATACTTAAACTTAGCATGAGTTAAATCATTTTTCTTAATCAGGAGAGTAACGTAATCGAAAAATCAATTGTTTGTTAATAGTTATGATTGTTTAGAAAAAATTGATCTTGTTGAATTTTTTCGCGGGTTATGACTCGACTTTAGAAGACATGAAGTTGAAAAAAAAGTCATCAAATTTAAATTTATTTGTGACAATCTGTCAAGTGTAATAAAGCTCAAAATAACATTATTCTTGTATGAAATATATTTAAAGCTTACAAATAATAAAGCGGGATAAGTTACTGCTCTTGACTCTCTTTAGATTTGTTAAATCTTAATTTGGGTAATTTTAGTGACGGTCGTAGAGAAGGATAAAATTTAAATATTCAAAAATTTAAACACAGTGTAATTTTGAGGAATAAGCAAATATGATGACTGGTTTGTTGCCGGTATTTTAAGTGAAAAACATTTCAAGAAACCTACAGATAACCATCAGCAAAAACATGTATTTTATAAACCGGGATAATTAAAATAAAGTTTACATGCTTTATTAAATGGGATTTATTTTTTTAAGATTAAGATTTGAGCTTCTATTTGAGCATACAGCAATAATGTCACCTCATCATATTTACTATTGAAGCACCAAAAAATGTATTTTTGTAACATAACCGGATATCTTAAAATCTAAACCTGTCACATGACTTCAATTTGCGTTATCGTATTTAGCTTTTATTTTTATATATTTAATTAATTTTAAGGATCACGATCGATTAACATTAAAGTATCGATTACCAAATACAGTCGCAACAAAAAAAAATTAATTGGTGTACAGATCGCGTATGATGTGATATAATAAAATCTCTGTTAAAAAAATGCATTATTTTTTATAGACCTGTGAATATTAAAAACACTCGAGTAGGACGATCTGTACAAAGTCTACTTCTTCCGGTTATTTAAAAAGCTCTCGCTTCCTCTCGATGTTTGCATAGGATTTGTTATACCACTCTAGACACAGACGTGAATGAATAATAGGAAGCGACGTTAAAACGAGTCCGCATTTTAGTCACACGTTTTTTTTTTTTCTGTTTTCATACTTTTTTTTTATTACACACGAATTCATGTCATACTCGTTACTGTTGTTGTTGTCATTACTATTGTTATTGTATTTTAACGATCGCTCGTAATAAAGAAAAACGTCAACACAGTACAGAGTAGCAAATAATTTCATTCCTTTTTATAACACGAATTTATTCATTTAAATTTTAAATAATTAACTTTTATTTTATTTGTAAATATAAAATTTTTTCTACTTTATGTACACTACTGTTACTTTATACGCAGTAAAAAATTTTTTTTTTTTTAAATTAATATGAATCACGTGCTAAAAATATCAAAATAACTCTTCTGTGAAAAATAATAACACAAAACTTATGTTTCATTTTTAACACAACTTTTTTACAATAGAACCAGAAACTATTATAAATTTTAAATGTCAACTGATACACAAGTTAAATATTAAACCTAATTTTTTTTTTTTTTTAAACTTTAAAAAGTTAATTTGAAAATGTTACTAATATTAAAAATAACATAAAGACTTGACATTAATATATGAAGAACACGGTTTACGATTTTAGTTTATATATTTTCATTTTATTTACCGGCTTATAAAATATAAAAGTCTCAGTATTTTCATGTAATGCAAATTATTTCCAGTTTTTATTATTCCGACAAATTATAAAACTTTAATTATATTCTGAATAATCATTACCAATATCCTGAAATAATTAATACAGCTGGGGGTAAGATGGGCCGCCTAAGAAAAAATTTTAATAGAGAATTTTTTTCGCTTTTACTTTTTTTTAGTCCCTAAGTACTCGATGTCAATTTGGCCCAGTAATTGAAAAAATCCAAATTTGGCGCGAAAAGGTCCCCTCTATAAATTTTGAAAAAATTTATTGTTATTATCAGAAGAACTTCCCTCAAATAAATAAAAATTTTTAATTTTTAAAGTAACAAATTTATCATTCGGCAGAACGATCTGATATTTATTTTTAATTATGAACTGTAAATATTTAACTTAAATTATCCAAGTGCAAATTTGTAGGACTTGATACAAATTTAAAAATTTTTTTCAACCAATTTTGCGTTGTTTGAATCACCCTACGAAAGGGTGCCTCTGTCAAATAAAATAAATTAATTATGAGAACTTATTTCGCTCCTTCCGCCCTTTGATTCATAGGCTAGTAAATTTATCGCATAATTGAGACAAAAAATATTTTTAGTACGCGACAAGTGTAATTTTATGACTTCATATAATACTTTAATAAATTAACATAAGTTTTGTGTTAATCTGAAATTAACCTCAAAAAATTTTCAATTTTCTATCGAGTAAAATTTTTCAAATTAAAAAAAATAAATCTATTAAAAAAAATCAAGCAAAAAAATGACGCGGTGTTAATTTAATATACAAAAAAATTTTAATATTAAAGAAGAAAATTTTAACAGACAAAAAAAATTTTTTACTGCGTAAAAAAAATATATATATATTTAAAATGACACCAATTAGACCAACAATTAATAGCTGAATAAAATTAAATTTTGTTCTATAAACAACAATATAAAACAATTATTTATATATTTAAACATTTAAAGATATAACCAATTAAATATCTACAGGATTTTAATGTGATAAGTGATAATCAATAAATTTAGAAAAACATTAATTAGATTAATATACAAGAGGATAAGGCATAAATTGGCAACAAATATATAGGTACCAAAAAGAGACTGATAGTGACGGAAGGTGATATATTAAAAAAAAAAAAAAAAATTAGTGTAAGAAGGGTTTAAGTAGCATCTGCTCGTTAGCAAAGAGTAATGATGATAAAGGGGTTGACGGAGCATTTTAGGCTGACACTCAAGATTCAATTTCATCTTGCCTGGCTCATCTGAAGTGGATGCTGCTCCACCAATACGGTCTCTCCTTGTTCCTTCCCCTATGCATTATTCATAAAAGCAACTCGTGTTACATTATTGTACTTTATGTTGATTGAATTGTGTGACGCGGTATATAATAAGCTAATTTTTTTTCAACAATCGTGTTTTTATCGAATCGATTTATTGTTACGTTTACGATCCGGTAATTTATTTTCGCGTAAGAACTTTCAAGTGAAAAAATATTTATTATTTTTATACAGAATCCAAATTTTCATAATTTGAATTTGAATGTTAAATTTGAGTCAGAGATATTTTAGAAAATTTGAATTCCATTTTAAGAATTCAAATTTTTGAAATTTATATTTTTTAATGAGTTTTGGCTCTTGTTCCGATAATTATTATTTTTTTATTCAAATATTTAAAAAATTGGAGAGCGAAATTTTTCGAGGAAAAGAAAATTCAAAATTAGTATAAAAATTTGAATATTAATTTTTTCAAATTTAATGACATAATTTCTGACATTATCATTATTGTTACTTGCAAATTGTTGTAATAACTTTTATATGTATCATTGCAGAGCCTAAAGAAGTGTAAATAATGACACGAAACATCGCGAATAATAAATAGTCTTAACAAATTTATTTGATCCTATACTCCCTGAAAACAATTGATTATTGATTTTTTGTTTTAAACAGTCATAAAGTTAAATTAACTTTTAAATGAAAAATAGCCATTAAAGTTTTTCGTCAGTAAATATTTAAATTTCCCCAAAAATTAAAGTCAACCTAAAGATAAAATCGATATCACAATTCAGCTTTAAAACTTTATCCATTTAATCGCTGAAACTATAAATCAATACCGCATCAAAGAAATAAAAAACAAAGTCTCTCAGAATCGTTTAAAAATTTTTTCCAATTTAGAACTTTATATTCCTATTGCGAAATATATGTGTATATGAAACGTATATTTTATATATCTAATATATATGTCAGTGTAGATAGTACATACATACTTATATACATATATATACATTTCATTTTGTCCATATGTTTACAACTCGATAAAATGAGCATTTTATTTCCGATTTACAAGCATGTAATGTTTACGTAAAGTAGAAGTACCATTTGTGGTCACTGCTCTATTTTTGAACATTTGATACTTTATTTTAATTAATGAAAAAGTATTTAAAAAAAAAACATTGTCATAGTGAGATAAAAGTATACTCGAACACATTTAAAAAATTAATTGTGTCATTGCGTATTTTACAAGCTATTTTATTTTAAATTTCTGAGTGGCCAAAACTGGCTATAAAGTGGCAAAAAATGATACTTCTACCCTATACTTCAAACATTTGATTGATTTATGATTATTGCAATGTTTAAAAAAAAAAAAAGTATCTATCAACTCTTGCCACACTCTACTATACAACTATCTATTTATAGCTATAAAGCTATATTTTAAAAATCCTTCAAGCTATATTTCACGTGCAAATCAGCTAATTTCCGGTAAGACGATCCTTGCAGCTAGTGAACCGGAAATCGTGGCCTTTTCCTCAAATCACTTCTTTTAACCCTATATATCATCAATTTTTATCCTCAATATACATATATATTTTACGTATATTAATATTTATACACTTATTCAATTTTATGACCGTACTACCACAAAAAAAAAAAAACAATAAATAAAAATACGTAACACTAAAGAGTTTTCTACTGTCTGTTACATTGCGAGACATTTTCTACCCCAGGATCTATTTCACAAGACAATTCCGTTTATTTTTCAATCCAACGTTCAATTGTAAATTATCCATTTTCTTACTTTCTTTCTATCCATTATTCTTTTATTCACTATTTCAAAATTCAAAATTGATTTTAAATGAAATTTTTAAATTTACGTAAATTCAATTTTTTGTTGTTATGAAAAATTTTTTACTTAAAAATGCAATTAGAGTTTTAACTGCCGTTAATTTATTATCGCAAAAACTTAAGAAAAAAAAAGTTTATTACCAAAAAATATTAAGCCGCTTTTGTTCCATTTCGCCGTAAATTTTTTTTTTTAGATGAAGTTTTCGGGAGTTAAATAAATATAAATAAAATACGGCAAAGCTTTTTGTGTAAAACTTTTTTTCACACGATAATAATGTTCCGGTTAATAAAGTGAGAAGATTGCGCCCGACATGCTCCTAATTCCAGTATAATTAATGCTGCCAACAGAAACGAGAGTGGCACAGTACAGAATGTGACCCTTTAAGAAACCGGGATTTCAATTAAAGTTTTAACGCCCACAACCCTCGGGTTTATTATATAGTATCGCTAGAAAACTAAGAGAACAATAGGATTGAGAAAACTCGACAATACATCTGCCGTTAAAGAGCTCATTATTATTGTTATTATTATTATTATTATTATTAATATGAATTATGGATTATAATTATTAATATTTATTTCACTTAATAAGGCGGTAGTTCTCTTTATATATAATAATTATTTATGCTCGTGAAAGAGTAATTACTGAGTGCTTTATTACACTAATTATTATTCTGCCCACATTTTTAATTTATTGATTTACTTTTTTTTATAAATTAGGCCTTTGATTTTATTTTTATTTAAATTGGATAATATATAAGACGTTTCGATCGCTACTGGAATGTGTCAAGTATCATTTTTTAATTTAGTTATTTTTTTTTTTTATAGTTTTTAAACTAGATCAAAAAAATATCACGATAAATTTTTAATTAATTATCTAATGATTGATAAATTTTTTTTTTATTATATTAATTAGTAACTTTTTTTTTTTTTATGATTTCATTAGTTAAGAATTAAGTGAATAAGAGACGTTTGATAAATTTAAAGGGATCGTTAGCGAAAAGAAATTTTATATTGAAGAAGACTGAATTGGAAATATGTAAAACTATACACTGCAAAAAATTTGTGAAGTGAACGCGGATTAAATCCGGAGTTAATTCTGAGCGGATGTTTATTTATTTAATTTCCTTAGAGTAAAATTTACTCCGAGGGAAATTTATTTTAATATTTAAACTCCAGTTCGGAGTGAAATTTACTTTTGAACGGACTTTATTTTCATAATAAAACTCTGAATCGGAGTGAACATGGATTGAAATAAAGTCCAGGTCACTAGGAAATCACTCCGGTACTTCGGATTTAAATAAAATCCGTAATTACTCCGAATTAACTCCTGATTTTTTAGTTTATGAATAATCATAGACCTGAGATATAAAGAAACTCTTCATGTCCTTCTTAAGCATATATATAAAAATCTTGAAATTGATAAATTTTTATGTACCTGAAGATCGGAACGTTTTTCACGCAACGAAAATGAAAATTTATGTAATTTGACTTTAAAAGTGGTCTGCAATTTTTGACTGACGTAAAAAAACATTTCAAAAATCTAGATCTAGTAGATTTTACTTTCAATTCGTTTTTTTTATTTTCGTCCCGCGAAAAACTTTCCGATCTTCAGGAACATAAATTTTGAATTTAAGAAACAAGTAACTCACGTCAGCGCGAAAATTAAATTTATTTGAATACCAATCTTTGAACCCTCATTAACTAAAAAGTAATTACTCTACAGCAATAAATCAGACTTCATAGTACTTAGATATTAATGACTTTTCCAATATATAAGAGACCGGGGTAAAATGAGACACCATAAAATTAGTAACTTATTAACTTCATTTAAAAAATTGACTTTTATTCATAAAAAATCGTGTGATTTATAAAAAAAAATTATTTTTAAAAATTCCGCTGCACTTCCCATTTTTGAAAAATTATTTTAACATTAAAATTAAAAAAAAAACTATTTCGCTATTTTATGGCTAACGATCCCCTTAAAGTTGTCTTTTTAACGAGAGAAAATATAAATAAATATAAAAGAGAAACAGTATAAGAGAAAGAGGAAGATCGAGAAATATAAATACTAAAGGCGATATTATCACGATCGCTGAGTATTATTACCGCAGTAAAAAGACACATTTGTGTCAGCATATATCTCTAACGCAAGATTAAATGTAATTCTATGCGTTATATGTCACTTGTATCGTCGTCACTGTCCGTCATCTCTAATAGTCGTTACACGAAAACTGACAAATTGTCTCACAAAAAAAAAAAAAATAAAATAAATAAAAAAAAAGTAACACCTCAGTTAAATTCTTTATCCTACAAATATTTTCCCATCTCCATTAAATATATATATATTTTTATATAATTTATAAATACTAGCCCGCAAAATGATGCACATTCTTCTTTATATATTTTATTTTAAAATAATTATCATTACAATAATAATAATAATAATTATTATTATTTTATGACGATCGAATCGTTAACACGCGACTCGTAGGCCTGATTATCGATTGAAAGTTTATTATTTAACCTACTTATGATTGTTTAGATTCTATTACTATATTTTTTCTAGGCGCCAGACAAAGTCCTTCCACTTAATTTATTAATATTTTATTTTATTCATTTATCAATATTATCAATAAATTTATTAATTTGTCAATTAACTTAATAACTAATTTTTTAGTCTTGTTTCCATCGTTCATATTATCATCTATTATTTAAATATTTATATTTATATATATATAAATCTAAACGAGACGATCTCAACGCGACTCAATGATTAATAAATATTTATATATATAACAATATCAATTTTAGTTCATAACTGATACTACTTGGCGTGCAATTGGCCCTTTAACATGACATGTTCGTTCAAAAAGTTATATTTATATATACATGTACTACTACTTTATGATGCATTTATAATTTTTTTTAAGACTTTATGAATTTTAATTCAGAATAATTAAAAAAATTTAAACATTGAATGGCACGTGGGGGAAAAATTTAAGAAATAATCAGTTTTTATAGACATTCATATATATTTCGGTGTGCGATACGCTTATGGGACTATTTCCCATAGCATATAGTGATGGTTTCTACATATATATGGGAATGGTTTTTATATGTTACGGAAATGGTTCCTATAATTGAACGGAACCTTTACTTGGTTTTCTGTTTCTGTGTAATAAAATAAATTAAATATTAATGAATAACGAGTTTAATATGGAAAAAGGTCAGGTAAAACGGGACCGCTAAGTAAATAATAGATTTTTGTGCATTTGAATACGATGAGCATCTTTTTTTTTGACCACTTTAAATTATTTAACCAAATTTCCAGTTGCTATAGAAAAAAAATTTTATTTCCTGGGCGGACAAAACGGATAGACCCCAAAAAAATGACGGTAATAAAATTGTTTATATTTACTTTCAAGTAAAAAAAGAGATTTGCAATACTGTTAGTGAATAAAGATGCAGAAAAAACAAAATTGTTGAAGATAAATAACATAAAATTTAAATATAACGAAGAAGACACCGTATGTTCGAGTAAAAAAATTATATATGATTATATAGAATTATATGTGATTCATATTTAATTATATATGATTTATACAGAATTATATATAGTTTATATAGTTATATATAATTATATAGAATTATATATAATGCCACGAAAAAAATTACAGATGATCATATACAATTATATATAATTCTGTATAATTATACATAATTGTATATAACCATATATAATTATGTAAGTTTATATATAATCACCCGTGATTTTTTCTTGGCGTTATATATAATTCTATATAATTATATATAATAGTATTTAATGCCACGAAAAAAATTAAACATGTAGTTTTCGAGGACAATTATACATTGAGTCCACTGAAAAATTCCTTAAAAAAAGTTCTGAGACATTCAAAATTCTACAAAAATTATGATAAGAGTCGAAAGTGACGATTAAAATTAATTTTCAAAAAAAAGAATCATATTTACTAAATTTTTGGGGTGGTCCATTTTGCACACCCAGTCCCGTTTTCCTCAACTTTTCCCTATATATATATATATTCCTTCAATATTACAAAAGATATTTTAAAGAAAAAAAAAATTAAAATAATTTGATTATTTAAATAAAGAGCGCGATAATTGAATTTATAGTGACGAGTTTAACAAGTGTGCGAGTTAAAAATGGATAAGAGCAAAGGAAAGGATTATACTTTACATATATATGTATAAAGAACGGAAATGATATAAAAGCATTTTTTTTAAAGTGGAATAAAAGTTTTGATGCTATTATTTTTTTACTAAATTTAATATCCAAAAGTCTCGAAGAAAATTCTATATATATTTTTATACGTAGGATTTATTTTAAAAATAAGAATTGAAAGAGAATAGTAAATTGAACAATAAAATGAGTATTGTGATGCGCTTCAACTTGTAAGGTTGGCACAAGCTCAGGCTTTCGATAGATGTTTAGAATATTATGGAAGACGTGGGAAAAGGTTCACACTGGGTTTAAGTGCAAATATCACGAATACTTTAGAGAAAGAGATAGAAGCAGAGAATTATGTAGATAATGGTGCTTGTTGAAAGTATTTAGAATAAGGGAGTGAGATATTAAGTGAAATGGTAAAATAGTTTTTTTGAGGAGCTGAGCAGGAAGGAGTTTGTAAGAAGGCTTCGGAATTCACGTGGAAGACATCGCAACGCCATTTACTAGCGGAGATTCTTAATCGGATACTCTACTAACTGTACCCTTTTTTTTTTTAGAGAGAATACTAGACTAGATTTTTTGTACTACTATTTTATTGTATTGTAAAAATTTTATTTTTTTGATTGTTTAATTTTTTTATTTTTACCCCAGAATAATCTTAATTTTTTTTAAGCTCTTGTGCTTATAATTAAATGTCTGAAATTAAAGCATAGCGTTAATAATTTTTTAAATTTAAATCTATAAAAAAAAATTTATTTATTTTTATAAAGAAAAATGGAGCAAGACAAAATTTTCAAATTTTTTTTCTTTCAATTAATAAATTTTGAAATGACTAATTAGCAATTTTTTGAAAAAAAAAATCTGAAAATTTTTGGCTCATCTTACCCCATCCATCATATTAATTAACTATACTCTTCACAAAATGATTAATTTTAAAAAATTTGATCATTATAACAAGCATTTAATAATTTTTAAAATTAAATTAATCGGGGTTTTAAAAAATCAAAAAATGTTTAATCCATTAATTGAGTAGATTAATAAAAATCCAATCAATTAAAAAGACTAAAAAAAAAAATGAAGAACAATATCATGTTAAATAATTGAGAATTAACTGGATATATAGGAGCCCGTATTATTAAAATTTTCCTGCCGGACTCTAGTATAGACATTAATATATACATATACATATACTTATATATACGTATAAGAGAATATATATGTAATAAGAGCTATTTCAAGTATCATTATAACGATGACCATGATAACGTCCCATAGTAATTACACTAGAGGGTAATGGGAAATTTATACGAACACTTTCAGTGAAATTGCACGCCAGATATAGTTTCAGACTTGCCGATTATATATTTGATATGTTTTTAATGAAAATATAAACGATCCATAGCTATCAAAAACAGCTGTCACATTTGAAATAATTATTTATTTATTTTCCCGCCCTAACACACACAGTTAGAAATTTTATGTATTTGTGTTAAAAAATTATTTTGTTAAATTTTTTGTGTTGATTTTCAACACAGAAATCTGTTAATTCAACACAAATCGTTTGAGTTATTTTACTTTAACAGATTTTTTATGTTAAATGATTAGAAAATCTGGAATTTAACCCATTTCTTGTGTTATTTGAAAATTAACACAAAATTTGTGTTGTTTAACTAAATATTCCCGCGCGTTTTTTCATTACTATACCCCAGCAAATCATTGGATTATAACTCATTTACAATTAAATACAAATTATAGATAACTTTCATATTTTTATGATCAGGTTCTATGATTTTTTTATTCTCATTTTACGGGAGGATAATTCATAGCTTCGTTTTTTAGAAAAATCACTGAAAATCCAATTAACTGTTTGCTAACCCAGGCGGTTTCGAATTACGGTAATTACCGTAATTTACGGTATTCGTAAGAATTACGGTATTTGCGGTAAAATACCGAATTTTACAGTAAAATAGCGTAATTGGCGGCAAAATACTGCAATTTACGGTAAACTTCAGCGTTTTTAAGTTATCCACGGTATTTTGTAATAAACATACGGTATTTTATGACAACAATACGGCATTTCAAGCAAAGTGTGGTATTTTTGCCGTAAATTTGAAGAGCGGGGTAATTTACCGTAAACTTGCGATATTTTACTGTAAAGTAAAGCATTGCACTGTAAAAACTGTAAAAATAAAAAAAAAACATACGGTGCATATGGTAAAAATGCCTCAAATTATAGGAAATTACCGTATTCTACTCTAATTAACTGTAAAATACCGTAAATTGCGACGAATTTGCCGTAGAAATACCATATTTTAAGGTAAATTATGGCAAATTGCGGTAAATTACCGTAATTCGGATCGGCCAGGGAAATTGACATGTTGTACTAAGGTTAGTATACTTGAGTTGTTTAGGTTATGTACTTATATTCATTAGTTAATTGTAACACGGAAAATCTGTTAAATTTACACAAATTTTCCGTCAAAATAACAGATTTTGTGTTCAATTATTTAACATAAAATTTAGGTTAAAGATCAACACAAACGCAATGTATTGAATTAACACAAAAATTTGTGTCGACAGCACTACACGACTTGTGTTAAATTTAACACAAAGTTTCTAACTGTGCACATTACACTGTAAAAAATAATGAATTAATTTTTTTAAAAATCATTGGCTAATTTTTTACAGTGTAATAATATATAAATATTAAACAATGAAGCTCGAGATATTAAATATTGATTAATTGTTCAATTATTTAATTAATTAATTAAGAAAAGACTTATTTAAACTTTATGATATGTCGCGCATTAATCGTCTATTGGCACACTTAGTGATTTGTTAATCACTTGAACCTTTACAATTAGTATCAAATAATTAACGCAAACCGCTTTATTTATTATTTTACATTACCAATTATAAAAGGGCGCACTGGATTTATTTACTATTTATATCCTGTAAAATTATTTATTTCGCGCCATTTTAATACTAGTAATGAAAAAATTAATTCGATTTAATACTGAATTTTTTTTTCTTTAATTACTAAAACGACTTTAA
The DNA here is from genome assembly GCA_964016945.1 of Microplitis deprimator. Lineage (NCBI taxonomy): Eukaryota > Metazoa > Arthropoda > Insecta > Hymenoptera > Braconidae > Microplitis > Microplitis deprimator. The sequence goes on from OZ024708.1 coordinate 5,376,618, forward strand.
CTATCAATGCACATTTTTTTTTTATTTTAATTCCGATATTAAATTTCATGTGCTAGTTTTTCTTTGCGTAAGATAAATTTCATTTATCTCTTTTCATTATTTATTATTTATCTACATCCTATACCATGTAATTTTATTTATTTTTTACAATTTTAAAATCGTCATTTTTATTTAAAAAAAAAAAAATCAATTTTAAATAAGTATGAGTCAAAAAAAATAAATATGACGATCTTATAAATTTTGTTCAAATAAATATTTTTTTATTAATAATAATAATAATAAATATTAATATTTAGATGTCAAAACATCAGTTCAGTCGTTGACGTAAAAAATAATTTTTTTTTTTATAGTATGCAATAAAAAAAAAAAAAAAAAAAAAATAAAAAACAATAATATAAATATATATGAGTAAATAAAAAATAATATCGTCAACAACCGTCACAAAAAAAAAAAAAAAAAAAAAAAAAAAAAAAAAAATGAGAGCCGGCCGGCGGACTCTTATCGCGATCTGTCGAATCGAGTAATTAATTTATCGAATAAAATTTAGTATAATTAAAAATTTATCGAATACCCTGTCATGTGTGCACGTTAAATAATTATTTATTAATTAATATTTATACGTAATCGACTTATTGTTATACTCGACACTATACTCGAGTGTGTGATAAATAATAATAATTATCAATAAATATGTGATAAATATTATAGATGAAAGGTAAATAATTTTAGACCCGCGTCTCGTTGTAAGGACTGTCAGGGGCGCCGGTGGTAAAGCGACGGCGATCAGCGTCGCCGGGAATGTTAAATGCGACGCTTGGGACCGCGGTGGGATCCGCGTAACGCGAAGAAGTATGACATGGATGTGATTGCGATTGCGATTGCGATTGTTGCGATTGCGATGATAAGGACGGCGGACCCTGATCGCTGATTGATGTCCTTGAGACGAGGATGCCCCGACCGCGTACCTGATAACGCTGAGGATAACAACGACCGCAGCATGACTGCAGTAGTCCACCACGCGATGCTGTGCTGTGGGCTGGAGATGTCAATGGCGATGGTGAACCTGGTCTCTTTGGTGCCCCATTGAATGGTACATCCATCTCCACGAACTCTCGATCCTTTAAAATAAATAGTTATTTTATAAATTTTATTTTTATTATAATCATCATAATCTACACTGTAAAAAATTTCGGAGTGAATGTGGATTGAAATAAAATCCAGACTACTCCGAAATTACTCCGTTGAAAAGACAAACTCCCTATTTACTCATTATGCGGAGTAATTTATTTGAAAAACTCCGAAACTCTGAGTGACGGAGTGAATTTGGATCGAAATAAAATCCGTAATCATTCCAAATTCACTCCCAATTTTTTATAGTGTAAAAAATTTTTGGTGTAAAAATGGTCCCTGAAAACTTTACACGATCGACTCAGTGTGAAATATTAAGCAGTGTACTTTGAACACAGTATAAGTGTTTCTTTTCACACCGTTCGGAGTAATTAGTTTATATATTGTCCGATTATATATTCTGTAGTTAGAAGTTATTAAATAATATATGAGTTGCAGCACTAGTATATCATTATTGTTGTCGGTAGATCAAAATTAAATACCGAGTGTTGAAGTAATCGAGAGTTTTTAATAAAGAACTTATACATCTGCACCATTGATTGTGTGAACGTTCTAATTCACACTCCAAAATTTAACACCAAATCATTCACACCACGGACTCAAAATTTTTGCAGGTATTTCTTTTTCATACATTATTATTTTTTTTTTAAATTTTATACTAGATGTGCCCAAGAAAAAATAATTCAGATCTACGTAGACCAAAGCTAAAAAAAAAAAAAATCGAATTATCAAATTGTAAGAATTAAAAATTTCGATTTTAAAAAAAAATTTCGGGTAAATAATTTTCGGTGTACAAGAAATGTTTAAAAAGATATGAAAATAAAGAAGCAATCAAATTCTCGTATTTTTTTCTTCTCAGTGGCTGCCAACAGCCGATGAAATTAATTTTAAAAATAATAAGATGTACTTTTGTATAAAAAAAAATTGCAGCTGACTCTATTCGTTGTAATTTTTCTTGTAAAAAAAAGTAGCCGAATTAGCTTAATTAGTTCCAGACGAGTACTTTAATTATGAAAAAATTCGTCGCCAGATGACGTCTAAAGATCGCTTGCAAATCACAAGATTTTTCATGGACATCATTTTTTTCTGCTTTAAAAAATTACGTCTTGAATTTGTCAAAATTATGGTTTAAAAATAAAATAATTATTTCCTTTGTCATTTATAAATACAATAATTATCTATAATCTTTTATTAAGTCAATAAAAATGATTATTAATTAAAATAATTTTATAATCAACATTAGTCACGTCGTTAACAAAAAAAAAACAAAAAAAAAAGGAACTAACTTCCCCGACATTTATTAGTTTTATATTCGGTCAAACTTTTCGTAATCCTATTATATAAAAGTTATAAATCAATGTTCCATTCCATATTAAATTTACATTTAACATTAGAGAGAACATATTTTTTATAATTAATCCAACTAGAAATAAGTTAAAGTCTGTTAAAATAATTTAAATTAAAAATAAATATAATTATATTCTCCGATCTCCAATTATATATTTTTAAGAGGATTTTCAACCCACATGACCCAGACATCTACTTTAATAGCTAATTTTCCAGTTAAAAGAAACGCCGGAACAATTATTTTAAATATTTAACGTAATTTAATGTGAGAGTAATAAAAGATTCAAGTAATTTTCAGTAAAATGTCAGAAAAGCTTGTTACAGAAAATGGACAATTTTTTTAAAAATGCACTTTGGACAATCAAGTGGAACTCATTGGTGCTTTAAGAATAAGAAAGAATACAAGAGAAAGTCTATCGTTATATCTTATAGCCGTTACCTGACCTGGGTTACAAATACGATATAAAAAAATAAATAGATAACATCCAATATCATTAGAAGTTTATTGGAGTAGCAAAACTATACTGACCGTCACTAACTTTTCGTATAACCGCCAACCACTTTGCTCATGATCTAGATACAATTCAATTTTTATTTTTTTACTATTTCTTTTAGTTGTTTTTTTCTTTTTAATGGGCGCTATAAAATGTTCTTGGTTCCAGTTGAAAAATATACGATTTTTATTACACAAAAGAAAATTTTAGCTACAAGTTCAAAAGCATTTCAGTGCAAGAAAAATCCTTGAAATTGAGAAAAGAAAACTTTAAATCAACTACAAAAAGCTTTGTACTTTTACAACAGTACTTTTCTTTACTCCAATACATCTTGTACTACATATAGTAGATTCTTGTCATATATATATATATATATATATATATATATATATATATATACATATATTAAGGGTGTGCAAATTGAATCAAATAATTCGAATTTTTGAATAGTTTGATAAATTTAAATTATTTAAAAATTTTCGAATTATTTAATACTAATCCGAAAATTTGTATCGGCTTTCAAATATTCAATTTTTACTCAATGGTGAGCTTAGTTTTTTTTTCGTAACCTAAAGTACACTGAAAAAAAGAAACATTTGTGACTTTTTTTACTCTCTAAAAATGTATCAGTGAAAATCACTGCGAATTAGTGAATATGCACCGAGAACTATAAGTATACAACTGGTTGGATTAGAGGTATACTTATAGCTGTAGAAATAGTGACTATCCATTGATTCTCAGTGAATTTCACTAGTTCATTTTTAGAGAGTAGAATATTTCTTAAAGACAAATAAATATATTTGGTACAACGAAATATGACAGTTGATTCAAACAATTTTAAAATTTGACTGAAGCATATCATTTATTTGTAGAAAATGATATATTTGTGGTAAAGATACTAAATTAGACAAATAACGGAAAATTTGAGGATACTTGACATCAATTTGAATCCTATGGTCTAACTAACATTTATTTTCAGCAATTGGATCAGTTCTTTACCACAAATAAATCACTTATTCACGCAATCAAATTGCTCAAATGTATTATATCTTTCTCACAATTACATATTTATTTGGCGATATCCAAAAATACGATATCTTTAGCTCAAATAAATCTTTTTTTCAGTGTAATTATCTCATACAGAATTGGAAATTTTTTGTTCTTGTGTATAAAAATTTGATGGTTAAACATTTTGAGTCAATTATTTGAAACCATCAAGTGTAAATTTAGCTAAATTTGAATGTGTTATCTTATCTTAAAAAGTTTGAAACCTGTATTATTGTTTGACACAAGTATAATGTGTTAAATTAACACAAAAAATTGAGTGGCCCGTTTGGGATATGTGATTTGTGTTAAATTTAACACAAATTTTTCAACCGTGTAAATTCGTGTCTGAGTTCTATTTATCTTTGACAAAAATTTGAATTGTTGAAAAAAATATCACAATTCTAAGCCGCTCAAAAGAAAATTTTTGAATTATTGGAAATCTTACGAAAAATTCAAATCATTCAATTCGATTCGATACTAAAAATTTCATCAGTTCGAATTATTCGCACACTCTTAATATATATGTATAAGTTCTATTCTTGAAGAAAAAAATTAAAAGCCTAAAAGATATAAATTCTAATCGAGTTTGAAACGCAACAGAGTGTGGCTTTAGCAAACACATTGATAAGCTTAAGAATATAAAATAGAAGCATCCAAATGGAACTCGATGGGAAAGCATAACTTAAACTTATGCTTCATCTTATCTTTCACGCTCATACGTTTTCGTATTTCCTATTCCCATGAGAGATCCAGCGAATCGATACGACCCTATCACGTCTCATCTGAAATGTTAGACCGAGAACGCAACGAACCACTAACGTGGAATGAGAATTGACTTTCTAGAAAGTTTATAACAGACCCAAACTACCAAATATATATATCTATATATCAACCGAGCAGTAATTCTTGTTACAATGTTACTTGCGTTTCAGATATATAACTTCCTCACTTTTGTGTTTAATTATTTGATTTTCGACTTAAAGTTGTTGAAAAAAATAACAATTCGAGTACGAAAAATTTTCGAACTTTTTTTTAATTAAAAGTCCGTGAATTTTTTTTTTCTTAAATAATTTCAAGGGCCACCTGCTCTTCATTTATCAAAAACTTTCCAGATAATTTCAAATATCTGCGGTCTATAGAAAACAAAAAAAATTTACTATTGAGAATAAAAAATGATGTTTCAAAAAATAAAAGTAATTTTCAGGCGATTTATTTGAATCCTCTGATGGCAAACTGAGAAGTTTGAGATCAATAGCTTTGAAATAGAAACTGAAAAAAATATGAAATAAATTTAAAATTACGAACTACACTAAAAAATTTTCAGAGAACAAGGAGTGAAATAAAATCTGTATTCACTTCCGATTTTTTACAGTGACATAATTACTTAATTATTATTATTTTACAATAAAGTTATTCAAAAGATTAACAGTTTAAATTGGGGCTTAACTGTAATGTCTGAAATACGTATAGATTAAATTGCACTAGTGTCGACGTGTGAATTTCCAATATTGTTATCGTTATTACTTTCAAAATCCCTAATATCTAGCGGATTTTCTATCCTCATTTTCTCAATAAAAGTGCAAGACGTGACTTGTAGATCGTTATCTGCATCCACTTTGCAAAACAATACAATAAATACATAGTACAAGATATTTTTTCCAATACGAGCCAAGACGGTTTTTCTTTGAGTGGAAAAGCCCGAACGATTTCCTGCAGTATCAATTCAAAATTCCATGCTCTATTGGATTTAAAGCTTTATTCTCTTTTATTTGCTTTACACTATTTTTTCCGTACTTTAAAAAGAATAAAATATTATATCTGTAATACATACATATATGGCTGTATGATTTCTAGGTTAAATAAATAAAGTTAAAAGCGTACACGTCAGTAGCAGATAATATTTAACTTTGCACTAATGGTAAAATGATGGATAGATGTATTGAATTTTTTCACATATCTTTTTTTCGACCATCTTTTATTGAGTAGTTTTTTTTTTATCTAATAAAAAAAATGATATCAATATTCAGGGAGCGAATAATTTGAAATTCGAATTATCTATGTTATAGTTAAATTTTTTTATAATTTATCAGATGTGAGTTACGATTCAATGTTCGAAATTCAAAATAAATAATTTAAAAATCTAAAAATATTCCAAAAGCTCACTAAAAATTTCAAAACTTACGAATAATTAAAATTTGAATCGATCATGGAAAAAAGAGCAATAGCAAAATTACAGGTTTTAGTGCAAAAACATGGCCCTCGTATAAAAAACTTCAAGTATAGTTTGCACTGTAATAATCGAAACTATTTCTTATAATAAAGTGAAATCTACTACGAAGGGGAGTTTATTTTAATATTAAAACTCCGAATCGGAGTGAATGCGGATTTAAATAAAATCCAGACTACTCCGAAATTACTCCCCTGAAAAGACAAACTTCCTATTTACTCCATATGCGGAGTGATTTTCCTATAAAATTCGAAATTCCGAATGACGAAATGAATTCGGATTTAAATAAAATCCGTAATCACTCTGATTTCACCCCCGATTTTTTACAGTGTATAGATACCAAATTCAACAGTTTTCAATGTATTTTTAGTTGAATGAAACTTTTTTATGAATGAAACACTATTAAGGACTGAAAAAAGTCTTGTATGAAACTGTAATAGCTGCTAAATATTTGCTACGTCTTAGAAATAATGTAATTTTTACAGTTTCGAAGTAAAGGGCTTTGCTGCTATTTGAAACTGTAATTTCCCCTCTATTCTTTTTTCGGACATTTCTAATTTGTTATTTATCAAAAAAATTTTTCTGTTGTGTTAAATAAATTTTTTTTTATTTAATTAGTAATTTCCAGACAATAGAACTGATTTCCAGTAATAAAATGTCAATTTTTCCGTCTCGAATATTTAGACGACGCTGTAACTACGGATGATTTAATTTCAAGTGCATTGTTATTGCATGTCACCCGAGGCACGTTGAAGATTACAATCAGAGTTCAGTTCTCGTAACATGTACACAGCAATATACATATATATGTACCGAGTAGTTTTAATGCCAGCATTTACTTAATACAACTATGTTCCTGTTCGCTGACTCATCCTCATAGATACATGCGGACATTATTGCCCTCTCTCACTCAATTCAGTACGTGTAGATATTTATATACGACGGTAGAAGACGAACAAAGAGGGTTGACAAGCAAGAGACTAGTAGTAACTGAGTTCCATGTCTAAAGTGCTTCCGGGGAATTCGGATGTTAACCAAAATATATGTCGCACACTAGTGTTGCCCAGAAAAAAATAACATTACAAACAACACTCGACTATTTATTCACGTTCCAAATATTTTTTTTTAATTTCATTTTATTGTTACGATGTAACATTTTTTTTTTTTGGCTACAAATTATATATTTTTTTTTTTCTAATTTTTAATTACCATCACAAGAAATTTTACTTTGAAACATTACAGGAAAAATAATTATTGTGTGTAATAATAATCAATTATTTTGAAAAAATATCTTAAAAAATTGATATAAATTTTTGGTAATTATTTTGAAAAGTAAATATATGATACTCATTTTAATACGATTCATAATTAAAAAAGTTTCATTAGTCGCTAAAATTAATCTGACGGTAATTTTCGCTTCCGGTTTTTGTTCATGTGATATTAATGTATATAATGGAAAGTTTTATTAAATTTTTTTCTATTATCTACTAATAAAAATTAAAGGGCACAAAATATTATAAATCCGAAAACTTGTGATAAATGATTTTCGAATATTAAGAATTTATAAATAAAATATTGATACCAAATAAAGAAAATCTGTTTAAATAAAGTAAAAAAAAACTTAAGTAACTATTTACTCACCGTGGTCTTTTCTAAACATCGAAGAAGATGGTGATGCTGAAGCTCAAAAATATCTTCCTCTCTGTAAGTTTCGTCCGTCTGTAATCCACTTTCCAGTGCAGCGATTCTCGCCTCAGCAGCTTTCTTTTTGCTGACAAATGCCGCACCACTTGACGCCTTTGCGATCCTGATACGTGCCAGTCTCGCTTTCTGAAACATCAAACAAAACAAAAAAAACATTAATGTCAAGTTTCAAAACCTGATTATACCAAAAAAAAATCTAAAAAACGGTTGACCCCTAGCGTTTCCGAATTACAGTAATTTACCGAATTTTGCCATTATTTACCGTAAAATATGGTATTTCTATAAATATGCCGCAATTTACGATCATTTAAGTAATATATGGTATTTTACAGTGCATTGTAGTAAAAATACGGCGGTTTATCATAACTGGCTTTTTTTTTTACCGAAACCACCATATGTTTTTTATTTTTACAGTTTTTACAATGCAATCCGTCACTTTATGGTAAAATACCGCCGGCTAAAAGAGCCTGCAAATCAGTCCCAAATATATCACTGATTTAATTACTGATATACTTTAACTAATTTTGCAGTGAATATTTTCTGATTCGAGTACTTTTCACTGATTTATTTTAAAAGAGTAAATTACCGTTCTCTTATGGCAGATTTACGGTAAAAATTACCGTACTTTTGCTGTGAAATACCATGCTTTTGCCGTGAAACGCCGTACGTTTACCATAAAATACCGCAAATTTGCCGTAAAAATACCGCGATTCATCTGAATTCCGTAAATTACGGCAATCACCGCAACTTACCGTAATTCGGATCCGCCAAAGATGAGTCAATTTCAGAATTTCTCACTGTTTCCAAGCTCAGAGAGCAAATGTTATTATGGATAAATTTTTGAGCTCTTTAAGTTATTAAAACGCATGGACCAAATAAAAAACCATTTCGCTGAAAAAGGCTAACATTTGCCCGACGATATCTTTGGAACAAATCAACCGATCCAAAAATTGGACCCAAATCTATAACTTATCTTTTTTCGAAAATTTTCAGTTTTCATAGCGGGAAGTTGAAAAAATTAACAACGTAATAATCATTTTCTATTAATTTCTCTCCGATGAAAGCTCCGGTAAGTTTAATTGTTGCAGTACAAGTACCAACATGGTTAGTACGTGGATGCAATTGAAATTCTCACGAGTTTTATTGCTCGTAATTTTCGGTCACAGCGCAATTAAAGTCCGCAAGGTTCAATAGCTATATGTTACTAAACTTTTTGTCCGCTAAACATTCTCTCAATTTAATCTCTAACCTTATACGCAGTCGCTTTTCAGACAATTAATCTATTAAATATTTATTTTATAGTGTAAAGGACAACTTTGCCTATATAAATACTCCATTTGTCACATTTAGTCCTATATCTACCAAAATAACTTGATAAATAATAACAATATCCGAACTAAAGGTCAATATAGAGGTTTGAGAATGTCAACAATGGACAAACAATGTCAACTATTTTCAATACAATGCCTTCTACTCTATTATTTACTTCATGATATTCCGCGGTATTACATTTTTCGAATTAACAAAATAAAATTTTTTTACAACTACTTTAATGGATTATATTTTTTCATATCGTAGTTGAAGAAAATTACACATGAGCTTTTTTTTACTGTTGTAAAAGTTACCAACTAGTGGAATAAAATTATAATAAAATTTTTTTTAACAATAAAAATAAAAATAACATTTTTATTTTTTTATTGAACTGAAGTAAAAAATACTATTGTTATTAAATTTTGTGAAGTTATAAAAAACTTTTTATAATTTTTTTTTTTTTTTTTTTCAAAGGATGTTCAATAAAAATACGTTTGAAAAGTAAATTGCAGAAACAATGTTATTTTTTTTTGCAGTGTAAAAATAATCCTGTTCTTTTATTTCAGTTAATTAAGCTAAAAGTAATGAAAAATTTTTTCGGAGTATGTAATTTGATGATTGAAATTTTTTTAACTAATTTTAACATGAAAGTTCACCGATAGAACAATGAGTTGGACATAGATATCCAATTAGTAGGGGATAATTTTATATTTTCATCGGTATATTTAGACGGTTTAAAGTATCGATTTGTATAAAATGAAAAAAAATGGCGGAGTGAACCCGAATTAAATCTGGAGTGAATGCGGAGCGGATGGCTGCTTATTTATTTGATCCCCTAGGAGTAAAATTCACTCCAAAAGTGAGTTTAGTTTATTAAAAAAAGTCCGAATCGGAGTGAATTCGGATTTAAATAAAATCCAGATCACTCCGAAATCACTTCCAATTATTTACAGTGTCGGTTAAATTAATCTTTGGACAGTAGAAATCCGGTTACTAGGTAAGTATTTGAAGATTTTGTATCCTGTAAAAAATTACAGTCTGTCTACCTAGTGTGCGGTAATAAATTTTTGTCCTGTGATTTATTACTGGTGCAATTTAAAAAATAGCTAAAGAATTTCGACGTACGACTAACTGATGAATTTTATAAAAATACTTAAAGAGTATTTTTTATATAATTACGTATTATGAATTTTGATTGATTTAATGTTAGTTAAAGAAAACGAGAAAAAAATAATTTCGATCTGCGGAAATTTCGAATTTTAATCAGATTTACTTGAAATTATTTAAATCTACGTATGAGAAAATTTTCAAAGTTGAAGTTATAAATTTTGATTTAAAATAAAATTTTAAATTTGTAAATATTATTTAAATAAAATAAAATGAATTATTCTCAATTTAAATTGAAAAAAAAAAAAAAAATAATTAAAAAATTTTTGATATTTTCGCTAAAAAATAAAATACAATATTTGAAATTAAAAAAAAATTATTCATGAATTTAATAACAAATTATCTTAAAAATAAATTATAATAACTAAAGATAAATGATGTGCTAAGTAAAATGATCTCATGAAATTTAAATTTATTCTCAATTATCACAAAGAAAAATTAGCATGTTTAATTTAAAAATATTCTCAGCAATATTTCATATTTTTTCATAATCATGATTAATTAACTTTGCTTTAAATTTAATATAATTTTTTTTTTTTTTTAATATACTTTTAATTTATATTAAAAATACATCAGTACTAATTTTTAATAATTTTATAACATAAAAGGGACCGTTCATAAAATAAGTTCGCATTTATGGGGTAGGTGGTGTCGCTTACTACGACAAGGGGGGGGGGGGGATTTTACTCTGAAGGGGAGTTTCGGAAATATTAATTATAACAAAAATTACTAATACATAGTAAGCTTAGGTCTTTGATATTTTGACATTTATATTGAGTACGGAAATAATTACGAGCTCCCTTTTCATATATTCGCGCGAAATGATTTTTAAAAATTATAAGCAGCTGATAATAAAACTTTAACAAATATAATTCCACTGAGTCACAAACTGTCGTATGACTTACGTCAACCATATCAAGAGATAACATTTCAAATTGTACCGAAATATAAAATATTCCCATAAAAACTATCTCACTAGCTATTCAATAATTTAATATTTTCACTATGTATTATATATATCAAATTATCATTTAGCGAGTTACTAAAACATTTTATGAATTAAAAATATAATATTTTAAGTTTAATTATTAATATCTGAATCAATTATTTATTAAAATAATTATGTTTCTAATTAACAGCTATTTCTATTAAATGTAAATTTATTTAAATATCAAAACTCCAGATCGGAGTGAATGCGGATTGAAATAAAATCCGCGTCACTCCGAAATCACTCCACCCATGAAAAAATCCCTATTCACTCTTTATGCGGAGTGATTTTTTTTTTAAACTCCAAGAGACGAAGTGAATTCGGATTGAAATAAAATCCGAATTAGATAAAAAAATTATAAGAATCAATGAAATTTCTATGAAGACTAAAAGAAATCAAATATAAGCTTTTAGTAAATTATCATTATTTATTTAATACCGTTATTACTTGTGTAAGTGTAATATTCATTTTAAAAAAACGATGTGAATTTAAATATCACTCAGAATAAATGTGAGTAGAGTTACACTTAAAAACAATGAATAAACAAAATGAAAAAAAAATTTATCATGAAATATATTCTGAAACAAAACAAACAAATTGTGAAAAAAAAGTTAGACTCGAAATTTAATCTTTCATAGCATCGACTGGCGTATCGGCGTAGAAATACAAACAAAAAAATAAATAAGTAAAGAGAGGTTGGAACATGATCTCGGTTCTATATTTCCAGCAGCAAGTGGCTCTAGGGTAAAAATTCCTATTTCCAGTGAACTCGTTGATTATTCTTTCACTATCATATGAAATATAAAAAAAGTTTAAAAACAAAAATGTAAACACGTTTTAGCTGCAACGAGAACTGGAATAATATACCTGAAGTTCAAGGCGAGAAACAGCTTGATATTTTTCATATTTTCTCAAGACATTGTTTTCATACTTTTTTATCTATGTTTATATTTATTATTTATTTCTTTTGTGTACTTATATTTTATACATTTTCTTTTTCTTTTCAGACATTTTTCTTTGTTTTTATTTTATCTTGATTCAACAATTTTCTTTAGAAACTCGTTTTTCAGTGACCCGTGAAAAATTTTAAAACCCACGGCATTATTATTATTTTTATATTCTCTATCATTTTTTTTTCCTGATTATCTGAACGTTAATCATCTCTAGTATTATTAATTTAAGCTCAAGAAACATTTTATGTTAAATAATAAAATATTTCATTTTAATCCACCGGAAAAATAAATTTAGTGAAATTCAACAGAAATTTCGACATGAAAATTAATTTCCTGAATACTTCGCAGTTTAGTTTTTTTTTTTTTTTTTAATTAACATTCAATTTTAATTTAAAATTTATTTATTTAAATATGTAATTAATTATTAAAAATTTATTTCATGAGCTTTCGCTTCTTCGTATTCAAAAAACCGCGGGCTATTTAAATTACGCCTAAATAATCCGTGTATTTTGTTATGGTATACTTGATTTAAATATTATCGTTACTAAAATTCACCTAAAAAAGCACAAAAATATTATCGCAACCTTAAAATTTTTTTATATACTCTTATATTATTATAACTTTGAATAAAAAAAAAAATAATAATCATTCAACTCGAGTAATTTAAACACAAATAAATATTTTAATATCTGAGGTCAAATAAAAATCAGTTTATGCAGGCTCAACAATCAAAGTCATGCAGACAATTTGCAGATGCACCAAACTGAGATCCAAAAACATTTAACGTAAACTAGTACGCGGTATTACGTTCTTTATTGATTCGTGTAGACATTTAATATACACATACCAAAGAATTCCATACCAATATATCAAACTCTACCGCTTCACTGCGTTAAATAAATAAACAAACAACTCTGGCAATTGCAAGGGCAATTCTGACGTAGATGAAAAATAAGAATAAATAAATACAAGGGCCAAATATCAAATTTTTTTCTACATCTTTAATACTTTTATTAAAAAAAATTAATATATATATATATATATATATAGAAAAGGCGGAAAAAACGGGTCAGTCAAAAATTTTAGTTGTCATGTATGAATCTTATTATCATTTTTATATAACTTTGAATGGCCCGTAATTTTTTTTTTTAATTTTCACAAAACATTTTTTTAATAATATATTATTATCTCTCGTATATTTTCTTTTACTTTATGCGTTATTTTCTTTATTGGTAACAAAGTTTTAGCCACAAGACTTTAAATTTTAATAAAATTTATAGTTATGATATGATAAATAAATTGACAGGCACATTCATGTCTATTGTTACACATGCGCTGTCGTGGACTTATCAGACATTTATTAATTTTAATAATTGAAAAATATAAAATAAAATGTCCTGTATAAAGAATCAAAAAATGCACATGTAAAAAATTAAAAAATCTGTCAGTGCATTTTTTAAAATTTTGACTTTATTAATTCTTAAATTATTTGTTTGTAATTGAAAAATTTCGGTATATTTGCTACATAACCAAGTCATACTAAATATGCGCACTCTAGTGACAGCTTTCTGCATTGCGAGCCGGCCACAAATGAGGCACTTTCTGGAGTGTAAATGTGACCAGAAAGAGCGTACATTCAGCTGGAGAGCAAGAATAATTTTTTTCTTGATTTTTTTTTCTCAGGAATTTTTCAGTAAACTCAGTGTATTATTGACCCCAAAAAACACATACGGTGTCGTCTTCATTACATTAAAATTTTTTTATGTTATTTATCTTTAACACTTTTTTTTCCGACGGAAAAGAGCATACTAGAAAAATTACAGTTTTAACAGTAAAAACAATTTTTTCAAACTCAAAAGTATAAAAATTGCAGCTTATAGTGTAATTAATATCATTAATAGACATTGTAAAAATTACAGTATAAGCAGCAATTTTTATACTTTTGATTTCGAACAGATTTCGTTTACTGTTAAGACTGTAATTTTTTAAGTATTCGTGTTTCCTTGTGGTATCTTTATTTTCTAACAGTATTACAAATCCCCTTTTTGGAAGTGATCCGTTTTACCCGTCTGGAGAAATAAAATTTATGGCAACTCGAAATTTGGTTCAATTACTTGAAATGGAAGTCAAAAAATGATTTACCGAATTCCTATGCACAAAAATTCATTACTTCCTCGGCGGTCCCGTTTTGCCCTCCCTAGCTCTATATATGTATACAAAATACATACACTAGATGAACAATAAATTAACTGGATATCATATATTATAATATGTGTAAATAGTATATGAGATTAAATTAAATGAGGATTGTATATTTCTTCGGTTAATATAATTCGACAAACGATCCGGAAGACCAAACAAAATGTACAATTGAAATTTATTGAATGTCTCTATTGTATATTTATTCATTTCTATGTATGTATACATATGGATGAACATATAGAGACATAATATTATATAAAGAGAGACAGAGTTGACAATCGTACATTTCGGTGATTATTTGGATTCGCGAGAGAACGAACACGTGGCATAATTACCTCACCGATTAATTAGAGGTAGCGGCGGTATAGAATGGTAGTAGTCACTCGCACGAGTAGAGGAAAGCCTGGTGCATAATAATTTACCTAAAATAATGAGTCACGTAGAGTTTGTCGTGTACCGGATTTCTCGTTGCCATGTGCTGCAATGCCGAAATCGTGCACAACAACCTGTGTCCTATACCTACTGCTACTTACACGTGAATTATTGATCTTGTCTTCTTTAGTATACTTTCCTGTTTATTGTCGGAATTAAGAAATTAATAATCAAGTAATTTGGTGTTTTATTTGTTACACACGAGACTCGAGTTTCAGATTATAAATTTACTAAACTATGTTTTGGTAATTAAGCTGCTGTGGAATTATTTATACTGTAAAAAATTTGCGAAATAAATCAGGGGTAAATGTAGAGCGGATGGCTGTTTATTTATTTAATTTTCTCGAAGTGAAATTCAGAGTTTATTGTAATAATAAAAGCCATGCACCTGAAGATCGGGACGTTTTTCGCGCAACGAAAATGAAAATTTATGTTATTTGACTGCTTAAGGGGTATGTCCGGAGATTGGGGGTAGCCTAAGATTTTCTGCTGAAATTCCAGCGTTTATATGCAAAACGTTTTAGAAATCTAGTCATTTATCAGAATTTTTACTTTCTAATTTCTTTTTTTTCGTTGCGCGAAGAACGTTCCGATCTTCGGATACATTAAAAGTTCGAATCGGAGTGAATGCGGTTTAAAATAAAGTCCAGATCACTCTGAAACCACTCAGCTGAAAAACAAACTCCGAATTTACTCCGTATGCGACGTGATTTTTTAAAAAACTCCAAGCGACAGAGTGAATTTTGATTTTAATAAAATTCGTAATCACTCAGAATTCCCTCCCAATTTTTTAGTATAATGTGGGATTTTATTTTTAATGGAATTTTTTATAAATAAATTACCTATTTAAAAAAAAATAAAGTGTATTATTAAGGATATAAATGTATAAATTAATTTTTTAAGTGACAGATGTTTTTAAGTACAATTATTTTTTTTTTTTCGCTAGTATAATAATAATAATTTTTATAAATAATTATTTTTTCATTAATATAAAAGTGCAATAAATAAATACATAAATATTTTTTTTAATTTTTTCAATCACATAAAAAGACAAATAAATATTTGAAAGCCGTCATCAGTTTTTTTTCTTATTAAAATAAATAAAAGTTGAATTTTTAATTGAGTTTCTACTTTTCTTAAAAGCTTATAAATATTTCCAATACTCTTTAATCAATCAATGTAATGTCTGTAGGTCACTATTAATGTTATTATTATTTTATATATAATGATATGAAAGCTTTAAAAAAATCCTCAAGTACCAGCTCTAGATTTTTTAAAACTTAAATAAATAATAACTTAATATTAAATTTAACACCCGAATGTGTTAAATATTTAATACATGAATTTTTAGAGAATATCAGCTTCTATAAATATATACTTAATAATTAGAGAAAAAATATCAAACAATAGAGAAAAATCCCCAAGTACCAGCTTTGAATTTTTCTTTTTAAATAAATAATAAATAAATTTCAAATCAATGATCAAACTTTTAAAATAATAAATAAATAAATTTGTATAGTAAAGTTACTTGATAAAATCTTAGACAATTAATTATTTATTTTTAATCACTAAAGTATTAAGAAAAATTTTTAAGTACCAGCTTAAAGTTTTTCTGTTTAAATAAATAATTAAATTTTAAATTTAATGTACGCGTTTGTCGATTAATAAATTAGCTGATAATAAAATTCACGATAATTTTCAATCAATAAAAATAATATTTGGGTCGTTATTAACAGAAATTGGAGCTGAATTATATGAAATATTTTCGAGGGAATCAATACTATCATTAATGGAACCCAAATCAATTAAATCAGTGCGATTTTCTGAGCAATAAATTATAGAAACATCATCATCTTCATAACTGGTATCATCAGTAACAACAATTGCTTTAGAATTATTATTTTTCTTCTCAGTAGTTGTGACATATAAATTTTCCCATGAGCCATCTTTGTGCAGAGATATTTCATTACCATCTAATTTATCTGAAGACAAAACATTTTGAAAATAACCGTCGATAATTAGATCATCAAATTTTGTTGCTTTATTACAAACTGGACAGCTCCAAGATGGTTTACGCTCGTTCATTTTCAAAAATGTCAAAGCATCAAAACACTTTAGATGAGCACAATTTAGAGAAACACACGGTATGTTAATTCTTATTTTACTTAGCGGACAGACGAGTGATACACGCAAAGTTGTTGTCGCTATTTCGTTGTCGCCGTTGAAGTTTTCTTTTATCAATCGCTGAGTCAAAGCAGGATCTGAGGCACCTTTAGCCAATAAACGGGACATCAAATCATCGCTGGTTAGTTTTTTGACTAAATTAACTCCCACAACGTAATCATCGTGTACAGAAATATATGACCGTATAATCTTGACTTTATTTTCAATCCCAGCTGATAATTGAACATAAGGAGTTATATCTAATGGCCATGAGCGCTCAAATCTGAATCCATACGACTCATTAGCGTTTTGATTAATGTCTACACGGTCATCGTTTATATAAAGCTGTAGACCAGGTGGTAAATAATCTCGTTGTTCATACGAAGTATCATTCATACAAAAACGCATCTGAATTCTAACTTTCCTTTCCAATACGCCATTTACTTCATGTGAAGACTGAATGATATCATGAACATCAAGATCATTCAAGCAAAAACTTAATTTGCTCTTCAGCATAATTTCGGTAGGAGATGGTATCAATTGCTCTCCTGACATTAAACTCGTTCCCAAAACTATCTCGTCCAATGTATCATAAAATGGCAGCTTCATGAATTTCACTGGTGGATGCTTTGCAACTTCGTTATGGACAGTCGTCATACCAAAGTAATTATACGCTACCGTATGATCTTGTTGATAATTCATTGCTGTTAATTGACGATGATTATTTTCGAGTACACTCATTAAGATGCAAAATTTATCAAATTATATGACGGAAATCGTTCCACTATATTTTGAACACTTGTTATAATTATATTAAGTCAATAAAATCTCGATCCATTAAACAATTAATTTTTATAAATCAATTTCATTAAATATCACAGTATGATTATTCACTAAATTCTTATTTTTTAAACTTCTTTGTGTATTGTAATTTATAATGATAAATTGATGTCACTTATTTAACATTCATTGTTGTAATGTGATACAGAATACACAGCAAACAAAACAAATAACAGAGGATTAAATTTTAAAAGTAGTTTACTAAAATAAACAATGGATAGAGTTTGCAATACAATGTACTACTCAACATAATAACATCTTTCAAGCTCTTGTTTAAATTTTAATTATTTTTGTTTATTAATTATATTATGGTTTGTTGTTATATTTTTAGTTCGCTCAAAGTTTATTAATTAAAATAAACTTGAATTTAATATCGGAATAGAATGCTGGTTAATTTAATTTAGTGAAAATTCGGCAAATTATGTAACACATGTGCTAATTTAAATTCCGTCGAACAGTTTAATTTACGTAATTATAATAATTAACTTTATTTTGATTTTTGAATAATTAGAGTCAATTTTATCATTAAAACCAATAAGTTAATTGATAAATTTTATTCATTTTACTCTTAATAATTGCGGCCGTTTGTCGTTTCTTCGAAATGTTTGTGAAAAGTAAATCCGATTAACGATAATGTTTTTGGTACGTTAGATAAAAGTAATAGTTTATTGGTTGAATTTAAATAAACATGACATTGTACGTTTTAAGGGCATTCTCAGACAGTGCAGCCCATTTTTTTGAAATGTTCAATGACTCAATTGTAATGAACGTATTCAAATTTTGATACTTAATTTTAAAAAAAGTTAAAGCATTAATTGAAGAAAGGGAAATACAGTTACAATTTTGCCGAGGTAAATTTAAAAAAAAGTTATTCACAGTTGACATCAATTAGGAGTTAAAAGGAATTTGGAAAATAAATTTTAGTAAAATCTTCATGTCAATTTCTTAATTAGAATTTTCAAATTTTTTAGGCTAAAATTTGTTAACCAAATTTCGTTTAATTTCTAATTGATAACAATTGTGAGCAATTTTTTTGAAAATCTATGTCTCGGGAAAATCGTAACTGCGTTGTCCTTTTTTCAATTAATACTTTAATTTTTTTGAAATTAATTAATAAAATTTGAATACCGTTATGACAGTTGAGGATCATTTGAAATTTTTAAAATGTAGAGGGCACTGTCTGAGAATTCTCTTAGTACATTTTTAATATCCCGGGAAAAATATAATTTACATATAGGGTAGAGGTACCGTTTTTGGCAACTTTTGCAATAGAAATTTTTTTTTAATATTTTTTTATTAATTAAAATAAAGTATTAAATGTCCAAAAATGGTGCAGTAGCCACAAACGGTACTTCTACTCTAATTAAAATTAAATTATTTATGAATATCATGACTATTGAACTTGTAAAGTAGTTAAAATATTTTTAAAGTAATTAAAATATTTATTTAAAAAAAAAATTAGTATTAGAATTATAATTTTTTTATTGGTCATCGGTTTGAGTTTCAATGTTTTCAAAATTAACTTTCATTGATTTATTAAAGTTTTTATTACTGCGTTGAGATTTTTAATAAGTTTTTGTAACATAATTTTTTATTTATTTTTTATGAAAAAAAAATATTGATCCAATGTAGAAGGATACCCCTAATATTTTTGGAAATAGGTTTGATTTTATTCAGTGTCTAAATTTAAAAATCTTTTGGACAAAGTACATTTTCTCGGTCGACGATGTAAGAAAATTGAACAGCTTTTTTATGGATTTTTAATATCTCGGGAAAATTATAATTTACAAATAATTAAAATGAAATTATTTATAAATATCATGACTATTAAACTCGTTGAGTACTCGAAATAGTTTTAAAGTATTGCAAATATTTGTTTTATTAAATAATTAATACTTAAAATTTTAATATTTTTTTATGAGTCTGAATGGTAGCAGCATAAGACAAATTTGAAATTATAAATAAATAGAGTAAGTAATTAATAAAATAAAATTTTAAAAAAATGCGCATTTGAAAAATTTTTAAAGTAATAAGTGCATTTTTTATAATTATTATTTTTTTAATTATTTACTCTATTTATTTTTAATTTTAAATTTGCCTGATGTCTACTACATTCATACTCATTTTTTTTTTTTTTTTTTTTATATATTTTATTTTAATTTTCACATACATATTTGTTAGGAATAAGTATTTAATTTAATATAAAAATATTCTTACTATAGAATATTTTTACCACAAAATTTTTTGTCAGTTTTAATGCAAAAATATTTGAAAAAAAAAATAATAATTATAATAAATAATATCACGATACTGAAGTTAGCAGACGTCTTATAATTTTTGGATCTTTTCCCAAATGATAAATTATTAAAAGAAAATGTTTTAAAAAATTGCACTGGTATTTTTTAAAATTTTCTACATGTGCATATTTTTTGTTTATTTGATTTGTTGAAAAAAAAATCCAAAAATTTTTAATTGTCTACTAACTTTACATTCATTAAATATCTCCATTTCTATTAAAATTAAAAAAAAAATTAAGTATTTAAATTTTACTTTAAACAATCTTTTAAAAAATAATTAAAGATGTATCTAAATATTTTTTTTACACATACGACTGTCAGAATAAAATGTAATAAAAATAAAAATAAATTTTTTTATCACAGAAAATTTTATTCCATTAAATATTTTCTTTAGAGCCCGCCTCTAGTTTTTATTTTAAAACGCAAATTAAATTTTGTTTTTATGGACAACAAAAATAAAAAATAAAACGCATAGTTGCAAGTTTTCAATGTCTTTGAATAAATAATTGGATAAATTTTTAATTTAATTTTTATACATATATTTTTTTATATAAAGCTTTTGTACATTTTTAGCCCGATAACAAAAATAAATTTATTACCATCACAATAATAATTCGTTTTAAATTGCAGCTAACATTTTATATATTCAATATATTTTTACTTTGACAGCATAAGCGCACAATAGATACAAACTTATAATTAAATTGAGTATTAATAATATTATGAGATCTCATTATTCCAGTAATGATACAAATAAAAAAAATATATAAATATATAAATAAAAAAAAATAATTAAAAAAATGGCATTAAAAGTAATTATCATCTCTGGATGTTGCAGTAGTAGTAATATAGTAACCTGACTCGGGATCTAGAATATAAGAATGAAATTTTTCAGCAAGAACCGCAGGTTCTTTTTTAATAAAACTATCATAGCAATCAAAATCATCTTCATCACTAGAAACTAAATCAATAACTTGAGTATTGCAATCAGAAGTCGATGGCAAACAATCCAGATCAATTACTTCAACATCTAGCCTCGACTTAAACTTATTTGCCATCTCTTTGTTTGACTCTTCATGTGGAACAAAATTATCCCAGGACCCATCTTTGAATAATTGAACTTCGTTAACATCTGGCTTCAATTTACTCGAGGACAGAATCTCGTTAAAGTAATCGTCAATAACAAGATCATCATAAGAAGCTGGTTTGTTACAAATCGGACAGTTCCACGTTGCCTTCTGTTCATTCATTTTCAAAAATAATAGTCCGTCAAAGCACTGAAAATGAGTGCAACCGGAAGAACGACAGGGTGTAGACATTCTTATTTTACCAATAGGACAAACGAGTGATACACGTAAATTAGTCGCTGCAATTTCACCCTCAGCATCTTCATTTAATTTTTCTGCGATAAGTCTTCGCATGTTATCTGAATTCCTGGGACCCATAGACTTCAATTTGTCCAACAAATCATAGCTGGTTGTTTTGTGAACTAGATAAATAGCCACCGCATATCTATTGTTTCTTCTTTTATCATCCGACCAGTTGATTATTATTTTATTTGAATATTTTTTAGATTTCTGTTGAATATACGTACTTATATCAATTGGCCTCGATTTAACTGATACTCTGGAATCATCTTCAAAGGTTACATTCAAAGGCACATGATGTTTGTTCACTTGAATTCTCAAATCTGGCGGAAATTTGTCTTCAAGTTGATTTGTATTTTTGTCCAGACAAAAACGCATGAATATCCGGTTTTCATACTCCAGTTTATTGTCTCTCAGATGTCTTGAGTTAACAAAAGTATCATATTCAGTGTGGGTCAGCTTTAAACGGAGTACATTTTCTTGCTCAAATCCCTGACAAAATGGATGCAAAATTTGAGGTGCCAGCAGCTCGCTTATTAGATTATAAAATGGCAACTCTTTAAATTTGTTATCATGAGAGACTCCATTAACTTCTACGATACGAGGACGGACTGCCGGTGGTATAGGATAGGGTTGATATCTACGTCTATTTGAATACTCGTTTGGAAATTCAGTGTAATTTGGATATTGATTACAATTTCGATACTGGTTATAGTTTCGATATTGATTATATCTTTGAAACTGATTATAACCTGGATGATTGTAATTTTGATATCGGGGAGTTGGTACATAAGGACACTGGAATCGCTGGGCTGGTAATGTGTCTCTGGGTCTAAAAACCGGAAATCTAAACCCTGATGATAAATCTCTTGGTCTGGGGATCAAATCCTGGTGTATCCGTAGCACATCATCTGACTCAGGACCAGGTTGACATCCAGGTGACAAATTTCTTGATATTAAAACTGGTATAGGTCTAGTGACAGTTGATGAAGCTTGTGATTGAGATTGACTTGACCCAGGACGTACATTATAATTACGCCTTGATCTTGAAGTATTGACATCCTCTCTATTTGATTGATAATTCGTTAACTGAGCATTGATTCGCTCAGACAACTTATGAAGATTTTCCATAAATTTTGTTAATTGTTCATCGTGTGAAGAATAATTATTATTATTCATCTTGATAATAATATTCCTTTAGTTTATTTTCAATATAATTAGTTTTTCTTACCAATTAAATTTTACACAATAGTAATAGTAATAATAAAAATAATATATTTACCTTTTATTAACTATATATATTTTTAATTAAACATATAACTGATATAAAAACAATGTGTGTAATGAAACTATCAAATGTTAGGTTAATTTGTAAGTCTTGATCACAAATCCATTCATCGAATGAATTTTATACACGATTGCGCATGCGCGTGAAATTAGAGTGTAATTACGTTGATGATTAATAAGAGATTATTATTAAAAATAAATTGGGATCATGAATGAAGTAGACATCAGAATATTTATAAATTTTAAATTAATAAATTTGAATAATGAGATTTTTAAAAAAGCGCGCGGATTTTTAAAATATTTAAAAATGCATTTTTATATTTTATTTATTTCCCACGCATTTTATTTATTTATTTAAAAACATTTAAAAAAATCCATAAAAAATAGACAATCCATAGAAAATTTGGACTTGTCACAGTCTAAAAAAATCCATAGAAAGCCCTAAAAAAAAACTATAGAAAATAAGAACGTGTCATTGTCCAAAAAAATAGAGAATTCAAAATTTTCTTTTTGATTTAAGATCTACCAGAAATCTAGAGATCCGGGATCTGAATTGTCGAGATCTGTGTAATAGACATCTACTTAATTAAATAAAATTAATAATAAAAAAAAATTTACCGATAAAAATAAAATTATGATTGTGAATGTCAAAGACATGAGACAACATAAATTTTAAATAAATAAAAATAATGAAATTTTCAAAAATGCGAGTATGGATTTTTCATTTATCTACATACGCATTTTTAAATTTTTATTCTTCTGACATTTTATTTATTTATTATAAAAATTAAAAAATTGATAATTGTCAGCTATATTCACACATGTAAAATTTTCTGCATTATCGATTGTCAAAATAAACGATTTCCAATAAAACTCGCAGAAATCGAATAATGGCGTGTCAATTTTTTTTGGCGGGTAATTTAAAATGAAAAAAAATCAGATCATTTTAAACGGACGATTGGATGTTATTTCCGAGATTTAACGAATTGGCATTAAGATATCAGCAATAAATCTTAAGCTCTCAAGGCAATCGAGTTTCCACGCCAGTAACTACGAACCAGATGCCCGGGAATGATTTAAAATTTTTAAAGAAAAAGATAAATATATATACCGTAAATATTACATGCTCTAGCAATTCACACTAACATTTTATTTTTTATTTTTATTTGAGAAAAAAAGGGGAGGAAAATTTTTAAATTTTATTTTAACCAGAGCATATTTATTTATTTAAATAAATGTATGATAAAGATATAGTTCGTATATAAGATTCTTTATATTTTCTCGTGGAAAATTTTTAAAAAGAAAAATATAAATCTAAATATAATTATGTTTGAATAAAGTTTTCAGTTAATAAGACAGACGTTATAACTTTTAGCTTCCTCGGGTATACAATAAAGAAGTTGATTTATCCGATGGTAAAAAAATGATACATCTTACAAAGTAGAAATTTAAAACAGTCGGTTGTGCAATAAAAGTAATAATAATAATAATAAATAGAACGTAAAATAACTAAAAACCAGGGACTTTTATAATTTTTATTTTTTTTATTTTCTAGAAAGCTCCAAGCGACTTTTCACCCTCGTCAAAGTAGAGTGTGAGAAAGAAAAGCGTTTGTAGTAATGCTGAGAGTTTCGTTTGCGAAAATAGAACATAGATATAACAAAGAGACCGAATATAAGTTGAGAGAACCCGTGTGCCGACAATGAGCCGTATGAAAAATTTCAAATTATTATTATTAACTTCTGACACTTTCTATGCCTTTAACTATCTTTCTATTTAACGCATCATTAAACTAATTATTTTTTCATTATAAATATTTTTCAAAATATTTAAAAAAAAAATTTTAGTTTTCGGAGTCTTAATAAAAATTTTTTAATTTTCTCTGATATTTCAGTAAATTTTTTAAAATTTCTGCCATATTTCAAATGAATCTGGAAATTTCTGAAATATTTCCGATATTTAAAGAATTTTCCGAAATATTCCACTCCAAATAATTTCCGAACGCGCATTTCAAATTACAGGAGTATCTGGGGCAAAATGAGACACCGTTATAAAAAATAAAATTTATTTTCGTTAAAAAAGGATTTTCTGAGTTTAAAAAGGGTAAGAGGATTGGCCATTTATTCTCTTTCTCACACACATGTGCCTTGTCGCACTTACATTAGCAAATGGAAATTTCAAATGAGCCGTTCTCAGATATAAACTGAAATTTCCGAATGAGAAGCAATTCATTCGATAAATAGTAACTTTACGCAAAAGTCTAAATTTTACTGCAACGTTGCCATGTCAATATGGAGGTTTACGCGCGGAGTTTTGAAATAGCTATTGTCTGACGACTTTACGCCGCCATATTGTACTATCCATTCAGACACCCAAAAAAATGGTTCTATGTATTTGGAAACGTTGCGTATTAAGTTTTACTTACAATTTTGGTCGCATAGTGAGGGAATCCCCGCGATTTCACGGGTTACTCACATTAAAAAAAAATAAAGTAATTATAATTGTACTAATGATTTATATCGATTTCTGACACTTGAATATAGAAATAGTTAACGTATTTAATATTAATAGTAAGTAGTTTGGTAAATATTGTCATAAACAAAAAAAAAACAAAAAAAGCGGGGATTCCCTCATCGCGACCAACGAAAAATAAATGATTTGGGTCTTTATCTATGAAAACGATGTATTTGAAAATCACCTATTTCACTTTCTTAAAGAAAATTCGATTCTCTGGGCACTGGGGCTAAAGTTTTTCATAAAAGTATTCGTTTTTCGAGATATTTTCTTGGATAAAAGAGGAAGGAATACAACAAAACGGAATCGCGGGTTCAAATGAATCGCTATAGAATGAATGAAAAAATTCTTTTGATAAAAACTTAGGGATGCCACCCTTCCGAAGATGTTTAACTCGTCCTATTTTCTTCTAGACCCCATAAATAAACATTGAACAAAAAAAAAAACTCCACTTAAATGGAATCTTATTTTAGCCCATTTTTATCTGTATAGTAATCAATAAAATAATTACAGCCTTTCTACGAATCAAAGCCAGTTTGATAATTTTTTTTCTGTGTTCATATAATTCAAATTAAATAAGTTCGTAAGCTTGGAACTGACTTTAAAGCATAACGTGCGAATTTTGAGAAAACATTTATGATGTGTTTAACATGAAAAGATAAACTCGAGTGAGAAATAGCGCCCATGAAAGTTGTTAACATCAATCATCAGTATAGTTGACTACTGAATCCGGCATTAATATAAATCATATATATAAACTTTGAATAAACATATCCAAAACTATATACGTAACAAGAGCACCAACAATAATAATAACTTAATAATTCAAACAAACAGTTGGAATAAAAATAAAATATTCTTAACGTCTGTTTGTTTATTTATTAAATACCGTAAACTATGAACATAACTCATTAATTAAGAATATATATAAATAATAATGCAACACCTGGTAAAGTTTCCGACAAATACTGGCATTTAATTCCGGCAACACATAAAATAAAAAAAAAAAATAATAAAATATTAAACGCCTGTGACCTAATTAGAACGGATGATCATTTTACTTCCACTCAAATATGTTAATTACAGAGTAATCAAAAATGCACAGCCAATTATAAAATCCCATGGGCTTTTTTTTTGTTTTTCATTTGGCATTAACGGATTGACAAATATTTGAACGTGTTAAATTAATTTGATCGCGAATGGAAATGAATATCGACTAACGACTGAAATATATAGTTGCTGTGTGATGACGTAGAGTGTAATATAAGGGTTCTCTGAATCGCGAGAAAACCTCCGCATATTCCATCAATGAGTATTCAAATGGAAGCTGGTAAGCTGATTACTCATTCGTTGAACCTCTAGACGAGAGATATCAAATGCAAATTCACAAGTCAACAGAATAGAAATTCATAGAGTTACCTTGTGCGTGGATTCAATTGAAGTATAGCCGAGCGTTAAATTCAGATTTATGCCTCGGCGAATTATTTATTTACGCTTCGAAGGAACCAAACATTTTTTTCTCCTCATGTATGTCGTATGCTCACAATTATTAGAAATTTCTTTCTTTTTTTTTTAATATGGATGTACGTTTTTTATTGCAAAATTCTGTATTGACATTTTAAATTTATTAAGAAGAAAGTTTTAACCATTTATTTTTTGAAACAACAATCGATCCTCTTAATTTTATGGAGAAATACTCGCGGGGTCAGGCAGTCTTTAGATTTTTTTTTTTTTTCAACAAATTAATTACAAAAAAAGAAACTAAAAAAATGCACATATAGAAAATTAAAAAAGCTATAGGCGCAATTTTAGAAATATTTTTTTTTTTTTATATTTTTTCGTTTTTAAAAAAATCCAAACATTATGTCGGCTAACTGTATCATGAAAAACACGGATGATTTTGACTTTTTTAGGCTAACTTGACTGACTTAGAGTCTATTTAACCAAAAAAAGTCAAATTTGACTTGGTTTTGGCTTGGGGCTCAAATTCAAATCAAAAAGTTAAATTAAATTTATTTTTTTGACCCGGGTTTGTGTAAATAACAAAGTAAATAAAGTTTAAATTGTATTGAGCTTGTTTGTTGAAGTATTCTTTTTGTTATAAAGTAGTTTATATACTATTTTATTATCCTATTGAACAAAGAATGTGAATACTGTTTAAATAGAATTTCATTTAAAATCAGCAATAAAAAAAATTCGATGCATTATCGAATTTTCAGTTAACGATCTTTTCACTGACAATTATTTATTTTAAATAAAACACACAAAATAAAAGTCACATTGATTGATTTACAGTATAGTTACGAATTGTAGAAAAAGTGAGACAAGTTGATCAGCTATATCATTGTGACTTTCAATAGAATAATTCAGAAAATAAATATTGGAATAAAAAAAATGAAGCGAATTATTCTGCTCTATCACGAAGAGAAAATAATAGTAATGATTACCATTCTACATAGTAACCAGACTCATTTTTTGTAAAATGGTAAAAAATGTTATGTAGAATAGGATTCATTATCATTTTTCTGGTAATGATTACTATGTTACATTGAAACAAGTAAAATGGTAAAAATCGCTATCTACTATGGGAATCAGGGCTATGTAGAATGTTACTCAGTCCCATGCTTGAATAGCTGTCATTACAGTTTATTAAATATATATAAGACAACGAAGTAAATAAATTGTTTATTACTAAACATTATAATTTTTTAAATTATTCTTTATCTTTTATCAAAAAATGATATTTCATTATGAGCAATATTTTAATTATTTCAATAGATTAATTCAATTTCTACATATATTTAAAGTAACTCGAGTTAATTATTTTGTCATAACCTTATTTACTAAATATAAAGTAAATAAAAGATCGTAAATGTTGTTAGGTGACATTGTAGTCATGTCCATTTACAAAATTCTCTCGTCAATGTAGAATGGTAATCATTCCTATGCTAGCATAGCCAACGTTACCATGTAGAATAGGGGGATTACTCTGTCCCGTGACTCTTGACGCTAAAAAATCCTCGTTACTATGCAATATAATAATGGTTACCATTCTACATAGTAACTAAAACTATCCTTTTCTCTCCGTGTATTATTTTCTACGAACCTTAACTAAAAATTTGTAAGCAAAAAAATTTAATATTGTTTGAAAAATGGTGTCATATTTTTCCCCCATTCTCCTAATTATTATATCATATATTTTAATTGTAATTAAGAATAATAAATTAGCTGTTGGTAAATAAAGAAAATGAAAGTAGAAGAGGAAAATGTTTGATAATAATAATATAGGATAGAAGTTAATAGTGAATTGGTTGATCCTTTAAAAACTAACACGTCGTCGTCGTAGTGACGGGTGCTCTCGAGATCTCTTCTCCGTTCTAGCTCAGTCTGTTTTTCATTCTCTCTACTATACCTAACAGTTTACACGAGAATCTCGTTAACCCTGTTTCTCAACGTAACGTCGACGATGTCCGTGACTTTCTATTCCACGCAAACATTTGTAGTTTCAGTTCTTTGCTCGTGTATATGTGATATATATTATATATAATTTGAACATGGCAAAGAAAAGAAAAATATAAAACTACAAAACCCAAGATACCATTTTAGATATAAATCCTATCCACGTTATTTAGTTTATGTTTTATTTGTTTTTCATTCAAAATTAGAGTAATAATATTAAGCTTGAATTGTGACGGTAATTGAATTGAAGAACAAGTTTATTATTATTATTTTTAAATTCTTGGAAAACATAAATTTTTATGAGAAAACCATTTATTTAGCTATTAAAATAACTGAAATATTTCTGGAAACACATGTTAAGTTAATGTTAAAAACTAAAATATTTTAAAATTTATTATATGTCCAGTAAAAATATAAATTAATGTTTAAATGCAAGAGAATTATTTTTATTTACTTGTTTTGGTAATTTTTAAATAAATTTAAAGCTTGAATTTGAATAAGTACTGATGAATAGATCGTAATTTATGCAGACAAATTTCCAATGGTAGAAATTTATTTTTGTTTTTTTCGACTAAAAACCGCATACATATGGATTACTTTTTTTTACATACTCTTTTTGTCTGACTATATCGTAGGTAGTTTGTTAGCTTGAGGTTAACATTTGTTATGTGGTACTTTGATTCAATTGAATTCCAAATACTTTGTTTGATTTTCTTGCTCACGTAAATTTCTATCTCGATCGTGGATTTATTTTTTCCTCAAACGCGACTTTAATTAATCGATGTAAAAAATTCAACATTTTTGAACTTCACGCTAAAAAAATTGCAAATTTTCAAAAATTCGGAATGTTATTGGTTTCGGTCCAATTTTCGAAAATCGAATTTCTAAGAGATCTGGACATTTTGAAGTTCTAGGAAGCTATTCTGACTAATTTCAAGATCATGTCCGAGTGTATGTATCTATGTATGTAAATATCTATAACTTTTAAACGGATGAACCGATTTTGATCATCAAGGTGTCATTCGACGCGGCTTGTCAATATCTAAAAAAAAATAATGTTTTTTTTCCGACTCCGAGGCCCGAGTATGGATTGTTTATGTATTGAGTGTGTATTTTCTATGGAAGATTCAGACAAGGGCTTCTAAAATAACGCTAGCTCATGAAAGTAGAGGAAAAAAATTTCTTTAAGATTTTTTAGGATTCCTCTAGGATTTCTCTAGGATTTCTTTAGGATTTTAAGAGAAGTCTTATAAGACAACGCTGGTTCAGAAGTGAATGAATATAATTTTTTATTCCAACTCCGAGCCCCGAGTACCGATTGTTTACGTATCTCAAGGAGCTCGAAAACGGCGGGAAATTTCGGGGCTGGCCCGCAGGGTCAACTGACAGACTGATTTTTTTAGGATGGATTCAATCAAATTTTGAATTTTTGATAATTATAACTTTTTTATGAGAGTATGAATCACAAATTCTTGTAAAGAAAAAAAGAAACTGTTTTGATTAAATAACTTTTCAAAGTACTTTTACAATCTTCTTTATGGCTTTCGATCTTTACAGAATATAACAAAAAAGAAATCTTATAAGTTTTCAATCGCTGGCAAAAAATTTACGCATTAATATTGGATAACTTTTTTATAAATTATTCACGGGTTAATTTATTGGGTGAATAAATTTCATAAAATTTTAAATTCACTGAACAAATATTAATCCACATATATTGCATTGAGTTTACTCAATTTCGAACATATATTTTTTATTAATTATCTAAATATAATGTTTCTTCTTCAATGATAAATGACCTAGCTTGTAGAGTTAAAAAAAAGACTTTATGAAATTTTTTTTTTTTTGAATATTTGATTATAATTTTTTATCATTTATTTGATGGGAATTATTTATGGAAACCTGATAGATTTTTCTAATACTTAAAATTTAATTTTAAAAATTGTTAATAATAATAACGAGCAACCTACAGTCACTACGTGACTACCTGAGTATTACTACCAAATTTATAAAATATGATTTGAATTTAACTGTTTATTAAAATCTATACTTGAAAATTAACTCTAGAATCTTTTGTTTATTTCTATTATTATTTAAATTTAATGAGAAAAATCTCATCATTAACTCGAAAACTTATTGATTTCGATGATTGTATAATCATGAGATTCTTGAAAAAAAATCTGCACACGGTCAAATTTTTTTTTATAAGTCGTCTAATATATTTTTTTTCACTAATACCCAATTAAATCTGTTTAATTTTTATTATCATAGAAGACATGGCATAGACTAAATTTTTATTATTTTCTCTTAATTATATATATAATAGTTATATATATTCAGTGATATTCAGTGGCGGAATAATTAAAATATTAATTTATTTAAAGAAAATAAATACGATAGTCTTTTTTTCCCGCGTAATTTAAATTTAATTCGAATGATATAAATAAATTTATTTATCTCGATACTTGGCAATAAAAAAGAGTTTTAACCATGAAAAGGCACAAATCCTAGTCGAGGTCTTTCTAACGATACCAAATTTAATAACATTAACTTATTCTATCATATAGATATGGCTGGAACAAAATTTTCCTTATTCTCTTAATAATGTAGATAATTAATAATAAATTTTTAAATTCAAATTTTAATTATTATAATTTAATCATAAATAAGTTCCGATAACCGAAGTTATGAAAAAATTATTTATTGAAATTTGATGGATATAAAAGTTTAATAATTGTCAATTTAAAAAATATTTTATTCCAATACATGTTATATATTATTTTGTCAAGGGATATGAAAATGAACGAAAAGATAAATCAAAAAATGTATGAAGTAACTATAAGAAAAGCTATCGAAAGAATAGTAAGATATTGAAAAACGGTAGAATATTGAAAAATATTTCAATTCTTTAATATTTCACAAGACTTCCATAACAATGTGGAATTGACAGGGAGTAAATAAAATGCTTATAAATAAAGTAAAATATTGAGAGCAAAAACAATAAAAAATCCATAAATATAAAACGATAAAATGTCAAAAACATATCGTTACTTCTTCTAATCTACATTACGAGTATAAACGATATATTTTTTATTCCACATCATAAATAACTTCAATCTCTATTAATAAAACGACCAATCAATCTCTAATCGATTATCAAAGAGTTAATTTCAATTGATAATCACTGATAAAAAAAACCTCGTCAGCGTTTTAATAAAAAGAAAAAAAAATGAATAATTTGCATAAATGAAAAATGAATACTTTTAATTGAATGGCTGTCCGATATAAGTATGAATGAATCATAATTTTCGACATTAATTTACTATGTTAAATTATTCAATTGACTTAATTGGCGGTTTAAAAATCTTCTGGTAAATTATTTTTTATTTTTTCTCACTTATATCTATTAATATACACGAATATTCCATAAATTAAAATGTTAATAAATTTTTAAATCCCAAAATAAAGTAACAGGAAAATTGGTGACGCGAAGAAATTATTAATTATCACAAGTATGTAAGGGTAAATATTAGCTCATGCGATCAAAGTCACGCGATAAAATTAATTTATAAGCTACAAAGTTTTCTTTATGATCATATGGTCACACTGAAAACATACACGATTTACTGGTGATCAAATAAATTATTTATTAATTTTATGTATAGAATCGATTATTAAATCGATACTAAACGCTTGATTGAGTATCAAAGCTTTGAATAAATATTAACAATATATTTTGCGACAGTAGATTTATTGGTAAATTTTAAATTATTATGATTATTGATTATGAAAAAGTGGATAGAGAAATTGTATATAAAACTCATATCACGTGAGGTTTAGGTATCAGCTGTTTATCGGATAGCAATTTACAATAGCACTTTACAAGCCGTAAATTTTAAAAGGTTAAACCGATTTAGTTGATGCAAAAAGGTCACGCGATAACGATATCTCACTTTTGTCTAGAGTTTTAATTTAACCCTGAGATGTTATGGTAAATTTTGGTTATATATATATTTCAAAGTATATTTATATACATTAGACAAAGTTACTTTACAGTAAAATGTTTCCTCGTGGCCACTGCTCGGAATTTTTTATGCAACAACTTTTTTTTTGAATTCGACAGAATCTTAAAAACTGCGATTTTTTTCAAATTTGATGCAAAGTATAATCAAATATTATTGTATTATTTTTTACTGTCTATAGATATTGTTTTGGCATAACTGATCATATATATGATGCATAGCTTTGTAAAGTATGGAATTTTACAGAAAAAATATTGAAATTATTTGTTTTTGATCGCATGACAAAAATTTTGAATTTATTAATTTACTTTATCAGACACTTTTTTAGGGTCGTGGTATTTACTACAAAAATTTTGATTCATTTTATGTAATAAATGTCTTTACTACATGACCTTTTATAATTACAGAGTAAGCTGCAACTGAACCTTTACACATTCGAGTTCAAAAAGCTTATATATGAATGTATATATGAATCAAACCGTATTTTTTGGATTTTTTTATATTTCTATGTATTATTTACTTGCCTACAGCCAAATTAAGTTGAAAAAATGACTATTTTACTGTTTTGTACCTCATGAAATCGATCAAAACACTACTTTTTTAAAGAGTTTGATATTAAAATGAAAGTAACTAGAAAGTTATGCAGAATTTGAAAAAACTTTATCAGAAATAATTTGTAGGGAATAAAATTTTCTACAAAAAAGATCTCAAGACATTTTGTGATTAGTATGATGGTTTCGCTGGAAAAATAAAAAGATCTCGTAATTTACTATAAATTTGAGTTCAAGCTCCAAAAACTTTTGAACAGATGGATTTATCAAGAAATGATAAGAGACTTTTTTTTTGTAGAACGTTTAATTTCCTACGAAACCGAATCCTGAGCTTCTGTACAATGAGCCATTGTCGAGGTATAAAATTCCAAACTTAAAATTTTTTTTCCCATGTTATTTAAATGGGAACTCAAAAATCACGAAGACGTAGCTTTTAATATTAATATTAAGAGTTCAAATTTTGGCAGATTTTTTTTCATCATCTTGGATGATACTTTCACGGTAACTAAAGAAAAAAAATTAGTTTTTTTTTTGGCCCACCCTAATGTATATAATTATTAGTGTCTCAAAAAAAAATTATATATTGACTAAAAATAATTTTTTCTCTGCATATTACAAAAAAATTTTGAATAACTTTATAAAATGGATTAAATCTTATTCGTGATAATATTATTTTTTTCTAGAAGTGAAATTTCAGAATAAAGGTGAAGAACAGTCACGAATAGCTCGTTAATAACTAACTAATCCTTTCATGTCTAATTTCCTCAGTTAATACATCATCAAATTCTATTAACAAATCATAGTATCTAGTTCAATTAGCATAATTATTTATAAGTACATATCAATTATAAAACAGAGCCGAAATTTGATTATACAATTATTAATTAATTTAATATTTATTTAAGTATCACACTGTCAGTTGATTAAAGAGGACTTTAAATTAAATATTATAATACAGATGTTTTTAATTATTGCCGTAAATTGTGTTGGGTAATTGTCAAATTGTCTGTTGAGGGACAAAATTAATTTTGTGATAACAGTCGGTAAATTTTGGTTTAATATAAACTTGTGGGGACAAGTAATGTTTAAATAAAATTTATTTCGTAATTAATCGAGCGTTACCATGTGAAGGTCATAAATATATTAATAGGTCATTACTATAATATATAATGTCATTTAATATTTTTTGATTTATCGATAATTATTCTAAAAGAAGGGCAGAGCCAAAACAGCTTATCTAGAATTTTTTTAAAAACTCCACTAAAAGAAGGAATGAATATTATGGGGTAATACGGATCATTTAAAATTTTTAATTTCAAAATAAATTTACCAAAATTTTTTGATACATTAACTGAAATTTTTTTCAAATAAAGTGACAGTAATTTATTTTCATTGATTTCAATAGATAATTTATTCATATATATTTTGAATATATACGTCATATGTGTTAAAGATAAAAAAAAACTGTTTTTTGACCTGACTTGGGTTTTTGTATTTTTGTAAAAGAAAAAAATTTGCAATCATCACAATAGGCAACTTTTTTGCACCCCCGCCCCCATTCCCTCTTCAACGATCTCCTATTCATTAAATAATATTTGAATCAAATGTATAGTGATAGAATACAATAGTTTTCAATAAAAAAAAAAAAAAGTGCATGTGTAAATCGTTAACGAGTTACAATATCGTATCAAAATGTCAAATAAACTTCTCACTGTTGATCTGATCGTAGTAAAATAAAATATAAAAAAAATACTAATCGATAGGGATATATAAAAAATGAAAAACTGTGCAACTGGCAATTTAAAATAGTAGTCGTTGATGTGATTGGCAACGGTGGTATTTTTGCGTGTGGAAACAAAATCTGATTGAAAGTGTTTTGTAACGGGCGTAAAAATATAAAATAACTAGAGAAAAATTAAAAAAAATAGTCTCGTCGAATTTAGCGAATGACTATGAAATCGACAATGCCGAAATTCTTGATGGCTACTGTTGTAGAATGAATACGGAAATTGCATATTCCGAAAACATTCGCGTTTCAACCCTACTACTAGCTCAGTACTCTCGAGTCTAGAGATATGTATATTTGTTTACTATATACCAGTCTATAAAAGCGCTTAACGAACCTGCCGCACGCTTGTCGATCGAGTATTCACGTGAGATTCGGGTCGTGGAGTTTAGTTATAGTTTATACCTAAATTCAATAAAATATCCCAATGCAACAGAAAGCTGTCATTTATTTAATTTTTTTTTTATTTGTCTATTATCATTTATTTATTTATTTATTTATTTTTTTTTTTATTTGTCTATTATCATTTATTTATTTATTTATTTTTTATTATCTTCACTTCGTTAATGTCAAGTTCATTCCAATATATAACTTTTATAAATAAATATGAAAAAAATATCCATACACTAAAAAATTTAATAGTAAAAAAAATTATCTTATAATTTTTTTTAGTTTTCATTAAAAAACGACGTGAGAAAATAATTTGCCGCCATAAATTCAGATTGTAAAAATATGTTTCGGATAAGAGTTAAATTACTTGACAAAAATAAAAAGTATAGAATTTAATTAAAAATAAAAAAAAAAGTTAGCAAATTTAAAGTTTTAAAAAATAAAGCAATTAATTTGACGTGACAGATTGGCTATTTGCTTAGAATTTTCTCAAATTAGTCTGTTAATAAGAACTAAAAACAAGGCCGAAAATAAATCAACGAAATGAAAGTAAAGAAATAAATTAATCGGACTACAAAATGAAACTGAGACTTGTGTATTAGTTAGCAGCAGCGAGAGTAAAAAAAACAGGGACAAAACTCTATTAACCCTATGGTTTAACTGAGTTTATTCTGCGAATATAAGTGTAGATATATAGCTTGTGGACTCACAACCATACTCGGGAGAATTTCCACGGGCGAGTGCTCTCGAGACTCGAGAGTTGAACCCACCCGATTTGTTCGAGTAACTCAAGTAGTAACTCTCAAACTCTTGAAATAAGGCCTGAGCTTACTATATTCTCCTATATATTCTGTACTGGTTCACTGTGGTTATAGATTGACGATGAAAATAGCTAGACGGATTAACTATAGCGAGCGACAAAGATAAAGTAGCAATATAATCGTTTTATGGAATACAAATCCACTTGTAAAGACACTGAGATCACAAAGTTATATAAATGTAAATTTACTCATGTAAGAAGGCCACTATAATATATTTCCCTTGCTAGTAGATAGAACCAAATATTTATTTAAGAAGTAAACATTATTGGACATGACAACTAATCGTATAATACGGACGGTTAATAATAATTGATACTCTGTAAAAAAAAAAAACCAGGGTAAGTCCAGGCGGTGTACACTGTAAAAAATTTTTTGAACCTGGTATAGTGTGTAAAGATGTCTTGGTGTAAAAATTTTGGTGTGAAAATTACACCAAATTTGGTGTTAAATTTAGGCGGTGTGAATTTAAAATTTTTACACCGCCAAACGTTTAAATATATAATTAATGATAATTTTGCGTTAAGAAAATGAGTCATAAGAATATTGGAGTGTTCAAAATACTATTTAATATGTAAATAAAATTAATGTAGCTATTGATTGAGTAGTTAAAAATAATCAATGATTGTTTGTTGCTCATTAATAAAAACTACGAGTAACACGGAATGGTGTAAAAAAATTAGATTACAGTGTGTTAACATTACACGGATGGAAAATTTACGCCGAGAGAATTTTTACACCGTTATTTCACTCTACACGGCGGTGTAAAGTTTTCCGGGTCTATTTTTACACCGAAATTTTTCACAGTGTAGGTGTTAAAATTTTCGGTGTTAAATTTCAGCACCGAAAGCGGTGTTAAAATAACACCACCATCGGTGTAAATATTCTTTACCGGTGTTAAAATATTTTTCAGTGTTAAAAATATTTTACTTTGTGAATATTTTCATTTACTCGATCACTACAGTTAGACAGTGTTTTAATTAATTAATTAAATTATTGGTGATTGAAATGGTGATCCATAAAATTGTGTAATTCTTAACATAAATAATTATTTGAATAATTCCATAGCAAAATTGAAATTTTTCTATACGTGGTTTTTTTTATACCAAATTACACCACCTACTCCGGTGTTATTTAATTTTTTAGACATCATGAAAAATTACCCGGGAAAACTTAGAATTTCCTTAAGTACCCCCGTGTTACCCCTTCCCCTATATATTTTATTTACTATCTGTTCACGGAGAGAAAATTATAGTAACAGTTACAATATATTATGGGAATGGTTCCCATAATACATGGTAACCGGTTTTTTTGAAATGTTGATTATAGGAACGGCACCCATATATATTATGGTAATCATTCCTATAATTATGGGTATAATTCCTATATGGTATTGGAATGGTTACTATAATATTATGGTAACGATTACCATAATATTATGGGAATAATTCCCATAATATTACAGGAATGGAAGTCAATCCTGTCTTCGTGTGACTAACGAAACAGCTTTTGCTGTATGATATAAAAATGATTAATAAATATAGTTAAAGTATGAATATTTTATTATTTATTTAAGATATATATCTAGTATAAGTGAATCAACAAATTGAATTCATTATTACAAAAATAATTTTCATTCTTACAAAAACTCTCAAAATTTAGATGTGGAGATTTTAAAATAAATTTTACCTGATACTTCGTACGATGTCAATAGAAAATAAAAAAATATCTAAAATGTCTGCTACTTCAAGGCTCATAAAGTACTTAAAAATAAAAACGATTTTTTTATACTTAGAATTTTGCACTTTAAATTATTATGAAGTTATTTATTGTTATTATTTACAAATTAATTTTTATCTGACCAACAATAATATTTTATTGCAATATAGTTTAACAAAAAGATTAAATATACAAAAAAAAACGCTTATTACAAAAAAAAAAATTATTATAATTTCTAAATATTATGGTAACGATTCTCATAATATTATGGTAACCATTCCCATAATATTATGGTAACCATTCCCATAATATTATGGTAACAATTACCATAATATTATGGTAACAATTACCATAATATTATGGTAACAATTACCATAATATTATGGTAACAATTACCATAATATTATGGGAATAGTTACCATAATATATAGGGTTTATTCTCATATACGCATAGGAACCGTTACAATGTGGTTATAGGATTGGTTCCTATTTGCTTATGGGAACTATTCCTATGAGTATGGTAATCATTACCATGATTCTTTCCCATGCGGTATGGGAACTGTTACCATAATGATAGGAATTGTTCCCATACTTATGGGAACTTTCCCCAGAAAGTATGGGTGTATATCCCATAATCCCAAGTAATCATTACCATAACGGTATGGGTTGATATTTCATAAACGTACTTGGAACTGTTACCATAATTTTCTCTCCGTGTTGTATTGGATTCTGAATTGTTTAGTTTTGTATTGCATTGCATCATTAGGCTGATGGTAATGTATATACAAATAAGTAAAGAGGTCCATGTATTTGATACAAAATCATGCGTGCATGTAACCGATAAACTCGAGTAAACCATCGGTCGCATCGTGATTTGAAACGTAACACCTTCCGAAACAATAATGCTTTCAGGTCATGTGGACACAACTATTCATTATATGTATTCTATTCTGTAAATTTGTGAGGATTGTTTGTGCACGGTTGTACATCTGTTGCAGGTAAATCAATTTATAACAACTTGCGTCATTGTTACTGAATAAATTTACATTTTTTTTTGTTTTCTAGGACACTCACTAAAAATTTTTGAATGAATGCTAATCACTTACTAAATACTCGATATATATGTGAAATTTGGGGTTAGAGTATTTGTCTCATTAGTCGAAAATTTTTGTAAATCAATATAACGTTTGAACCAACGCGAGGTTATAGGAAAAAATTTATTGTTATCTTTTAAAGAGATTTTGAAAATATTGATTTGTAAAAAACGATAAAAAATAAACTGCAAAAAATAGAAAATATATTTTTAATTTGTAAATTTAAATATAGAATTGAAACAAACAAAATGTATATACATATGTATATGAAGGTTTATTTAAAAGTAAATTATGATAAATTTAGTATAGGTGAATTTCAAAATATTTTCTTTTGACATTAATAATAAGTTTGTTTAATGTTTACTTTATTAGATTTTATTGTAGTGGACATTTTTTTGTTTGTTCAAATATAATGATAATTAAGTTAAGATATAACCAGACAGTGTTTCTGGCAATGCTCCAAAATAAACAGCTCACTGTCTGAATCCTCAAATGTGAACTGGCTAATATACTAGACGAGTCTGCTGTGTACAAGATCGTACTTGATCGTATTGAAGGCGATAAATTTGGAAGTGTTTAAAAAATATATATGTATTTATATGCATAAATGAATTAATAGAAAAAGTGAAAATAAAATGGATACAAAAAAAAAGGAGATAATAATATGGTAAGCTGTAATTTTGTATAAAGTGCCAAAAATGCTTGAGGCAATGATAAACACATAATTTTGTGAGTTTATTTATTGACTGAGAGATACTATCGGCTTATATATTTATATACATTGGTTGATCAGCCGTATTGATATCGAGTGTAATATAGGAAATGTAACGCGTAGAAATGATAACAAAATCGTTGATGTGAAAATTTGTGACAGATTTTTATGCGCTCACCTGAATACAAATTTTCAGAATTTTTTTTACTACTAAGCCTTTTGTCGATATATAAAGAACATTTCTTGTGTTATGAATTGATACGGATTTTTTTTTATTCTGTAGAGTAAGAACATCAATTCAGTACTTTTTGATATTATTTTTAGTATTGAATTTTTTTTCAGTTGCAATTCTTTTAGTGAAAATGAAAATTGAAAAAGTAATTACTTTTTCAGCTCAGTTTTATAAATAAATTTTTTAAAAAATGATCGAAAATTGTTTGGTAGCAAAAAAAAACGACTGACTATTGATGTCTTGTACTACTTAATAACTTTTTTCAAGGGGATTTAAGTCAACGGAAAATAAGTGAATTTAAAGATTTTATTTTTTTAATTGAAAAAATAAAGATTTAAGATTTCGTTTGAAAGTATTTTTTATTGCTATGTAAAGATGAGTTTGTAAAATTTTAATAAAAAAAAGAAAATAATGAATATTTGAGATAACGAGACACTAGACCCTTGGAAATTTTTTATGGCTCAAATGTCGCAAGATAACGCTTATTGTAGTCGTCAGAAAAAATGAACAAAACAAAATTTTAACGAGGAAGTTCGTCGTTATTACCGGAACTGGATTATTCAAAACAACCGTGTAAATTAATATGCCGGTTTTTTAAAAAAAGTTTGAATTTTTACGATTTCTTACTTGAAGAGTCTTGAAAAACTATAGAATTTTATTTTTAAAATTTAAATCCTAGTCCGCGACAGAGGAACTGATCACGAAGAAAATAAGCTTTTGTTCATTTGAACCGGTTATTAATTTTCGAGTTCCCGTGAGATATTTTTGGACAAAAAGTTGCTTTTTAGAAAGCACGCGTAAACTTTCAAATGTGATGCTCACAAGATTTATTATAACCATTCACAATTCATCAAATTTCAATGATTTCCTATAAATTATTTCAGAGATTTAAGAAAAATACTTCCGAGAGTCTGAGGGTTTAAATAACAGACTCACGAAAATCCATTAACTTATAAAATCTCAGTTAAAAAAATAGTTAGCAAGTAATCCAAACTCCCCCATAAAAGGTCTTAAGCTTTTTTTACCGAGTGAACCAATCGATCATCGTGAAAGCCAATCTGATTACCTTGTCGTCATTCTCAGTCTTCTCTCCGTTCCCGAGATTCCTAAACTCGAGAGAAATCGTCAATCGCAACCAGTCGCGCGTCACCAAATACCTAACTTCAATTTCCGACCGTTCAATCCTTCCTCTCCCTCTCCTTATTTTTCCTCCGTCGCCTTATTTTTCTTCAACCTCTTTTTTCCCAACTTTCTTTTCCTCTTTCGCGAAATTCGTCTTTCTCAATTTCAATTCAGAATGTAACGTCACCAAACAAAAGTCGCTAAATCAAAGGCACACATTTTTTCTTACCCTCTTTCCTCATCCCTCATATCAAACATTAAGTTAACAATTTCCGTTAATTGTTTTACAAAAAGTAAAATATAAATCAATATAGTAAACTACATAATATATAACTATGATAACTATCATAAGTCAACATAATAAGACTATAACCCACTTTGTAATATTTATTATATTACATATAAATACATAAATATATATATGGCCCATTACCCATTAATAAACTTTATCGTTAACCATTTAAAACATTTTATCAACAATCCCCAGACATATATTTTATAGTAATAATATTTGAATTATTGATTTATCGCTTTTAAAAACCGATTAAAGTAATAAATTTTTTTTTAATGAGTAACCTATATAAAAATTACTTTTTCCGTGCGGATAATTAAATTCTCTTACTAAATATATGAATAAAGGTGTAAATAAATTTAAGTACTTGACCTTTTGTAAATGGCTTTAAAGCTCCTTCGGTTTAACAGTTAGATATTGTTGAAACGTCAGTTCAGCGAACCGTAAGTAAACTACTGGACGTTACTGGATAGAAACGGATATAAATTCAAGTGGTCGACCTACAACAACTCTATACTACTGTACACTGCTGGATATATGTGTGTGTTGGGTTACGTTACGTATCACGTCTATATACATGAGAACAGTAAAGGGAGGTCACGCTATCGAAGAAATTACTTGGTCATTGGAATGTTTAAAAATAAATTCAGAAGCTAAAAATATCATTTTTGTTCTTATTTTTGGATACTCATTCTTTTAGTGGAAGTAGTCAAGGTTATTGTTTTTTATTAAAATTAATTAAAGTTTTTATTTGAGTTATTATTGAATGGAAAATTTTTTATCATTTCATTTTTTTTAAGTCACTGATATTTTTAAAAAAAATTATTTTTCGAAAATCCCAAAATTTATTATGAGACCGATAAAAAAAAATTTTTTTGTGTGTTAAGTTTTTTTTAGAATTCTATGACCATACTGTGAAAATCAATAAATTTGTCGGACAA
Organism: Microplitis deprimator; assembly: GCA_964016945.1. Taxonomy (NCBI): domain Eukaryota; kingdom Metazoa; phylum Arthropoda; class Insecta; order Hymenoptera; family Braconidae; genus Microplitis; species Microplitis deprimator. The sequence continues at coordinate 5,419,224 of OZ024708.1, forward strand.
TTATGAAGATTTGGATTATAAACTTTAATGATAATGAAAATTAAAAAAGTATTAATGAGCAAATAATTTAATAGACAAATTTATAACATATTTAATAAGTTACATAGTAGTGATACTTGGGAAGTCACGTAGAGACTGCAGGTTGCAAGTATTTATTTAGTCTGATAATATTTGTGTTAAACGTTAAGTGAGAAGTAAAATTTTTAAACAGTTTTAATTTTTACAACTCAATCCAAGGCAGATATTTAAAAAATACAAATTCCCGCGGAAAAAAAAATCATTCCAAAAAGTTTATAAGAATGAGATTCAAAATTTGAGACAATTCTTGATTTTGAATTGAACTGATTATTTTTGGTATTTTGAAAAAATTTAAGTGAAGGAAATTTTTAGCTTCCTGGCCTCGTTTTCGAACAGTTTTGATAAAAGTATTTTTTTACATTTTTTATACTGAAAAATTCTTAATTAAAATACTTTTTTGATTAAAGAATTCCCCAAAATCAGCCCGGAAAGTACTAAGTTGTTAAATTATTTGCAAAGTTTTAAAAATGATTAACATAAAGGTCAAAATTGTCTCAAATTTGAAAGTTCACATATGAACTTTTTTTGAACGAATTTTTTACACGCAGATAAATTTTTAGTAAAAATTAGCCAAAAAGTTTAATGAAAACATAAAAATATTTGGTAAATATCTAAATTTTTCCCATGCACACTATAAAATATATTACTCGATAACGTCTAAATCAAGTGCAATTTCTACTAACAGTAAAAATTTAGTTACTGGCTAGATGTCCTTACAGAACCAAACTTTATGGGTAATTTTTACTTAGAAATTCTCTGTGTGTACAGATCGTCAATAATTCATACTGTAAATTTGTGACGGAAAATAGTCTTGTATTATGAACCACAACAAGGCTCATATTTACCCTACGGACATCCTTTGAGTATCAACTCACATTGGACTTTTTTATTTGTATGTTTGTTTAATTTTTAAATACTTTAAGAAGCATAAACAACACGATATATGTCTGAAAATACAAACTATACACTACTAACAACTAATGTATTTTTTGTTTAGCCAAGAAAGAAGTAGTAGAATAGAAAAAATAAATGACGAAAAGATAAGAAAAGAGGTGTGCAAGACCTTGCTTAAACATACAGTTTTAAATTGAACTGGTAGTTTTTTTCGTAACTTTTTTTTTAAGCTGCCCATTACTTGTCTGACCTTTTGCTTGTAATATTACTATCACGAGTATTCATCGCCAGTTGTGAAATATATCCTCTTTGCTTGCTTTTTAAAATATGTGTAAATGTTTATGTATAGGAAAGGAAATCTTTTTGCACTTATTTCGGTTGTGAACTTGTATTTTCTGTACTAGTCGCTTCCTTTTTTTTTATCCTCTCTCTCTCTCACTCTTTCTCTACCCAACACCGCCGGGAAAACTCAACTGGCCCCCAGGTTTTAGAGTATACGGGAATTAAACGAAAGATGTTACCATTTCCTTCACTTTATATTTTACAGTTGCCTCGTTTAACTTTACAGTTAAAACCCTCTTCTTGTGTGCTTTATATTTAAATTTAATAATTTATTTTTATTTTAATATTCATATTCCCCCTATTATAATTATAATTTTTTTAATTAATATTATTATTATTCTAAATAATTATGGACTTTATCATGATAATTACGACTTTTTTTTATCGAAGTTTTATTATTACTTTAATAGTTGAATTTTTTTATGCATAAATTATTTTTCTAATTAAATTTAATTTTTAAGACAAATAAAGTATTTAAAATTTCTAGTCTACTGACAGCTAATATGCTTTTGATAATTAAACCTTTTTTGATTAACTAGTTAATTAAAAATCAAGTTTTCAAAAGACGTTTTTTTTAAAAACCGCGGTCTTTTTCAAACGAGTAATTAAAAAATTTGCTCACATAATTTAAAAATACGCGCTAATCAATCGATATTAAATTCTTTTCAAGTGAATTCACTCAACACTAAATCAATTATATTTATCAGTATTTTTTTTATCTTGCTATTAATTTTTATATTATTTTATTACACTGTAAAAAATTTGGAGAGCGAACCCATGTAAAAAAATTTTTATTCATAATAGATTTAAATTTAAATTTCATCATGAAACTCACATTGTGACACAAATATGACTTTTTTCATAAATTTGAATCAACAACTTTAATCACGACAAAATTATGACTTAGTAAAATTTTTATCCAAGTGATCTGAAGTTCGTCACTAAATTAATTTTACAATCGAAGCTGATTTACGTAAACCAAGTACTTGATAGAAGAAACTTAATGGTAACTTTTGAATCGATGAATTTGACAAAATGTTTCATATATTAAAAATTCAGTAAAGTTTCTATCGAAATCATCTCAAGTCCAATTTAAAGATGTCATAAATTAATTTTAGTTTAGTAAATATGAAAGTCATATTTGTATCACGATCTGAGTTTTGTGATGAAATTCAAATTTAAATTCATTATGGAAAAAAAAATTTTTTACATGGGGAACGCGGATTAAATCCAGAGTGAATGCGGAGCGGATGACTGTTTATTTATTTAATCCCCTTGAGGTGAAATTTACTCCGAAGCGGAGTTTATTTCAATATTAAAATTCCAAATCGGAGTGAATGCGGATTCAAATAAAATTCGCAGTCACTCCGAATTCACTCCTGATTTTTTCCAGTGTAAACTAAACTATAATACAATTAAAAATAAATAAACAAATAAGTTTCCAAGACATGAACGATTCGCATAAAAAAATTTGTTAATTTTAAAAATAAATGAGGTATGAAAAAAAAATATTATTTTAAATATGCAGAATACTTATTCCATGTTATGTGTGAATATAAAGAGAAAACTCCTATCAGCAATTAAATTAATTGAATTGTCTAAAGTAAAAAAAAAAGGAAAAAAAAACATCTGTTTAGCATAATTTTAAATAAAGAGTACGAGAAAACGATTTTGTTTAGCAAAGTGCAACCGTGGCACATCCATTACCGCCTATTCTCAAAATGTTCTACACACCGACCGTTATAGCATCCAGCATCTCGCAGTCTCTAGAGAAATGCTAAAGCACAAGCCAACACTTGGAAATTACTTCAAGTCTAGGGTCTCGTGCGTTTTACTATACATATATAGGTGTGTATATATAGATATATAAAGTTATATAGCCACAAGGCACCCGCAATATCCTTCCCACACCTTATTGCCGTTATTCCACAGAGAGATAAACGTGGCCACGCTCTGTAAACTCAAGAGACAGTTGTATATCACAAGTGCATGTGAAAAGACCTTTGAGTATGTTAGATATATTTCATCTCATATCTTAAATGTACCTTAAATAAATTATATGTGTATGTGGTATATAATAGACCCTAAATACTCCTACATGCATATTTAATGTGAGACAAATTAATAATAATAATAGAAATATACATGACTGATAAATTAATTTTTTATCCAATAATTTACTTTTTGACTACACGATAAAAATAATTCATTGATTTCATCCCTAATTGATAGAAAAAACTAATCAATTATCAAATTTGTGTTTGTTGGAAAATCTTTGAAATTTTTAAAAATTATCGATGGAAAAATAACACGGAGAAAATTTCTCTATAAAATTTAAGGTTGAAATTTAGATAAAAATTACGGTGGCGCTTATAAAGGTGAACAACTAGCGCCAGGGGAACTTTTTATGGTGCTTCCTATAAAATATATGTCTATAGTACATGCTTTGAGACTTAATATTTTATAAAAGAGCACTGTAAAGTCCCAATGGCGCTAGTTGGTTTCAGCTTTACTGAACTAGCATTGAAAATTTTATGGTAAACTTTCTCTATGTATATAGGGGAGAGAGGGCAAAACGGTTACCCCCAAAATTTTATAAAAAAATTTTTTGTTTAAATGTTTTTCCAACATTTCAAAATCACTTTTGTAAATATAATTGAGCATTATTTTGAATTTTTTTTTTCCCATTTTTGAAAAATTTTGTTTTTGTAAAAAAATAGTGTGAAATCAATTTGATTTTTTTTCTTATTAATTTGCGATAAAAGAACTCAGTGTCAAATTACTTCACATGAATTTCAATAATCAACTTTAAAATATTTACAGTTTTAAAAATATCGTCTTTGGAATTAAAACTAACAAATCTTTTACATTGAAGTTAATAAGAAGTAGTGATTAACAAATAAAAAATTAACAATTTAAAGTTGGTAGTTAAACTTTTTCAAAAATCGAAAGTGTCAATCGAAAAATATGAATGACTTTTGTTGTATGATAAAAACTATTAAAAAATTTTTTTCTTTCTTTGCATCCAATAATTTCGTGAAATGTAATTTTTCTTTGTATAAATTACTTACAAGAAAATTTAATTTAATCAAAACTATTTAATGATTAGAAATTTTTTTTCGCCTTTTCTAGGGAGTACCCTATTTTGCCCGCAAAAAATGAAAATTTTTTTTTAATGGCAGCTGAAAATTTTTTCTATTTGCTTTGAATATCATTGAAAAAAAAAAGATTTAACATACTTGAGTCCCCGAAAACTTAATATTTACTTAAGTACCCCGTTCCCCCCTCCCCTACATTTAACAAAATTTTTAAATATACGACTCACAAATCGTAAGAAAAAAAAATCAAGTGCCAAATTGCATAAACGGTAAAAAATTTAGATTTATTTATAATTCCAAATTATATTAAATTTTTCCCGCCATCAATAATTAAAAAAAAAATAAATTTTAAATATTACGAAGTACGAATTTAAGTAAATTTTTTTGACAATACGAAATATCATTCAAATTATCATGTATCTGAGGCGTTAACCAAATTATCCCTATTCTCTTAATTATATAGGTGAGATAATTATAATAATAATAATAATAATTATTATTATTATCATTATTATTACAAGACATTAAATGTTTAAAATAATAGTTTTAGTGAAATGAATATTGGATAGTCAGACATGGAGAGTAAGCAGAGATTGAATGTAGTTATATGCGATCTTATTACTTATTGGATTACAATTGAAACGGAAATGATGCTTCAGACAGAGGAGTATAGGATAGTAAAGCAGAGAAGAGAAGAGCAGAGATCGGTCTCCCATCGCGAGCCAATTGTCGTTGGTCGAGGCGTAGAACGACAGAATAGATTACGGAAGGAATTGAGGTTAAAACGGTTTATCGGATTGCTGAAGAATGGAACGGGATGGAGACAATGTATACACTATTGACGTATCGGACAAAAGATCTTTTATAATTGTGTCTTATTATTATGGACTCGAGTGTATATTTAGTCATTAAGTTTTAATTTGATGAGACGTTTGTGGATAATTATAAACTCTATCAATTTAATACGGTATTGGATTTTTTTCATCGAGTTAACCAGAATTCTTTGGTCATTTTAATTAAGAGTATCTTTTTTATTCTATTAGATTTTGTATTTTTTTATTTCAATGCTTCTTCAGACTCGTTAATTAATTAAAGATAATTTGATCGTAATCTTAATTAATAAGACTACAATTCTTCTATTGGACTGTAAAAATCGAGAGTTTTTATAGATTTTATTTAAATCCGATTTCAATTCGTCACTCGGAGTTCCGGAGTCAAAATTAAATCACTCCGTATACGGAGTAAATAAGGAAGTTGTTTTTTTCAGCGGAGTAATTTCAGAGTGATTTGGATTTTATATCACTCTGCATTCACTCTGAAGGGAATAAATAAATAGTCATCACTAGGAATTTAATCCGCGTTCACTCCACGAATTTTTCGTAGTGTATATGAATAATTAAATATTTAAATTATTGACTTATATTTGAATTTAGTGTAAGATAAAATTTAATTTATCAATCATTAAAAGTTTGAATTATTAAATATATCTTCGACTAAAGCTTTTCTGCAATATCAACTTCAATGACAAACTTCTGCCCGAAGACAGATGCAAAACAAAAAAAAAATTAATTTTAAATCCTTGCAGACATACATCTCAGCTATTAAACTTTTTATCATAAAGTTTTTTTCCATTAAAGAAGTTTGCCAATTTTTCACAAATCATCAATTTCCATTAAAGTTTAATGGCATCCAAATGAGCTTGTATATTTCGTCTAATTAATTTTTAAACTACAGAAAATTATAATTTTTTACTCCTAATCGGTTGAACATGGGTCGTTTGTGTCCATAAATTTTCTAATATTCTACTGTAAGGCCGTCATGCTGACGAATTTTTATGAAAATGTTTATTGAAAAAGAGATTTTCGAGGCTGGCAACAACTCTACCGCATAGAAGTTCAAAGAAAACCTACGAATTTATTCAAATTTTTCCTTACAGAATAACATAATTAAATAAGCGGCGGACGCTAATGACCCATGTTCAACGGGTGCTGAAAACAGCGACACTAGATAAGGGTTAAATTTAACCCAAAATATCGAGTATCGACTTTGCAAAGTACTATATATTATATATATTTTTAATAATTTTTTCGAGCTGTCTAATTTCGAAAATGAAATTAAAAATTAATCTCCAAACATTTGCTCAGAAAAAATTTAATTTAAAAATTAATAACAGACTAATCTTTTAAATCTTTAATTTTAGACTAAAAATTAAATGAAAATTCGTAATTTCATTTCCGAAGCTTCAATGTCCGCAATAATTTTTTTTTTTTTCAATAAAAATTATTATCATCAATAAAAAAAATGAGTTAATAATAAAAATAATAATAAACTTACCCTCTGAGCTTTTCTTTTATCAGCACGTTGATTCTGGTGATAAATTCTACTGAAGTTACTGACAATTACAGGCACAGGCAGGGCTATCACCAGTACTCCGCTCAATGAGCACACACCACCAACAACTTTACCCGCAATCGTTTCCGGTACCATGTCACCATATCTGTCAACAATAAAACAATAAACTTATTATATAACTTGACTCATAAATAAAATGACAACATCCATTCTCGACAGAAATAAAATTTCCTGCATCCTTAGACATTTAATATTGATTAAGAAAAAAAATTTACTGGGCAATAATACTCCGGGTTGTATGAGTACTGTACGTAGTGTAAAATGAAAAAATGTCGGCGAACTAATATGCATATTTAATAATATTGGCAAGAGGTCCGTCCAAGTGCGGCAACCCAGCTACTTTAATAGTCTCTCGGATCAATAAAAATTCGCACATGATGTGGTATGTCTGCTAACGTAGACGCGAACGCGGATAACCAACTTTATAATAACGTGAGTGGTGACCAGTGCGACAGCACGTTCCAGTGAATTACGAATTATTTTATTCATTTTTTATACTAATGCTCTCTTTTTCCGGCCCATGTATGCCTAGACTAGCTAAGTGTTGAAGACGAGTAACGAGACTACTTCCTTCTATTTCTTGTTCTCAATGAGACCAGGAATAGAACGATCATTTTTTTTTTTTTTATTACATTTTTTATTTTTTGTAGCAGAGAAAGAGAGGGCGGGTCCCGGTGCACGAGTGCCATAGGGTTAAACCCGGGATAAAATGACCCGGTTGCAATATTCATCTGCGCGTGACACGATCCAAGGACGAGTTGTTGGAAAAATACGTTTCCTGAAAGCGTAATCGACGTGTGGATTTTTTATTTTTTAAATGCGCGGTTAGAAATTTTTTTTTAGTTTTATTTCATCATTTTCGCTTTTCAAATTATGCTGACTATTTTACTGGATTTTTATTTTTATTTAACACTTTTTTTTTATTATATTTCCCGTAGACTTAATATTTATATTTTCATCATTTCGTCGTTGGCCCCGGCTCTTCCGGCAAATTTAATGCTTCGAACATGTGAGGCCGTGACGGCGAAATATATTTTGAAGAGAGAACAGATGAGAGTGAAAACCATCAGTGACGTTGAGTTCTCGTGCGGAAATATACATACGCTTCATTTTCTCTACATCTACGGCTATGACTATATATATACCTGCTATAAAATGTATCGCATGTGTCGGTGAATGCCCAAGTGTGTGTGTTACCGCTTGAAATCATTTTTTTATCGCTAACCATATTTTTACTTTCTATTTTTTGCTACTACTCGCTCGACGTTATTCAACATACGGTCTATAGAAAAAGAATATAATTTTTTCATTAACTTTATTATTGCATTCATTGTACTGTTACAAATTTACTTTTAATAAAAAAAATGTAGGTTAAAAAATTTTTTGAATATTTTAAATTTCATAAATTATTTTTTTTTCATAAAGGGGGACCATAAGTGTGACCGCCTAAAAAAAAAGAATTTTTTTAAAGAAAACTACTGCATGGAATGTTTTAATGTTCTAAGGATATATTTTTGGATATATAATGAACACGAGATCAAACTTTTGGACTAAAAAATTCAAAATTCAGCGAGTTGTTCACAATCTCTCAACGCTAAAAAAAAGACCCCCACTGCTGCAGTGATAGCGAACTTCGCAGTACCGGAAATCAAAAAAACCAAAAAGTTTGTTAAGCTAGAAGGTATTTTCTGTACCATGACCCTCGGGCTAAGAAAAAAATTGAAATTTAACAAAATGGCGGAGTTTTTAAAAAAAATTTCAAATTGTGCACGAAAATTTGATGATTTTTGGCCTGCCAAAATTACATTTTTGATTCGATTGGAAAACTGGAGGTTCATGGTACGTAGAAACATATATAAAAGAAAATGCAACTCGAATCAAATTGATCGGATGATTTGTCTTTGAGTCATAACTGCAGCAATTTTGAAAAATGTATTTTCGAGAACCGAAAAACGGCTGTTCTGCAGATGGCTGTAACTCAAAGAAACTATTCGAGATATGCACTAGAAATTTTAGTATGTTATTTTTAAAGGTATAGACTATCGAAATATGCAAAAAAAGAATTGAATTTTTCAAAATTTCATCCTAGTGGTCTCTCTTAATAATTTTGAAAAGTTTGTGTAGATTACTGATGACGTCAAGATGAGAAAACTACAGAACTGGGTTCGAACCCTGTCGAAGTCAATGACTGATTTAAAATAAAAAAATTGATAATTCATTTTTTTTTTTTTAATTTCAATTTATGTAAAATGAATGTAATTTTTTTAAATAGAAAAATTTTATATTTCAAATAAATTTAAGAAGTTAGTAATTAGTTTATTGGATAATAGATAATTAAATTAAAAAAAAAATAATCATTCTAAGTAATCAATATGGAAATATAGTAATTAAAAATTGATTGTAATAATTTCTTAATCCTTCGAAAGTTTTTAATCTCAAGTTTGAACTGTCGTCTAAGCCTGTTTTTAAAAGTGGGTCAAAAGTTTTTCATCTAATGGAATTATTCCTAGTAGTTGAGGTTTAAATCTTCAATTAAAGATAATTAAAAGGCGTTACCGGCTATAATTTTATCGAATTACTACCAGCTTTAATTACGAATGGCTTTAATATCAATACTCTCGACTCCAGACTTAACACATTAGATCATTTCCATATGATATATATATACATGTATATATTTTTTACGTACAATAATTATCTACATAGCTCTCTAATAATTTAATTAAATATCACTTTTGCCAGTCATTTGATAAAAAAAAATAATATTATCAATTCAAAAAGAAATTTTTTACGAAAACAATTGTCTAGAAAATTGTGATATTTACCATAAAATTTATCAATGAAAAAAAATATAAAAATGTACTTCATGATATTTACAAACCACTCATGTTAAAAATGAAATATTTACCGAATGCTTGAAGTAAATAAAAAATTATTTGTATTTACACAAAATGTATAATGAAATTTTTAATTTAAATTATTAACTTGATCTAATTAATTTAATTCAAGAAGTTATTCATAAATAAAGATGCAAATATTAGGCCTCAAATTCAAAATATAATTTTTTACTAAACTGAGACTTTTATTTAGCAAATTAATTTAATTAACAGGGCCATGAAAAATTTCACCAACGATATCTTCATCTATTTAAAAAAATACTAACGTAGAAGCCATTTCATGGCCTAAAATGAGGTTTGAATTGAACGGAGCATGAAATTAACAGTATTACTATCCATTAACTTGTCGACTACGCGGTAAAAGTTTAGACCTCTGCAATAATATATGCAAGTAAGCTATTATACTAAAATTTGTTTTAGTAAAACCTTACATGTCCATACAGACAAACATCTAACACACATGTATATATTTATGTATAAAAGTAAAAGAGGTAGATACGATTTTCTAGTCAGTTGACTTTACCCTGACCAATGTAAGGTCCCGGAAATAGTACGATACCTTGAAATTTCATGAGACACATCGATCCACTCAGGGCACGGTTTTGCGACCTACAAAACTCACAACTCTACGCTACACATTACACACTGTATACATACTCCATAACAGGATAGCAAAAAGCTCCAAGTGCTTTGATAACAGGTACGATGACTAAAAAAACTGAAAACATAGAGAGAAAAATCCAGATCGTTTTAACAGAATCTCAAAAGGACTTTCATCACTTTGAAAAACACACTTTCATTTCCCCTTTAGTACTTAAATAAAAAAAAAAAAAATACACATATATATTTATATTGAAAGAGAAAAATAAAAAAAAAAAATCCTTTTAAAATTTTGAACTTTTTTCATAATAAATCTTTCAGCGCTTGTCATAATTTTAAATTAATCTCAAGTAAAATATAAATAAATCATTGGAGGATTTTTCTTTATCTATAAATATGATAGAATAAGAGCCGTGTCCTTATGGCTGTCGGCTGTGGTGGATAATTTATGTTTTAAAACATAGAATAAATAATTCAAATGGGGGAGTAGACAATCATTTAATCACGAATGCACCCGCGATACCTAGAATTAGTGAGCGGGATGGTAAATTCCCAAGAGACGTGAGATGCTCGTGGTTCCATTCCCCGGTAGGGTCGTAGCATCGCGACTTAATTCGATAAGCGGGGTTTCCAGCCGAGAATTACAAGCCAGACGAAGCTAGAGATAGGGATGGAAATGGAGACTGAGAGAGATAGAACAGTGAGAGATGGAGATATAGGTATTTGGAGGTCGCGCAGGTTATGCAGGATGAGCTTTTAGACCGTGATTGCTCCCCATCCATCTGAATATTCGTCAACTGTCTGTATGTATGTGGGATACGATGAGCAAACCTGATGATAGGACATGGTAAAGCTGAAGGCTTATCCTGGTTCAATGCAATGACGCTGTTTAATCGCGATGTGAATTACTGCGGTTACATTCGCGGCAAATCTTAAATTTTAATGACAATAATTTACTATTTTTTTTTTTTTATTCTTATTATTAATGAATATTTATTTTAAATATAGTATCATAGAAAGCGGGTTAATATTTGCAATTATGAATATTAGGGTCTGTCAAAAAAATTCGAATTTTTTTTTCTCGGAAACAGGTTCAAAAGTTTTGCAAGAAAAGTAAAAAGATCTCGAAATTTACAATAAATTTGACTTCAAGCTCAAATAACTTTTGAACAGATGGATTTATCAAAAAATTATAAGAGCCTTTTTTTGTAGAACATTCAATTCTCTACAAAATTGTATCTAGAGATTTTTTTCTACGACGCATCGTTAGCTAGTTATAAAAATCAGAAGACGCAAAAAAAATTTTTTCTATGTTATTCTTATGGAAAATAGAAAAGTGCGATGCGGAAGCTCTCAATGTTTATATTAAGAGCTTTAATTTTCACAGGTGTATTTTTATATGTACATGAAACTTTTGAACCTGTTTTCGAGAAAAAAGGAAATTGTTTTTTAAACACCATAATGAATATAGAGTACACTGTCAAATATCAGGAGTGAATTCTGATTTTATTTAAATCCGAATTCACTCTGTCACTCGATAGAGTTCCGGAATAAAAAAAATCACTATGAATATTGGGTAAATAAGGAGCTTTTTTTTAACGGAGTGATTTTGGAGTGATCGGAATTTTGATTAAATTCGCACTCCAAAGGTATTAAATAAAAAAACAGTCACCCGCTCCGCATTCACTCAGAATTTACTCCAGATTTAATCCGCTTTCAGTCTGCAAATTTTTTACAGTGTAATAAAAATAGTAATTGATAATTTTAAAAACGTACGAGGAGTTAAAATAGAACAGAGGTCAAACAACGTAGACAGACAGACAGATAAACGTAGTCTATTTTGTTGGCATTAATCATATTGTTTAATTACTATGGAGAACTTTTTTTTTATCTATATTTAAAAAGAAATTTGAAATAGGATTATTTTGGAAATTTCAATTACTCTACATAAACTTTTTTTTTTCATTTAATTTGTACAAGTAAATAGTAATTTTTGAATAAATTTAATTATTGTATAGAATTTTATTTTATTTGCATTAAATAAGTTTTTAATGAGATTTGAATACTTTAATAAAAAAAAAATTCGAGTAAGATGGAGTACCCTAAAGTTTTTGTTTCATATTTTAGATACCTCGTTAAATTTAAGTAGGCTTTTTTTTTTTTTTTTTTTTTTTAATGATCACAAAATAAAGAAAAATTTTTGTAAAAAAAAAAATTCTTGCTTTTAAAAAATTTTTCAAGTGCCCTTTCGTGTCTCCATAACTCGACCATTGACCAGAATATTTTGCCCTCCTCTTTAACTTTAAAAAAGTATATAAATTATATAAAATTACAAACTAGCCGGTGAAAAAATTAAATCCCTCAAAGATTATATGAGGATATAAATGCAAGTAAATACCGATGACAGATGACAGTTACTCAAATAAAATTTTTAACAAATTTAAAGTTGAAAAAAACTTGTTAGTAATGTAGCAAAAATAATTCAAAATACGGAACTGTGAATAAAGTAAGTAAATTTATTTACACGAACTTTTGTTTTATTAAAACGCAGTGACTAAATACCGCAGTTTAAACTGAATGTACAAAGAACCACACATAAATATACGTACACGTATTTATATAACATAAAAAGCTTACCAATGCGGTTAAAGGCAAGACATAAATTTTTGCTCATTACCACTTTTTCCACGCGCCTCTAGTTATTAATTACTAGCGCACTCACTATGCATTGCATTGGATTTATATGCTCCGTATTCATGTTTAACTTTTTCCTTCTTTTATATTTAAATACATATATATGTCTATGTACATAAGCATGTATAAGAACCCGAAGATTCATTTCCGTGTATAGCGAAATCTCAAGGGAAAGGTATAAAGAAAAAAAAGAGGGTGAACCTTTTTCGTTAATAAAAGTAAAAGGTAGCATTGAAAACTCACTTTCAATCATACATTTTATCTAGTATAAATCCTATTATATTATATAAATATAAAACTATATATTATCGCATCGTTACTCCAGTTAATGATAATAATAATAATAATAATATCATTGAGAACGTGCCAGGTAAATTATGTACGCAAGACCTCGTAAAGATACTGTTCCTTTGTCTCTTTATGTTGTTATTATATATTTATATATTTTCATATATATATAAAACACGCGAGAACGGAAATTACAGAGAGAAAAATACGTCATAGACAAGGGCATCATTTAAAATTTTTCAAGGTTAATAAATTTATTAAATGTATATTTAAATACTTTTATTAACTTTGTCACGATAATTTAGTCTCTTGCTAAGGTAAATTATTGTGATCTAATAAATCTATTAAATAAAAATTTAAACAGTTTTAAATTAATAAGATAAATATTTTATTGATAATGAATTTTTTATGAATTAAGATAGACGGAACTTCATGTTTACTAAAATTAATGTCACCCTAAGCTTATAGTACTTTTAATAAGATTACATTATACTTATTTTTATGTCGGTTAATTATTTTTCACTTAAACAAGACAAGTGTTAAGTACGATAAATAAATAAAGTTTAAACTTATTAAAAGTTGGACTTACGAACTTTTTTATTAATAAAACACCAGTGGCAAGCGTCGCTAGGTCTTTTTACAAACGAGGGTTTAGTATTAAATTTTATTGAAAAGATGATAATTATTTTTTAGAAGTCTGCAGGGTTTTGGTAATGAGATTTTTTATGTGACATTATCTGGTTTTCGGTATAGAAAATTTTTTTTTTAATTTTCGGTTGTTTAAAACAAATGTCAATTGGCAACCAAAATAGCAAATAGATTTGTCAAAAAAAAAAAAAAAAAAAAAAAAAAAAAAAAAAAAACTCAAAATTATTTTGAACACAAATATATATACAAGCTTTTGAATCAATAGTATTTTTGGAACTTGATGATCATGAAAGTTAATTATAGTAATTAAAAATTATTTTTTTCTGCATCACGTCCCAATTATAACGCACTGATACACTACAAGTGCCCTTTGCGCACACAACGACGTATCATAAATCATTTATAGTAACGGGGTACAATTTTTGAAATTAATTACCATTTGAAACTACATCTACACTCAGAAAAACATGTAATTGTGCTTATTATGCTAAATTTTTAATTCCATTCATCTAGAATTTCACTTCTGCAATAAATTTTTCTAACCGTTACTATCAGGATGGTAATATTTACTATCAGGATGATAACAGTTACTATCAGGATGATAACAGTTACTATCAGGATCGTAACAGTTACCATCAGGATGATAACAGTTACTATCAGGATCGTAACAGTTATCATCAGGATGACAACAGTTACCATCAGGATGATAACAGTTACTATCAGTATGGTAATATTTACTATCAGGATGATAACAGTTACTATCAGGATGATAACAGTTACTATCAGGATGATAATATTTACTTCTGCAATAAATTTCGAAACAGTTACTATCAGTATGGTAATATTTACTATCAGGATGATAACAGTTACTATCAGGATGATAACAGTTACTATCAGGATGATAATATTTACTTCTGCAATAAATTTCGAAACAGTTACTATTAGGATGGTAACAATTATAATTTATGATGGTAACTGTTACCATCTGGATTATAAAAATAACTATTTAGAATAATTATAATAATTAACTCTAGTTAACATACAGGATTGTAACAATTATCATAAATATGGCGAACATTACAATCTAGATGATTTATACAATCGTCTAGATAATATTTACTATCTGATTGATGGTAGAAATTTTTACCATGACTAGATAGTAACTCCTATTATTTAATTTTCTGAGTGTACAGATACATTAGATGAATTTAAAAACCATTTATACATATACTTATTAGAGATTGAGGAACGTAAACAACTGAGATTTCGCTACTTAAAAATTTTTATATTTTGCATAAAATAATTATTGCACGATTCTTAATGCGAAGCATTAGTGTGCTTTACGATCGAAAAATTTGATTATATGAGAGGTTCATATATTTATATGTGCCAATGTACTTTTATTATTATATGTATGCACAGGTTAAGGAGATTATATATAATATATACTGATGTGATCACAGAGAGCGACTGCTTCACGATTAATAATAAATAAATAAATATTTAAATAATCATGTAACTAACTCATTACGAGAACCGTCATGTCATAGTAATTATTAGCAGAATTCGTTTCTGATAACGGGTGTTCAATTTTGGAATTTCCTGCTTAAAGACATAACATCAGCTGAGAGTTTGAGTATTTTTTAGAATTAATGTTATTAATATTTAATGAAATTTATACATTATATACTATATATTAATATATACATTAAATAGAGTCAATATTATTTATACTTATTGTCACAATTCTCTGTCAAAAAATTTACAATTTTGTGAGTATTTGTAATTAAGTATTAATAAATAAATATAAAAGAAATTAAAAAAAAAATTTCATATATTTTAAAATATAATGACCTAATTACTTGAGTTAACGATTGAAAGCATAATTAAAAATTAATTTACCATTAAAAAATTTTAATATATTATTAATTAAAGTATCTGAATAATAATTATCACAAAGATAATTTTTAAAAAATATTTCAAAAAAAAAAAATATATATATATATCCAATTTGAGGTTTTTATAAATTTTTTAATTAAATAAATGACTGATGTTTTTTTATAAATATAACAATTGAACGAAAAATAAAGTTAACTACGGTACATTAACAACAACCTCAACAACCTCGATAACGAAAAAACAAAAAGTGCTTTGTTGTTTGTCTGAGCTGCCTTGATCGCGTCGTTGAGCACGAAAAAAAAAAAAAAAACGAGCCGCACTAATGTGTACGAGGGATGCCGGCAGGGATAAAAGATTCTGAAAGGCGCGAAATAAAAATAAAAAATAAAAAAAAAAGGTGAAAAATTACAAGCTCAAGAGAGAACAGTAATCCCTAGACCTAGACCCAAAGCCGCTTACTGTCGATTATAAAAGCACAGTTTAACTTTTAGTTTTATTTTTTCCTTTAAATATTTATCTTGGCCGTTTTCCTCACTCTTATTTAATTCATATTACTATTAATTATTATTTATTTACTTATATTTTATATTTAAAAGTTTAACTGCTGATAAATTTATCACTATTTTTGTTATTTAATCTTCCGAGACCTTGATTGTTTATACACGAGGTCAGACAGACTATTGTGAACTAGAGGAAGCTCAGTCTGATTAATTTTAACAAAATTTAATCTTTTGGATGAAAAGTATAAAAAGAAATAAGAAAAGTAAAAAATAAACCAGCAGTTTGTAGTCGTGGAGAAAAAAAGAAAGAAAGAAAAAAAGAGTCAGTGCGGGAGAGAAAGATAATGAAAGGATGGAAGATGAATGGAGGCTGAATATGTATATAAGTAAGAAAAAGTTAAATAAAATAAAAAAGAAACCCTATGACTTAGATACCACAGTAGAGTAGATAAAATTTTTCCCTGCTCTTAGAAAGCTCAGTGTGTAGTGAGAGCTCAAACGGTACGTCATATTAGGTGGGTATATTTAGAAAAGCACTACTTCGTGTACTCTCTAGAAACTCTACAAATATAACTATACGGTATTATATATAGATAGGTATATAGAGTGTATGTACGACTAGTATAGATACGTGGCAGCTCTTGAAACGCGTGGTTCCGCGGAATACATGCGTGACACAGACACCGTTTGGCCAGGTTGAAAAATAATTCTGAGTTGAGAAGTACGTCACAACCAGACTACTATTGTTTTTATCGTCTTTCTTAAATGTTTCATTAATTTTATTGCCGTGAGCGATAAATTGTTTGATCGTGCTTTAAACTCTTTGTATAGAAATTTAATGCTTGTATTCGTGGACAGAAATTAAATATTTAAATATATTAATTCATGGTTACAATTTTTTTTTTTAATTGGGTAGTTACAGCATAATTACTTCACGGAAAAAAATGATTGAATAATTGTAGTTTAACTTCTAATTATTTATCTTATGTTCAATAACTAATGTCGTTTCAATCAGTAAAATTATGATTTTAATGTTTAAACTGCTATAATTAACAATTAATCGTTTAAATATACTGCTCGATTATTTAAAATGACTACTTAAACCTTAAAAAACTACAAGACACTTGTCAAAGAAATGCATCTGTTATTAATTTCTTACGTTCTACTCCATAATATTTACTGAGATTCGGTCTAGGCGCGCTGTTGACGAGAATCTCAGTAATATTTACTAATATTTTTTTTCCGTGTTGAATTATCTAAGTAAATAGATTGGTTTAAGGCAAGAAACGATTAAGTGTTTAAATTATTTTATGAGACTTAAAAATTTAATGCGGTCATATATTAAAGGTACGCTGTAAGAAATTTGCAGAGTGAACGCGGATAATTCCTGGAGTGAATTATTGTTTGTTCATTTAATCTGCTCGGAGTAAAATTCACTCCGATTCGGAGTTTATTTTAATATTAAACTCCGAATCGGAGTAAAGATGGATTTTAATAAAACCCAAATTACTCCGAAATCACTCCGCTAAAAAAACAAATTTCCTATTTATTCCGTAAGTAGAGTAATTTTTTTTTTTAAACACTAATAATTATATATATATTAGGATGAGCCAGAAGAAAAACTAATTTTGTTTTTTTAGTTACTGTGAAAATATAGTTCATGATGAAAAAAAAATTCTTGTAAAGTTTGAGCTCTTAATATTAATATTAAAAGCTGCCTCTATAATTTTTGATTTTCCGTTTAAATAACATGGGAAAAAAATCTTGTTTGGAATTTTATACCTCGACAATGGCTCATTGTACAGATAAACTCAGAATATATTTTCGCAGGGAATTAAGCGATCTACAAGAAAAATCTCTTATCATTTTTTGATGAATCCATCTGTTCAAAAGTTATTGGAGCTTGAACTCAAATTTATAGTAAATTTCGGATTCTTTTTACTTTTTCACCAGAAATTTTAGTATTATCACAAAATGTCATAAGATCTTTTTTGTAGAAAATTTTATTCCTTACAAATTCTATCGAATAAAGTTTTTTTGAATTACGCATTGTTTTCTAGTTATTTTCATTTTAATGTCAAGCTCATGAAATCGATCAGAACACTATTTTTTTAAGAGCTTGACATTATTTTATTTTTTTAATCCCCTCGGAGTAAAATTTACTCCGAAGGGGAGTATTTGACTATTATAACTCCGATTCGGAGTAAATGCGGATTTCAATAAAATCTAGATTACTCCGAAATCACTTCGCTAAAAAACAAACTCCCCATTTACTCCGTATGCGAGTGATTTTTTTTTAAACTCCGATACTCCGAGTGACGGAAAATATTTTGTTTTTTTTTCACAATATAAAGATTCTATAAAATAATTAATTACTAATAATTATTACAGAAAAAAATAATTTTTCTTATAATTAAAAATAATGAAAGTAAAAAAAAACATTAATCTTTAATTTACAAAATAAAATAATGCAATTTTCTCAATAAAAAAAAAAAAAAAAAAAAATAGATCTTAAAGAGTCTGAGTAAATTCAATTAAATTTAACCAATTTCGTAGCAAAGAAAATAAAATATTCAAAAGTAAAACGTTATCTAGACTGTAAAATTTACATGTCGAGTACTGTCATTCTATTATGATTTTTTTTTTATTACAATAAAATAGTCAGACTTTCATTTAATAATTTTTATTTTTCCAACTTTACACTCGGGTTATTTTTAATGAAAATTTTTTTTTATTATTATTATTAAGTCTATTGTGAAAGCTAGTTCGACACAGTTTAAATTACCTCAAAAAGTTAAGCTACGAACACAGAAAGCTTTACTGAGGAGTTTAAATATCTTTTAGAGTTCACAATAGAGAATTCAGTATAATCGTAATATAAAGTAATTGTAGTACTGAGTAAACACTGACTATAAAGTATAATGTTATTATATGTATATATATATATATATATATATATATAAGAGTATAAAAGACTATTCTCTTATTACGTTGACATAATACTCTGTATATCGTACATATATATTATATATTAAATTTATAAAATATATGTATTACAAGATAAGAGACCTAGTCATATATTAAATATTCAGACATTTTAATAAATAATTTTACCCTAATATTTATCATTTTAGTTCATAATTTTTTAAAAAATTAACTGAAAAAAAAAATTTAAATACTGATACTTTAGTGAAATTTGAAAAAAAATTAAACTGTAAAAATAAATAACGTGGGTAATATAAATATAAACATATATATGTTTTTCTGGCAGCATTTGTCACAGGTAGGAATTACAAAATTAACATTACAAGTGCGAGAAAGTTAATATAAGAAGTGAAAAAGAGTAAAACGAGTTGCACTACGAGCTATTAAAAGCTCGCTGTCTTAAACGATTTCTCTTATTTTATCTCTCTCACTCTATTACTACTTAAACTTGTAGATATATACCAAGTAAAGACCAGATCGACGCTGTAATATTTGTCTGTGTATTTAACTACTGTGTACATATAAACAAATTTGCTCTCTAATACTCAACACGATTATTCTATTTATGTTTTATATATTTTATTGCGTGGGAGGTACAATATTTGGTGTATTTATCACCATCGATTGCGCTTTATATATATATTTAATTATTTATTTAAGTTTTCTAGGTATTCAATCATGCAAAAGTAGGGCTCGATCTATTTTGGTATGAAAATAAATTTTGTATAGCTTTGATTTAGGTAAAATAATTGAGTAACTAAAAAAAATTTATTGGGTTTTTTTTTAAATATCAGTTTTTAATAAATATTCAAAATTTTTATCTGCACACTATAAAAAATCAGGTGATTACGGATTTTATTTAAATTCAAATTTAAATTCACTCTGCTCCGGAGTTATAATATTTAAATAAACTCCGGATTTACTCCAGATTTAATCTGCTTTTACTACACAAATTTTTTATACTGAAAAATTTTCAGTAGAAATTGGCATTAATGTAAAATGAGTTAAATAATAATAATTAGCGATAGAAATTAATCGCTTTCAGTCAATATTATTAAATGTAAATTTTATTATTGAAATTTATTTCAATATTGAAATTTACATTATCAAATTAAAATTTCCCATTGAATACAATAGAAGCTCAATCGGTAATTCGAAATGCTCTTGGGTATGTTCCGGTTGAGCGAAAGGTTTTTTTTTATTTTCACTACTAACACTAATATATTCATTTAATAATAAGAGTAAAAAATTGGATGTGAACTCGAAGTGATTACGGATTTTAATTTAATTCAAATTCACTCTATCACTCAGAGTTCCGGAGTTTAAAAAAAAACCACTCTGCATACGGAGTAAATAAGGAGTTTGCTTTTTCAGCTGATTCGGAATTTTAATATTAAAATAAACTCCCCTTTGGGATGAATTTTACTCCGAGGAGATTAAATAAAGAAACAGTCATTTGCTCCGCATTTACTCCGGATTTACTCCGCTAATTTTTTACAGTGTAGCTGTATCTTTTTGATCTGAGGATTTAAATAATTAATGGGCCACTATTGAACCATCTAGATTATAGAAGATTTCTTACTGAACTAATGATTCACGACTTAATAAGAATTAGGGTCAACAAAATATATATTTATCGTACTTTTCTATACGAGTATCATTAAGTTGCGACTACGATAATCCGTATTAAATCTTAACCATTATCTGACAATGATTCCATTGTTGTTTTTATCGAACCCTAATCACTGATGACAACAATAAAAACTTCAAGAATCACTTATTTGCACTCATTTTTCAAATCGCGTTCTATTATGTTTGAAATTGTTTATATGCAATTATAACTTTTATTGTTAAAAATTATTAAACTTTTCTATACTTAAAATACTACTCGATCCAAGTCTTTATCACTCAATCCGTAAAGGGTAACGTAAAAAGTTTATTTAAATCGGTGAATGCTCAATATTTAACAAGAAAGTAATCTACTGTTCGCATCTAAGAAGTAGATGGCTGGTAAATAAGTGTCAAATTCAATTTCAAATTGAATTGTCTATCAATTAAATGTAATTTTTTTTTTTTAATAGCAAGTTTTTAATTTAAAAAAAAAAACATTAAAATGAAATTTGACCCGAACGATCTGTTTTTTCAATAAAAATTCATAAATAATTTTTTGTTCAACTTTTTGTTATCTCCTGAAAATTGTCATCCGAAAATATGAATTTTAAAGGTCGTTTAAAAATATCAACATTTTGAAAAATTTTTAAACTCGTGCGCGTCTTCATAAAATTTACATTTTAAGTTCAAATTTTTAGAAAACCATTTCTTTATCCTCAATAAAATTTGCGGTAGCAAATAAAAAATTTAAAAAAAAAAATTTTTTTTGAATTTTCTAAACTGAAATTTCTGAGCGACCTCTGAAACTCAAATTTTCTAACTCAAACTCGGAAAAATTTTTTTATCAGGCACTAATATTACGAGGGGTCGGAACAAAAAAAGAAATTGAAATTTTTTTTCGACCCACCCCAATCTGTACATATATTTTTTTGTCCGAATTAAATTTTTGAGTGGTGGTTAAATAAAAAACCAACATAACAATTTTAATAGTTAGATTACGAGGTAAATTACTTAATTACATGAATGAACAAGTCGGTTATCATGTAAAATATAATAGACATAGGAGAGAGTTTAGACGAGAATAAGTTTGCGGAAGTGAGCAAGAGAAAAGTGCGGTGTATAGGAACGAAGAAGAAGATGATGATATAAGTGAAGAGACAAACGACTTTCGCTGTGCTTTCAAAGTTTACTGAATGAACTAGATGGGCGAGAGAGAGAACGATATCGGGAGAGTGAACCCGCACATTGACGTCGGTAGTAAATGCGCAGCCTTGTTGAGAAGTGACCCAATTTCCCAGGCCATTCTCTATATCATCCCCCATTTTAGCATCACCATCAGCATCACCATCACCACCACGACCAATAGCAGCCTCCCTCGCGAGAAAAGACGTTGATTGTAAAATTTTTCTATCGACATTAAAACACAGATCTAAACTACTCAATAATGTCAATCAATCATTCAAAAATATTAATCCAAATGTTCTAAACGAATTGTTATTCAAGTGCGTTATCTGCACGTTAAATTTTTACCATTTCCATTCATTATTTATCTTTTAAATTGTAAATAAAAATCTACATAATAAATCTATTTATTTTTATAATAAATTGTTAGAAAATATGATAAACCACCTGACCGGATATGCATATTTATCATCTAGTTATTTATTACTATTCTGTCTGTATGAGACAAGTGATCATTATATTTTTATAAGTAAACTAGACACAAAGAATTTGGTAGTAGCCAAAATAGTTACATACGAATAAGTGCTTGTGCCAAATTAAAACATGTTGAATTAATCCTCAACGTCGTGTATCATGTACTAATGTTAATTAAACATTTTACTCATTTATATTTCAACATTAAAATTAATATTTATGAGGGCATTCATTTTAATAAATTTTAAAAAGAATTTCATGTTTAAAACTTGTACCAGAAAAAATCTGATGAATGGTTGACCCTGTGGGCCAATTCTAAATCTTCCCGCTGTTTTTGAGCTCAGACCTCAAAATTGTTATTATTTGTAAATTTTTGAATTCTTGAAGCTAAAAAAAAATTCCTGGACTAAAAAAATTCCATTTCGCTAGAAAATGTACACAGAAAAAAAATATTTCTTGGCAAAAATTCTTTACTCGCCCTAAGAAAATTTTTACTTGTCCCAAAAAATTTTTTTTGTAACTTTGATTTTTCTGAAACTCATAACTTCTCTTTTTTTTTAATTTTAAATTTTCATAACAGGAAGTTAAAAAAGTCAACTTGTGTAACTTTGACCTTTTGAGGTAACATTGACTTGAATTTTTTTTTATACTCGTAATGAAGAGAAGTTTGAAAATCCAAAGACTTCTGGCTAAATAAAATTTTTCAATAAAAAAAGTAATTTTTTATTTCACTTTAAAATAATTATTATTTACCGCGACCTTTAAAAATTATAATTGAGGCGACCGGATTCATTTTATGTAAAAAAAATTTTCATTGTATAAGTGAAGGAAATGTTTAAACAAAATGACAGTCTAATGAATATAAAAGAATATAAAAGGGCATAGAATTAAATAAAAAAAGGTACTTATAAAATTAATAATAAATTAAAGCAATTATACATAATATGATGGCGCACTTGATGAGAAAATGCATACAATTATAAAGTAATTAGTGCCACGAACAATTATACAGGGGATAAATTGGTGAATTCACTTTGGAATATGTTAATTTATGATTATCTTCTACATAACTTTTCCATTCTTAATATTACCATCACTAATTAACGTATGTTCTTTTAATTACATTTGATTTTAATCGTAAAAAATATTACAACGCACCATTTCCATTTTGATTAGTGGATTAGATATAAAAAAAAATGGATTTAAAATGTAAATTGAGATTTGACCTTTACGATCTGTGTATTCGTATGAATTTTTATTTTTTTTCAATAAACATTCATGAATAGTTTTTTGTTCAACTTTTTGTGATATTATCTTCTGAAAATTGTCACCTCAAAGTATGAAATTTAAAAGTCATTCAAAAATATCAACATTTTGAAAAATTTTAAAACGCGTGCGCGTCTTCATAAAATTTAAATTTCAAATTCAATTAGAAAATTATTTTTATACTTAAAGAATAATTTTTTTTTTTGAATTTTCAAAATTTTCAAAAGTCCAGAGCGACCTCTGGAATTTTAATTTTTTAGCTCAAACCCGGAAAAATTTTTCCTTTATCATGCACTAATTTTGCAAGGTAGGAAGGAAAAATAAATGAAAATTTTTTTCGACCCACCCCAATCTGTACATATTCTGCAAATGTGTAAAATAGTTGTGGTGCAATTTGAATATGGATTTAAAATAATTTAGTACTTGATGCGGAATAGTGGGTGACGGCTCAGAGAATTTAATGACTTCCGTGGCTTTTAGAGCCTCGAGAGTAAGCACGAATAGGACTCGAGAGATGAGTATGAGGATGGACGTAAGCACTGTGTGCATAAAAGGGATTAAAACGGGTGCGAACAACGTCGGAGCCTTGTTCATGGAGGATATATTCTGTGAATACTGATATAATATGCAGGAGACTCGAGAAGATAGAAGATTGTTCAGAGATTCAACCGGGGAGTTGATGAAGGCGTGGCTTTAAATTGCTCTACAGTGACACAGTAACGACTTATCGACTAATCGTTAACTCTATATATATATTTTTAACATCTTTGTCTTTTACTTTCTAACAATATTCCTCGACACGTAGAGAATTACATCGACCGGCAACAGAACCGGTATTTAATTCGCATCGTTAACCTCTGCTACAATAAGTTACGGAAGAACGCTAAGGCTTAAGCTTAACAAAAAAAAAAAGAGAAAAAAAAATTGCAAAGTCAAATGAAAGTAAAAAAAAAAGTCTATTGTTAACTTTCGATGAGATAAAAAAAAAGTTTTAATTGATTTTTACTTTATTTCTTTTTTCTCTACAGAGCAAAAAATTTATAGGGTTGGTTTAGAGATAAGTATTTTAAATTTTTGTTTAGAGATGATATTAAAATTTTCGAGTCTGACAGAGGGTAAAAGAGATGGAGAGGCGATGGATTAGGTCCGGATTAAAAGGATGCGGGTCGAAAATAGTAAACAAAAAAAATAATTAATGGCGGTGTAAGAGTGAGGATGGAAAAAAAGAGTATTCAATTAATCTCGATAAAAGTGTGATTAATTAAACAGGCAAGTTCACGCTAGGACAATCAAAGTAAATGCTTTCTCGTGCGGATAAATGCTGCAATATTTCTCACCTCAGTTAGTTACCCTCGTATGTACTAAAATACTATTACATCGAAAGGTAACCACTGAAGAAAAAGTAAAAATTATAACGTATGGATGTATGAGAGACGTTATCATTGAACAGACGAGTTATAGAGTGTGTGTATGTACTTGAGTCATTAAGCTCCTTGTCGTGACGCCAAAACTTGTGCCGTGCAAATAATACGGGTAGTTCAGGGTATTTGTGTATACAAAGTAGACATTCCGAAAAAAATTAACAGGGATCGGATATCGTAGATTTAATGTTAATACTTAGTTTTTTATAGAGGTAATTAGTTTTTAGTATATTTTGTTTCAACTTTTTTTTTTTAATTCGAAAAGATTGAATGCTGTTTTGTTAATTTACTTTTTAAAAATGATAGTCAGTTTTTATGAAGTTTGGAAACTGAAAAATACATAACTCGTATAGGAAAAAAGTATAATAAAAGATTTTTATTAAAAATAAGTATGAAATCTTTCGTGTTATCGACAGCTAGTAACTTTTTTTGACTGTTTTTATTTCGTTCGTCTATTTTTATAGTGTTAATGGCTATTAGTATAGGAGAGAATATAGCGAATGGACAGCGTAAAAAGAAAAAAAATATACTCCCGAGTATACTTGTAGAAAAAATATAAATTGCCGATTAAATTTGACTGAAATCTCAGAAAATTCATCAACTTTTCTGAATATCTTTTCGACGGTGAGGATTTTATCAGTAATTTTCGATAAGGTCCATCTGCAGGATGCAACGAAACTTATTAAAAAAGAATTAGGTCAATTTATTACACAGTACGGCATTTATTGTGTCAACGTACGGACAAATAGACCAACGAACTTGACTCTAAACAAACATTTAAATTGTAGTTTTCTACAAATATATCGCGTGAATTCAATAAAACACATTCAATACGTAAATCAAAATCTCTAGTTAATAAAAACGTCCGCCTGAAATAAATTAATTGTACTACATGAAGTCTGGATACGAATTAACGTAAATTCTTTAATGAAAAATTTCTAAGCGAGCAAAAAGCACAATCATCGCTTTCGTCATTAAAGTCTGCAGAATGGGATAAATATAAAATTTTATTGCTACTTTTTTCTTTTACATTAATGAGTAAACTTGTGGTCTATAAAGTAGAAATTTTAAATCATTTTTTGATTATAATCTGTTGAATTAAATTAAGGGACTAAAATATAATAATAATGACGATAACAATGTTTTTTTAATTTTTATTATAAAATCAATGCCCGAGGTTAAAACTTTTGTGTGTTCTTAATATTTAATACAACTAACACAGTATAAAAACAAATGTTGTTTTAAACATTCATAAACAATCATAAAAATAAGTTATAAAAAAATTTTCACGTCTGTATTACTATGACGCAGATGATATTTTCCGTGACGTAAAAATAGGACACGAAAACACGTGATAATATTTAAATTTCGAGGCAACATACATTTATAATATCATTTCAGTAGGGTTATAGAGATCGTCCCTCGAGTTTAGTATTCCGTTACCCTACATTGATCACACTAACTCTTCAATTCAATTTCGCGAAATGGGACAGATAAAAAATTGAACATTATGCAACTCGTTTTTATTTAAAATTGACTTTTCTTCAAAAGAGTATTAAAAATAAAATAATTAAGTTGTTTCTTATCGCAATAACCGACACTTTTTGTTGTAACAACGATCTACTATTGGCAAATAAAGGGCAGTAAATTTATCGCAATGGATAACAAAACAATAATTTGTGCATCGAAATCAAAGAATAGATAAAAAAGTTGATTTGACAAGTAGATTAATCTCAACGAATAAAATATATGATCGAGAATGAGTAGTACAGGATCTATGCTATAGGTAATATGTGTAGCATTGGAAGAATGCCAGAGAAGCATCACCTATCGCGGTTGTAACTGACGGATTTGCTTAGCAACCCCACAAATTAAAGTAACAGTTATTTATCAAAAAGACATTAGGCATCAATAACAATGTCGATACACGTGTATCGATGTGAAACAAACCCTTTCGCAGGCACATTTTATTCGAAATAATTGATTGCTTGGACAAAATGTCCGAGCAGCTCATATAAAATAAATAAAATTTTTTGGTAGAATTACATGTCATTTGAAGTTTAAATTATCGAAAATTATTGATTTAATTTTTCATTATTTTGGTCAAGATCAATGGTTACTGTTGAAGATTATAAGTCACTGTCACGATAAAAATATACGGGATATAGATATAAAGAAGAATGGGGCAACCGATGCAATTCCAGTAACGAGCTTCCGCTTCAATCCACGTAACAGGAAGAAATGATAGAATCCGCAAAAATATATAAAAGGAATAAAAAGTTATAAAATAGGGAATGAGATAAAGGAGACTGTCGACCATCAATTGGCAAACTTGAACCAAGTGCTTGGCGCGACTGACTAACGAAAAATTCTTTGTTCCGTTTGTTCAGATAATACTGTCTGTAAGTATATAAAGAAAAAGTAGATGAGCTTCTAAGAATCGTTCGATAAATGTGTGAAAAACCTGAGCTTTTACCTCTCGCTATCTCTATATTTTTTTTTTCACTACTTTTTTTGCTTTGTTTTTAAATTCTATACGCGAATTAAAAACTCGATACTATTTTGACACAAAAAAAATTTCTGAAGAGTTAATAATGGCCAAAGTACAAAATTTCAGCATACAATTCAATAAAACTGATACCAACTACGGTAATATTGAATAATTTATTAATTGGAATTATTTGGGAAATATTTTTAATTAATTAAAATAAAGTATTATTTACAAACTCCATGTAAAGTAATTAATTGATTTTTTAGTAGATTTCATAGAAATCTATCTACTGTATTTGTTTTCATGGCGGAATTTTCAAAGAATTTCACCATAGTCTATCATAATTTGTCGAGTAGCTTCCAAAAATACCATTTGTTCAAAAGTTTATATATCGTCCTCTTTCTGGGTAAATCTCGTAACTGCAAAATCATAATTTTGTTAAAAAATGGGTCAAAACATCTATTCTGTTACACGTGCGTTAATAAAAATACTAAAATTCAAAAGTCTCTTGAACATTCTGTTATAATTATTTAATTTTGGAGCTTTTTTTACGCAATAGCAGTACTAAAGAATGCTTTTCACCCATAATTTTAATTATGAAGAAAAAGTAGTTATGAGGTTTACCCAGAAAGGGGACGATATGTATAAATATAATATAACACGCCTTGTTGCGACGATAGCGCTCACAATTCTAAACAAATCTTAATTAAAGTTGGTACACTCATTCTGTGAATGATTAGCTTAGTTACGTTCAAAGATGATCAAAATCGGTCAATTAGCTTAGAAATGGTGACGATTTGAAATTTTCAAATTAACGAAAAACGTGAATTCTACCGCTTTTTTCTTAAAAATAACTTTTTAACGGAAACATGTAGCCTTATTGGGTGAAAAGTATGTTATAACAGATAAAATGAGGTATATTTTTCATTTTTTATTTTAAGATAACTTTTCGAATTTCAGCAAAGGTTCAAAACTACACGATTGATTTTTTTGTTATGGTAAAAATGTCATTATTATATTTTTGACGGATGATTAAGAAATTTTATGTACATATTCTTTAGGCGGTTATCTTGATCAAATTTAAAAAATCGGTTGAGTATTTAAGCAAAGGTTGCAATTAAAATTTTCAAATTATTTTAGTTCTGACGGTTTTTGAGCTCAAAATTCAGTGTCAAAACAAATTGATTTTCAATTCAAATTTTTGAAATAAAGAAATAATGAGAACTCTACTTCCATTTCGGATGCCGCATGGCCTTTTTATTTATTTTTTTATTTTTTTTGGAACACTAATTACATTACTTTTCCATCATAAGCCAAAAGGGCAAAATTTGAATACTGAAATAATATTTACGGCGTATAAAAATAACATTTCTACTGACAACTGCTCACTATAACCCATATGTTATATTGAATAAATAAAAAACACATTATTATATCTGTTTTCATATATATATTTATGTTCAAAGACCCGACTAATGCTTTTGTATTGACAAACAACTTTCGTTAGACGTGAAAAATAAGGCAAATAATAGTGACTATTTTAAAATAAATAAAATTATGAATATTATGGTAATTTTGCAGACTGAAAAAATTGCATAAATTACACAAACTAAATTAATAAGAAGAAAATCATATAAATTTTTTTTCTAAGCGTTTAGTCATTAATTTAGCTAAATATATTATTTTTATCGCAAACGTGGGATGACGTAGATTATTTTATGGAACCATTTATTTATGTTATTACAAAAGTTTGGGGTTGAATAAAGAGTAGTTCTTATCGGCACATCACCTGTAGCATCCCCGAGGCCTTTTCTAATCTTATTCCAACATCTTATAGATAAAATTCATATTTATCATCCAGTTATAACTTTTAATAGTAGACGACTCTATCGAAGCTGTTTGTCTAAGTTTCAAATATATATTTATTTATCATGATTCTATTATTAATTATGTCTACTTTAGTCGGTATATATTTACCATGGCCTTGGCAGTAAAACTTGTCTGTGTAAATGTATACACATCAATAATGACAATAATAATAATAGTGGTGTAAAAGTATTTATATTAGAGTATAAGCGTGGAAAATCGATAAAAATAAAGGTTAGTAAATGCTTATGAATATTCTGAGCATTGCGAGGAGTAAAATAGAAGAGGTAGTGTTATCAATGTAGGAAAACGGAATACTAAACTCGAGGGACGATCTCTATAACCCTACTGAAATAATATTATAAATGTATGTTGCCTCGAAATTTAAATATTATCACGTGTTTTCGTGTCCTATTTTTACGTCACGGAAAATATCATCTGCGTCATAGTAATACAGACGTGAAAATTTTTTTATAACTTATTTTTATGATTGTTTATGAATGTTTAAAACAACATTTGTTTTTATACAGTGTTAGTTGTATTAAATATTTAGAACAAACAAAAATTTTAACCTCGGGCATTGATTTTATAATAAAAATTAAAAAAACATTGTTATCGTCATTATTATTATATTTTAGTCCCTTAATTTAATTCAACAGATTATAATCAAAAAATGATTTAAAATTTCTACTTTATAGACCACAAGTTTACTCATTAATATAAAATAAAAAAGTAGCAATAAAATTTTATATTTATCCCATTCTGCAGACTTTAATGACAAAAGCGATGATTGAGCTTTTTGCTCGCTTAGAAATTTTTCATTAAAGAATTTACGTTAATTCGTATCCAGAGTTCATGTAGTACAATTAATTTATTTCAGGCGGACGTTTTTATTAACTAGAGATTTTGATTTACGTAATGAATGTGTTTTATTGAATTCACGTGATATATTTGTAGAAAACTACAATTTAAATGTTTGTTTAGAGTCAAGTCCGTTGGTCTATTTGTCCGTACGTTGAAACAATAAATGCCGTACTGTGTAATAAATTGACCTAATTCTTTTTTAATAAGTTTTGTTACATCCTGCAGATGGACCTTATCGAAAATTACTGATAAAATCCTCACCGTCGAAAAGATATTCAGAAAAGTTGATGAATTTTCTGAGATTTCAGTCAAATTTAATCGGAAATTTATATTTTTTCTACAAGTATACTCGGGAGTATATTTTTTTTCTTTTTACGCTGTCCATTCGCTATATTCTCTATTATACTAATAGCCATTAACACTATAAAAATAGACGAACGAAATAAAAACAGTCAAAAAAAGTTACTAGCTGTCGATAACACGAAAGTTTTTCATACTTATTTTTAATACAAATCTTTTATTCTATTTTTTGAATCATGTTATCTAAATATCTGAGGTGTGCGCTTTCGCATTTTATTGATTTCTCAATTATAACAAAAAACAGTTTTAACAATCTTTTTCATAGGATTGTACTCTAGAATATTTGCAAGCTAATCTAAAAGTAATCGAGTCAGTTAATTAAATTTTTCATATAAATTAGTCAAATATGCCAAAGTTTACCATCTTGATAATAAACTTAATTAATAAAATAAACACAAAATCATAGATCAATATCCTCTTAATATAATTATTAATAAAACAGTTACCGTCTACTTTGTATAAAGACCTAAGCCCACGTAGTACATACATATATAAAATCATTATTAAATAATTAATTTATTCCAACTACTGATAACAAACGAACTTTATGTAATTTATGCAAAAGACTTTCCAATAAAATCGATCCAAGGCTACAGTTTTTTCCCTAGACACGTTTTCCCCACAGTCCCTATCTATAATAAAACTTTCTACTCGAGTAACTAAATGAGCTTCTTTATTTAAAATAACTTGAATTTAAAATTATATAACACAAACAACAATCAACATGCTATACATAAAAAAAAGGCATCTCTGTAAAGTAATGCCAGCTAATAACGTCTAAATAAATAAATATGTATAAGCCTACAAATAAGTAATATAACATAACTGTAGAAGCCACATGTTAACACACAAATGCTTTTATAACATATCCAATAAAAGTTTTCTTCTGATGCACGATATCATGTCACGGCAAGTTTACTATTATATCAATTGACCTATTTTATGAAAAACGATACGTGCCTATAGCTCTTTTTTCAACAGGTTGCCAGTCTTGTCTATAACAAATGCATGATCAATTATTAAAGGGAACTAATAGTGTGAAAATTTGAAAAATCCATTTTTTTTTGTATACTTCGATAGTTTATACCTTCAAAAATAACATACTAAAATTTTTAGTGCATATCTCGAATAGTTTTTTTGAGTTACGGCCATCTGACAAGCAGCCGCTTTTCGGTTCTCGAAAATGCATTTTTCAAAATTGCTGCAGTTATGACTCAAAGACAAATCATCCGATCGATTTGATTCAAATTCTAACTTCTTTTATATATGTTTCTACGTACCATGAACCTTCGGTTTTCCAATCGAATCAAAAATGTAATTTTGGCAGGCCAAAAATCATCAAATTTTCGGGCTAAATTTGAAATTGTTTTTTAAAACTCCGCCATTGGTTAAATTTCAATTTTTTTCTTAGCCCGAAGGTCATGGTACAGAAAATACCTTCTAGTTTAATAAACTTTTTGGTTTTTTTGATTTCCGGTACTGCGAAGTTCGCTATCACTACAGCAGTGGGGGGTCTTTTTTTTAGCGTTGAGAGATTGTGAACAACTAACTGAATTTTGAATTTTTTAGTCCAAAAATTTGATCTCGTATTTATTTTATATCCACAAATATATCCTTAAAACATTAAAACATTCCATGCAGTTTTTGTTTAAAAAAATTCCTAAAAATCATCTTTTTATCAGGCGATCCCACTAGTGGTCCCTCTTAAGACCATTATATATTTAATTGGCTAATTATTCTATAATTCGTGTGTTAAACTTGTCGTCTACATATATTTACATATATGTGTACGACATCATTGAGGTCTAATATTATTATGATGTTAGAAATCAACTGTGAATTCAAATTATACTGGTGTTGACATGAATCTATCATAGCTACTCGGTCTACTATAACGTACTGGAATGTTAAGCTCCTGTTCGAGTACTAGGACATAAATTTATTCCTGTTTAATATTATAACCGATTCAGGAATAATATCGAACTAATATAAACCACTGTTTGCTGCAGATACTATTATTATTATTATTACTACTTCTACTATAATTATTTCGAAGTAGGTAATAGTAGTAGTAGTGGTTATATTCTATTGGAGAACATGCTAATCTGATTGTCAAAATTCATTTTACTCGTTGGTCTTTCATTGGCTGATAGGCTTGTTTATATTTTACTATTACTATCTTTTACCCTTGGAATTGGTATTGGTAGAGGTATTGGTATTGGCATTTACTGGTACTGCTGTATCAAAAATAATCTGAAATCTTTAACCGGAAATCGATTTGCGCCGGATGTAATAAATATTAAAGTCAATTCATCCGGTAATGCCGCGATAGTAAAATCTGCGTACGTTTGCAAAAGATCATTCGTTTTCTGCTTCATACTCATTTATTTATTGATTGCTCTATAGAATACCAACCATGCATTTGGCTATTTCTGGTTGGAGGAAAAAATTTTTGAAGATTATCTGTCAGTGGTTTATCGTAATTTTTTTTTTTTAATGATTAATTATTGGCTTTGACCTATTTGTTTTTTTGTGATAATATTTTGAACTCATGTTTAATATTTATGTACACAGAAAAAAAATATTTTTTGGTGCAAAAAATTTTTACTCGTCCCAAGACAATGTATTCTTACCCCAAGAATTTTTTTCTGTGTAAAAAAAAAATGTGAAGAAATATTTTTGCATAAAGTTTAAAAAAATTTCGAGTATTGGTAACTAGTGTTTCAACCTATGGCTTTTTTTTTTTTTACAATTAACTGTTTCTAAAAGCTGCTAGAATTTTCAGAGATGCTTCTAAAAATTTTTGAATTTTCTTTTATCATCTTAAGGATTCTAAAATTGTCTGGAATCTGGAATTTTTCATA
This sequence comes from Microplitis deprimator, assembly GCA_964016945.1. Taxonomy (NCBI): domain Eukaryota; kingdom Metazoa; phylum Arthropoda; class Insecta; order Hymenoptera; family Braconidae; genus Microplitis; species Microplitis deprimator. The sequence continues at coordinate 5,452,958 of OZ024708.1, forward strand.
CATTTTTTTTTTAACTGTTTTCAAAGGTTGTAAAATTTCATGAATATTTTGCAAGTCTCAAATATTTCAAAATAATTTGAAAGATTATAAAATTTTTTTTAAATTTTTGTCAAAATAACTTCAAAGTCCGCGAAATTTTAAATAATAAAATAACAAATATTAAAAATTCAATGTCAATAATGATGAATATTTTAAAATTATATTGAAATATATATATAGTTTTGTTTAACTAATAAAAATTATACTATAAATATTTATATACATTATGGTAAATCTGACATTCAAACTTTTTATTTTAATTATTAACTTGAGTAAGTGCATGACATTTTAACACATTAATTATTTTAATATCACGGAAAATTTATCGTGTGTATTTAAATAATGAATGTATTACTTAACTACTTGTTATGTATTACATATTTATTGTTAGAACTACTATATTCATGAATATGACTTGAAAAAATTTCGTTATCCACTTTTCATTTTTTACTTGAACTCATTTATTTTTCTCTTCCAATTCGAAAAAGTTTACTACCTACCGGATTCTTTTATACTTATAAACTTCTTTGTTGGTATGTTACAAAGTTTTATATAAATTTATTTCAATCCCTATAAAACCAGTAACTTTGTCACGCATTGCAACGCCTCTAAGACTCATATAAATACGGAGAAAACAAACAAATTTTTTATTCTTCAGCAAAATAAACTACTGATGAGAAAAGTCAAAGCTACTTTTTTTTACGACTCACGAAATACTGAAATACAGAAAATATATATATATATATATATATATATATATATATATATATATATATATCTTGATAAATCCTAAGGACAAGAAAATGATTCTATGTCAAAAGTAAGAAATAACTCGTCCTCTATTCCACATAAAAAAATTTTATTCGTCGTCGGCTTATATATATATATATATATAATACTGAGTTTTATGGATAAGGATTTGAAGACCCGTATTTTCAACCTGAGAAATTGTATTTTGGATAAAAAAAAAAATTGTTCCATTTCTTTTAAAGTACGAAAAAAAAAATGATATAAATACCAAAATTTAGTTAAACTGTAAAAAGAGCGATCTTAAAAATAGACTCGATTTAACACGACATGGTGTTAAAATGAAATAACACCGACGTAAGCGATGCAATTTGGCGGTCTTAAAATACCGGTATTAAATCGGTGTAAAAAAAAAAATTCCACGTACAGAAATAAGAAAAAATAAATTTATTACATATCAAAAAATATAAAAATTTTGCTATGTACTTATTTAAAAAATTATTTATGTTAAAAATTACACAATTTTACGCCCACTATTTCAATCACCCAATAATTTAATTAATTAATAAAAACACTTTATAACTGTAGTGATCGAGTAAGTAAAAATATTCAGAAAGTAAAATATTTCAACACCGAAAAATTTTTTAACACCGGTAAAGAATTTTTACACCCACGGCGGTGTTATTTTAACACCACTTTCGGTGTTGAAAATTAACACCAAAATTTTCTACACCTACACCGCCTGTACATACCCCGGTTTTTTTTTACAGTGTATAAATTTTTATATATCCAAGCAATTATTTTGCACACCTCAAGCGCAAACGAGCTTAGAGTGCTCTATAGTCGACTTAAAACGATTATTGACCTCTGACTGTCTACTAACATTAAAACGCATATACGTACAACTCATCTCATACACTTAAAAGGTAATTGCTAAGTACAGTGTGAATACATGACTCTAACAATACATTTCTATTTCAACATGAAAGTTTGAGGTGTGCATTGTTGAACTTTACAATTTTGCTGAGTTTATTTTATAAATTCAAAATATTTGCCATGAGATTTAAATATTTATTTTTTGACAAGTTTTCAAAACATTAATTAAAAATTTCCTTTGTTAAAATCTATCTTTCACTATTAATTAAGTTGATTTAAATTTATCGTATGTTGAATCCATATGTGTTTTATATTTAGATTCAATTTAATTTACCGCACAATATTATTGAGAATTATTTATTATTTTTAGTTTATAACCGAAGCTATAAATAAAATTCACTTTATTCGATTGATTAAATGTAATAAATATGTAGCCAAAATTAGTTGATATATATATTCATATATAGCATATATATATTATAACAATATTAAATATTGAATCACCTGACCATAAAACAAACTCTCAGCAGATTACATTTTAATAGCAAAAATAATTGTATATTGGAAACAATGTCATCACAAATAATATACTCTCACATAAATAAATATATATAATATATATAATAAATAAAAACCACGCGGATTTAAATGAAAATTCGTTAATAAATGAGACGACATAATAATTTACTGAACCACTATGTTATAATTACCTAACTGTGAGAAAAAAATTTAATAAAGTAAAATAAAAAATTTTTTAAAAAAGTTTTTGTTAATTTTTTTTGTCAGGTAAAATATTGAGACAGATTGAAAAATTACGAGACAACAGAGTCTTTTATTCTTCACTAACCAAGTTTCACGTGAAGTGAGAAAGATGCCGGATTGAGAAAAAATGTAGCCCGAGTAGTCTTGGGGATGTTTTATCGGTTTTTGTAAAAGACAAGCTTATACTCTCTTCTACTGGCCCCTACTACTCATTCTATACTCATTCTCATCCACCTCATCCTCGGTTCTTCGACTCCTCTTTCTTCTCGACCCGGTTGTCCCCGTCGAGTTGACGCAAAATCGATAGTTAACGAGCACGGTAAATACTAAAATGTTGTTTCGTTTCTCTATCAAACACCCGACACACCTCATTTAATATTAATTGACAGGATATTTTTTATTATATTTTATCCTAACTATTATTAGATCCATTAATTAGGGGATGCGAATAGTTCTAACTTACAAATTAATCGTTTCGAATCGAATCGAATAATTCGAAATTTTGAATTATTAGAAAACTTACGAATAATTACAAAATTGTCTTTTGAACGATTTAAAATTGGGGTAGTTTTTCGAATAATTTGAATTTTTGGCTGAAGTACTCTCTAAACATGAATTAGTGTAAATAAGTGAATATTCGCGAATTTCAAAAAGTGGTTCGATTGGTACTCAGAATTAGCGAATATTCACTTATTTCACTTATGATGTTTAGAGAGTAAATAGAGCTTACACTAAAAAATCAGGAGTGAATACGAATTTTATTCAATCCGAATTCACTCAGTCACTCGGAATTTCGGAGTTTCTAAAAAAAACTCTGCATAAGGAGTGAATAGGGATTTTTTTATGGGCGGAGTGATTTCGGAGTGACGCGGATTTTATTTCAATCCGCATTCACTCCGATCTGGAGTTTTGATACTCAAATAAATTTATATTTAATAGAAACAGATGTTAATTATAAACACAATTATTTCAATAAATAATTCATTCAGATATCAATAGTTAAACTTAAAATATTATGTTTTTAATTTATAAAATGTTTTAGCAACTCACTAACTTATAATTTCATATATATATAATACATAGTGAAAATATTAAATTATTGAATAGCTAGTGAGATAGTTTTTATGGGAATATTTTATATTTCGGTACAATATGAAATGTTTTCTCGTGGTATGGTTGATGTACGTCATACGACAGTTTGTGATTCAGTGGAATCATATTTGTTAAAATTTTATTATCAGCTGCTTATAATTTTTAAAAATCGTTTCGCGCGAAAATATAAACAGGTAGTTCGTAATTATTTCCGTACTTAATATAAATGTCAAAATATCAAAGACCTAAGCTCGCTATATATTAGTAATTTTTTTTTATAATTAATATTTTCGGACACTCCCCTTCGGAGTGAAATTTACTCCGAGGGAATTAAATAAATAAAAAATCATCCACTCCGCGTTCACTCCAAAAATTTTTTACAATGTAGACAGAAATGTACGAAAAAATTATTTTTGGTTACTTTGAAAAGTAAGCTCTCCATTAAGTAAAATTGAATATTTAAAATCTGACCAAAATTTATTCGATTCGAATCAAGTATTTTTAAAAGCTAAAAATAATTCGATCTTCATATATATGTCGAATTTAAATATTTAATTGCCTAAATAAATAATAAATTTAATTTGCACCACGTTAATTACTCATTACTGATTATAATATAAATCTAATTATCGCGGGCTAAAATAATTGAATTTCCAATCAATTGATTTAATTTAATGCTGGTAAAGTAAATATTTAACAGTTATTTAATTGTTAGAAACTTTAAGTCTATTGTTAGCTAATTTTTTTTTTTTTAATTATAAAAAATTGAAAGCAAAAAAAGTATATGCATTAAAAGTATGAGCGAAAACTTTTGGAACAAAGTATGAAAAAATGTACTTATGCAGAAGATCATTAAAAAGTTAATAACTAAATTAACGCGCTATCGTCGCGAGAATGTGAAGAGTACAAAAGTTTTTAAAAGTTCAAAAGAAAAAACAACAAAAAGTACAGTAGTATATATATATAAAATAATAATAAAAGTAATTAAAAAATAGGTCGTAATATAAATAAGGTCAGTGCACAAATTAGCCATGCCAACGATTAGACAATATCACCGTGCAGAGTCTGTACTCATGAGCTATCAATTATCTTCGATGCGAGTACACACACAAGCTCTTGTGTGAGACCCTAACTGTTATCCAAGCCGTTAGATCGTTGAATCCACCGCGGAATCAATAAATCGGCAATCGATTCCTAGATTATCACAATAGACTAATCAGAAATTTGTTTCGACACAGAGTGTCATTGGGCGTGTGATATTTTTGACAAATTGCATTCAACAAATTGACAGTAGTGAAGAAAAATACGTGAGATCGATATTGATATTAATAAATAACAATATTTTATATTATATTATATTATAGACATAATGGAGTACTGGGGTATATAAATAAAAAAAAAAAAATGTACGACCTAGATTAAAGGGCGTCCAAGTTAAATCAGAGCGTCAGATTATGTTGCCAAATTGAAGGGACAAGATAATAATTCGAGGGATGCGTAAATTGTCAAAAGAGTAGCAAGAGGTCGTTCAAAAAAAAATATTTCATATAGACATTGGCCGGTAGCCAATCCCTTAAGGATTTGTTGCGTCTGAAATGTCTCTCTTCAAATACTCATTTCACTCGTTATGAGTTGAAGACGAAGGTCTGAATCTTAGTAATAAAAATACATAGGGGAAACCCGGAGCGAAATGGGAAACTATTTTTTAAAAAAAGAATTTTTTTTTTTAGACAATTATTCTTATATTGAGGATCTAGGGAAGGGTGGGGTAAATTGACCAGAGCAATGTCAGCTATAAAATTAAAAAAAAATTTTTCACTAAAAGTTGTCTCCATTCCCCAGAATGGCCAACTTACCTCACTCTTAGAAACCGTAAATAAAAATTTAGTCGAAAAAAAAATTATCCAAATCCTCATTTTTTCGAGATGTCTTTTTATTAATAATTAAATTTGTATTAATGTAATACAAAAATTATTAGTAATAATTTATGTAATGAGGTAAATTTTTGATCAAACATAATTAGAGGTATTATACAATCGGATGTTTTGATCTCGCCCATAATATTACTCTCGCGTTACGGGGGATATGATTAATCGCCGAGGCTTGTCATTATTGCTTTAACGATTTGACTAATCTCCTATGGCTTTGTCATTTTAGTAAACCCTTGACACGACTATAGACATATATATGTATATCGATAACGATACTGATCGGTTAAATACCAAATTTAACCGCCTGGAATTCCCTACGCTTTGATGATGGAAATATCTCACTCAAGGACATGATATCTGGTGATTAAATAATGACTGACCAAAATTGTACTCTGAGCATTCGCAAATACACGGACGTGGATAAGAGATATTTTTTGAGGTTTTTACAAATTCATGCCAACATACAAGACGATAAATGTCTTTTTAAATAGACACGGTTATGAATTATTTCATACAAACGTTTCCGTCTTTTACAAAATATATGTATATATTTTTTTTTCGTTTAACTCAATTTTGCTTGAGGCTATTTTCGAAATCCTTGACCGGGTCACGTGTATTTGCGACTAAAAAAAATTTTAAGTTTTATTAAAACTTTAAATTGGATGTCGTATGGTTTAAGCGCGGGTATGGAGAAATATATTATTCTGCAGCAGGAATTATTATTTAGGTACTTTGATCAAACTTTCAAAAGTTACCATATGATACGACCTCGCGTATGATATACAATATACACTTAGTTTACTATAACAAGTGTTGTGTAGCTTATTATTATACTATATATTTCATAGTGCATATAGAAAGATAGAGAGAGTGAGAGAGAGAGAGAGAATGAGAGAGAGAGATATTTCATAAGGGGAGTGAAATATGTCACTCGTGTAAAATATAATGCGAATGCAAATCGTTGTAATTGGACCATAAATTTTATACAATGAAACAGCCGATAATTACTCATGGTTATTATTCTCAGTTTATGTTTACTAACAATTATTTATAATTTTTAATTTTAAATACCTACACCCACATGTAGGGCAAGGGCGGGCAAAACGGAACACTCCGAAAGTTGAATGAAATTTTTTTCCTTACAAATTTATTTCTAATCGCCATTCAGGAATTTTATTATCATTTTTGTATATTTTTTTATTTTTGAATTTTTTTTTTCCAGAATTTTTCACGACTCATTGTATTGTTGGCTACAAAAAATACATACGGTATCATCTTCGCTATATTTAAATTTTATACAAATTATTTATCTTCAATAATTTTGTTTTTTTGACATCTTTATTGCAAATCTATTTTTTCATTTGGATAAAAACAATTTTATCATAGTCATTTTTATTTTTACCTTTTTTTTTTGGAGGGTGGTCCGTTTTGCCCGCCCGGAGAAAAAATTTGTCCTTATGGCAAGTGACAATTTGATATAATTATTTCAAATGAAAAAAAAAAAAAAAAACTAGATTCCTCGTATTCAATCACACGAAAATTCATTATTTCCTAAACGGTTCTATTTTTCGCGCCCTTTCCCTTCTCTTTAAAACTGAATATCAAAAGTAGTGAACATTCACTATTTGCTAGTGAATTTAATTAATTTACTTGTAGAGAGTATATAATTTTAATAAATCGGAGTTTATAATTTTATTATTCAATATTTGTCTAATTATATATTCAAAATTTTTTTATTATAAGTGGGTTAAATTATTTATTCATAGCCAAATATATTAATGAAATTTAACAGATTGACTATATTGGAAAAATGTTAATTATTTAATTTCATGTACGATAAAATGTTTGTAGGCTATAAAATCAATAGTATATTTAATAATTCATATTTTCCGACATTTATTGAGTGCACATCATTATGTCAAGGGTCATCATGAGCCATAAGGTTGCTGGTTTTTTTTTTTTTAATTAATAATTATTTTCTTATTAGTGTTTAATAATAATACTATTAATTCAAATGACATAGCTCGTTAATAAAAAAAGTCAATGAGTAAAATTTCTTTACGAGAAAAATTTAGTAACTTCTAGAAATATTTTTAATTAAAAATTGAAAATGATGAAAAATAAAAATATTTTAAATTAATACTTAATAAAAATATTCAGAATAAAAAGTAAATATTTGGCAGCTAATGAAAATTTAAGAGATTAAAAATTGCTAAATAATGACTACTGGAAGTTATCAGAATCACAAATAACCAATTAATGATTGATGGAAATTCTGACATTTAAATATTAATGTAATGTTATCTAGTTTTATATCAAACACGACATTTGTTGACAGTTATTACGATTAATTATAGAAATTCATAAGCTACTAAAGCTTATCTATTGATTTAAACCCAGTACAATTATAACATATATATAATTAGTCTCTATGAAGTACTGTTTTCTAAAAGATCTCTGTTCTGATAATAAAGTATATGACATATGTGTAAAATAAGTAGCACCTCACCCTCATGATTACAATATTCACTTCAACTTACACCCCAGTCACGAGAGCAAACAAATAATTTTCCCCACTCACCTACGGGTCGTGTAGTAAATTTATTCTATTCGTATGAATGTACTATTTTTGAATTTATACCACAACTTCTCAACTTAAATCATAATAACAATATATAAATATATTTTTTTTTTAATATTCTACTTTACACAGAATATTTCGTAAACGGATTTATTTACATTTCATTAATATAAATTATCAAATTTTTTTAATTATAAGTAGATATGAATTTCATTTTACTAATTAACTAATTAAATGTATCAAAATGTATGATATAAATTTTTTCTGTTTGTTCAAAAATTTTAACGGAATGCGTGTAAGAGAAGATAAGGGAAGTTGACCCATAGTATATCTTGAGAAGTCAAAATTTTTTTTTTAAATTAGGAAGACTACAGAAAAAAACTGCTCTATCAAAGTAAGAAATGAAATATATATATTTTTTTTTTTTTGACTAAAAAAAATGATTTGGCTAAAATTCAGTGTCCAGTTTTACACATCAAATTATAAACTTAGTAGTTTAAAATTTACAATTAATCTGCGCAGTCGTTTCAAAGATATTTGAAAAAACAGAAAAAAAACGTTTTCTAGCATTTATTTCTCCAACGATATCTCTCGAACGTATAAACCGATTGAGATGGTTGAGGCAGTAATCAACTCGTTTTTTTGAGTTCTAAAGCTGATTAGATTTTGAAATCAATCGATCGAATCATTTCTGAGATATTTTGAAAAAACAAAAAAAAACAAAAAAAATTTTTTTTTTTCGTATTATTTCTTACATCTTAGAGTCTAGTTGATTGATCGATCTGAATGTTTTTGGAAAATTGATGGTCAACAAACTCTTTCGATTACCGCAAGAACCATTCTGATTGGGTTATTAGTTAAAAAGGTAAAGTTTACACACACACACACATACGAACACATACAGGCACACAGGCGTCCATCTGAAAATGGTCAGAATATCTTCCTAAGACCTCAAAACGTCGACATCTGATATAAATTCGATTTTCAAAAATCGAGGTGAAAACAATAACTTCGCGAATTTTTGAAAATTTTCGATTTTCTCAGCGGGAAGTTTAAAATTTAAATATTCAGCATAAAAACAAAAACTATTCTTTTATTAAAAAAATTTTGATATACTATCCTACCCTAGATAACAAATTTTTCTTATCAAATTTTTTTTTACAAAACAGTCTCATTTTGCCCGGTTTTACTTATTTATTAAAATATGAAAATTTAATAATTGGCAAATTAATAATCATAACGAAGCAAGAAAATGAATTGAATTATTTTTAATAATACTTAGTTTAAAAATAAGTAATATTTAAGTTTAAAATTGAATAAAATTTATAGCGAAAAAAAATAAATTAATTTAAGAAATGAAAACTATGAAAAAATTTGATAGAAATCTTGTTGAAAAATTTAAAGCTTAAATACATCATTAATCTTTCTTGAATAGTGAGAAAGCTGGAGAGTAGAAAATGTAATAATCTTTTTCAAGGATTTCTTATTTTTCTTTTCTTTTATATTTTTTGTTTGTTTTTGTAAAGTCATCTTATATAAACACTGAAAAAAAATTAAAGCAAGAAAATAGAATTGTTTGGAAAAGAAATGGTGGGATGACGAATAAAAAAATGAAAAGTATGAAAAAAACAATTTGAAAAATAGAGTGTGAAATAAGGAAAGTGCACACAACACATCTGAGCTAGACAGCAAGATTTCGGAATTTCAAGAGCAGACAATGAAGAATAGTTGCAATAATTTATATCCCGAAGCACAGAATATTGTACGAAAAGACCTTATATTTCACGTTAAAAAAAAAAAGATATATAAATATATCTACACTATATCTTATTCATCTCTCATAGTCATAGTAAAAACCAATGCAATTGTTCCCATGAATATCAGATATAAAACCACTATAAACAAGCATTAAAACTGAAAAAAAATCCCATTCTACTTTTTTTCCTACTCCTGAATGTCGAATATTTTTTACGATAAAAATTACGATCGAAAGGGTCACGACAATAAATTTTAAAAAATCGTCGGATTAAGGCAGTAACAAATTTACACGTCCTTTGAATACAATACATATTTTATTATTTTAAAAAATATGAGCAAAAAAAGAATGACTTCTATGGATTTCTATTACGTCAGTTAGATTTCAAAGCCGCGCTTGGACTATTTATATTTTTTCTATTACCAGTTTCGAAAGATTGCACAAAGTAAACACTAACCAAGTTTAATATTTATAAATATTTAACCAGATAAATTTAAAATACTGTGAAAATAAATTACTTAATAAAAAGCAAGAGAAGTTTTTTTTTTTATTATAAGGCTCTTTAGTAAAAAAAAAATTTTTTATTGCAGTTTTTTAACGACGTTAAAATAAATATTTAAATAACCTTCTATTGGTTTTTTTGCTCTTTACTCTGCGCAAAAATAAAAGTATAATTTTTAATTGAGTTATTGGTATCAAGAGTAAAAATATTTGTATTTAAATATTTACTTCAGTTCTTCCGTGAAATTTTTTTTTATTTTCAATTTGAGTCCTTAAATTTTTTTATATTACTTACAATATTTAAATAAAGAAAAAAAATTAATTAAATTTTACAGTAACGTTGAAAAAAAAAATACTGAAAGCCTTTTAAATTTAAAAAATAAAAATAAATAAACTTTTAATTATCAAAACTAGTTATAAATACATAAACAAAAATAACTAGACAAAAAATATCTCAATGAAATGATGATATAAAAATACCCGAGTTTAAAAAGTGTCACAAGAAAAGTAGAGGCTGTAATGTATATATATAAAGTGTATAATCTTTAGTGTAAAATAAATGCTGCATAATTTAAAAAATAAAAAAAGAAGTTTCTTAAGAGGATGGCAAATGGTAGATGAGTAGATGGGTAAAGTAGTGAATAAACGAAGGATATAATATAAGAGAGGGTTATTATATGAGGGTATGTGACTAGCCCAGTGACCGCAATGCCGTAGCCTTCCTTATAGGTCACCAGTATAAGCATAACTAGTGTGTACACCTGTCGAGTAAGCACGTCACCACACACCGGCAGATAAGTCTATACGTCACATTTCGACATGAGACTTATATATATATATAGACAATCAGACAGACATTGAATTAACACGTTAGCCGTGATGAACCAAACAAGCTCTACACACATCAACAACGCACATAACACTATAATACACATGTTCATTGACATTATACTCTATATTTTCAACTCTTAACTCTATTTAATTATAATCACCATTAGATCAAACAAACTTCTATAATTATTTTTATTATATTTAGTTACAGAAGACTGGGGCGCGGAGAGATATCTAACTGAGTAATTAATTCTTGGGGTTTGTGACCAAACTCAACTTATTTTTTTCATTTATTTTTAGTAAACCTGTAGTTATTTTACAATAAATTTAATTTTTGGTTGGAACGACAATATTCAAAAAAATTTTTTTTTCGGTATTAATTACTGTAATACTTTTTTTGACTTATACTCAATGGGTATATGATTCATTTAAATTTTTAATAAAATAGTTTTTTTTAGAAGACGATAGCAATAGAAAAAAAAATTTTTTCTGACTTGGAATTACTAAGGGTTCGTTATTTGTTTTTAAATTCAAAAAAAATTTCTTATTGCATTTTCTACACAGAAAAAAATGAACTATATATATTGAGATCGACAAGTAATATAATGATAAAATGATCAGTATATACTATCATTGTAAATAGTAATTTTTTATTTATAACTAAAACGTGAATAATTAGAGGATAAGTATTTGAACTTTAAAAATCGTAACGGATATTTAAAAAATTGACGAAGTATAAAATTTATTATTTATAATTTAAAAATTTCCCATATTGACACCCGGGTTCCGGATTATAATTTCAAACACTAATTTTTAAAGTTTATTTTTTTCCGTAAGAGTCCAATTTTACTTCCATACTTGAATTTTGCTCCAAATTTTATAATAAACTCCATACAATCAAAAAATTCGAGGAGCCGTTTATAAAATACGTCATGCAAAATTTTACCTTTTTGGACCCACCTCCCCCCATTATTACAAAAATATATGCATAGAAATATTTATATATTTACAAATATGAAACGAATGACTTTCTATTGCAACAAAAAGAAAATTTTTTTAAACCGAGAGAAAAATTTGAAAAATTGTTAGATGAGCTTCGAACGTCACCCCCCCCCCCACCCCCCCCCCTTGTCACAGTAAGCGACCCCCCCTCCCATAAGTGCGAACGTATTTTATGAATGGCTCCTGATAAAATTTTTTTTTTTGCTAAATTATTGGATTAGACCATCGCGTCACAACTCTACTTATATGTCCGTACCCTTATATATTTTAATAAATATAATGTATGTTAAAAGATCCGCGCTGTTTAGGTAAAACCAGAGCTGGCTATAAAATATGTATTATGCACCAGTAGACACCGGAAATGCCTGTTGGCTTATAATGTTTATGTTCTAGTGAAAAAGTCTAATGTGGGCACCATAAATATACATAAAAATAAAAATAAAATGTATGTATTGTGTGATAAGACGATAAATAAAATAACCAGAGTAATTAACATAACAGAAAATTATAAATTTAAAATTAAAACACGCGGATTTGTATAAAATAAGTCTTGGAATAGTATGAGTTTAAACGAATTTAGTATAATGTTTTCGTGTAAGAAGACCGAGTGTGGTTAATGTAAAAAAGAAGGGGTGGGAATGAATCGATAGTTAAATTTATGTCTCTGTTGTTGGGTTAAAGTAATAGGAATTACGTGAAAGTGTTGCAAAGTATTATTTTATGTTTACTTTTACGATTTGGTTAATAAATGTGAGACACGTGAATTTTAAAAATATTTCTGAGGATTGGGGTGTTGGTGAGAAAAAAGGAAGGAAGGAGAGTCAAGAGATTGAGAAGACTCGACTAGACAAGCACGAGAGGAAACACACCCTAGCACCTGTTGATCCTGCGATTAAAGTTTGAAGGAAAAGTGACCGTCAGTCCCTTGGTAATTTTTAAATCCAAAAGGGATAATTATTTTATGTATTAATTATTATTTTTATTATTCATGATAAATATAGTGCAGGTTAATAGTTTTTATGTGAATATTGATCGGTATGATTTGATAACGATTCGGTATAAATTTACTTATACACAGAAAAAAAGAATTTTTAGCGTGAAAAAATTTCGTATAAAATGAAAACAAAAATTTTCTAAGGATCAGAAAAAAAAGGATTTTTAGCGCAAAAAATTTATAAGGGCAAGTAAAAATTTTCTTGGGGGAAGTAAAAACTATCCGCGCCAAGAAATCCTTTTTTTTTGTATAGAGTTATTTTGGGAGACTAATAATACAGAAAAAGATTTTTTAAATTAAATTTGAAGCTTGTTTTTAATAAAAAATGGGTGATTTTGAAATTGTCTTAAAGTTAACAGACAATTAATAATTTTCGGATTTTTATTGTCAACGAATCAATAAAAAAAAAAAAAAAAAATTGCATATGTAGAAAATTTAAAGAACTACATATGCAATTTTTCAAAATATTTTTTTTTTATAATTTATCCTTTTGAATAAAGTAAAAAAATTATTAGACGTTGGTTAACTTCAGTATGTTGATATTGAACTCGTTTAATAATAAAGTAAAATTTAAATTTATTTGTGACAATCTGTCAAGTGTAATAAAGCTCAAAATAATATTATTCTCGTATAAAATATATTTAAAGCTTACAAATAATAAAGCGGGATAAGTTACTGCTCTTGACTTTCTTTAGATTTGTTAAATCTTAATTTGGGTAACTTCAGTGACGGTCGTAGAGAAGGATTAAATTTAAATATTCATAAATTATAAATTATAAACGCGGTGTAATTTTGAGGAATAAGTAAATTTTATAACTGCTTTGGTGCCGGTATTTTGAATGAAAAATATTTTAAGAAACCTACTGAAGATATGTGATTATGAGCAATCAGGTCAGACGTCATCGCGTTAACTTTTGGTCACATGATTAATTAATACTCACTAATTATTATTTATTTGTATCAATTTCTGATAAACGAATTTTGAAATTTTTTAAACTTTTTAATTGAAAGTGCAACTAAAATTAATAAGTGATAAAAAATTATTCAGCGAGCTGTGATCTAAGTGCGATTTCTGAGCTGTCTATGCAAAATTATTTAAGAAATAAAACTGACATAAATTTTCTAAAAATAAATGACAGTTTTAAAAATACTCCTAATAAATTGAAACATTTTTAACTGTCTCTATTTTTTCAGTGTGAAATTTTTTATACGACAACGATCAATGTAATGATTTTTCATGTCTGCTACATAAAATCTTAAAGAACCATATAAAAATGTTGTAAAGCGAGTTTTTAGAAAGCGTTTAAAAAATAACTCAAGTGCTCTATTCGTACTCAAAAAAAAAAACTAACTTTAGTATACGATTCGAGCGTCGTAAAAAAATAATAATAAATTAATAAAATTTCAGAGTAGGAAGATAATAATAATCGTAAAATTACAGGTGACATAATATAAGAAAACTCACCCAAGAGTGGTCATTGTAACGATGGTGTACCAGAATGCCGCAGGTATGGAAGTGAAGTTGGTACCCTCGACATTTTTTTCAGCGTAAAACATAACGGTGGCAAATATTATGATGGCCATGGCAAGTGAGAACACAAGGAACCCAAGTTCAGATGCGCATGACTTCAATGTGTAGCCGAGGATCCTTAGACCCTGGGAGTGACGTGAGAACTTGAAAATACGAAATACACGGAAGACACGTAATGTAACAAATGCCCCCGAGACATCGTCGTTGTCGGTGATACCAAGGCCAATGTAGTAGGGTAAAATAGCAACCACGTCAATTATCGACATTACTGACCGTGCAAATTTACATCTACTCGGGGCTGCAAATAACCTCAATAAATATTCAGCAGTGAATATCATAACACATGCGGTATCAAGACAAAAGAAAACAATTTTATATCGTTCACCACATGATAGTGTACCAGCGCGTCCAGGGCGCGCCCCGCAAGGCACCGTCTCGACGACGTTTGCCAACACACTTACGGCTATGAAAAATCCCGTAACGTAATAAAATACAAGCGCGGCTGTGGATATATGGGGATTTTCAAATGCCCGCCACATTTTCTGTCTTATGTCTGTGAGCTGTTGCAAATTTTGTTCGCCATTTTCGCTCAATTTGTCGTCCATCAACCGCTCAGCGTTTTCGCGCTTGCGGTCCCGATAGTCTTCGTAACAACAGTCGCCAATAACGTCGGGGAGAATGCCGAAAAACGCGAGCTCCTCGTCATAGCTAGTCAGACACTCGTGCTTCGGGTAGTGGAGCTTTCCCGTTCTGTAATAGTTTAATATATGTCGAAATATATCCGGGTCCCTATCGAAGAAGTACTCTTTGCTGTCCTCGTCGTAAAAGAACTCACGTTCATTTGAACCGAGGAGAGTGTCGGGATACTTCTCGAGGGTATTGCGCCACGTCTCGAAACGACGACCACTGACATTTATAAGGAGCTTCTCGTCATCAGCTTTCCGTCTGTTTTTGGGTATCGGCGGCGGTGGCAGTGGGTGTGTGGCGATCGGCACCCAACCGATCGCCGCCGCGCGGGCAAACGGCAGCCAGGCTGCCACCGAGGCCATATTTGACGGTGGAATAACGCTGGCAAATTACTTTTAAACCCTTGTTCCCTCAACGTCAATTATTTACTAATAATTATTTATTATTTTTTATTACTCAATTTATTTATCTAATATCCCTTTTTATATTTATTTTTGTACCGATTGGCCTTAGCTCAATGTCACTAATAAACCGATAGACATCATCACGTCACGGTCACGCCGATTTAACACAAATAAACACTGAACGTTTATTGCAACCCTTGAGATCTTTATTACCCCAATCTTGTTGATGATGATGCTGACGCTGATTATAATTAATACAGTAGCAATTGTTAAATTGATAGTGATCTATTGGACAAATATTACAGTGATGCCGACGACGACGACGGCGGCTTGTAATCCGCAAGTCGCAGCCCGGCATCCTCCGTAAACAATCAATCGTGTGTTAAACCCTGGCTGTACTCACGAGGCTTTAGATAACCTCGAGTACAAACGTGACAGGAACAGCCGCACACGCGGCACCGCCGGCCAATCACGCTTTGGCAACGTGCCCTCCAGCATCATCGTCATCATCATCCTCTTCCTCCTCGTCGTCTCCATCGTCATCACCGATGATACTCCGATGCAGCAAACTCCGTAGTCCACAAATATAAACTCATAAACCTATCAGTTGCTTATCACTTGCTATCCTTACACGCTCAGTCCTCTTCTGTCTCTCCCTGTCTCTCCCTCTCTTCTACTTATTTATTTTAAATTACAGCCACTGAGCTTTATTTTAAATACATAATTGATGAATTATTTTTTCGTATCAAATGAAAAATTAAAGATAACTTGTTATCTAAACGACACATGACGATGCCAATATTCCCAGCACACGATCTGATGATTCTCGGTCAGCATGTCTACCCACTTGCCACTTGTTTTTCTCTAGGCCTGCCAAAATTAGCTGGTACACACAATATCAAATATATGACTAATAAAAATAAATTAAAATATAAAATAGTCTTGGTCGCACTTGCCCAGTCAATAACAAATCAATAATTATTTAAAAATCAAACCGAATTTTAAAAATCACAAATCACGTAGCTGTCGCCCGGATCTGACCTTGACCGAGGCTCCTCCTGGAGCATATTTAACCTGCGGACGTACCTGCGTCCGATTATATACATATATCTATAAATATATATGTATATGTATTTATATATATGTGTGTTGGTGTAATGGAGCACAGGGTTCTCACAACAGCAAGTGTCTTGAGTGTTTTCCGATAACACCAACAACAATAATCCTCCTATAATTGTCAAGCACTCGATCGTGTCCTCGCGTCTGTTGTCGCCGCCGCCTGCTACTCTACTCTAGTAGCGTAGTATAGTTCTAGTACAGTAGTTTAGTCTAGTGCTCTCACGGTGCTTTCGTCAGCCCGTGGGAGATCGCACTGGCACTGACGCAGAGCCGGACACACGAGCGCGCGCGTAAAAGACCCGACGAGCTTCTCACTTTTCTACTCCTCCTTCTCCACGGGTCGTCTTCACCACCACCTTCTATACTTCCACTTCTACCTCTACCTCTACCCTCACTACATAAAGCCCGAGCTTTTGCTCTAGCTTCTTCATCCTGCTACTGTACTCTCTGTACAGCTCAGATCGACCCTCCCGTTCCTCTACCAGCAAAAGCTCATACGGTACCTATATGACGTACTCATTTATACGAATACGCATATATACATATATAAATATTGTGTAAAAGCCCACTAATAAATGTCTACGAGCTTTTACTCTCTACCTCTTTCTCTCTAAAAAAAAAAATAACAACATACAGATGAAGATATAGATATAAATAACACGAGACTGCTTGGCTTTTTAAACCGGCATGTGAGCTTATTTTCAGAGTTTCTCTATTCTACATAACACGAGACAACTCACTATACTATTTACAGTACAATTGTCCTTGCTAATAAAATTTAAATCAAATAAGACTTGCGGTTTTTTTTTTACCAATTACTCAGACGATTTTTGAAAATTTATTTAAAAAATGACAACTGATTATTGATATGGATGAAAATAAATATGTGACTTTGATGTAAATGAATAAATATTATTAGTAATTACAACAAAGCCCGGCTTTATTGTCGATACAATAAAGCTCAGAGGCAAAAAGCACGCTGACAACCTCATAGAACACGTTCCCGTGGCGAACCGACTTGCCACGCAAGTTGGACCTCTACCTAGCCAAAGTCCAAATTGATTTTTACGAGCCGGGAGCGCAGTGGCGACGCTCGGCGTCTCGACGCCGCAACGATTCCGTTACCTGGGCAACACGAGGTTCTGAGTGACGTCATGCGCCGCCACCCGGTTTTACACATCATCCGGTGCTCTCTACTCATCCTCAATCCCTCTCTCCTCTATTATATTCTATCCTATTCTATCCTCTATACTAGATATTCCAATCCGTTTGTGTCGATCCTCCCCTTACCCGTGTACGAGAGCTTTCGCTTGAGCTTTACCCAGTACTACATTACATATTACACACGCTGTTATATCAGTACAGTCTACAGTAGTTACTGCTGATATGACGCTCGATCATTTTCCTTTCACAGCAAGGGAGTAAAGAAAAAAAAAAAAAAAAGCCGAAAAAAAAAACGTCATCGTAAAAAGAATGAGACCCTTCAGAATATTCTCAGTTACTCTTCGGTTCAAATCCCTAATGACTCGCCTCTTTTTCATCACCATCTCTCCCTTCATTTTTCTCTCTTTCTTCCAGCCCCTCTCTCTTAGTCGGCATCCCTTGTTTCCCTTTACTGTCGTATTTTTTATATCGCTTGTTATATATCTCTGACATTTACTGAACCCTAACGCAAATTTTTTTTCCACAGAAATAATTTTTTTTGGCTTATTGATGGATCATTTTTATATTTTTTTACTCCCTATTACGGCGAGTTTTTGATTGAAAGGGAGATTAATTTGTTGGCTCTGAATTTAGTTTGTAAGCCGGTCTATGAAAATGATGATGCGCTTATTTTTTAAAAATAAGAGAGTAAATAATAAAAATAAAGTAAATTTAGGCCGCTAATGAACACCGTTGGTACAAACTCTGAATATGAGTGGCTTTTCATCCTGGCTGCAATACCGACTTGAGGGTTATGAGCCACTGACTCAAACACCACTTTAAGCTCCACCACTTCCAAAAGCTACGAATTATACCCGAGTACTTTTTTCTTTGTTTATTATTTTTTTAATTCTGTGTTTTGCTTTCGGGTTTTTGTTTTTATCGTGTCTACTCTATTTACAGATTTTAACGCGAAAAAAAATTTTATAATAAAAAATTATTTCCCCAAATTAAGACCAAGAGAATGTCAGAAAAAAAACAATAAATTTTTTTTAATTGATCCGTAAATTAAATTCTTAATAAAGAAATTCAATTATTAATAATATGAATAGAACATATTTATGAGTTAAAATATTAACTGATTATTACCCCTATGAAAAAAATGTGTAAAAAAAATGTATGTTAAAATATAAAAAGAATATATTTTTCATATAAAAACAATATTTTAAAAATACATAAAAAATATATATAATATATGCATAAAAAATATATTTTAAATAGCGAACTTTTGGCCGATTTTTGTATACATTTTATATATTTTAAATATATTAAAAATATATCTTAGAGTACATAAAAAATATAATTATAAAAATATAAAAAATGTATTTTTTATATATTTTTTTTCTAGGTTGTTGATTAAAATAAAAATATATTTTTTATATTTTAAAAATTGTATTTTTTATATTTTTATACATTCTAAGCTATATTTAAAATAAATTTAAAATATATAAAATGTATACAAAAATTAGCCAAAAGTATTTTTCATAATTTTTTTTTTTTCAGAAAAATAAATTTTTTTTATATTTTAACATATAATTTTTTTATAAAATTTTTTTCATGAAAGTAAGCATTTGTTTTAATAAATAAAGTTTATTACTTGAAAGTTATTATGAATTGTGTGTTGCAAAGGGAGAAAATCCATTCAGACGAATCTTTTGAATTAACGAGAAATTTTTAAGCTAAAAGAGAAAGTAGAGGAAGAAGAATAAATAAAAATAGTTGTTGCAATGACGAGCGGTTGTGCGAACTGGGTTAACAACTTGAAGATTTAAGAGCGCAGCATTGTCCCGTGTCTTGTCATCGAGACGCTAAAAAAATATGGGAACACAAGGGGAAGATGAAGTTGAAGTGGTTGTGAGCGAAATGTTGTGTTGGACTGTCATTAATTTAACGAGAATAACTTTAAGTATATCGTTGTATTATTCCCTGTAGCATGTAAGCAAAAAGGGTAGAGAGAGAATGGAAAAATAAAATAAATATTTTCTTCACCAGTCATTTCGTATTCTTCCACGAGGAAAAACACAGGCTGGTGCTTTAATTTACAGACGAATAGACGCTGAAAATGCTGTTGTAAAATTTTCCATCGTAAAACTTATACTTTAATCCAACGGATTTATAACTAAAGCACGATATAATACCTCATATTATATACTTTAGCTAGTTTGCTTTTTTTTTTTATATATATTACAACCAAATCTCGATAATCCCTATAATAAAAAAGTTAATAAAGCACTTAAACGATTGAAAACCCCGCGCTTCGGTTGAATTTGTTTTTTTTTTATTCATTTTTAATTTTATTGTTGCTAAGTTTTCTACTGCGAAATAATAAATTTTCCAGTGGTTGAAGGAACTGAAAATTACGTCTGGTATTTTTGATAACGATCTATTGTTATATCGTTAGTTTTATTTAAATTTATAATTCTTAACTTTGTGCTGTATAATTCAAATTCGTTTTACCGGGCACTAAGTATTTGAATTTTACTATAAAAAGACTTTTTTTAAAGTTAACTTTCCAGTTGACAAGTTTTTAAAAAATTAAATCCTTACTTTTGTTATGACAACTTTTTTTTTGTAAAACGGCTTTCATCTTTAATTAATTAAATTTAATATTTTAATTTAATTAAAAATTTTTCTTTTAATTAAAAATTAAACTACAAGCTTACAACAATATAATTAGGACGGAAATAATAAAATAATATTTAAGTAAAACTTGTAAAAACAAATTCTGTACTTTTCAAAAGCTAATTTATAAATTTATATAATTACACTGTAAAAAATTTGTGGAGTAAACGCAGAGTGGATGACTTTTTATTTATTTACTCTCCTTCAGAGTGAAATTCACTCCGAATAAGAGTTATCGCGGAGTGGATAATTTTTATATATGATGATATGTTTTTGCTGGTTTTTCAATCAATATTAAATAATTTTCTACATAAAAGTAGATTATAACTTTACAGATTTCTAGCGTCAGTTGGCACGATCTATGAAATAAATTGACATTCATTGCCTGACTAAATGACACATAACGATCCCGCCAGTTAATAAACTGTCATTGTAATCACTAGAAAATTGTTTTAAAAAAATTTATATTGATCTTATTTATGCTGTTGTCTATCCAGACCAAGAAGTTTGTCAGAAAAAGACTACACGGTAACTAAGCAATTAGGTCTTAGTTATTTTAAGTTTATTTGAGGGTATTGAAAGTCGACAGTAAAATACGAATCTTCAAAGTGTAAAACAAGCGTGTGTTAAAATTTTGAGTGTTAAATTTTAAACTCTTTCGCGTGTCAATTTAACACAGTTCTTTCCAATTCTTGGAAAATTTTCACTTTTAATTTTGGAAATTCACTGTCATGAACGTTTTTGGTACGAATTTTTTTTTACACGGATTTTGTGAAAATATATTAAGAAATTTTTTCAGTTTGCGCGAATAGATAAAATTTTAATTACACAGAAAGAAAGGATTTCTTGATGTAAAATATTTTTACTCGCCCTAAGAAAATTTTTGAATGGTAATTGAAAATAAAAATTTCCTTGGGACAAGAACAAATTTTCTTGAAGCAAAAAAAAATTTATTGTTCTGGTCCTAAGAAAATTTTTGTTTTCATTTCATAACATAAAATATTTCTTGCGCTATGATTTTTTTCTGTGTATCATTCAAAAAATTTAAGATTTGATATTTTTTAAAAAATAATCAAGTAAAATATTTAAAATCCTAATTTCAGAGTTTGTTTTTTATCAATCTACAGATGACTAGATAAGATTTGGACTAAAATTAGCGAAAATACCTGTAGGAATATTTTTTATAGCCAATTATAAATGGAGTTAATTTCTTAATTACTGGCAATAAATGTCAATAATAAAAAGAAGAAAAAAAATTCATATTTGGCACCGAAAGTAATTTTCCTCTTATGCTATCTAATGATATCTAGGATCAGTAAAAAAAGTAGGAATAAATATCTCTTTCATTAATCTTGAAATTCGTAAGAAAAAAAAAAGTTTCAGTTTCCTACAAAACGAAGTTAGATTAAAGAAAAAAAAAATAACCGATAGAAAAGTAATGATTCGGTTAAATCTAGTGTAAACTTTTTTTTTGCTCGTCACATAATAACTAATAATAAATTAAAGCAGGCCGATAATGATTTTCTTAAGACAATTTTTTCTTTGGCAAAATATCAAACTCAAAGTGTACTAGATTTTGATAATAGCTTTAAGCTTTTATCGATATCTTATAACATGCTCTTTCTCTTTTATTTCTTTATCTTTATCTCATCTTACTCTTCTCTTGGTACATCTACAGTATTACTCAAAGACCAGAGAGCCCAGAAGTAATAAAAGGAACTCGACTAAGCGTTAAAATAAAATAAAATAAAAAAAAAAACGTGACAAAATACCATAGTATACGCGCCTGTCTCAACAGAATTTTATCTACTGAATCAACAAATATCACAGATACAAATATTCCTGAATTTATTTTCCTGATACCAGCATCGAAACTTTAAATTTCAGCGCGTAAATTTTGAATGCCTTCAGTCAGCGAGCAGAAACAAACTTGTTTCGTCCCTTGGGAACAAACAGTAGTATATTACACATCTAGGGAGGAAAGTCGGACATTCCAACCCACGTGTATAATCGCCTACCCGAGCCAAAAGCGATGATGGCAAACATGTTCTACTTTTATTCGTGGTTTGTATCCGATTTTTCACCAGATCTGCGCCTGGAAGTTTAAATTTTTGCCTCTGTTTAAGGGAATGGCGCATGCGCTAATTTTTCTCATTTGTTATCTCATAAAAGGAAAGAACGACTTTCTCCTTTCTAAGGGTGCATTCGGAAATGCTCTAGCTCTTGGTAAATGGCAACGCTTGGCTAGAGCTAGACCTAGAGCAATTTCCGAGTGCACTCTAAATAGTGCGGGAATTTAAACTTTCGGCGTAGGTATGGTGAAAATGATGTTTCTATCCGCTGACTGAAAGTTTTCGCAATTTAAACTCTGATACTTGTCATTTGTTTAATTGTAATTTCAGACCATTAATTTTATTTACATAAATGACAGTTCTGACTTCAAGATTAATTTTTATAAAAATTAGTGTGAATAATAAATAGACTAAAAAATTGGGAGGGATTACGGATTTTATTTAAATCCGAATTCACTTCGTCACTCGAAGTTTTAAAAAAAAATTACTCTGCATATGGAGTAAATAGGAAGTTTGTTTTTTAGCGAAGTAATTATGGAGTGATCTGGATTTTATTTCACTCTGCATTCACTCCGATTCAGAGTTTTAATTTAAAATAAACTCCCTGTAGGAGTGAATTTCACTCCAAGGGGATTAAATAAATAAACAGTCAGCGGTTTCTGCTTAATTATAAATTGCAAATGACAATTTATGCTTACGCTAATACTCGATCAGATCAATGGCCTTAAATTAACTTGTTTCTAATGGCTACTGACACTGCAAGTTCCAATTTAGGTAATGAAAAATATTGTGTATAACTCAAGATGAAACGATTTCAGACTGTGGGTAGTCAGCCAACTTAAAATCCTTGTGTTTAATCTCTTGTTACACAAGATACTATCTCCTAACTACCGAATTGTTAGATTCAAATTTCAAATTTTAAATAAAATAAAAGTCTTATGGTTTTTTTACAAACACATAAAACAAACAATTCAAATTAAAAGCAATAAAATATAAAATATTTAAAGTAAATTTTTGAATGAAAATAATAAAATAAAAGAACAAACTTACATTAAAACCCCGGTATTTTTCAATGTTTTCTCGTACGCTGATGAATACAAAACCAGTTTCTCATTATAATTTCTCCGAGTGTGTTGTACGTCAGCTACACGCGAAAGTCTGAAAAACCCTCTAGTAAATTGGACGAAGTAATGAGATAAGAAAAAAAAATGTAAGAATAATACAAAAATAAATAAATAAATATAAAATTTTTTTGATGAGACGGCATGTAGTTAATTCTTAAAATAAACCATCTGCTATTTGAATACATATATATTTTTATTTATTTATTTTATTGACTTAAAAAGCTTCGGTTAAAAGGAAAACTGTAAAGTGTTGGAAAGCTTACGTTGATCGGAAACGAAGGCTGTTACTGAATATATTTACGACAGCTTTGTGTGTATCGACGTATGTGTACGGATGTATATTTAGGTATCGAGGTATGTGTAATCTGGAGATGTGTGTATATATAAAAGTATATATACAAGTCACCACTTGTCAATTCATCGTTCAAGGGCCGCCCGATTTACTCAACCACTTGACTCAACTTGCCCATCCAAGCTTCAAAGAGACCTAGAATCTCCTCAAGTACAGGAGTAAACGAGGTCTTTGGTCTGGCGCTATTGCTCCTGTAAATAAACCAAGAACTGAAAGGACGATAGAGTATCGGGTTTTACTTTTTTTTTTATGCCACAATCTATAGAGTAGATTGCTAATATATATTGCAGGAGACCTAGATAATTGTCAAGTGGTATATTAATATATATATATATATAAATGGGATAAAAAATTATATTATATTATGAATGTAAATGTAGCAGACATCAGACAAATTTAAAATTATAAATAAATAGAGTAAATAATTAATAAAATAAAATTTTAAAAAAATGCGCATTTAAAAAATTTTGAAATTTATAATGATCTTGAAGTTAGCCGAAGTCTAATAATTTTTAGATTTTTTTTTTAGACAGTAAATTATAAAAAAAAAAAAATATTTTAAAAAATTGCACCTGCAGTTTTGTAGATTTTCTATGTGTGCATTTTTTATTTTTATTCTTTCTCTGTAATTGAATTCTTGAAAAAAAAATACGGAAATTTTTAATTGTCGGTTGACTTCAGGATCATAATTTATAAATATTATTTTTTAAATTATTTACTATATTTATTAATAATTTTAAATTTGTCTTATGTCGGTTACATTCATACTCATGTGAATGTAGCAGATATGAGAATTTATAAATTTTTAATAAATAAATAAATAGATTGAAATAATAAAATTTAAAAAAATGCGCGTACTATTTTTTTAATTATCTTAGTACGCATTTATGAATTTTTATTCTTCTTACATTTTATTTATTTATTCAGAAATTAAAAAATTGTCGATTTTCAGCCAAATTCACATGAGTATGAATGTAGCAGACATCAGACAAATTTAAAATTATTAATAAATTGAGTAAATAATTAATAAAATAAAATTAAAAAAAATGCGGGTTTCAAAAATTTGAAAATCAATAAGTGCATTTTTTATAAATATTATTTTTTAAATTATTTACTCTATTTATTAATAATTTTAAATTTCTCTGATGTCTGTTACATTCAGATCCGTAAATTCACGCTCATTAATTTATTTCTAAGATTTATAACCTCACTCACTCAATAATGAAGACAATTTTCAGACTGATCCATACATTTTTAAAAAATATATACATGTTTATTAAAAATAATATAAAATGAAGAAAAAAAATAGATTTTGGTTAAAAAACAAAAGAAATGAGTTGAATTGTAGTCTCAGACCAGTGGCAATGACCAATGAGTTTGGATTTTGCTCCCTCTAAAGTTCTCCCTCCCCACTACCGCAGTTTTTTTGAATATTAAAATGGCGGCGTAAAGAAAAGTAGTGGGGAAAAATCCCGAGCTCTCATTGGAACAACGATAAGTTTAAAAATTTATGATCCTGAAGTTAGCAGACAATTGTCAATTTTTGAATTTCTTTTTCAATGAATCGTTTACAAGAAAAAAAATAAACTAAAAAATATGCACGTATAGAAAATTTAAAAAACTGTTTTTTTTTAAATATTTTGTTTTTCTCAATTCCATCATTTGGAAAAAAAATCCAAATATTAATAGACGTCGACTAACTTCACTATCATGTTAATTTATGACGAGTGGGAATGTAGCAGAGATCAGAAAAATTCAAAATTATAAATAAATAAAGCAAACAATTAAAAAAATAATATTTATAAAAAATGCACTTATTAATTTTGAAATTTTCTAAATGCGCATTTTTTTTAAATTTTATTTTATTAATTATTTACTCTATTTATTTAGAATTTTGAATTTTTCTGATCTCTGCTACGTTAGAACTCATAATTAATGACCCTGAAGTTACCCGACGTCTAATAATTATTTTATTTTTTTAAAAACTATTATAAAAATAAAATATTTTTAAAAATTGCATCTATAGTTTTTAAAATTTCTCACATGTGCATATTTTTTATTTTTTTTTTTTTTAATAGATTTGTTGAAAAAAAATTCCAAAAATTATTAATTGTCTGATAATTTCAGGATCAGAGAAAAAGGATTAAAAAAACATTGAATTTGTATAATTAAAAATTATTAAAACCGCACTTCATAATTATCACAACACCAGGAACACATAAATTACTTATTAATTTAAAAGAAAAGAATTTGCATGTTGAAAATAAAATAAAAATTAAATAAATTTATATAACAATAAATTTCAAATTGTACATAAAGACGATTTTTATTTACTTTTTTATTTTAAATACTTCTTGGACATCGATTTAGAGTGTGTTTTTAGTGTACTTGTTTTGTATTTATTTAAGTATTACTTTGTATAAATTTAAATAATACATAATTAAAATTAATAAGTTTATTTATTAATCCTTACTCACAATTGTAAGCATTTATTATAAATCAATAAAATTTAATAAATGCACACAATAGGCCCTATATTTCATTCATTTATTTATAATTATTTTAAATATTATAATTATTATTTTCACTTTGATTCAAATTACTCAAGAGTTTATTATTAATTAGTGTATTAATCAATTAACTCTCAACTTAACAGCTCAAGTAGTCTTACCCATTTATTATTTTATTAATAAAACATACACCAAGCTGATAATAAATTAATTAATAATTATTTAACTTAATGGTAATTCTGATAATTAATAAATATATTATTATTATTATTAATATTAAAACTTGGCATACAATAATCCAATGGACATATTTACGATAAAAATAACGTTTATGACGTTTGATCGATTGATATTTTATTTTTGAACGTACTGTCAACTTACACAGTTCAGTTTAAAATTAAAATATTTAAAAAAATTTATTTATTTTATTTTATTACACTTAAATATTTAATATTAATCCATTAATTAATTTAAACTCATCACTCCATCATCATTAATAATAAATAAATTGTATAACTATATCATTATTTCATACTCATATCATATTCTCATTAAATTCCTTTGAATAATAAAATAAAAACTTCACACTAATTTTAAATTAAAAAGTATTTAATAATGAGTGTGAATGTAGCAGACATCAGACAAATTTAAAATTATTAATAGAGTAAATAATTAATAAAATAAAATTTAAAAAAATGGGCATTTAAGAAATTTAAAAATTAATAATTGCATTTTTTATAAATATTATTTTTTTTAATTATTTAGTTATAACTAAATTTGTCTGATGTTTGCTACATTCATACTCATATTTAATATTTTTAATTGCTGACAAGACTCAAATTTTTATATTTATTTGAAGACGTTTTGTTTAATCAAATTACTGATTTATTTGTATGCAAATTTGTTATTATTTAAATATATATACGTACAATTTTTAAATTAAAATAACGATGGAGTTTCAAGTGTTTATTTATTTTTTTTTATTAACTCCTACAAATACTTTCGTTTTTTTTTTACGCGCGCTTTTAATAAAAAAAATTTATAATATCAATGGCACAATACTGAAAATAAAAATATTTATCTAAGCTAATAATATATACATTGAAAAATAATAATTATTAAAAAATTACTAAATCGTAAATAAAAAAAAAGTAATATGAGATATTTAAATTTAAATTTAGAATAGACAATTAATTTTGTGCATTTAAATATTGAAAAATTTAATTATTTTTATTATTATTTATAGAATTAACGTCAAGCTAAATAATTAATTTTAATTAATAAGCCATTAATACTTCTGTACAATAAATATTTTTGACTTTAATATAATTATTTATACAATTAAAAAAAATATATTTTTAAAAATGTGAGATCAAGCGTCAGTAAACGTTTAATTAAGCAACCGTTTAAAAAAATTGCTGATACATATATAAATATATTTATATATGTTATTAATAATTAAATAATTTATTAACTAATAGAAATTGATTAAATAAATTAATTAAATACTGTATTTATCTTTAATTAAAATTATTTAAAAACTTTCATATGTCAGATACTTAATCATCATTCATATTAATATAATTAATAAATATTAATTAATTTATCTTTCATTAACATTCCATTCAATTCTCAATTTTATTTATAATTATTAACTTGTTTTTTATTAATTAATTAATTAATTCATTAATTAATAAAGATTTGTCTGTTGATTTATTTATTTTTTTAAAATATTTATCGAGTAGGCTCATTATTGATCACTTAAATAAATTCATTGTAAAAAACACCGGCTGTTTATTTATTTAAATTTAATTTTTAATATTAACTTGTAATTAATAATTATAATTATTGTGGTAATTATTTATAGGTCCCTGTTAATTAATAATTTATTGGGGTTGATTATAAAAAGAAGAGGCCAATTATGTGATAGAACTGCCAGATCATATTTAGGCATTGATATTTAGTTATTATTATTAGTATTATTAATTTTAATTTTAATTATAAAAATCCAATAACGAGGATAGAAACTTTTTTTTTAAGTTTTAAGAGAATTACAACGAGACAATAGTCAATAAACTTAGACAATAGATGCTTTAATTACACAGTGAGAGGAAAAAATAATTCATTGATCGCTCATCATTTTCACTTGCATCGGATCCCTTTAATTATAAAATTTCAAACGCGACACACATTTATCACTTATTATTATTATTAATTTTTTTTTGGGTTTTCAGTTTTTTTTTTCTATTACACTGTTACATGTTATTATGTATGTACGAATGTATAAAACCTCGATACTACTAAATTGGAACAATTACAAATCACTGAGTATTCATCAAGTACTCAATGGTTATCTTAGAAATATTACATTACATTTTTTTTTTTTGTTTTTTTAATTATTTTTTTCTTTTAGTATAAATTTTAACACTGATCAAGCTTCCAAGCGTCTATGCAAATCCTCGAAGACGTAATATTTAACTTTTGCATTCAATTAAGATAAAACTATCAGATATTAATTGCGGCAATTAATAATTTATATTTATTTTTTTATGTAAAATGTAGGAGTGTGCGAATAATTTGAACTTTCGAATCATTCGATTCGAATTTCGAATTCAAATTATTCGAAAATTTATGAATAATTTCGTAATTTTTCTTTTTGAGCGACTTGAAATTGTAATATTTTTTCGAATAATTCAAATTTTTGTCAGAGGTAAATAGAGCTTAGATACAAATCTGCGAAAAAATTATTTTGGTTTACTGTAAAAACTAAGCTCTCCATTAAATAAAAATTGAATATTTGAAAACTGACCAGAATTTTTTCGATTCGAGTCGAGTATTTTGAAAAAATACAAATCATTCAAAAACTTTTGGATAATTTAATAATTGACGAATAATTTGAACAGTTACGAATCATTCGAAAAGATTCGAATAACCGAAGAGCTCCGAAGTCTTCGAAAAATTTTGAATTATTCGATTCGATTCGAATTCGATTTGCACACCCCTAATAAAAAGTTATTTTAAGATTCTTTAAAAGTTATTTTAAATTCCATCTACTAAAGATAGAAAAAAAATTATTAGAAGTTTTGAGTGTAAATGAGTTAATTATTAAAATAATTAATTTTTTACTTTAATCAAAACAAACCTTTTTTGAATAACAAAAATCATAATACTCAATAGTTTTTATTATTATAACTTTTGTGTATAACAAAAAAAAAATTTAATTATATAAATTTGTAATAATTTATTTTTTTTAAATAAATAATTATTAAAACCTGATAGTTTTTTGTCTCATTAAACTAAAAAGTCTTAAAAAATAAATTTACATAGAAAGCATATTATTAGATGAAACATACGTCTTCAAAGCAATACAACGAAAAGTACTCGAGCATTATGCGTTAAATATTTTCACAAAAACTAAAAAAAAAAATATTAAAAATCTCTAATCCAAAATTCAATCCTAGCTCAAAAATTCATTAAAAAATTTTTTCACCACCCATTTAATTTATCGCAAAAATAATAATCATAATAATCATTATTACTTTTAATATTTTCACAGACAATAAATTGTCTAACGCATTTGCAGTTGCGATACTTGGAGGCAGTTATTGTGCGTCATTGTTTAAATACCACGATTTTTATTTTAAAAAAACAAAACATTTTACCCTCAAATGTCGTCACAGATATCGAATTATCAAATTACCAAAAAGGGTAATCGATCATGTATCTCCACAATACCAAATTGTATAAACTATGGCACATCTAGTGACAACTATTGTCCACATTTATTTGATCGAGGCATTTCTTCAGACAATTTACTTCAATTATTATCATTAATAATTATTATTTTTATTATTTTGACCACTTTCAATGTCAAACCATCGACAGCTAATCACTTTAGTCTATTTTTTTATTTCTTATTTCGGGACAAACTTTTATGTCTGAGCCTGTTTAGTTTGTTTTTTTATTTACATGAATTTTAGATGCACTGACATGTTTCATATTTTTTTTTTCTCTTTTTTTTTTGCTATGGATTGTCCATAAAATTGGTTTGAGTAAAAAATACTCTTGGTTTGGTTTACTTAATCACTCAATCAATCAATATTATTATTATTATTATTATTATTATTATTATTATTATTATTATTATTATTATTAATTATAATTATTAATATCATTATTAATATCATTATGAAAATTATAAAACGATTGATATTATTAATAAAATCGTTTTATTTACTAAATTATTAATTATCATTATTATTTTTCTTAATTAGACGGAATGGTATAAGCAAATAGATTATATATATCACCGCCGTGCATCGATATCTAATTTTTTTTTTTAATTATAAACAGATACGATTGGCATGGCACAACCTAAAAAATGTCTTTTTTTTTATTCTCATTATTTTTTTTCTTTGTTAAAAATTAACGTCTATTGATTTAATTTACAAATTCTTTTTTTTTTTTATTTAAATAATTTATTAAAATGCTGATGTAAAAGCATTAAAATTTGAGTTGACAAAGTGCGAAATAAAAATAAGAAAGACTGCTAAAAAATTATTTAAAACTTACGTACTATTAATTTATCATTACGTAATTTATTATAAATATTTAAAATAAATTAATTAACTAATTAAATTGTAAATATGTATATATTTTATATATATACTCAAAATTCATGCATACTTATATGACACCATGATTGACTCGTTGCTATTACTCGCGACCGTTTGATTAATTGGAAATTCAGACGTTTCAAATTATGACCGATTTTTTAGTTTTATTTTGTTTTATTTTTTTTAAATTCCCAGTGTAATTGGACTAGTGCAAATGTATTTGCTTTGTATATGATTATTTTTAATAGAGAAATAGGACCCCATTAAATATAAAATATTATTATAATTATAATTATTATTATTATTATTATTATTATTAATATTAATGTTAATACTAGTATTAATATTATTATGATTATTACTATTATTTTTATTATTATAATTATTGTTATTATTAATTATAGGTCCTAATTTTATTTTGAATTAGTGATAGTCCATTACTAAACCATGACGATGGCTTCTTTGTCACAGAAAAGAAAGGGATACTGATCGATCATTGTTTGAACAACGTCCTCCAAATAAGGTCTCATAGCTTCAAATCTACCCAAGTCATTAAATTCGATTGGCAACAATGTAGGCCACCAACAAATTGCCAAATTTTTACTATCCATACTATTCAACTTACAATTTTCTGCCACTCTGTAAATATTAAATAACACAATATTAACATTATTACTTATTAATTATAAATTACTAATTAGAGTAAACTCAGTACAGTACCCAGTCCTTGGTCTCGATAAAAAATTAACTGCAAAATTATTTTTTATGACTAAAATTGCTTTGTCAGCATAAAAATAATTTTTTTTATTTATTATATAAATGTTATATTATAAAAATTTAAAAAGTCAGTATTTCCCTCTGGATTTTTTAAGAAAATAAAAATTCGATAGATTTATAGATTAGTTTACTGAAAAATCCATCTTATCAGTCGGGAAATTATTAATTGTCTGTCTTAAAATATATCGGAGAAAATACACTGGGTACTGATAGAAGATTGACTATCGATCACTTTACTCTAATTATAAATAAAAGAAGGTACAGTCGAACTCCATTTGGTGACTTGGTTCCCGAAAACGTTTGTCTTCCAAAACACTTTCTTAACTCAAGATAATTTTTTTTTCTGTGTAACTGTCTAAGTTAATGGAGTCCGACTGTAATATTAATAATGATAATAATTACTTTACGAAATGTTGAAATATAAATTTCAAAACGTCGAAATTAACTGGATTTAATTGATTAAGCATCGATCGTAAGGCAAGTAATCTACAGCTTGGATCTTCCATATTCATACCGGTTGCAGACATTGGTTTACTTACACCTCTTGCACCTAATTACAACCAAAAAAATATTATTATATAAATTTCATTCACTATAATCAGTTTTGTTACATTAAAAATATATAATTACGAACCGGAAATATTTTCTAGTTCAATCATACGCTCTTTGTCAATAAGTGGTGGTAATCGTTTTGAAAAGAAGTCCTTGAGTGCTGTTGCTACGGCATTTACCGGAATATCCAATAAATGTATATCGACATTACCATCTTAAACAATCAAAATTACATAAATTATATTTTTTATTAATTTAGTAACTAATTATTATTTTAAATTTAGTATTAGGATAAAATAATCCAGAAAAAAATATCCTCATTATGACTTATGATACTGAAGTTGACTGACGTCTAATAATTTTTTGAATTTTTTTAAAACGATCAATTATAAAAAAAAACAATTTTTTTTAAATTGCACTTGTATCTATTACATCTATAGTAGATGAGTATCTGTTACCTCTTGACTTGATATCTGTTTCCGCATATAAATTTCTCGTCTATTCAATTAATAATTATAATACTTTTTTTTGAAAATGATAGTTTGTAATCTAAACTCATAAGGTTGTGAATTTTAATTCTTTGCCAATAAAGTTCGTAAAAAACCTGGACTATATTATGGAAAATAAATAAATTGAAAATAAAAATTACCTTCTTCGAATTTTTGAAAAAGTAATTCAACATGAGCACGATTGCCAGGAACCCTGTAAATACCCTCAGAATCAAGACCCTCTTCTTCAATAAACCGCACACACTTTTCCAAAAATAAAGGTATTCTATTAGTTTCACTCTGTGCAAAATCTTCAATAAGCGACAATTGACTTTGGCCCGTTAACGAGGCACCAGCACCCCCAGTACCACCACCAGGTCCTTTGGTTTGTTTTATTTTATCCTGCTTCTTTTTCTCACGTTCTCTCTCTTTTTCCGCGTGTTTCTTGAGTTTCTCTTCTTTCTGCCTCCGCTTCTCCAACTTCTCATCCTCTTTAGCCTTCTGCTTGTCTTTCTTTCGCGTCAGCTTGTCGCAGTCCTTACCCTTCGTTAGTATACCAAACTGTAATTATCGTATTTAACATTTAACTCTCATCTCACCTTACGTCAAAATAACTTTTATACAAAAAAAAAATTTTAAATATATACTTACACTCGGTGAATTTATTTCTCTTGGTGAGGATACATCGAGACTGGATTCGTCATCTGTAATAAAATAAAATAAATATTATTTAAAAATTTATAAACAATAATTCATGCAGATACAATTTACAAGGGAATAAATATAAAAATAATTAAAATAAATATTGAATTTTCATTCACATTTGTCACTATGCATTATAATTCAATTGAATTTTAATTTTATTAAGGACTCACAGGACACACTGAACATATCCTGAGTCACATGTTTAAGGTTGAATGGATGCTGCAGCGTAGCCGCTGAATTTCCAAATCTCTTTCTCACACTAACAGCACCAGCATGTTTATTTGGTTTTAATCTTGATCTTGTACCGTGCTCTGGTTCACTTGACTCAGAACTATCTGGTGTTTCACTTGATACTATTGAATATATAATAATAATACATTGACTATACTATCTTTAGTAACTTTGTCATTCAAGTAACATACAGATAGTCGTAGCCATAGAAATACAAATACAAATAAGCATATATATATATATAGATATGTATACATTTAACTGACAATAATTATATAGGTGTCACGACTAAATATCACATAAGAAAATGTCTCACGTCTAATTATCATTCATCAGAATATTATATGTCCAAATTTCATAGCGTAATAATATCACGCGTAAAAAAAAAAACCATGAAACTCGTGTACATACAGATATTCGATGCTTAGTAAGTATATTTTATGTCAAAAATATAATATTTTTTCATTTGCACTGTAAAAAATTTTGAACTCAGTGTAGTGTAAATGACTCGGTTTTTTTTACACCATTATTTCACACTACACGGCCGTGAAAAATTCTCATGGGTCATTTTTACACCAAAATTTTTTACAGTATGATATTAAACATTACGATATTTGAGCAAGTGATAATTATTATTAATTCGTGTGATAATTTATTGTACAGTATTTTGGCATGTGATATTTTTTTATGTGATATTATGACTGTGATGTTTTGTTGTGTGATATTGTGACTGTGATATTTAGACATGAAACCTTATATATGTATATTTATGCATGTTATTCAATATAATACTAAAGGTAGCTAATTATCTTACCACGTTCAGTAGGATCGATACGCCAACTCTTGTCGTCCTTCGAGTAATTGAGACCAATATTACCATCTCCACTGACCATACTGGCTAGCGAAGGTACTTTTGGTGTTGCTACTGGTATTGCAGTGCGTTTCTTACGAGTACGTTTATAACTTGAGGGTTTTTTATTCGTCTTACTGAGGGCGTCCGCCCGCTGACGCTCCAACGAACTCCATTCTGAATCTGAATCACTGTATGCTGTTGACAAACAATCATTTTTCTTATACATTTACATATATGATAACATTTATTTAAAGTAAAAGTTTAAGAAATTGAAGGATAATTCATCTTTAAAAGAATTATTCAAGTTCCGAAAGTGACCATTGGACATTTTAAAGCCCGTGAGCTGGTAAAGCTTTTAGTAAAATTGATATTTATGTCGGCCGCCAAAAAATTCGTGTAAATCGGTTTAGTTGATTTTGATAAATATCGACAAGTAACAGATACAGTATTCTACGAATTTATTCAATTACTTGATCTAAGGGACGGAGAATATTCAGTCGAATAATTTCACTACCGAAACAAACAACATTCAAAAGGACTCGCATCAATAATTCCAAATGTACTGAATGCATCGCGGCGAAACTATGAAATGGTTATACTAGGAGTATTACGGAAATATCCCAAGGCGATTGTAACTAGAACCCAGGTTTGAATTGTGGCAAAACTGAGCACAGTACTGAATAGTCAAGTTACCGATTCAATGTCTCATTTTAAATTTTACTCCGAAACTAATACATTTTTTCAGAGTAAAATTTAAAATGAGACCTTGTTGAATCGGTCAGTTGACTATTCAGTTTTGCCACCGTTCAAACCTGTGTTCTAGTTAGAATCGCCTCGGGATATTTCCGTAATACTTGTAGTATAACCATTTCATAGTTTTGCCGCGATTCATTTCGGTACATTAGGAATTATTGATGCGACTTCTTTTGAATGTTGTTTGGTACCCAAGTAGTACACTTGGCTTTGTGGCATCTATAAGATATAAGTTTTGAGGCTGTATTTTGACCCATCGATAAGGCATCTAAATGTTGGTAAAACAATCAGAAATGGCACCGAAAAAATGTCTGCTTAAAAGACTTGACACAAGTGAAGAAAAAAAATAAATGTCAAATATTGAAATTAGAAATGACTTTTTTAAGACGGGAAAAAGAACAAATTTTCTATGAGTCCTAAGACCAACATCTGTAAGGTAAGAGACCCAGTACCTGATCACTCATATATTTGTATATCTATATTTACTAAATTTTTACTAAATATTTATATACAAATAGATGAAGTGATCGGGTACTAGGTCTTTTATTTTACGTCTTATTTATTTAAGAAAATTTGGCTTCGAGACAAAATAAAATTTGTCTTGTCCTTATAAAAGACATCTTAAAGTTGACTCTGTACTACTTGGGTAGTCACATTATTCAAGTGAACTTTCTAAATTCAGCATTATTTAGATCAAGTACTTGAATAAATTTGTAGAATGATGGCATGGCACCCAGAGTTGTCTCATATTCTTTTTTATCGGTCTACAAGCCTCGGAAGTGATTAAAATATTTTCCTATTTTCGTTGAATAATTCGAAAAATTATGATTTTAATAATTTATGACTCCATGAATCCGTTTATTATATGATTATTTATACCCGATTTTCATTATTTAGATCCTAAAAATGTAAGATAAAAAAAATCTATCTGTGAAATCGGAAAGCTCAAAGACAGCGGGAAGTTTTAGGGCTGGCCCGTTGACGCAGGGTCAACCTTTCCAGATTTTTAGTCTTATTTTATTGAAATAAAGTTAAGAAAAAGTCCAAAATAAACATAATTTTTTTTAAGCTCCATATTAATTCAAAAAAAATTTTTTTTTTTGTAAATTTATTTGAAAGCTCAATATTTTAGTTTCAATTTCCTTTTTTTACATTTTCTCGAGTCACTTTCTCGAAATTTTATTTAATGATTAAGTTAATTTTCAAAAAATTATACAAAGAAAAATCGTTCAGTTTAAAACTAAAATTTTGAGTTCTCAAATTCGGTTATGGATTTGAATTTAATTATTACGATTACTTAAAATTTTTTTGTTTTTTCTTAAGAACTGTAACTTTGTAAAAAAAATTTCAAATTTGATGTAAACTAATGTTACAGCGATTGGAACTTTAAAGAAATAATAATTAAACCAAATGAATTATCAACAATTCTATAAATTGATTAACTTTGTAAATAAAAAAAACTTACATGGTTGACCCTTCTCACGCCTATGCCGTAATTTAGATTTATTATTCGAAATAGAATCCTGTACAAGAGCGTACGCATACTCTCCGTCGTAAGTCGGATAAAGATTAGTCACAACGTCTTTGGGATGAGCGTACTCAAGATCTACAAGTTCCGGAGTCGCTAGTGGCGCATGGCCCATCATTTTCGAACCATGCTCTATTTTTTCTCCAACACTCATACGTGCTATCGCATCCGTCACGTTAGAAAAGTCTTTTAAATTTATTTTACCCGGTTGTTTTAATGTTTGA
The DNA here is from genome assembly GCA_964016945.1 of Microplitis deprimator. Taxonomy (NCBI): domain Eukaryota; kingdom Metazoa; phylum Arthropoda; class Insecta; order Hymenoptera; family Braconidae; genus Microplitis; species Microplitis deprimator. The sequence goes on from OZ024708.1 coordinate 5,490,421, forward strand.
CTGTTGCCTTTGGGTCGTGACTTTGTTTGCGAGATGTTTCTACGGCCTGTTGTAAATGCTCGATGCGAGTACGTGTTCGATACTCCGTCGTGATGCATATTGAATGTGTCTTTCACCCATCCTGTTTTAAAATAAATTAAGACATAAATAAGTAAATAAAAAGTCGAAGTGAAAAAATATTTAGATAAATAAACTACTCTTTTTTTTTTTTTTTTTTTTTAATAGGAACTGTCATAGATCTAAATATTTAACAAAATTAAATCCAAGTAGATCTAAGCTACAATTATTTTTCCCGGGTGAATAGACTGTAAAAAATCAGGAGTGATTTCGGAGTGATCTGGATTTTATTTAAATCCGCATTCACTCCGATTCAGAGTTTTAATTTTAAAATAAACTCTCTTTCAGAGTAAATTTCATTTCGAGGGAATTAAATAAAATTTCAATTACTTTTTATAATTATAATTAATTAAAATTAATATGGATGATTTATAAAATATCTATGATCTAAAATATTTATATAATTTAAAATTAATAGACTTTTGGACAAAAAAAAACCGTAAATTTAAATGAAAGAAAGTAAAATAAATTGTGATTTTAAATATTTATTAATTTATAACTTAAAAATTAAAATTAATGTAAAAATAAATTAATATTTTATATTTCTTAATGATTTGAATTTGTTAAAAATTTTTAATGAATGGAAGTAAAAATATAGGAGTAATAAATAGAAGTAAAAGAAACAAACCTGTTAATTTATTAGCAAAATCACCGCCTTTAAGTAGTTCTCGTTCTCTTTCTTCACGATGGAAATCAACTTGACTGTAAATATCACTATCATCGCTGGGTGTGGCACGATGATCATTAAATTGTTCATTTAATACTGTATCACCTAGTTCACCATCAGGCGTCAATTGCTCGTACGACTCCGATCCACTTCTGAAAGTTACAGACATACTGTTTTTCATTAGATTTTTAATTTACAAATAATTAATTACTATATACTACCATTACAACTAAATAATCATAGACTCGAATAACTAATGCAATTATTAGACTAAAATTTTCTCAAAATTTTTAAATTTTAAAGCCATTTCCAGTGCCCCCCAATTTTTAAAAATATTTAATGACTCAATTATAATGGCCGTATTAAAATTTTGATAATTAATTAAAAAAAAAAATTAAAGCATTGTCAAAAAAAGGATACGCGGTTACAATTTTACCAAGATATAGATTTAAAAAAAATGATTTACAGTTGATATCAATTAGGAATTAAACGAAATTTGGAAAATAAATTTCAGTAAAATCTTCATGTCAATTTATATGACATGAAGATTTTGACTGAACATTTTGACGATATGACAAAAAACAGCTTAAAAACTGATATCTCATACATATCATAAAGACAAGTGTGCTACTTGGGTAGTTTTGGACACTTTGAAAATTTAAATAAAATAATTATCAAAAATATATAAAACTCATTAGTACATAAATACAATAGAACCTTAAGCTTATTAATTAATTATCCATTAATTTTTTTTTTTTATATGACTCAAACAAAATAAATCTCAAAAAAAAAAAAAAATCTTCAATTAAATCAGCATTAAAAAAATATATAGACATCAACTAAAATAACTAATAAATAAAATTATATATAGATGCCTTACCCATCGTCTGGTGTTTGTAGATGATAACTCTCGTGTCTTGGTGGTGGCATTGGATGTAATGCTGAGTATTCTAAAGTGCCTTCTCCGCTGTCATTTAAATTACCAGGTTCTTCCATATGAAAAGCTTGCTCGATTTCGGGTTTCTTCTCCCAAACCTCTTTGAAAAATGGCGTGTAAAATGCCGCTGCAAAAAATAAATAAACAAATAAATTAATTAATAAAAAATAATTTATATAAATACAATAAAATACTAGATCAAATATTAATTGTTATTACTTTTTTGTTGACAACTAGACGCTGATGTCATAAAATGAGCTTGAAGTCGATCTGCGGTAGCATTTCCTTCGGTGATAAGCATGTGAGATAGATCATTGCTGAAGAAAGCGTTAGCACCACCGGTATCCGTTACTGCCATTATTTGAATCGGTAAATTTGGAATATTCATTGAAAATGCGCTGTAATAATCATTAATTATTTTCCTTACTTATTATTTATTACCAATTGGGATACTTTTAAGAGGACATTCATAAAATACGTTCGCACTTATGGGAGGGGGGGGTCTCTTACTATGGCAAGATGTGATAAGGGGGGTCGAGGGTCTAAGAAACGTTACGTGGGCAGCTCATCAAACGATTTTTCAAATTTCCCTCTCGGTTTTTTAAAATTAAAGTTTTATTATTGCAAATAATAAATATTTTAATACAGTCTGACCTCGTTATAAGACTATTCGCTGTCTTTTTTATAAACCAGGCATTGCGATAGTTTGAGAGAGAAATTAATAGTCTTATAACGAGATCCTACTGTATATAGAAAATTTTGTATTATTAATTGCTATAAATATATCATGTAGGGGGGGGGGGGGTTCATTATGTGTGACAGTATTGATAGGGGGGTCGCAGAAAATGTGATTAGGGGGGTCTCAAAAAGTAAAATTTTTTGTGACGTATTTTATGGACGGCCCTTAATAAAAATATTAAAAATAAAATATACTTTAAAGTTGCTAATGAAGCTTTTCTTTTAGTTGAATAAACTAAAATAAATCCATGAACTAATTCATCACGAAATGCATTAGCGCCATGAAAGCTTGATATAATAACTTCAACACGTCGCTTCGAGTCACCAAGAAATGTTTCAAGTACAATTGATTTTTCACCGCTTAAAAAACAACACTGATGGCTGAGTAAAGGCCCTAAGACATTTTCCACTGAATAAGGATCACCACAAAACATACACATTATTATTCTGTTAATAAAAAAAAAAGAAATTAATATTAATAAGTACTTAATGAATAATTAATTAATGATAATGAGAGTTGATAACTGACCTGATATCAGGCTCTAAACATTCAATAACACTTTGGTAAATATTTAAAAAACCAGCACGATGATTAATCGACTGTATGAGCTGTTGAAGTGCCTCTTTAACTAATGAGTGGGGAAAACGCTTATCTGGCTCCAAATCTTCGACACAAACGTCAATGAACGGACACTGTAAACTGTCAGCTAAATTTTGTCCCTCTTCTCTGAGTCTCATTGACTCCATTTCGTCAATAGTTATGTCAGGTACAAACATTATTACTATTGGTAATCCCTGAAATGGTAATCGATCTTCTTGCTCTAAATTTGAGAGCAATGTTTTTTCTAATGATGACCGTATATATTCAAACGAATCTTCATTTGCGTAAATACAAAATGAACCTACAATTTAAATAATATATTATTATTATTTTTATATAACACACATATATTTTATCTTATTTTAAATATTTCGTTATCTAGCTTTGACATTTTACGGATTATTTTTTCTAGGCCGTTATAAATTTTCAATCATACAGAGGTGACAGACATTTGACTATTTTTCGATCACAAAAATATTTTGTCAAATTTTTGACATCCATTTTTTAACTATTATCAATTTGTATTTTAGTTGTTGATTTAAAAATAAAAATTTTGTAATGTCAGCCATTTTCAATATCGTAATTTTAAAAAATAATTATTTTATTGTATTTTTGTTTTGGTTTTTAAGGAAATTTCGGACTTTCTGATCTAATCAATTGACAGAGAGTTTTCTAGATTCTATTCTTTCGCATGAGTGATTAAATGTGGAAATAAATCGAAACCGTTTCTATAACAATAATATCTTTAATAATGAGATTTTATTCTATTAATGTGTGGTATTGCAGTGCGCATATAAAATAATGCGATAATAGCATTATTAACCCACGTGTAGTCGCTCATGCGGAAGAATAGAATCTAGAAAGTTTTCTGTCAATTGAGTAAATCAGGAAGGCCGTAATTCCTCTAGTAATACATATAAAAAACCTGATCGTTATTTAAATTCACCATTAATTATCTACATTATTAAGAGAATAAGGAAAATTTTGTTCCAGCCATATCTATATGATAGAATAAGTTAATGTTATTAAAATTGGTATCGTTAGAAAGGCCTTGACTAGGATTTGTGCCTTTTCATGGTTTAAACTCTTTTTTATTGCCAAGTATCAAGATAAATAAATTTATCTATATCATTCGAATTACATTTAAATTACGCGGGAAAAAAAGACGATCGTATTTATTTTCTTTAAATAAATTAATATTTTAATTATTCTGTCACTGAATATCACTGAATGTTTATAACTACTATATATATAATTAAGAGAAAATAAGAAAAATTTAGTCTATGCCATGTCTTCTATGATAATAAAAATTAAACAGATTTAATTGGGTATCAGTGAAAAAAAATATATTAGACGACTAATAAAAAAAAGTGTGTAGAGTTTTTTTCAAGAATTCCATGATTATACAATCATCGAATTCAATAAGTTTGCGAGTAAATGATGAGATTTGTCTCATTAGATTTCAATGATAATAAAAATAAACAAAAGATTCTAGAGTTAATTTTCAAGTATAGATTTTAATAAACAGTTAAATTCAAATCATATTTTATAAATTTGGTAGTAATACTCAGGCAGTCACATACTGACTATACGTTGCTCGTTATTATTTTTATTTTAATGACTGATGTTATTGTTATTGTTTTTATTATTATCAAGTTACATAACGATATTACTCTTAAATTATTATACAAGTATAAATTAATGACTCACCGTGTGGCATAAAATCCGAGGTTGTAAATGAATTGTGGGGTAATCCAACGTCACCGTCAATAACTCGATAACCGAGTGTATATAACTGACAATCAATTTCCACTTCATCGTCATCTGTTTGTGTTTTTATTTCCTGAGCAAATTCACTTCCAAGTCCATTGCTACCAAGTATTACTAAATTTAATTGATTATTTTCAGATGTTAATTGCCATTGACTACTGTGATTCCATGACGATGGTCTATAAATAAATTATTAATATTTAACTATTATTTATTATTACGTAAAAAAAAATGACATTAAATAATTTATTATTAAATATTCAATTAAAATTATGTTAATTATTTCATGTTACTCAAATCCCTTCTACATTAAAATTTAATTCCTTAAATACTTTAATGTTTTCTGGAAAAAATTTTAATAATTAAAATCTAATCTAGTTTTCAACTTTACATTGAAAAAAAAAAAGTAAATAAAATGATAAATATTTTATTTTTATGGATTTTATTCAAGTGACTCTATTGAGAAGATAAAAATATGTAATAGATTATTAAAATAATATACCTGTGTGCTTTAGTACCGAGTATTCTTTCAATAAGAGCATCCATGCAATTAGGAAATGCGGGACAATGTTCTCTAATTGGACAATGAACGAAACCAAGATGTTGAAAAAGCATCAATTTTCTATCTTGATCAAGTCTATCCAATGTCTTGTACCTTTTGAAACAGTAATAATATTATATATTGTAATAAATAATTATAATAATAGTAATAAAAGACCATCAGATTTAATGAAATCACAACGGAAATTACTATAATTAAAATATGCAATTACCTAAAGTCATCTATTAAAGCATCAGTTATTTCCTTAATATCATCTTGCGTAATTGTGCCAGACGGAGCTATACTTTTGAAGTGATAAAATAAGTCCGCGTGTTCGAGTAAAAGTTCCTGGTAAAAATAAAATATTAAATATATAGAATATATTATTATTTATTGTTGAGCGATATTAACTTTTCGTTCATCACCGGACATCGTTAGTCGCACGATGAAAGAATCGCCGCAATATTAATTTTAGCGCCATTCTGCCAGTCGATTTCGAAGTCTCATTAATTTACATCTGATTATTTATTTTTTATTTACATTTTTTTAAAATATATTTTCTATGAAATTTATTTATTGGTTATACGACTAGGCTCTATATTTTTTAACTGATTGAATCAGCTGAGGACATTTTTTTATAAATATCATAACGTTGCATATAAATTTTACTTACGAGATCAGTCGCACAGTGAGGAACATAAATTTAGAAAAAAAAAATAAGGCAACTAAAATTATAGAAACTTTTTATATCGATTAGTAAGACATCAGTACACGAATTGCTGAATCGGTTTAGGAAAGTAATTATTAATTGCACACCTCGAACGCGAAGCGGAGAGCTTGTGCTTTATAACGGACTTGTCAAGGTCATGCGATTTCCATATTACCATCTAAAAATTGCACAGAATCACCTACTAAAAAATATGAAGTTAGACAATTTGCTAATTAGAACGTCGATATTTCAAAAATTTTATTTTTAGCAGTTACTTTGTTTTGAAATTGGGCAACTGAGTTAGTCTGTGGTTCAAAAAACGTCTGTGCGACAGATATTTCGAGAATGACTTGACGAAATGACTTAATTTTTCTTCACTATCTCCAAAATTATGCAAAGAAAATTATTTTCGAAAATCACTACTGTAGTCCTCGTTTTTTTATAGTAAATAATTTCTGTTAAAACCGGAATTTTCACATGCAAACAAACACACCCTGCAGCCATTTTTATTGGGAATGCTTTCTTTTCCTTCTCTTACTTTTTTTTATTGACTGTTATTTTACTTCATATTTGTCATGGCAATTTCTATGGAAAAAACGCAAGTAATCAAGTAAACGCTTTGTTATTTAATATTTTTCTCCATAGGTAAATAAGAATTGCCAGTATCGTACTGTCAAAAAATACTTCGTGTTAATTGAACAGACAAGATTTTTTTTAGCTTAAAAAAAAATACGTGGCTCAGTAATTAATAAAAGTAAATTGACTACTCAAAATATTGCGTGAGCATTTGAGGTGTGCACTTAGACTTTCCATTTTTTTTTTTTTTTTTTTTTTTCTAAAATTATCATTAAAAAAAGCGGAGATTCCCTCATAGCGCGACGGACAAAAGATTAATAAAAAAAAAATATATATTTAAATATTTTTCATACTTGAAAATTATGTTTCGCTCTCTCAATTATTTCTTTTTGATGCTGGTCATAAATTTCTTGACAATCATGATGAGAAAGCGCTTCGAAACATTCGCGACCCATGAACAGTACTCGCACTTCTGACAAATGTTTTCCAGGCGTTACGTACCCAGTTTCCTCTAGCAATTGCTTAAATTGCTTTTTCCATCTGATAAAAAACATATAATATGTATACAAACATAAATATATATGTATATAAATAACATATATTAAATTTAAAATAACTTTTAACGTAAGTATCTAACAGTAAATTACCTAAAAGGTAAAATTAATTTAGTTAACTTTAACATGCAATTAGTAAAATAAATAAATTAATGAGCAATTATTAAACTGACAAATTACCTCTTTGGAAGTCTGCACAAAGAAACGCCACCCAAAATAAAGCATAAGCATTATTATAAATATATTTATTTATTATTATTATGGACAATTATTTATTAATTTAATCAATAAGTTTGTAAAATAATATAATTACTCTAATCGTCTTTGCTCTTGTTGCAGAGCGTTGATGTGATTCTTGAAGACTGTTTCAGCTTCTGGAGTTTCAAGAACTTCATATGGTATTTTAGTTGTATTATTTTCACCAAAGTCGTAATCAATCCACGATATATCTTCTGGGCATTCATAGAAATGTTGATGAAAGTCTGGGTGTTCTTTAATAAATTGCTGTACTGTTGACCATTCTCTATTAATTGTAATAATTATAATTCATTAACTCAATACATACATCAAATTATCACAACATCATCAATAACAGAATAGATAATCCGGAGATTCTTAATAAAATAAAACTACTAGTGCTTACTTAAATTTTGAGAGAAAATAGATTATTAGATTTACCCCAAAACAAGAGAAATTTTATGAGTGGTCCTAGGAACAGAATATTCGCTACAATAAATGAATACGCTAATGATCTAATTTTTTTCGATATTAGCTATACTTTCAAAAAAGCAGTATTAAAAATGTTCAGTGACTCTTAAGTAAAGAATTTCGTATTATTAAACATATTGTCTATTTATATTCGAGCAAATTCTTACACTTATATACTATTACTATTGTTAAACTATTGTAAATTGCAGATAGCGTTGAAATAAATAAATAAAAATAATATTCTATATAATTTTCATCATTTTATTTGAATAGTGTATTTTTATCGGTGTACTTGATATTTCTAATGACATAATCACCTTTAAATTATTTAAAGATTTATCTATTGTTGAGTTAAACATGACGTTACTTACAAGTTTGGTGTGTCAGAAAACTTTCATGTGATATTTAAAAAGATAATTTTGAGGCTAACTTAAAAATAACTTTTATTAATGAACTTCTGGATCGTCTTAATAACTTTCACATTATGTATAAGTTTTCAGTTTGAGGTGACTTTTATGATAATTAAAAAGTATTTTAACAGATAACTTTTAACTTTTCTCTACAAAATATCTTTTAAGGGCATTCTCAGACAGTGTCCTCTCATTTTTTTAAAATATTCAATGACCTTGAACTGTCATCACCGTATTAAAATTTTATTAATTAATTTAAAAATAAGTAAAAGCATTAGTGGAAAACAGGACAATGCAGTTACAGTTTCGCCTGGATATAGAATTTAAAAAGAATTACTTACAGTTGATATCAATTGGGAGTTAATCGAAATTTGGTAAATAAATTTGAGCCTACAAAATTTCAAAATTCGAATCGTTTAACTCCCAATTAATATCAACTGTAAGTAATTTTTTTAAAATCTATATCTCAGCGAAATTGTCCTTTTTTCAATTAATGCTTTAATTTTTTTTTAATTAATTGATAAAATTTGGATACGCTTATGAGAGATGAGTCATTGAAAATTTTTAAAAAGTGGGGGCACTGTCTGAGAATTACCTTGACTTTTTTTAAAAATTAATTATTAAAATTTTAATACTTTTATGACAGTTGAAAATCATTGAATATTTAAAAAGGCCATTCGGCAGCCGAAATGGAAGTAAATTTCTCGTAATATATTAATTATTGAACCGCTAAAAGTTTTGATAATAGTAAGCATCATTAAAAATCCATGATATAAAGTTTAAATCATAATAGTTTAAATAAATTATTAAAATTTAAGTATTGATTTGAACGATATGTGTGCCAAGTTTCATTTAGATAAAGTCATAGTAGCGTGATTTGAAGCTTTTTTATTAGCTACATCATTCAAAAGATATTGAGGGTTGAAGCCATAAAAAAATTTATTTCTTAATTTTTTCAGAAATTTTCAGTCATTAATCTATTTGAAACAATTGTCGAAAAGATCAGTTAAATTACGAAAATGGAAGCTAATTTCATGAGCATTCAGATATATTTAATAGAAATGAGCTATCGCTTTAAATTCAAAAGTTATTTCAAGAGAAACTGACAAAAAAACGTTTTTTTTTCTTTTGATTTGAATAACGTTAAACACCCGCAACTTTTGAACTAACCGAGCGATTTGGCTCATCTTCAAACTTGACCTAGATTTTTACCCAAAAAAAGTATGCTAAGTTTCATTCAAACCCGTGTAAAATTGTAGACGCTACCGTGTGCACAAACCGGGTTATACATATACAGTTTTTAACTAATTGTATTTTTGGAACCTACTCGACGAATTATGTTAGATTATGACAAAATGCAGCCATGAGGACAAATGCAATAGCCAGATTTCTATAAGAAATCTACTAAAAAAAGTGAGGGGAGGCATTGTATGAAAATGCCCTTAAATAGGTATGAGTTTTCGAACTCGATCAAAGTATTCGCCCAAATGATTTATCAAATATCATTACAATTGGTTAAAAATTGTAGATACTATTGTGATAAGAAGGCGCGTATATATATGCATACATATATAAACTTTCATCGATGGTATTTCCCGATACTACTCGACGAAATAAGATATTAGAGAAAAATTTTACAAAAGTATCGTCATGAAACCGATTGCAACATGCATCTTTCTATAATAAATATAATTCAGAGGGATTCCCAGATAATATTGTCTTTTTTTATCCCAAACGAAAGCTCTTATCACATTTACATACGAAGGATCGATGCATTACTTTATAATCTATCGATCCTCGGTCTAATTTATTGAAAGCTTCCACATGGAAAAAAAAAATAAATACAGTTTCAAATAACAATTTAAAGTTTTTGCTCAACTATTGAGCCAAAAGTAAATTTCAAACTGTAAAATTTATTACTGAAAATTTTATTTAATAAAATTATTATTGGAAACTAATTTTCCAAATGTTTTCAGTTTTTTATTCGAAGTACTGCGTTAGTATACGAAACTGTATTATTTTTTCTTTTTTCCATGCATTTATTGCGAGAAAAATTTAGACAAAGCCTCCATTTACGGTTCAAGAGCACCGAGGACAGTTTCGTTCGTCCACTCAGGTGCGAAAAAAAAAAGTGCGTCCTCTTTGGAAGTCTAAAAAAAATTGTTTATAATAGTAAATATAATTATTAAACTCACTCATTAATAAGACTGGAAATGTCTGGACAAATTTCATGAAGAATATCTGGCAACATATCTAAATAGCCTTGTATTTTTTTAGCTATTTGTTCGTCCTTCAATTTTTTAATATGTCGCCTGAATAGCCTTTGTGTAGCATCGATACCAAACAATTCAACAAAATTATTAAACTCTTTGTGCTGAGCAAGTTTTTTCGAAGCTTGTGACCATAGTGCGCGATAATCCGTAACATGGATACGTATTAATCTTTGTAGAGATTCTGTTGAAGCGTCTAATAATTCTTTTCTTAATCTAGCAGCTTCACTAAAAGGTATTATCTTACTTCTAACTTTAGTTTTATCAATAATTTGTGCCAAGACTAGAAACGCAGCATCAATATTTATATTTTCATGTGATGAAGTTTCAACAACTGAAATCGAACTCTTGTATTCTTTTCGTGATATCAATTTTTCAGCCTCTTTTACATATTGTTCGTTAGCGTCATCATTTTTAGTTGTCACTAATAAAACTGGTTTTTTAGTTTTTATTAGATTGTTCAATATGTTCGATACGATTTCAATTTGTTTTTCAATTGAACGATTTGGTACCACACTGACATCAAATACACATAAAAAACCATCGATATTTAATTTACCATCAGGTAATACTTTTTGTTCATACTCTTTTTCTATTCCTAATTGATTCTTACAAATGTACATTAATTTTTCAGCACTAGTTATTTTAGTGGCAGCGCATCGTTTTGCATATGGCTCCATTTTCCCGCCTTTGAATGGTTGAAATGATGCATCATCTATGAATTCTGATTGTTCAATTACTTGAAATTGATATTCAGTACCGTCTTCAGCAACTTTTACTACTTCACCCCAGTATAAAAAGTGATCATTATTTACAACACGACCACTAAAGTCCGACTGTAAAATAATATTTTTTATTTATTAATAAATATTTACTTGATTAAGAATTTCAAGAGATCACTAGATTTTGAATCTAATAAAGCGACGATATATTATCTTTTTTCAAATTCTATTTTTAATTAATTTAAATATTTTAGCTTTGATTTATAACCGTACAATAATTAATTTTTATTCTGTAATTATTTTTAGCTTAAATATTTGTATCAATAAAATGAAAATTATTTTACGTGTTAAATTAAATTATTAATTAATTTTTTCCAAGTTTTCTTTACTATGCTACTAAAAAAAAGAAATAAATGAAAATTCTTACTAATTAGAATTTGGAAAATTGACGAATAAATTGTGACATTGACAAAGAATTGATAAATTATTTAATCAAATTACACGATCAAATATTGTCACTACTATACTGCTGTTTTAAATTATTAATGTTATTGAATGTAAACAAGTACATTACATTGTTTGAAAATACAAAGAGTTAGCTGCTATGTGTCATGATTAATCATGTCTTTCAATGAATGTATATTGATTTAAAATTTTTAATTAAAATAATTGCTATGAACAAGAAAACTTATTTATAAATGAGGCGTCAAGTTTCAAAATTACCCCACATAATCTCTGAAAAATTTTAATGAATTTTTTTATAAATTCGTATTTTAATTTTTGGAGTCATACTTTTTAAGAATTTACGACAAAATACAACTAAAAATTAATTTTAAAATCCACGGATAATTACTAAATCAGACAAATCAATAATTAATGTTCTAAATTCGCCCAAAATTTATATTTAATTAGAATCCAGACATTTTTTTTTTACTGTCTTTAAAAAATTAGCTTTTATTAAGATCTACTTCCGGTTTCAAAACTAAACACCTTAAATGTATATAATCAATGAAAATTGAACTTATTCGTTAAGGGGTTTCGCCGATAGCCCCCCCCCCCCAACTTTTTTGAAATATTCAAGACTTAAACTGTCATAAGCGTATTAAAATTTTAGTAATTAATTAAAAATAATTGAAGCATTAACTGTAAAAAGGACAACACAACTGCAATTTCGTAAAGATAGATTTAAAAAAAATTACTAACAGTTGTTATCAAATAGGAACATATTAAAGCTAGACCATTGGCCACCTTACAGAAATTCAAATAACACACGTGAAAAAATTACTATGACTATAGTAAAATTTACAATGGTTACAGTAATTTGTGACATAATCGTTGTAAATTTAACTATACTCATAGTAATTTTTCCATGTATTTATTTAAATTTCTGCAGGTAGCCGACATGGTCCGGCTTAACTATAGTTATATGACACCATAACATATCTAACGAGAATCGCAGTTTTAAATATGAGAAAAGTCCTTCTACTTTGAAACTGTAAAAATTACATTATTTCTGAGACGTATTGCAATTATTACAGTTTTATATGAGACTTGTCCGACTTTAATAGCAAACAAATTTTCTTCAACTAAAAATATATAAGAAACTGTAAAATTTGGTATTTATAATTGTAATTACTGTATTACAAGAAGTAGTCTCAATTATTATAATGCAAACTATAATACTTGAAGTTTTTTTTATACGAGGCTAATGTTTTTGCACTCAAAACTTTAATTTTTCTTTGTACAAAATTTGAAAGTTCGAATTAAAAAATTAACATGAAGATTTTACTGAAATTTTTTCAATAAATTTTATGTAACTTCCAATTGATAACCACTGTAAGTAATTTTTTTTTTCTTTCAAATCTGTATCTTAGGGAAATTGTAACTACATTGTCTTGTTTTCAATTAATGCTTCAACTTTTTTATTTAATAGATCAAAATTGAATACGGTTATGACAGTTCAAGTTCACTGAATTTTAAAAAAGTAGAGAGGGGGAGGTATTGTCTCAGAATGTCCTTTACAAAAGAAGAACTCAATTAATTATCAAACAATTTAAGTAAAAAAGTATTGATTTAAATCAACCTAGATATTTATATAATTGTAATAGTTGTTAAAAAAAAAAATATTAATTACCTGTGACAAAACAGAAATATGATCAACACTATAGTCATCGCTAAGTGATCTCATAAATCTGTTGCAAAGACATGACTTTCCGACTCCAACTTGTCCTTTGTCTTTTTCAGTGCCAGACAATCCAACAACCGCAATGTTAATACATTTAATATTATCACTTTTACGTGCCATGTTAAAACTCATTTATTACAGTTAATATTTATATATTTTTAGCTAAACTTAATTAGCTAACAGTTATTAATTTAAAAAATTATTATCACCCGCCACTTGGTTTAAATGTTAACTCTCTTAGACACAACGTGGCCTTCAATTTTATATATTTTTCCACATCTTAATAATTATTTACGATTAAAACTTCCAGTATCGTTAATTATCTTTGGTCGTTGTATTATTTATTTATACAATCTCTATATAAAAATTAAAAAAGTCCCCTTTGGCAACATTTTTGCCATTTTATTATTTCAATCACTATTTTACTTTTATTTTATTTATTATTATTAATATTATTATTATTAATAGACTTCATTTTAATTTGATGTTATCACTTAATCCACTCATTTATTTTTGTTCGTAACATCACATTAATATTATACTTTAAAAAAATTCGTTGCATTTGTAATTATTATCGATTTTATTTATTTTAATTAATATTTATTTAATTAATAATTATTATTAAAAAGAGCGCGATTACACATTTACTATTATTATTATTATTATTATTATTATTATTATTATTATTATTATTATTATTATTATTATTATTATTATTATTATTTTTATTAACGTTATTATTATTTTTTTTTTAAATATGAGCAATGTTATTCTGACAATGGCACTGTGTTAATTTACCTGAAATGAAATAATTTAATATTAGACTTTAAAAGTTCTCATTTGTGTTCATATATACAACATATGTTTAATGGAAAATTTTAATTAAAACATTCCATGCATTTAGATCCTCATTGTTATTATTATATTTTAATATTAAATTATGTTAATGTTGATTTAGCAGTTTATACAATAGAATTTTTTATTTTAAATTTTTCTTTTATTTTATCCTGGGAAAAAATTATTTCTACTGAGAACTTTGTAGATATAAATAATTAAAAGACATAGAAATTTAAGTAGATCAAAGTCTAAAAAAAGGATATTATTTTATGATACAAAAAATAGTATAAAATTTATAAACTTTTCTACATGGTGACCACAGATTTTTGAAACTGAGATTCCCTGACTTTTACAGGAATTCCAGTCAAATAATTGAAAAATTATCTGAACATATGTAATTATATTAAACCATTGGAAATATTATTTAATTCAAAATAAAATGATACAAGTCAGTTCAATAAATAATCAATCATTGTCGTTAAATGAAACTTTATTTTATTATTTGTCAATGTTCATAGGTTTTTTTTTATTTATTAAATGAATAATTTTTTTTTTTTATTTTAAATCTATGTTTTTATATAACTTTTTCTATAATAAAATGTAAATAAATTTTTCATTTTCACTAGAATAAATTTCAAAAATAAGAACGTTTTATAGAATATTAATAAAATATTAATCAAGTACGCGAATAATAAATATAGTGAAACTTATTAGTTCAATACTTATGTATACTTTTGATATTTTTGGTTTTTTAACTTGTCAATATGGATGTTAATAGCTTGAAGATCCTGACGATTGGTTTTTACTAAGGCTTTTTTTTCTAACAGCCTTTTCAATTCTAATTATTTCATTTTTTCGCTATTGGAATCAATTTATACTAATTTTTTTTCAAGACGGTATTACAATTGCATTCGCGTCGCGCCACTTTTTGAACAGTATTCAAAAAAAAAATTTATCGGATTTTTTCAGTCAAAAGAAACGAAAGTAAAAATTTTTCCAGCTTTGTGACGAAATTCCCCGACTTTTCCGGTATATTTATAATTCTCTGACATTTCTAGGTTTTCCAGAAATATAGCCACCATGTTCATAGAAAAATTGTAAGTTACCAAAAAAAAAAAATTATTTTTGATTGAATAATTTTCTAGTTTTTAAAAAAATGCACATATGATTATTAAATTTTATATCTGCGCATTTTTTTTATTTTATTTAATTTACATTTAATTCACATATTTAAAAATTCTTAAAATTGAATGTCAGCTACATTTATACTCATTACTAACTTTAGGATTCTTAATATTTTCTGTATCTAACAAAATTGATATAAATTTATAAAAGTAAATTTAAAGAAAGATTTAATATTATAGAAAATTATCGACTTTTAAATAATTAGATTTTAATTGTGTGTTTCCAGAGTAACAAAAAAAATAATTTTAATATTATTATTATGAATAAAAAAAATACTGTAATTAGTTTGATGTTGTTAAAAAAATAATTAAAGTTTTAATTATTATAATTAGCAATTAGTATATCGTACATATAAAATTGTATTTAATTAAGAAAAAATTAAAAAAATTACTGAAAATATTTAAGTTAATTTTTTGTTTTTTAAAAAAAATTAAATAGTATTTGTAAAAATCCACATTAAAATTTAAAAAAGTCGTATGAGTTAAAAAAAAAAAGTATGTCAAAGAACAACGTCAGCTAACTTTTATTTAATTTCCTTTACAAAGAAAGACTTAAACCACAAGCTAAAAATTTTTTAACGTCTTTTGAAAATATGAGAAGTAAAAAATTTCTTTTTTTCAGTACTCATTTGTCTGACATTAATTTTTTATCAAATTAGTATTTTAAATTTAAAATTTATTAATCACGTATTTAAAATTAAAATTTTAAATTAATAATTAATCAATTAAAATAAGTTAAATAATTTCATGACTCAAAGATAATTCAAATAAAGTCACAATAAAAGAATCTATTGAAATTTAAATTAAAAAAATGTATCTTATGAAAATTATAATTAATTATCAATACTGTAATTTATTTAATTTATTAAATTGCTGATAATTAAATTTAATTAATTATTTATAATATACTCGAGTTCAATAATTAGCAAAATATAATTTAATCACAAGCGACATTTTGAATCAATTAATGAATTATTTCTATGATTCACTTCAATAAGTCGTAATAAAAAATCTACTAATTCATTTTTTAAATAAATAATAACAATAATAAATTTAAAAAATATAAATAAATCATTTTTTACTGTTATTTAAACACAAGTAATTGAACCAATAAATAATAGTAATTAATCAATCATAAATATTTATGGAAAAAAGTTGTTAAGTCGCAATAAAATGCTAACAATTTATTGTTTTAATTCACACAAATAAATTTATTTATCGAAACGTAAATTAATAATAACAATCGAGTGCAAAATACCATTTGACATTTAAAAACCAATATTTCAATAAAAATTTCACGGTCACACAATACAATACCCATCGATATTCAATGGCAAAAAAAGCTTACTAAAAATAAATCACTTTCCTGTCAATCTATAATTAATATTATCAATTATAAACTTAAATACTGCATACATTAAAAGCTATCGATTTTTCGGTCCAGCGAATTTTAAATTGAAAAATTCTCTGGTAATTACAATAAAATAATTTAACAAAACGTAAATTACCTTAACTCCGAAACTGACAAAAGTATTTTATTTTTTTAATTTTTAAATTAAAAAAACTTTAAAACTTAATAAATTATTTTAAATTATAATTAATTGAGTAATTGTCTATTGTGGTGGTAAAAAAAAATATGTAAAAAAAAAAAATATAAAAATGACAGGCATGGATAGATCAATATGCTTTTGTACACAACCGTGAAACGTTTCAATAGCGATACTAATTAATAATTTTTATTTTTTTTAAATAAAAAAAAAAAATTGTGAAGATTTTTTAGTAAATAATTTAAAGTGTAATTATTTTTAAAAAATTATTTAGTATAAAAATGAAAATAGTGGTAAAAAAAAAATGAAAATTTTATAAAATAATACAGTTCTAAGAGAAAAGTTCGATATTGGAATACACTGACCTGTCTGGCACGCCAACCGGCCGTTTTCTTGTTAATTTTTATTTAAAATCCACAATTACTTCTCAGTACACCTATTTATCAACAAATAATAATTTATTAATAAATATATTAAATAACTAAGCTGTTATTAATAATAAAATAATATTATTAGAGTGAGTAACATTTTGATTTATTGTAAATAATATGACGTAAAATGTGTCGATTATTGGTGGTACTGAGCGGAGCCATCTTGCTCTGCTGGGTGGGCTCTCACCATCAGAGCACACTGCGATTTATGTTTTCTTTTTGGTTAGTACTCAAAGCATTAGCTTCCATTAATACCTGGAGTATTGAGTGCAAGTGAAACAGAGTAATTCAAAAAACTGAAACAGACAATGAAAGAAAAGAAAAAAAAAAAAAAACGTCTTTGCACGACTAAGTTTTAAACTTTTTTAAAAATTTTATATTCACGGAAATGAAATAATTGTTATTTCACTTTCTGTTGGTTTACTTATTAAAAATAAAATGTCATCTATTTTATTATGTAAATGAATAAAAAAAAATTATAGATTTTATGAATGAAAACTAATGAGCGTAAAGTCATTCATGAGAAGTCCGATAAAAAAACGTCATGAGTGAAAATAATTTATATTTTTAAATAATTGGTAATTATTAATATGAGTTTTTAAATTATTTGAAATATTTAAAAAAAAAAATTTATGTGAGATTAACATTTTTCAATGAGTGAATGTAGCAGATATGAGACAAATTTTTAATTCCAAATAAACGAATTAAACAATTCAAAATATAAAACTTAAAAAAATACACATACTGGTTTTTAAATTCTATAAATGCGCATTTTTTTTATTTTATTTGATTTACATTCAATTCACATATTTCAAAATTTTAAAAATTGATAATTGTCAGCTAAATTCATACTCATGATTGTGAATGTACCAGACATTTGCCAATTGGTTTAATTTTGAAATAAATGAACGAAATGTAAATCGAATAAAAATAAATAAATGCGCATTTATAGAATTTAAAAACCAGTATGTATAATTTTTTAAATTTTATATTTTGAATTGTTTAATTAGTTTATTTGTAATTCAAAATTTGTCTCATATCTGCTACATTCACACTGATGATTCGGAGATATTCCGAAATGCGCGGCGAGCAGCTGTTGCGTATATATTTGAAAAATAAATTATAAGAAATTGGAGTAAAATCGTTCGTTAAAATAAAAGGAAGGCAGAATATGATAGAAAAATATTTGAAAATTAAAAAAAAAACACGCAAATGTTTGAACAAACCTTGGTGGAGAAATAATATGCAGAAGGGTGTCCTAATTCACTTGAAGATTCAATTTAAATCGCTCCAAGTGCATTGCAGCTAAAAAACGTCACTTAACTGCTATTTCCCACCAGACGATGCCAGATGATTTTTCTCAGGAACTTGGAAGTCATCAGCATCAGCAACTCGCAACACTTTACACTAGCACTAAGCACTCAACACTTAACGACACCACAGATACTTTGCACAATTTAAATTTTACAAACACCGCACATTTTAACTAAACAATTATTATAAGCATTAAATTTTATGGATAATTCCGCGAATCAACTGCAATACTGTGCTTCAATTTAAACGTAAAGAACGCTCTGGACTACTACTGCCGTTGTCGATGATACTGACTGCCACTATTGGACCGCTAGTTGATACAAAGCAATCGATTTTGCGATTCTCGACCCCCCTCTACTATGGCAAAAATTTGAACGTTGAATACAGCAACGCACAGTAGCGCCAACTTGGCGCGAAATTTCAAAAAATTGAAATTTCATAATTTCATTAAAATTTTCATGTATCAAGAATTATATTAATTAAACTAATTATATAGTCTACTATATTAATTAAAAAATATATATATTTTAATATTAACTAGATTTATTTGTTTAAAAACAAAAAAATTATCGTATCTTGCATTCACTAATACGTCACTGAATTTATTATTTGATTATAATCGAAAACCACTGCAACAATTCAATAATTTATGAGTTTCACTAATATTTTGATGAGTAACCATGAATAATTAATTGTTTGTACACTCGCAGTTTAATTGAAATTGTTAATGATTAAATTGTCAGTCATTTTGGAAAAAGAAATTCTACAAATACAATCCCGCTTTTTTATTCAATGGATTGTTAATGATTTAACAATAACACAATTAAATTTATTTTAATTTTTTTATACACTCACTAATTCATTGAACAATAGCAAGCAAGATAATAAATATAATAATTAATTTAAACAGCAACGACTCGAAAATTTATTTGCGTTCACGAATGACCTGATAAAAACTTTTTTCGATTATTTTATTTTAAAAATAATTTATTTAAATGATATCACTTACACTAAATTAATTAAACTAACGATTATACGTATATTTTAAATAATTTATGTACGATCAATATATTAAAATACTTATAAAAATTAGCAGATCATTTTTGCCAGAAATAAAAGAAGACTGAGCGTGAAGTTGCTGCTTCAAAAATCTCAACGGCTTGATCCCCCCACGTTTTTTTTGGGCCTTGTGATCTAATTGGTTGAAAAAAGAGTTTTTGTTTAGACCATTTTTGTATATTATTTAAAAACACATAATATGTAAATTTAATTGATTTATTTGGTTGAAAATACAACAAGTCATTAACGTGTGTTTTAAAAAAACTCACGGATTATTTATATTAGAATAATAGTTCAAATATAGTAGAATATGAAATAAATATAAATTATTGATTTTAAAATTCGCAGAAATTTATACTGAACGTTTTCTTGACAAAAATAGTGCCACTACATAAAGCCGTAAGAAAAAAATAACTTTTTTTTTTGTTTTATTTTATTTTATTTTTTTTTTTTTAAGAACACGTTCAGTATTAATTTCTGCGAATAAAGTCTTGACTACTTTCTGAGAATTTTAAAATCAATAATTTATTTTTATTTCATATTCTACTACATTTTAAATATTATTCCAATATGAATTATCCGAGAGTTTGTTTTAATCACACGTTAATGACTTGTTGTTTTTTCAACCGTATAAATTAATTAAATTTACATATTATGTGTTTTTAAATGATACAAAAATGGTGTAAACAAAAACTCTTTTTTCAACCAATTAGATCACAAGGCCTTAAAAAAAAGTGGGGGGTTCAATCCGTTGAGATTTTTGAGGCAGCAACTTCACGCTCAGTCTTCTTTTATTTTTGGAACGTTAACTTGAAAAAATGACCTGCCAATATTTTTTAATATTTTAAGATATTAATCGTACATAAATTATTTAAAATATACGTATAATCATTAGTTTAATTAATTTAGTGTAAGTGATATCATTTAAATAAATTATTTTTAAAATAAAATAATCGAAAAAAGTTTTTATCAGGTCATTCGTGAACGCAAATAAATTTTCGAGTCGTTGCTGTGTAAATTAATTGTTATATTTATTATCGTGCTTACTATTGTTCAAAGAAGTAGTGAATGTATAAAAAAATTAAAATAAGTCTAATTGTGTTATTGCTCATAATAATTGTTTAATTAAAATGTGTGGTGTTTATTAAATTTTAATTGTGCAAAGTATCTGTGGTGTCGTTAAGTGTTGAGTGCTCAGTTTTAGTGTAAAGTATTGCGAACTGCTGATGCTGATATCTTCCAAGTTCCTGAGCAAAATCATTTGGCATCGTCTGGTGGGAAATAGCAGTTAAGTGACGTTTTTTTAGCTGCAATGCACTTGGAGCAATTTAAATTAAATCTTCAAGTGTATTAGGACACCCTTCTGCATATTATTTACCCACTAAGGTTTGTTCAAACATATGCGTGTTTTTTTTTTTATTTAATTTTTTAAATATTTTTCTCATACTCTGCTGTCATTTTATTTTGACGTACAATTTTTATCTTTCTCCAATTTCTAATAATTTATTTTTCAAATACTTAAATTTACCTTAATTTGTTCATTTAAGGTAGTTTTTATAAATATTAGATTAGATTTTTGTTTTTAATTATTTAATTTGAATAAATAGATTCATGGGTACGTTTATAAATTTTTCTAAATGAGACAATTTATAAATTTGAAATAAATAAATATATTAATCAAAATATTGATATTTAAAAAAAAAATGCGCGTACGAATGGTGCATTTTTCTAAATACGCAATTTTTAATTTTTACTTTACTCACATTTCATTCCTTCATTCTAAAATTAAAAAAATTTCTAAATGTCAGCTACATTCACACTCATGTTATTCAAACTTAGTTTCTTGTTGCTACATTTTTTTGCGCGCGAATTTAGTAAACTAGCGCGGAGGCGGATAAATTTTGAACTAAAATTTTTTGTTCTTTTTTCTCCCACTTCTTTTTCCGCATGCGCATTTTTAAAATATTGGATGGAGACGAAGAGGACAGAAGTTACGATAAACACACGAAAAATAATATGTACATGTAAATGAGTGTGAATGTAGCCGACATCCAACAATTTATAAATTTTAAGTAAATAAAGGTATAAATTCAAATAATGAAATTTAAAAAAATGCGCGTACTGATTTTTCAATAATCTAAATATGTACGTTTTTTTAAATTTTTATTCTCCTTGCATTTTATTTATTTATTCAAAAATTAAAAAACTGCCAATTGTCAGCTACATTCACACTCATAGATGTAGTAGTAGTAATCTTTAGTGTGTAACACACCCGGAAAATAAAAGTAAAAAAAGAATAAACTGTGGGATCGGTTCACAAACAGTTAGTTGTTCTATTTATCAGCTGATTAATATAAAGAACAATCTTTAATACAACTAAAGTTTATTATCAAACTTTAAATATATTAAATATACTTATACATCTATATATGTACATATACATAAAATCTATACATATCAATTATAAATTTTTTATTTAAACGTGAGTATAGTGACGTTACTTTTTTTATTTGTGTCAAGTCAGTACATATGCATAACATATACACGACACGCGTGGAAATGGTGACAATTATAATAATGAAAATATTAAAATTACCATGTGGTTTATTATTACCGATTTAGTCAGTTTTTTAAAATTTGTTTTGATTAATTGAATAACAATAACAAATAAATAATTATCAGCTAACAATTTATTTATGTAAATATCATAATAAAATGAATTTAAGTACGGGAAATACTTATAGCAATGGCTTGGTTTATGCCGGTTTTAATCAAGATCAAGGTATAATATTACACAAATATTTTATATTATAGTTGTAGAGTTGTTTTAATTGTTAACGATAATTAATTTAAGGTGAGAAAGTTTTGTATTTCTTATAATTAATTTTTTTTAGGATGTTTCGCTTGTGGAATGGAAAATGGGTATCGTGTTTATAATTGTGACCCACTGAAAGAAAAAGAACGTCATGATTTTAATGACGGAGGTCTTGGATACGTTGAAATGCTTTTTAGATGCAATTATTTAGCACTTATTGGCGGTGGTGATAAACCTGTTTATCCAACAAATAGAGGTATGTTATTTATTTATTTATTATTATCTGTGTTATTAAGAGAATAAGGAAAATTTTGTTCCAGCCATATCTATATGATAGAATAAGTCAATGTTATTAAAATTGGTATCGTTAGAAAGGCCTTGACTAGGATTTGTGCCTTTTCATGGTTTAAACTCTTTTTTATTGCCAAGTATCGAGATAAATAAATTTATCTATATCATTCGAATTACATTTAAATTACGCGGGAAAAAAGACGATCGTATTTATTTTCTTTAAATAAATTAATATTTTAATTATTCTGTCACTGAATATCACTGAATATATATAACTATTATATCTATAATTAAGAGAAAATAAGAAAAATTTAGTCTATGCCAAGTCTTCTATGATAATAAAAATTAAACAGATTTAATTGGGTATCAGTGAAAAAAAATATATTAGACGACTAATAAAAAAAAGTTTGACCGTGTGAAGATTTTTTTTCAAGAATCCCATGATTATACAATCATAGAAATCAATAAGTTTGCGAGTAAATGACGAGATTTGTCTCATTAAATTTAAATGATAATAGAAATAAATAAAAGATTCTAGAGTTAATTTTAGAGTATAGATTTTAATAAACAGTTAAATTCAAATTATATTTTATAAATTTAGTAGTAATACTCTAGCAGTCACGTAGTAGCTGTAGCTTACTCGTATTTATTAGTTAGTTACCAAAAATTAAAAAATTTTTAACTTCTATTCATATTCGTTAGAAATTTTTTAAATACATAAAAATACATGGAATCTATTTAAAAATATTTATATTAAGAGGAGTTCAAACTTTTGTCTCTATTGCACTCACTATAAAGAGATTTCGTTTCCGAAAAAAACTCAGCCGAAAATATCTGATACCTCTTGTTATGAAAATCATTTATTTTAAATATTTAAGTACTAGTAAAATATTAAATTATTAACTAATAGTAATTTTAAAAACTCATAGTACAAATGAGAATATTCATCAACAGTGCAATCATTTTATTTATGTACATACTTGTTACAAATATTTAAAAATTAGTAGTTAAATATGCGAATTCTTTACTTTTATTTCAATACTCAACAAATTTTGTTTTAAATAAATTTTTTTGTTGCAGTTATTATATGGGATGATATTAAAAAATTACCAGCAATTACTTTAGAATTTAATGCACCTGTAAAAGGAGTAAAATTACGTCGTGATAGAATAGTTGCTATTCTCGAGGGTATAATAAAAGTATTTACTTTCACACAAAATCCACAGCAGTTGCATGTTTTTGAGACAAATCCGAATCCACGAGGACTTTGTGTACTATGCCCTAATAGTGATAATTCATTACTAGCTTTTCCTGGTCGCAAAAATGGACACATACAAAGTATGAAAAATTTAATTAATTAATTATTTTTGTGTGTATCAATTATTTATTTCAAATTAATTGATTATATATTTATTTTTTAATTACAGTAATTGACTTAGCTAATACGGAAAAGCAACCTTTGAATATAGAAGCACATGAAACGCCATTATCATGCATTGCATTAAATTTACAAGGTACTAGATTAGCAACATCCTCTGAAAAAGGTACATTGATAAGGGTCTTTGATACACAAAGTGGTACGATGATTAATGAATTACGACGAGGTGCTAATCATGCTAATATTTATTGGTAATTATTTATAAAATATATATATTTAATAAAAAATCTATTTAAAATTATTGCTACTAACATTTTTTTTTTAGCATAAATTTTAATCATGACTCAACGTGGTTATGCGTTGCAAGTGATCATGGAACTGTCCACGTTTTTGCTGTTGAAGATCAAAAATTAAATCGTCAGTCAAGTTTAGCATCAGCAACATTTTTACCAAAATATTTTAGTTCTAGTTGGAGTTTTTGTAAATTTCAAGTACCAGGTGGTCCACAATGTTTGTGTGCATTTGGCACTAATAATAGTATTATAGGTAACATATGGATGTATTTATATTAGGGTGTGTCGAAAAACATTTTTTTTTTTTTTTTGGGAACCACCAGAAATTGATAGGGTATGTCAAAATTTTTTGTAGATCATTTCAATTTCTACACCTTATTTTCTGCAGAATTTTCTAAATTCCTGAAAGCTCTTTAGTTACTTGTATTAAAATGTTAATTCGTTCCAAGAAATCGTATTCTGGTCTATTTTATTTTTTTACTTTGAAACGTGAATAACTAAAGAACTTTCAAAAATTTCGGAAATTTGATAGAAAATGATTTGTCGGAAATGAAATGATCTACAAAAAAGGTATTATTACATTTTAAGATAAGTCTGATAGTTTCGCTGAAAAAGTCAAATAATACTAAAATTTACTATGAATCCAACTTTGGCCTAGAATAACTTTTGAAAATTTAAATTTATCGAAAAATGATAAGAGACCTTTTTTGAAGAACGTTCAATTTTCAACAAAAATATTCATTGATTTTTCCGATACACTGATTCTCTGGTAAGTGACAAAATTCCAAACTTCAAAAAAAATTTTTTCCCATGTTATTTAAATGGGAAATCGAAAAATGCGATGAGCTACCTCTCAAACATGAATTTAAGAGCCGATTTTCTGACAGAATTTTCGTTTTGACATATCCTATCAATTTCTGGTATTGCCAAAAAAAAAAAAATGTTTTTCAACATCCTAATTTATATATTTAGAATACTGAAGTTTATTTTTGAAATAATTGCATTTATCTATTTTACTAATATCATTATTAAGTATTATTATTAATCTTATATACTATATATTTTGTTGCAGTGATATGTGCTGATGGTAGTTATTATAAATTTGTGTTTAATAATAAAGGTGAGTGTTCACGTGATTTTTACGCGCAATTTCTTGAAATTACAGACGACAAAATGTGATCAAGTGATTATTTAAATTATTGTTAAAAACAAAAAACAAAATATTATTTAAAAATAAACGTTGAATCACTTTATATCAAGTTTATTTATGAACAATCGAATCTTTGTTGACGTAAATGTGATCGAGGTAAAGTGATAATTGTTTACATTTGAATAATTTATTAATTAATTAATTAAATAACTAATTTATTAATTAATTATAAATAATTAATAGCGATGAATCTCTATTGAATTTTATTTTTATTTTGTCTTTGATATTACTGATCATAATTTTAAGTATTTAAATTAGTGTTAATTCATGGAAGTGCAATTTTTTGCTACCAAAATTATGCTAATTATTTAAATCAAACTGAAAAATAATATTGTTATAAAAGAATTTTCATTATTAAGTTAATGGCCGAATTTCTTGTCAAAAATATTAATTTTTAAATTATTATTATATGTATCAATAATTATTGCAAATATTTCTTGTACATTTGAGACTGTTTTTAGTTTTTTTTTTAACTGAAAATTAATAATCGATAAATTTTGAAGTTAATTATAAAAAGTAATTTTTTTTTTTTTACTTATAAGTATTTAATTTCAAAAGAATATCCGATATTCGAAGTAGAAGGTGAATTTTTGAAAGTAAATTGTATTTATCAAATAAAGTAAATTTTAATTATAACTATTTTAAAATGAATTAAATTAGAATTCGTTGAAAATTACGTGTGCCAACGTGATAAGTCGAGTTATGCCTGATACATATATTAGGGTGTCTGTTATTTCCCAAAATAGATTTTTTTACTTGGTCATGATATAAATCATTTATTTGTACTCAAAAATAATAAAAAAGTTTATTCTAATGCCGTTTAACCCTGCCTAAGTACTGATACTTTCCCATTTTACAATGAGAAAAATTTCATTACTCGTTTAAAAATAAGTGTACAGATATAACTAATGTAAATTATGGTAGGAAATTTACCGCTCTTCAAAAAAGGTCTCGTATATTTTTTTCGTAAATCCAACCAATCAAGAGATATTGAAGCTCAAAGCTTGATTTGTTTCTAAAAATTGGCGTTTTTGTTTGAAATTTGATTATTTTCTAACATATAGGCATACAATTAAGCGCTATAAGTTTTTTTGTAGGAAATTCATCACTCTTCGAAATAGGTTTCTTACGCTGTTTTCGTAAATCCAACTATTCAGGTGATACCGAAGCTCAAAGTTTAATATATTTAAAAAACAATGTTTTTCGTTTGAAATTCTATAACTCTTCAGCAAAGGGATATTTGCGCTCGAAGTATGAAAGATTTTTTTAATTATGAGAGTAAAACATTAAGTTGTTTTGTAAAAATTTTGTTTCAACTTAGACATCGATATCTCTTAAACGATTAGGTTCATTGAAAAAGCATATCCTGATTAAAATTTTCATCAAATGCAAGTGGATACCGTCTGAGTAATCTGTACGTATATGTCATAAATTATTATGATCTCAAATTTATAATTATGGTATGAAAAAATTTATTAAAATAATTCGTGCCAGATTATAATTTAATTCTGGAGGAAGACTATAGTTGAAAATAGTTGCGCATGGCTTGCTCAAGATCTACTCAAGATTCAAAATTGACTTGAGCCTTGAGCAGATTTTGAGCAAGCCATGCGTAAGTACCTGCCGTCCATGATTAAAAATACTGATTGAAAAGAATTGAGAAGTGGTCACTCCATGCAAACTGTATATCTATATATACAAACAAAAGAATTGAAATTATTGAAAAGAATTCGAATTTCATCATTTTTAATTCTTTTCAATCAATATTTTTAAACAGGGGTAAATTACTGGTGCAAGAAATGCGCCAGAAACTTTTCGACTGCACCGTATCCAAGATATCTTCAATTTCTTGTGTACAATGCCTTGAGCAAGTCATGCACAAGTCTTGATGATGATTTCTTGCTACATGATCTTACGCAAGACCCATACGTAGAAAAAGACACTAGTGATTAGGGGTTATGCTTAAGACACTGGCACCAGAATCTAGCTCAAGAATGTGTTACTTGGGATAAATAATTAATACTTTTTTTTTTTTTAATACTGACAGGTATTTAAATAAAAATAATTACTTATATTAGACATTGTAAGCTTTATTAATAAATATATCGCACATCCATAATACACATACAGAACAATAACAATAAGTCATAGAAGAAGTAGAAGAAGATGGACGAGAAGCTAATTTACTTTTTGCAGGCTTTTTTTAAATTTAAATCACATTAAAAATACACAAATATGTTTAATTAAAAAATTAAATTACAATAACTCTTTTAAATGAAACAAAACAAAATAAATTTGATTTAAATATTTAAATTACACCTCAATATCTTATATTTTTATTTATTTATTATTTATTTGTTTTTTTACGTGAAAAAATCTTAAGCCTAAAATTATTTTATGAAGAACACATTTTTGTACTCAATGGACAAATTAATCCGATTGACTGTATTTTTAATTATTAATATTATCATTACAATTAATTTTTTTATCGTGTAAAAAGATAATAGAAGCAGAATAGCTGTACCACGATTACAATTTATCTAAATATTGATAACAATCGATTAATTATATTTAATTAAATGCATTTCATGTGTCTCTACGTTTTATGTTTTCCGTATCAAAGTTTTCCATTCTACTTTTCTGTTTATATATATTTATTAATTCACTCCAGAAAATTATTATTTATTTAAGTTGTTTTCTTAATGTTTATTTTGATTTTAACAACAGAAAAAAAATCACACGAGTAGCCAAAAGGATTAAAAATTTTTTTGACATGAATTTTTTTTTTTAATTGATATATTTATTATTATTATTACTTTTATAAATAAGTATTGTCTTAAACTTCATAAGGAATTTGAGTACCTGAATGTAAACGTACTTTTCCATTACTTGTGCCTTCGCCAGGTGTTAATGCATATTTATTTTTCTTTACATTATGAATTTCATGTGTTATTCCTCCTTTTTTAATCTCTAGGCTCTTGTATGTACTGTATACCACAAACCAAATGTATAAGAATATTGTTATTAAAAATAGAACCGCAATTCCTGGTTAAAAAAGAAAATTAATGATTAGTTTTCAAAATAAAATGTTAAAACGCTTACATATTTTTAAAGGTATAAAGTCGTCTCTTGTACAAATGCTTTTTTTTTTTGTTGTTAGAACAAAAATTAAAACAAAGTATCCATTACATATTGTTAATTAGTCTTTGAACTACATCCTCCTTATATTCATGTCAATGAAAATATATAGAACAAACTCATTTTGTGCGATTTTTTTTAAGTATGTTGTAAAAATTCTAAAATTTTTTTTTTTTATTTCTACCTTACACTTTAAAAAATTTTCGGAGTGAACGCGGAGTGGATAACTTTTTATTTATTCAATTCCCTTGGAGTGAATTTCACTCCGAAGGGGAGTTTCTGAAAATATTAATTATAAAAAAAATTACTATTACCTAAAGAGCTTAGGTCTTTGATGTTTTGACATTTATATTGAGTACGGAAATAATTACGAGCTCTCTTTCCATATTTTCGCGCGAAATGATTTTTAAAAATTATAAGCACCTGATAATAAAACTTTCAGAAATATAATTCCACTGAATCACAAACTGTCGTATGACTTACATCAACCATACCACGAAATAACATTTCATATTAGACCGAAATATAAAATATTCCCATAAAAACTATGTCACTATAGCTATTCAATAATTGAATATTTTCACTATGTATTATATATATGAAATTATAATTTAGTGAGTTGCTAAAACATTTTATAAATTAAAAACATAATATTTTAAGTTTAATTATTAATATCTGAATAAATTACTTATCAAAATAATTATGTTTCTAATTAACAGCTGTTTCTATTAAATATAAATTTATTTAAGTATTTGAACTCCGGACCGGAGTGAATGCGAATTGAAATAAAATCGCGTCACTCCGAAATCACTCCCGATTATTTAAAAGTGTAGCTAAGAACTAACAAATGAGTTTCTCCCCTCGGAAAGAAAATGGTAATTTTCTATCTGCTAAATCGCTACATCACTAAACTGTCAGTTTCAATGCAGGTGATTCAAAAACATACATTTGTTAAACGTCTCAATATAAATTTTTCAGCGACTAATTTAAAATATATAGCGGATATTTTATTTTTTATCAACAAAAAAAAAATCTATAAAGTTATTCATTATATTTAGAGGTAAGTGGAGTTATCCTCTTTAAAATATATTTGTACGTACGTTCAATCATATCAGCTTTACCACCAAGTATTGCAATAAAAGGGCAGTCTTGTTGTACAAGGAACAATGATAAAAACAGAGCAACAATTGTTGTCATCATTACCATCATCCAAGGCGCCATAAAATGACGATTATTCTAGATAAGAAAAAAATATTCAATTAATAATTAAAATAAACAATATTCAAATTATTTAATTACTTACAATTAAAACTCCATAAAGCAGTAATATAGTTGATATAAAATGTATTACTGAGATTACTAATCCGCAATACATTGAATATACTTTTTCTGCAATTAATAGTTAAACATTTAACGATAATATAAAAATACATATTTGTTGCAGCATATAGTCATTGATTAATAAAATTTTTAAGCATGACAATGAAGAAACCTGTTGCATTGTGATGGGCAATATCCATTCTTTTAGTATTTTGATGCATTGATGATATAGCTTCCATAGCTTCACGTTCAAGTGCCTCTTCTGAATCTCTGGCAACCATTTCTTGAATGTCCATTGCGTGTGCCAAAGCCAACAAGAAGAAAGTCATACTAATTCCAGATACAAACTGTATGCAATAAATTATTAATTAATTATAAAATTTTTTAAAATTACAAAACAATAACAATTTTAAATAATTTACCAATTGTAAGATGGCAATTAAGACAGTGCCTTGTTTCAGATTGAAACAATGCAAGAAATTTCCCAGCAATCCAATTTTCATTTTTTTTTTTTTAATTACTCGATTTCAAATTTCAAATTTTCTATTTACTTTTTTTTTGTCGTATCAAAGAGTAATTTTAACAAAAAAAAATAATAGTAGTAAATAAATTAATGAATTAACAATTAGTATAAACAATTAAAAAAATATATAGAACAATGAGTTAATAAAATAAATAATAAACTAGTATTTGGCAGTGTAAATTGTAATGACTCGTGAATCAATAACTGGTATTATGGTCGCCCGATGTGAATAATAAATGAGTAAAAGGATTTATTATTGTTAAATAAATATAATTATTAATAAATAAACAATGTGCTGATGAGTTTAAAATAATTATTTGTTACTATGTTTAAAGTGTTGTGCTTTATAATTTAATTTTGATTATTTTTTTAACTCGCGAAACGTCGATGACCGATAGACTGAGTCTCCAACAACCCCGTATACGAATATTGTTTTTCTAGGGGTTGGAAATTCCGGGGTTCTGTCATGCGCGTTCGCAAAATTTGCTTTATCATATTCGCAGAAAAAAAATATATAAAACTAACGGATTCGTATTATTTATAAAATAATTTATTACATTTATTTTTAAAAATTCACAAGAACGTTCAATTTATTCTTTGAAGATATATTTTAAATATTTTACATTTTAAACATTTAAATCTGCGTATTAAAATATATACTTTATTAAATGAATATATTTATTCTAAATTATTAAAAATTTTGAATAAATAAATTTAATTATTTTATATCATTATTTGTTAATATTAATTAGGAGAGTTAATTTTTTTTAAATAAAAGTTTTTTAGTTTTAGAATTACTAATAAAATAAATAATTTTTAAAATTGAATATGAAGCGCAAAATAATAAATTGTAATACGATTCTTAGTTCAGACTCATTAATCGAGTTGCTATGGAAACTATTCGTATAAATCTCCAGCAAACGAAACTAATAAACTAAAAATATAAAATGCAATTAATGGAAGCTCCATTGTAGCGAATATACTGAATAATGATTTAAATAAAATAAGTTATTTGAAGACAGTATTGGAAGTGTACATATTTATAAAGTAATAAAATTGGCGAAATATTGAATAGAAGTTGAACAAATAGAAATATAAGTATATACATAGGAAATATATAAAATACAATGGAACGAAAGGAACAAAGAGTTGAACTCGGGGTTGGAGCATTTCATAATCCACCACGAGCTCAGTACAGCGAAGAAACTCGACAACTTATTAAAAGTTTGTTTCAATTTTTTAATTTATTAATTAGTTAATTTTTCTCGTCAGAAAATAAATTTTTAATTAAGTTTTTTTTTTATTTTTAGTTTTGATGGAAGAATCAAAGTTATCAATGCTGCAAAGAAAGTCCATACAGAATGCAGTAAATCGAGGAGAATCATTACCACCTATTTCGCGTTCATCTTCTGCACCAGTTAATCACACACGTGTAATTTTATTTTTATTAATTATTTTGATACTTACTAATAATTCAATTAATTCCGTGAAAAACGAATCATACATCGCTATATATGATTGCTCCATATTTGGTCTTATATCAAAATTTTTTAAAAATTACAGCAAAAAAAAATTTTTTTTTTTAACTTCCCGCTATGAAAATTGAAAATTTTTGAAAAAAGGGAAGTTATTAGTTTCGATTCGATTTTCGAAAATCGAGTTTTCATCAGATCTCGTCGTTTTAAGGTCCTAGGAAGCTATTTCGACTATTTCCTAATGGACGTCCGTGTGTATGTGTAAATTTTTTTTGTCCGACGATGTCTTTAGAATGAATTAATCGGTTCGAGTGTTCTTGACAGCAATTGAAAGAACTCACCAAGACTTAGAACTGATTAGATTTGAATTCGATCCGTCAAGTAGTTTACGAGTATCAAAAAGAATGAAAAAAAAAATGTTTTTGTTAAGGTAATTCCATCTTCATATTGGAAAAGAAGATCTCAAGAAGTTATCGTCAATAGTGGAGCTTATGAACGAGAACAATATAGACGTACTACACCATTATGTAAGTATATAAAAAAAATAATAACCTTCTATAAGTATACAGAAAGTATAATTTATGTGAATAAAAAAATTTTATTTCTTTCTTACAAAAAACATTTTTAGTGAATAAAGAGAAACAGAAACGCCATTTGGCATGCATGATGGCATTTGGCAAAGATATGCCAGAGACTCCACATGGTCCGGCGATCCGTCATAAGCCGAAAAAAGGTCCATTACCTCCGAATAGTGATGATATTTTAGAAGACTGTAAGTTCCTTAATTAAATATATATATTGTAATAATTTTTAATTATATTTATATATACTGCCGTGCTAAGCACATGTGCAGAAGTGGTAACTTACTTTCGTATTCTTATACCATAATTACGAGCTTTGCACTTAGCATAGAGTATATAAGATATTAATTATTAAGTACATATACTTTTTATAGTAACACGAGGTATAAAAGAACGCATTGAATTTCTGCATGACATGGAGCATTTGGGTCTCGGCAAAAAGTACCAGCCAATAATTCACCAAGAGATCGCGGAAAAAATAAGAATAATTGAATCATTAGACGGTCACAAAGCTGCGGAAATCGATAGATATCTTGAAGGATTTAAGTACAAGCAACCATCACCAAAACCTTTTCCGCTAGGGGAACTTAATGAGTCGTGACTACATTAATTACTACTTTATATATTCTATAGAAGTATTAATACATCTTAATAAATATTTATATTTAATTGTTAAATTTATTAGAATGATTATTAATTAAATTAATTATTGAAGAGAAATTCTATAAAAATAAATTTTAAATACGGAGTAATATTTCGCAACAAAAAGACCTACAGAGATAATTTTTTATGTGAGACGTAACCGCTTATATAAAATATTTATTTCGTGTAAAATTCTTCTGATAGCAATAATGTAAATTATTAATAGATGTATTCAGAGATCTGAAGTCGTTGGTAGTAAGCTGTCTTCATTTTTAAATTTTTAAAAATGTTTGGAAAACCAAAAAGTGCAAATTTTTTTCCTGGTTTCTTTTTTTTTTTCTTATCATTTTCATACTTTTGTATAACACACTATAATCGATATTTTCATAAAATTTTAATTAATGTTTCATCGATATCTTAGCACTCAAAAAACCTAAAGTATGATGGATATTACGATTTTATGACAATTTAACTGAAAAAATTATCTGAATAAAGAGATTTTTATTAAGAATCACTTTCTTCTTCACTTTCATTAAATGAATCTTGATCTACAGGCGAAGGTGGTGCCGATTTTTCAAGGACAGTATCTTCCGACGGAGTCATTTCTCGAATAAAACCTATTTTTTCTTCAATTTCCGGAATTTTCTCGTTAATCAGTTTTTCTACATCCACCTTATCAAGTTCATGTTGAAGCCGTCTCTTGATAGGTCCCTCAATGGCATCCATGATTTGATATCTTATGACGAAATTAAAAGAAAAGAATTACAAAATAAAAATAAAACTTAGACTTACATTACTTTATACAAAGAAAAATCTTTTTAAATATACCGTAATAAATTGGGTAATATATTTACTCCTGCTTCTATAATATAATCTACTGTACCCGCGCCGTGTGCTCTTGTTTGAATATTACCAAGTTCAAGATTAAGCTCTTCTAGAGATGCACGTTTCCGGGTATCCACAGGTTGGCTTAATTTTATTTGCACTCGGAAATACTGAACCGTGAATGAAACTGTTCCAGCCCTAGAGAGATAACCCCCGATCAAACCCATTTCCCAGTTAGTTCTACCTTCGATTTCTTGGGTGCCCACATCCATCATTGCATAAACCTTCAGTTTAAATTTTCAAATTCGAAATAAATAATGACTAATAAAAGTATACTATTGCTTAGATGATTACTATAATTAATTTACCGTTCCATTTTCCATAGTGAGTGTAATGTTACCCATACGATAAAAACTCGCAAGCCCAGTGAGCCAGGTATGGCTTGAGATAACAGTGAAAATTCCAACACTCTGAGAGTAATCTTTAATTCTATACGGGTCATATCCCATATCAGAAACTTGTTTGCGAGCCTCGGCAACTGCCATGTCAAAGGGCGAAATAGAGTTTGGAAAGTACTGCGGCACTTGAGATATCTGTTTATTTACTTCACCTCTAAAATTATATGATGGTCATTTTTCACCACTTTTATTGAGTAACGATATCAATTACGATAATAATATTATCTTTACCTTATATTTGTATTAACTTCCTTAAGAATGAATGGTTTAATGCTATCGAAAATGAAAACTCCTAGAGAATTAACAACACTTTGAAACACTGATCCCAAAAAGCCAAGATTCTTAAAATCTAGATCAATCTTTGAAAATGTTAAATCCATATCAATATCCTGGGCATTAAGTTTTCCATCCGTTCCAACTTGAAGTTTTGCGAGGGCTTGAACATTTACTCCGGTTAATTTAACAGTGAAATCTCCAGATGATGATCCTGGCAGCCATGAAGAAAGTGTGTAAACTCCTCGAACATCAACCGTTTCAATACTCAAAGCAGCTGAAACCTTATAATTTTATTTTATTTTTTTAAAACGGCTGACTCTGCAAGGGTCTGAGAATTCCCAGTTTCGAGCTTCGAAAATTCGAATTAATTATTAGGCTTCTGTTTTTGAACTTTTTTAAGAACTTTGGCGGTTACAGAGTTTGGGTGCTGGGCACTCAAATGATTTTTTATGTCTTCAAAATTTGTAAAAATATGAATCAAATAAAATTATTTATCATTGATGGTTATTATGAAGTTTTATAAAATTTCATAAAGTTCAAAGGAATCGTTTAAAATTCTGTAATATTTCATATAATTTTATAGAATTTTACGACATAAAATTAATAGAATTCCTTGAAATTTTATAAATTTCCATAAAATTGTATGAAATTTCATGAAATCAAATCCAGTCATAAGATAATAATTTTATGATTTTATAAAATTTTCTGAAATTTCGTAAAATTTTTTAAAAATTGTATACATTTTACATCAAATTTTATGAAATTGTATAAAATTTATTTAGTGCTAATGATAATGTTTTATTTATAATTTTTTTATGTCACAGTTACAGTTTACCTGCATTAATGCTAGTTCGGAATGTACGTGTTCAATCCGAAATTTTGAGAGACCATATATTTTGACGGATTTCAAATCCATAGTATACATCGAAAACGAATGTTTCATATCTGGAACCGTCATTGGATCAGATATAGGGGCACCCGGAATTCCGATAGGATCCGGTTGCTGATAATGCTTGAGTATTAATCGAATATGGTCACCTAATTTTTTTTCTCCCTGTGCCATTTTCATCTTTGTATCATCTCCTAAAATAGATTTTTAATTGTGTTTCTTAATATTGTAGTAATCAGTAACTTATAATTAATAAATCACTTATATTAAAATAACGACACATTTTAACTGGAAATAACAACACAGCGGTAAAAGAAGAAAGATGGAAAAGAATAGTTATTAAAACAAGATGATCGCTTTTTTACCCGGGTCAAAAATAAAACTTGATTTCGACTTGGTTTAGACTTATTCGACTTAAATTATAAGGCGCAAAAAGTCAAAACGAAAGTGAAATGCGAAAAACTTATTAAGTATTAAATTATGCTAAACAAAAAAGATAAATTCAATTCTGTACCTTCAATTGTAGTATTATTGCATCTACAGAAGAAAATTCCAGTGATAAAAATAAATAATTGAATTAATTCCATCTTACTGCTCCGAAGTGTAATCACGTCTTGATAGAAATGAAATAAGATTTATTTTCAAGTTCGTCTAAGTTACCATGTCGTCAATCAATTATAATAATGGATATACGTTAGATTAGAGAAAGATGCGTCAGTAAATTAAACAAGACATAGGTCATTGAGAGTCGGGGTCATTTGCTTATCTTTTTTGTTTTTTTAATTTAATCTTCTGTGAAATTTTTTGTTTATCTGAAATGTCAGAATCCGATAAAGTGTTTAATTTCGAAATAATTTGTTCGTATGTATTTATTGATGTTATGTTAGTTTATTGTAGTACATGGAGAGAAAAGAATAGTAATGATTACCATTCTACATAGTAACTAGACTCATTTTTTTAAAATGGTAAATACCGCTATGTAGAATAGGATTCGTTACCATTTTTCTGGTAATGATTACTATGTTACATTGAAACAAGTAAAATGGTAAAAATCGTTATCTAGCATGGGAATCAGGACTATGTAAAATGCTACTCAGTCCCATGCTTGAATAGCTGTCATTACAATTTAATAAATATATAAAATACAACGAAGTAAACGTGCGCGAAAGTTTGTGCAGTAACCGGTATCTATGTATAATTCATATTATTATACTTATTACGAATTCAAGACTATTCCTGTGGGCTGTGACTGCAACAGAAATAATCCGTGGTTGCAACAGGATTATTCCTGTGGCTACAACAGGAATAATCTGTGGCAGCAACAGGACTGATCTTGTAACTGTAACAAGGCGGATCCTGTTGCAGCAACAAACTCATGCTACAGGACCTATTCCTGGTGCAGCGACATTTCTTTTTTTCCGCGTAGTTAAATAATCAATTAAAATATTTTTATCCGCAGTTACTTCTAAAAATAGTTATTAATTTTAAAATATAGTACATACACTCTATTACCCCGCGCGTATCGAGATACGCAAGCGCACTCAAAGAAATAAATTACAAAAAACGTGTCCATTGAGGTAAAATAAAATACAGAAATTTTAAAACCGTTATGAGGGTTTTAAATATATATCCACATAATTATTATAGCATTCGTTTTATTTCATAATAATCAATGGGCGAATCATTTGAAAGACAATTTAATTATAAATTAATATCAAATAAATTTGATATATTTATATACTCGCAAGCAGTCACTACGTGACATTGAATTGCAAATAAAGCTTTTATATCGACTTTATATTATAGTTCAATCGTTTAATTGATACCCATCCAAACAGAGATTTAATAATTATTACAACTGTTTTACTCTTAGTTTTACTATTTTTGATAAATAAATTAGATTTTGAATTCGAATAGTTAAATTGAAATCAAGTAAGTTTTCTGTTAATATTTTTTTGTTTTAACTCTATATTGTATAATCAAATTATTAATCTATTTACAGGTGTATTAAAAATAAAATTAATGTCTTGCAATCAGCATTATAAATCTTATTGAGAATCTCGTATTTATTTTGAATTGTAAGATTTTGAAAATTCAAAAAGTGAATTGTTAAAACAAAAGTTATAAAATATTTAAATGTAAATAAATGATGAAATTCATTGAAATGAAAACTCTTATGTTTTCTATCGAGTTGTAACGCACTCTTGGTTTCAAATATTTGAATATTATTGCATAATTAAATTATAATTAATATACAGAAGAAAATATAATATATGCAAGTGATTTTGCTCAAATCAGTTGATATCATTAAATACTAAGTTGATAATCATTCATCAATGAAAAGTCAGTCGTGTTGTAATATTGTAATTTTATATAAATGACGACAGAATAATTTAATACGAACAGTAAATAAATTTTATATTTCATACTATCGCAGATATGGCTGAAGCAAAATCCTTTCCATCAGCTATCGTTGACATTTCAGTGGATAACGATATTCCTGAAGATTTAAAAAATCAAGAAGAAATAATAGCATACATGCTAGGGTGTATGACAGTCACTGATATTCCAGGCATAGAAGATATGAATATTAAAAATAAAAAAACTGCAATTAAAATAATAACTGAAGCAAATAAAATTATGATAGCTGAATCATCACAATCTGTGATAGAATTGTACTCTAAAGCTATTGCTTTTGCACCTCTTGGGTCTCAAGAACTAGTTAAAGGATATAGTGACCGCTCAGTTGCATTGTTTAATAAAGGATACTACGAAGATTGTTTGAAAGATATAGAGAGAGCCTCACAAATCGGTTATCCTAATGAATTGAAAACGGAATTATATACTCGTCAAGCCAAGGCTTTATGGGCAATTAAACCAATAATGCGTCCTGAAGTTCAAAAAGCAATAACTAAAGCTCAATGTTGGATGTCAGAAATAGATGAAACAAGTCAACAAAAAATTAAAACATCTTTGAGTTTATTGTTGAAAAATTATTCGCTAAACGCATCATTCATACACTATGACTTTAACAAATTTTTACCATCAACACCTCAAAATAATCCTCAAATAGTGGGAGCTTCCAGTGCTATAGAGCTAAAGTATTCTGAAAATTATGGCCGTCATATTGTTGCTACAAAAGATATTAAAGTTGGTGAAGTTGTTTTTGTACAAAAAGCTTATGCGCTCATTAATTCTCGCCATCTATGGTATAGCTATTGCTGGTATTGTTCGAAACGTACATGGTCTAGTGTTTCTTGCGAGACTTGTGTTCATGTTATTTATTGCAATGAAAATTGCCGAGATAAAGCTTGGAACGAATATCATGATATGGAATGTAAAATTATATCTCTGTTATTGTCAATGGGTCAATGTGAATGGCTTGATTTAATGACTGTAAGAATAACGATAAAAGCAATTAAAGAAGCAGGTTCATTACAAGCACTAAAAAATAATCTTACAAAAATCAATGAAATGTCAGGTATTTCATTACTTTTAACCATGTTCTAAAATAAAAATTTTATTTCGCCAATGATATTTCAGATTCGATTGAAAAAGTTTTAACTCATGGCTTACATGACCACTCGGAATATTCTACTGTTTATTCTTTGGTTCATGATGTTTCATTTAGAGAAAAATCAGAAGTTGAAGGTCTTTTATTAAGCAGTGTATACATTCTTCATTCTTTTGCTTCATCATCTACAGTATTAGGTGATGGGATTAATGACATACGAGACTGTAAAGATAATGAGTGGGCAGTTTTTTTAGGATCGTTGATTTTAAGAAATATACACATTAGCTCATTAAACTGTTTTTCTGTACGCAAATCCACGTTTTTACAAAACTATTTGAATTTTTTTGGTATCCAAGCTTATATAGATTAGTAATCTTATATTATATGAGTTCATCTATTTAAATTTTAAAAATATTGTTTTTAGTTGTCTATGCCATTTATTGATATGAAAAGAGGAGATTCACTTGGGTCTTTTGCAAGTTTTTTTAATCACAGCTGTTTTAGCAATGTGTGCCCCGCACACTATGGAAACATAATGACATTCCGAGTCACTCGACAAGTTAAGAAAGGTGAACAATTATTCATATCTTACGGACCAAATTTTGACGAACTACCTACAGCAAAGCGAAAAAAACAGCTTAAAGATGACTATAATTTTTTGTGTGAGTGCATAGCATGTCGTTATGATTGGAATCCTTCAACTATTTTTCCGTCTTTGACTGTAAGTATTGCTATTGATTGCCGTAAATCATGAGATTGGCTGATTATTTGTATTGTTAATTTTTTTAGAACAAATCTGTATTGACTGAAGTTGAATCAAAGATAAAGGATCTAATACAAAAAAACGATAAAACAATTGTAACAACTATTCAACCTATTTCTAAAAGCAACGAGTTGGATAATAATTTATACATCATAAAATCATTAACTGATCTTTTAAATTTATTCTGTGAAAATTTAAGCTATCGGTCTCGTGAAATGTTATCTTTCAAGGTCTTATTGGAATCTAATTATTCAAATCATGCTGATATTTATAATGACAATGCTTTTATCATAAAAAATATGTAACACTCATTAAACATACTCTTTAAAATTGAATTAGTGAAAATTATTGAATATTTACCATTTGCTAGTGAACTTCGCTAATTTACTTTCAGATAGTAGATAAAAAAATATGTTATATTGTCGGAACCAAACTTTATAAAATAATTACATGTACATAAATTAAACATAATGTGTGGATCGGAATCAATTAAATCTGCTCTGATTACTCTTCTGTTTAAGAGAAACGATTCAAAACGATTAGAAATGATTCAAAACGATTCAATTTTAATACTATATAGATATACATTCATCATTGAATGAATCATTTTGTTTAATCAGGGTCTCTATTCATTTTATATTTAAAAAATGTATTGATACTAAATTAGACAACAAAATATAAAATAAAATATTGAAAGTATTGGAGATAATATCGTTAGAAACTTTGTTTATATCACTGATTAGTGTTTTTTCCAAGAATAAAAAATCATTGTCACTCCTATAGTTTTCTCTTATCCTGTTATTTCTTCTGATTAAGTGATTGAAGCTGACATTTTTTTTTTTTTTTACTTTTTGAATATCGTCCCAAATGGGACGCGTGCCAATTTTTTTATATTCTGGCCTACTATACTGTACCGCATTTGTCTGGGATGTCACAATCACAGTGACCTAAGGAAACCCCCAATGAATTCGGTCAGTGCAGTCGATCGCTTCGCTTGTAACCTTCACCTTGATAGTGAGGCCTAGTTTAAAAATATAAATCAAAACATGAAAACATTTATTCTTAGTCTATTTCTTAACATTTTCAAAACATATAGGTGATACTTTAAAGATTAGTTCGTTAAGGTACTTGACCACCTTGGAAAGCTAAAAATACATTTTTAATAATTTTTTTTTTCAGGCCCTGTATAAGATATCACAATGATGTTTTTTTTTTAAACTTTTATTTGAAGCTTATAGAATACAAAAATACTTGATTTTTTTTTAATTTCACATGTGCATATTTTTAGTTTTTTTTTTTTTTTTTAAATTAAATTGTTGAAAAAAAAATTTGAAAATTTTCAATTGTCTGCTAACTCCAGGATCTAATACAAAAATTAATTAAAAATGAATAAGTTGAATAAATTTTGGCGCAAAAAAAAATAACTTATAATTGGCTATGACGTGATTACATCTGTTGGAGTTGGAGATGAGAACCAATGAAAGTCACACTATTCTCTTGTATTTTCTTTTTGTTGTGATTCTGAAGTAAACATGGATATTTTTTCATTTTTCCGTACGATAGCGCGTCGAAACCGATATAATGTCACTAGCGTTTGAATTTACAGTTTTTAATTTAAAAATTAATCGAGAAATCAATTATTATAAAACTTTTCCCTAAACTTTTCTTACCAACTTTCATTAAATTTTCAAAAAAATTTTAATTGCAAAACATGCAACTTCACTATTATTTAAACTTTAAAATGATTGGGCTTGTAAAAATATTTCGCTACTTTTGATCATAGATGGGGCGACTCAGACAAAAATTTTCTTTTCATCTTCTATCTATGTAACCTTTAAAAAAAAACAAGCCACCGAATTAATAAAACAGCCAATTAAAAGATAGTATTTTTTCAACCTGATAATAAAATATAAATAACATAATTGCTAAATAAAAATCCACCTTTATGCGTAGCTGTTGATGGTGTGTTAAAATTTTTTTGAGCATCGAGCATCCTCTGTTAGCTCCTGTTGTAAATTTAATTCATATGTATGTGTAATGAGAATGTGTGTAACTTAACGATACGATAATAATGTTCTGCATGAAAAATTATAACTAAAAAAATCTACAAACATTGACAAATATACAAGTATGACTATTTATATATTATCTATACTCAATCAATTATTCATTTTACTAACAAAAAATAACTTTTTAAAAATTATTTTTATTTTTTTTCTCGAAAAATGACTTGGCGGCTATTCTATTGCCCACTTATGCCGACTATTTATTATCTATGTATAATTCAAAATTACTATATTAAGTCATTAAACGTCAAATTTTAATAAACTTATTCATTTATGACAATTCTTATAAATATTTCTTACAAAATTAACCTCAATGTCACTGGAAAAAAAAAAATAAAAAAATATCATAACCTAACTTTTTTTATGAGTGTAATGTAGCAGATCAAATTTAAAATTATTAATAAATAGAGTAAATAATTGATAAAATAGAATCTTTCAAAAATGCGCATTTAAAAAATTAATAAGTGCATTTTTTATAAATATTATTTTTTAATAATTTACTCTAATTATTTACAATTTAAAATTTTCTAATGTTGTCTGCATTCAAACATACTTTTTTAAAATGAATATAATTGTAGCAAACACACGAAAATTTTTAAATTACATATAAAAAAATTAAAATAATAAAATTTAAAACAATGCATGTACTGAATTTTGAATTTTCTAACCATGTATTTTTTTTATTTTTATTTTAAAAATATTTTGATTTATTATTTCAAAGTTTTAAAAATTGTCAGATGCTCGCTAACTTTACTATCATTTTTTTATTTTTAATTTAATTACTTTTTTTATCTAAAATAAATTTTACCAGTAAGTTACAACTAATAAACTTATTACTATAGAAATAAAATGGTTATTTATAAATATAAACATTAAAAAATTCAAATGTATATTTTAGATTTATTAAAAAAAACAATAATGGAAAAAAAAGACAAAACGAGTGTTACTGAAAGTTCCAGTGATAAAGATACTTCCCCAAGTAATTCAACAATTGACAATACTCAAGTAGCTGCCAGCAGTGAAGAACAAGTAGAGAATGAAGAACTAACATCTAATGACACAACAAATACTGATAAATTAGTAAACAATGAAACTACTAAAGTATCTACTAGTTCAATTGATACTGCTAATGAATGTGATAAATCTAAACAATCTGATGTTGATTCTTTAGCACCAGTATCTAGTGGATCAAAAAGTTCAAGTGAAATTTTATCAGTTGATGCAACGAAAGATTCAGCAGAAATAATGGATGTACCTAGTAGGACTGATACTGAAATAAAAGATAAAATAGAAGATAATAATGATGAAACAACTGATACATCGGAAACGGATAAACCCAAAACATCAACAGATCGATTAGAAGCGACAGTAGAAGTAGAAAATGAAGCTGAAAATATTTTATTAAAGTCCGCTGATGATAGGGAAAAATCTGAAATTGAACTAGTATCTGTTGATTCCCCGAGTGAGACAACTGATTCAACGGGTGTAGATAAAATGACTGATGATCTTCAGATAATTGATGACAAAGATAAAGACTCGAATGCTTCAGAAACACACAAAGATTCTTTAGTAAGTTCTGAAGATAAACTGACCTTAGTGGAAGTTGATTTAGAAAATCAAAACAAAGAGGACTCAAGTAAGTCATCGGAGCAACCAGAGAATACAGAATTTGTCCAAATAGTTCAAGATAAACAAGATGAATCTCAAATTGAAAGTCAGTCAATGGACGCTGAAGATCCATTTGGTGGAGATGCTCTTGCTGTTGATTCAGAATCACTTGACACAGTGGATTTAGAAGAACGAAATATTAATTTCCAGCAGCTTGGAGATCAAGCAGACAATCTTCAGGATATTTTAAGTGCTAAAGACTCGGCAGATCCTGCTGATAGTAATCAATCATCAGTGCCTGATAATGACGAAACGACAAGTGAATCTGATAAATTTAAATCATCTTCCAAAGAACGTAGAGATTCAGTAGAAAAAGTTATTGAAGAAATTACCATTGAATTGACGAATTCAAGTGACAAAGACGATAGTACTGCTGGAAAAGATGATAAAGTTGATGACAATGACCGAGATAAAGATAAAAAAGATGAAGATAAAACCAAAAGCTCTGGAGATCAGTCATCTGTTTTACCTGGTCAAGATGACGAGCTCTGTATTGTTCCAGACAATACTAAAATAGTAACAGACCAACCGACTGA
Source organism: Microplitis deprimator (assembly GCA_964016945.1). NCBI lineage: Eukaryota > Metazoa > Arthropoda > Insecta > Hymenoptera > Braconidae > Microplitis > Microplitis deprimator. The sequence continues at coordinate 5,534,959 of OZ024708.1, forward strand.
TACAGAAATAACGACTGACAAAATAAATGAAAAAACAATTGGATCAAATGAAAAATCTAAATCACAATCTCCTGAATCCATTGGAAAATTAGTTTTGGTAAACAAAGTACAAGTTAATCAAGAAGCTAGTGATGCTCCGATAATTGCACAGACTGTAACAGTTGTATCAGCATCATCTCTATCCACTGCTGCTACAAATCTAAAAGACAAAGACAGCAAAAAAGATAGTGATCAAGATAAAAACAAAGATTCAAAAAAAATAACAGGGGTTAGAAAAGGATTAAAAGTCGTGGACAATATTATTGACGTAGAAGCTGAGTCTAAGAACTCAGAAGTCCAAGAAATAAGTAGAGTCGAATTTTGTAAGCAGTGTAAGAGTGAAAAAGTATGCAGTCATCAGCTAAAAGTAGGCAATGAGATACACAAATTTTGCTCGTCAGCATGTCAAAGTACGTATGCATCAACAAACAATTTAGCAACAGATATACCAAGTGATGGAGCTAATTCGAAATATGAAAAACGCTGTGCTAATTGTTTATTGATTGTTGAAACAAATGACGAGCGTAATTTATCATGGGAAACAATGGAATTTTGTAACGAAGAATGCTTGGGTAAATTTCAAACAAAGTACGGCAGTTATTGTCGTAACTGTAACGGTAATGTTGCAGCAATGAGTTTAGGTAAATATTGCGTACGTTTTGGATATGATGTACGTCAGTTTTGTTGTTCAACATGCTTGGAAGAATTTAAAAAAGGTCTAAAAGTATGTAGTTACTGTCAAAAAGACATAAGCTCTGGTTCTGATGGTTTTTTGGCGCCAGTTGGTGACAAAGGACAATTTAAAGATTTTTGTACTCAATTTTGTATGGAAAAATATTCTAAAATGAATTCAACAGAACCACCAATACCTGAAAAAAAATCATGCAGCGTTTGTCAGGAGGAAAAAATAGTTTACTGTGAAGTACAAGTTAATCATTTAGCGCCAGTGGCAATATGCAGTGAGCCATGTTTCGCAGCATTCAAATTTGTTAATAAAGTTGATCCAGATCAATGTTCAACGTGTAAAAAATATTTTGATCAAGGAAAAAAGAAAAATACTGTGGTATTTTATCAAAACGAAGCACACACGTTTTGTAATAAAACTTGTCTTAATATATTTATAATAACGCATCGTAAAATAGTACCATGTAATTGGTGTAAAGTTAAAAAATATAATTTTGATATGATTAAAAAAGAATTAAAAAATGGATCAGTCATTACGATGTGTAGTTTAAATTGTTTAACACTTTATCAAGTATCAATGAATGCTGTCTCATCACGGCGCATAAATTGTGATTTTTGTAAAGAATTTTCCCAAGCTCAATATCACTTGACAATGTCTGACGCTACAATACGTAATTTTTGTTGTTACGACTGTGTAATGAAATTCCAAGGACAGTATACTAAGTCACCAATAACAATACCTGGAGGTGATGATCCTAAAACAACTTCAACAGCAACAGTACCAGTACCAACTGGTACACCTAAACGTACGTATCCAGCAAAATATCAAATGCAGATGCAGACAACAGCTAAAAAATCTAATGAAATGGTCAATGTCCCGAGTATAACAATTGCTGGTCAAAAGTCAATGCCTGTGATATCATCAGTTAAAAGTTTAGCTTCTAATGGACAAACTGTTACAATATCACAAAAAAATCCAACGACGATATCTGTCGGTACAAATAATATTGCTAATTTAAATGCTAATGCTACTCAAGTTATTTATAAACAACAAGTAATAACAAGACCAGTCAGTCCAGTTAAAGTTCATAATAAAATGACTCAGTGCAAACCATTGATGCATACAAAGGGTGTTTCAGTAAAACCTCATCCTTGTACAAAATCAACTCAAACTGATGAAATTCCGAAAATTTTGGTTCCTATTCCAGTTCCCATTTACGTTCCATTCCCAGTACACATGTGGAGTTTTCCATTTCCAGTTCCTGTACCATTTCCATTACCAATACCTGTACCTATTTTTATTCCCACAACACGCAATAGTACTAAGGGTATTTTGAAAGAATTGAAAAGGATACAGGATAAAATGCCATCGGATCCATTTGAAGCGGAATTGCTCATGATGGCGGAAATGGTAGCTACGGATAAGAAAACTGACAGTGATTCATCAGATTCAGCAGATGAAAATAATGGCGAAGTTGCTGATGGTAATAATACGCTAGGTGATGATATGTTACAAGAAGCATTAAAAATGACAACAGGTGAATTAGAAGACGCTGCTGTTGATTTAGAAGCTGCATTGACGCCTAATACTATCACAGCTGCCCAAAATTCTACAAAATCAACTGAAGGTAATGCTGCCAGTGATTCTACAGATAATTCGGAATCAGCGGCCATGAATAAAGGAAGAAAACGTGTCATTCCGTTTAATAAAACACGCGGTGGATCTCTTAAAAAAGGACGTAGATCTAGTAGTACTGTCAGTAACAATGCTAATGATGTTGATGTTACTTCGCCTGAAGAATCCATAGCGACAACAACAATAACAACGGGAACAGGAACAACGATAACTAAAACAACAACAACAACAACACCAGCAGCAACAGAAACAGAAACAACCCTAGCTACGATTACTGAACCACTTGAAAAACCAGACGCTAATATGGCACTGAAATATACTTTTGGTGTAAATGCATGGAGAAAATGGGTCGTTGCTAAAAATAATGAATTAGAGAAACAAATATCAGCGACTAAAAAATTAAAATTATTTAAAACAGATCTTTTACAATTGACTGCTGATGAACTTAATTATTCACTTTGTCATTTTGTTAAGGAAGTGAGGAAACCTAATGGGGCTGAATATGCACCTGACACAATTTATTATTTATGTTTAGGAATACAACAATATCTTTTTGAAAATAATAGGATAGATAATATTTTTACTGACACATATTATGAACAATTTACTGATTGTTTGAATGATGTGGCGAAAAAATTTTCTGTTTTGTATAATGACGCCCGTAAGTATTGTTTTATTTATTTAAATAAATAAATATATGAAAGATTAAATATTTATATTTGATATAATCGTTTTTTAATTTTAGAATATATTGTAACACGGGTTGAAGAAGAACATTTATGGGAATGCAAACAACTTGGAGCACATTCTCCTCATGTACTATTAAACACTTTGATGTTTTTCAATACAAAGCACTTTAATTTGACGGTAATTATTGTTTATTAATAAATAATATCGAATACTATAATGATAGGTGCATAACTATTTTTGTTGATTAGTAAAGCCGTTATCCCTTCATTACAAAAAATATCAATCTCTGATCGTTTCATAAATTCATAATTAAACAATAATAATAATAATAACATCACGGTTAAATAAGAGCACAAACAACAGATATCAGGATCTCCTGTTCGAAATTAACAAACTTCACCTAAGCTACTGTGTCAAACTTGTCGTACTCATTGTTGGCATTTATGGAGAGATGAAACAGTCTTTTGTATCTGCATTGGCTAGAATACTAACTTGTTCGTCACAAGTTGAGTTTCTGGCATCGTGGATGCAGAAGGCTGTTATCCTCTGATCCTTTCACACTTAGGCAACGAAATTTAACCTGCTGCGCTTGCTAACAATCTTATTGATGGAGCATCAGTAGAGTCGAACTACCGGGGATAATCCCCTGAGCATTTAAACAAACAAATATTAATGAGATTTGAATTTATCCTAATTAATTAGTTACAAGTATCATTAAACTTTAATTTCATAAATTTATAAGTATACAAAGTATACGGTGACTGTGCCAGTAAATGAACGCTTAATCATTAAGTGAACAGTCGTATTTTTAAATAGTTTAATATAGAAGGATGCAAAAAAATTATAATACAAGTTCTAAAAGCTGTCAATTAAACAGTTATCAAGTGTTTTCTTTATGTAATTGAAAATTAAATAATGTTCATTTACTGCTCATGTTTATTGACTAGATCGATCACTCTATATAACATTAAATAAAATATCATAATAAATAAATGTCAAGTTAATAAACAAATAAATCAAGTTTATATAATTCTTTGATTGATATGATCAATGTAAAACATCAATAGAGATTTGTAAAATTAATTTCAAATAAGGTAAGAGACCCAGTACCCGATCACTCATGTATTTGTATATCTATATTTACTAAATTTTATTAAATAAAGATATTCAAATACATGGGGTAATCGAGTACTAGTTCCCTGATCGGGTACTAAGTCTCTTACCTTAATCCTTCAGCACTCCTGTGTTTTTTAGTGTCTCGCTTGCATTACAGCGACATCCTATAATTTGAATAGCGTCGTGTGAGTAAAATTCTCATAACGGGAGTACTGACGGGTTAATTAGTTAAATAAAATTAAAATATTTATTTTTAATAAATATTAATTTATATTTTTTATAACAGTCAGTAGAAGAACATATGCAGTTATCATTTTCTCATATTATGAAACACTGGAAACGAAATCCAACTGTACAAAATACCGGAACTGCTGTCAAAACTCCTGGTTCACGGAACGTACTTTTACGATTTTATCCACCCCAATCAACTCTAGGTTTGTATTACTTCTATTTTAATTATTAAGTATGTGATTAAATTCAGTAAATATACATAATTTTATTACAGAAGCCAATTCTAAAAAGAAAAAAGTATATGAACAACAAGAAAATGAAGAAAATCCACTGCGTTGTCCAGTAAAACTTTACGAATTTTATATATCTAAGTGTCCAGAAAGTGTTAAAACACGTAATGATGTATTTTATCTACTGCCAGAACGGAGTTGTGTTCCAGACAGTCCAGTTTGGTATTCAACATCACCACTTGCTAAAGAACATCTTGTAAAAATGTTAAATCGTGTTAAAATGGTCAAAGAAATTAATATCGCTCTACTGTCCACATAAAAACTTTATAATTTTATAATTATTGGTTTATTTTCGTTATTTAATTAAAAATAACAAATTATGTTCACTGTAAGTGAATATTATTTAATGAGACGATTAAAAATTACATTAAGCTGACAATTTTTTTTTACTAAAAGACAATTCTTTTTTTTAAATCTTTTTATTATAATAAATCTATAGATTTAATGCCTAATTATTTGTCTCGATCTAGATCAAAATTAAAGTATGTCCAAAACTGTATATACTTATAAAAAGGAAAATGATAAATCTCAATTTCATTATTAAATAATTAATCGTCATTAATAGCTTCCATAATATTTTTTATTAGTAAATAGTATCATTTTTTATGAGCTCTTCTGTAATAACTAGTTTTTAAGCAAAGTATTATACTTTTTTCCGTAATGTACAGATAATCAGTGCGATATTGTGAGAAAAAAAAATAGTAATGACTAATTTTTTTTTTTTTATCAAATGCTTTTTTATAACTCACATTAAAAATTCATACAAAAAAAAAAAAACGAAATACTCTTTTGTACATAGGGTAAAATTATTAAAAGATCTTGTATGCTAAACAAATATCCACTACTATAAAAAAAAAAAAAAAAAAAAAAAAAAAATGATTGATTTTGTGATGTCATTATAATTGGTTGATAAAATACAATGATACTGAAGTTTGCCGATGTCTAATAATTTTTAGATTTTTTTTTTCAACAAATAAATTTAGAAAAAAAAATAAACCAAAAATATGCACATGTAGAAAATTAAAAAAGCTAAAGGTGCAATTTTTGATTTTTTTTTTTTTTACAGTTTCTCGTCTGTAAAAAATCAAAAAATTATTAAACGTCGACTAACTTCAGTATCATTAAAATACATCTTAAAAAAAAAAAAATAAAAGTATGTATGTCATTAAATGTAAGTGAAAACAAATGTTTTAAATACTAAGAACCTTTTTTTCTATCGATTGTTTAATTTTTATTGATAATATTAAAAAAAAAAAAAATAATACAATGAAACAAAATTACGCATTTTTAGTTGGACGAACGAAACCACGTTTACGTTTTAATTTCTTTCTTGATGTCTCTAGGCTGTGTAGTTTCGCATAGGCTTCTGAATAAATAGCTTGTTGTTCTTCCTCAGGAATAGTTTCCCTGAAAATTAATAAGCAGCAGTGAATTAAAATATTCTGCAGTGAGAATTAAAAGTTTATTTTTGAAAATTAATTAAATATAAAAATATGGATTTTTTTTTTACAATTTTATCACATGAATCATAAACTACTGGATCGATTAGTTCACTAAAAAATTTTTTTAAATCAATTAATTAAATTTTGATACTTTTATAACAATTGAAAGTCATTGAAAATTTTTAAAAAGTGGGGGGCACTGTCTGAGAATGGCCTTAAAAATTGATGAAATTATTTATTAAAAATTACACCTGTCAAATTTCATTGAAATTTGATTGCAAAAGTGGTTTCACTGCTTAAGTAAAATTTAATAAACCAACAAATAACAATAATTAAATTTTACCTGTAAATTTTCATAAGATCATATTTCTCCCAAGGCTTAGCACTGACATCGCGTTTCCTCAACCGATTTGCAGTTAATAAACTGAAATTAGCAGACAATCCTTTCATATTTGCTTGTTCCCATTTGGCACTCCAAGGTAATGGTTTCAAAGGCACTATGGTTTCATTAAGAGGAACTGGGGTCCCTTCTGGCAGATATTCCATCTCCATGTCAAGTGGAAAGGTACTAAATTCATTAGGTGCATCTCTCAGATAAAACAACTCATCATCTAATCTTTTTTCAAGCCTTAAACATTCTATTTTTTGAATAGCTGGATCATACATGTCATAGCGTACTTCAACTCCCTGATGATCAACGACATTTCTGAGTATGAAAGCAGCTCGTAAACCACAACCAGTTCGTTGAATACAAATTCCAACAAATCTATTTGATTTTCCTGGAGCATGTGGCTCTGAATAAGTGACAGCAAGTATTGAACCGACATAAAATTCCGGAATATCAACAAATTTTCTCCTTGATAACATGTCTATACGTTCTAATTTTTCTCTCAGATAATTACGATGCTGTGGTGCTGGATCTGGTAAAAACTCGGGATAAATAAATCGATACTCCTGTGGTCCACGATCTTGAGGTTTTGAAAAATTAAATCCGTTATCATTATTTTTATCTGATTCTTTGTCGGTTTCAGTTGTTTTATTTGCTGGTGCTTGAGTTCCAACACATCTTACCTGTTTTCCTACTCATAAATATCAAATTATATTCAATCCGGCATTTCATTTTTAAGGTTATAATTTTAATTGGAGTTTTAAAATGTATATAATAATTTAAAATTGAATAATTATACATCTAGTAATTAAATAACTGATACTCTAAATAATAAACATGTTATACTTTACCTAGGGTTTTAAAAGTATGATAATTTTTTAAAAGATTTTGTGTAAACACTCGTCCTACTGCTGACATTTTTATTTTTTAATCTTTATCTAGAGTGTGAATGTAGCAGAGATGAGACAATTTATAAATTTGAAATAAATAAATTAATTAATTAAAATAATGATATTTAAAAAAATGCGCGTACTGATTTTTAAATTATCTAAGTACGTATTTTTAAATTTTTATTTTACTTACATTTTATTTGTTTATTTAAAAGTTTTAAAAATTGACAATTATCTGCTACATTCACACTCATAGAAAATAACCACGTGAAAATGAGACATTTTTTTAAATGCAGAAGAGAACACGTGACTACTCTAAATGTTGAAAAATTTTAATTGATAAATTTTTTTCAAAAAATAATTGTAAATAATTTAAAATGAATGAATATATTTTAAATAAATTAAAGTAATGAAATTTAAAAAATGCGCGTGCTAATTTTTCAATTATCTGAGTAAGAGTATGAAGTAGCTGACAATTGACAATTTTCCATATTTTAGAGTAAATGAATAAAACGTAAGTGGAGTAAAAAAGGTAAAAATGCGTATTTAGATGAATGCTAAATCCGTACGCGCATTTTTTTTAATTTTATTATTTCAATTGATTTATTTATTTATTTCAAATTTGTAAATTGTCTTATGTCTGCTACATTCACACTCATATCTAAATACGTATTTTTTAATTTTTTATTTTACTTACATTTGTTTTATTTATTCAAAAATTTTTAATTTTCTGCTACATCTACACTCATTAAAAAATATTTTAATAATTCATTTTTATAAATCTATAAAATAAATTAATCGATTATTATTTATAAATATATGAATTCAAAAAAATGGTAACTGTCACGTGAGCTAACGTTTAAATTTTAAATTAAGAATTTAGTGTTTCCATGGTAATAAATTTGTAAACAAAAATATATTTGATAAAAATAAATAAATTCTGTAGAATAAATGATATTTATTTGTTTGTTGATAAGTTAATTCTTATAATTATGATTTTAAAATATTTAGGATGTGTATTGGCTGGTAATGAGGGTGAAAATCGTGCTGTCAGTATTGCTTGGTCGCCAAATAATTTAAAACTAGCAGTGGCTTTGGCAGATAGATCTATTTATCTTTTTGATGAGACAGGAGTTAAGAAGGATCGTTTCTCTACAAAACCTGTAGATTCTAAGGTTTATTCATTTATATTTATTACTTATTACATATTAATTTTAAATTAGAAACATAATTAATATAATATGTATATATTTCATTTTTAGTATGGAAAAAAAAGTTATGTTGTAAAAGCAATAGCATTTTCTCCGGATTCAACTAAAATTGCTGTTGGACAAACAGATAATATTGTTTATGTATATAAAATTGGTGAAGATTGGTAAGTACTAAGTAGTGATTGCAGGAATTCAGAGAGACAAAAGTTAAAATTAAAAAAAATGCTAAGCTACATAGATTTCCCCTGAAAATATTTAATTGTTTTTACTTAATTTTAGTCACTAAGAAAGTATTTATCAATATGATCCAGTAGTTAAAAAAATAAAAATTATGTGAGACAATTTCCTGATAAATTAAAAAAACAGTTACGGAAATTAATTTTTTTTGTTCCAACTTTCGTAATATGAACTAGAAGCAAATTGTCTAGAGACCCGCTCGGCATGAATGTCAGAAAATCATCATGGTATCATAAAGTTGTTTAAAAAATGATGGTATCTTTCTGATATCAAAATAGATCTTTCTGACATTCATGCCGAGCGGGGATGCATGTCATAGACACATCATGAAATTAGACATTTCATGAACTGCAAACAGATCGTAAAACGGTTATTTTGTTACACGAAGTGACTAAAATTTTTAGGCATTTCATGAAATACAACAGGGCTTCAGACAGATCGTGTAACGTTGCAGAATTACATGAAATGTAAGCTAGCATGACATCACAGTTTCTTTTACGAGATGAAATCAGCATGAACAATCTGTTATGAGGGAAGCTGGTAAAAACTGCAATGGTGGACAGGGATACTTTAAATGCTCGTGTAAAGCTTCGGACATGCAATGTACATCTAAAAGATGTGCTTGTAAAAAAGCAAACGTGTTATGTAATAGTAGATCTGATAAATAATTCGAAGTTGAGAATTTTAAATTATTTTGAACTATTTCAAATTATAATGTTATGATATGATACAATATGAAATAGTTTAGATATTTCAAATTAGATTTCTTAATCAGGGGAAGCCCAATTATTCTCAGAAGCCTATTTTACCCCTCTTAGCCATAATTAAATAAATTTCAATTAAAAGAGTAATTAATTTAAGAAATAATATTTTTTTAGGGGTGAAAAAAAAGTTATTTGTAACAAATTCGGGCAGAGCTCATCAGTAACATGTATGATCTGGCCAACAGAGGGTCCAATAATTGTTGGTTTGAGTGATGGAAAAGTTCGTGTGGCTATTTTAAAAGCTCATAAAGCACAAACACTTTATACAGCAGATGCAATGACAATAGCTTTAGCATCAAAGTAATGAAAAATAATAATTATCTATAAATTTAAATTAAATCATAAAAATATTCAAATATTCAAATATTTATTTTAGCGAAAAAAAATCAGGATTTTTATCAAGTCATGCTGATGGAAGTATTATACGATATAATTTAAAAAGTGATGGTGTCACTGAACCATCAGGTAGAATCTTAACTCATGGAGTACCTGCGTATGCTTTAGCTTGGCCACATGATCATATTTGTGCCGGAGGTAGTGACAAAAAATTTATATTCTACGATTCTCACGGTAAAGTAATTAAAACTTTCGATTACTCGCGCGACAATACGGACAAAGAAATAACAGTAGCATGCTGCAGTCCAAGTGGACAAAGTGTAGCTATTGGATCGTGGAATCGAATTAGAATAATTGATTGGAGTCCACGTCGTGCTGTTTGGGAAGAAACAAATACTCGTGTACTGCCAAATTTCTATACAGTTACAGCTTTAGCATGGAGACGAGATGGTTCGCGTTTAATAATTGGAGGTCTTTGCGGTGTCATTGAACAATTTGAAACTGTTTTGAAACGTGCGATGGTAAGAGGAAGTCACGAGGTTGCTTATGTAGGTCCTAGTCAAGTTGTCGTACGATCTTTAAGTGGCTCAAACCGTCCAGTCAGTATTAAATCTTACACAGGAAGTGAGATTGAAGATGTTCGAATTCTAGGCCGTAAGGACAATCATATAATAGCTCGCACCAGTTCAACTTTGCTTATCAGTGATATCACGTTAAATTTACTGAGTGAAATACCATGGGAAGATAAATCAAATAGTGAAAAATTTTTTTTTGAATATCCTGGTGTCTGTTTAATATTTTCATCCGGAGAACTGACAATTGTCGAGTATGGAAAAAATGAAATACTTGGATCAGTAAGAACTGAAGCTGTTAATCCACATGTTGTAAGCGTACGTATAAATGAACGACAGGTTCTAGGCATGCCAGAAAATAAACGTCTTGCTTATTTACTGGATTCTCGAACGGTACGAATCGTTGATTTAATAAACGGATCAACAATAAGTATTATTGGTCATGACGCACGTGTAGATTGGCTGGAGTTGAGTGAAACAGGTCATAGATTATTGTCACGTGACAAAAAAGCTCGGCTGTGGTTGTGCGATGACAAAGGCAGCAGGATATTACTGTTGACTGGAACGGGTTTTGCTTCATGGGTCCCTGGAAGTGATGTAGCTGTTGCTCAGACTGGTGACAAACTTGCAGTTTGGTATAATGTTGACGCACCGGAAGCATCGACACTTATTTCTATACGAGGTGATGCTGTAGATATTGACCGTGATGATGGAAAGACAGCAGTTATTGTTGAAGAAGCTGGTTCTCGTGTGAATTATCCATTAGACGAAGGGTTGATTGAATTCGGCACAGCTTTACATGATAATGATTTTGGTCGAGTTATTTTATTTCTTGAGGATTTGGGCGATAGACCGGAAGCTGAAGCCATGTGGGAAAACGTTGCGCGCAATGCTATGACTGAGAGAAAATTTTTAATAGCTGCTAGATGTTACGCAGCACTAGGAGACGTTGCCTACTCGAGTTTTTTAAAAGATATTGTGAAGATTGGTGAAGAATATCATCAAGAAACGGGTAATGATCCTCTGACAAGTCCTGAATGTTGGGCTAAATTGGCTATTTTAAATGGAGAATTGAAAACAGCAGAGGCGATTTATCTTGAACAAAATGAATTAGACAAAGCATTGGAAATGTATCAAAAATATTGGCACTGGGAGGAAGCTTTGGATTTAGCTGAAAATCGAGACTGGCCTGGATTAAAAAATCTTAAGGATAAACATTTAGCTTGGCTGCTTAACAGTGGGCAGGCAGCTCGAGCAGCTGTGATAATTGAGTCCGATGATCCACGTCGTGCTGTCAAACTTTTTTTGGATGCTGGTCGTGCAGGTCGTGCTGGGCGACTTCTTTTGTCAAACGAATCTCTATTAGAAGACTCTAAAATTACTGATGAGGTTGTCAAAGCACTGAAATCATCAGACTTGATGGAACTAGCAGGAGAAATTTTAGAAAAAACAAATGACACTTCTGGTGCTATCAAGTGTTACCAAGAAGCTGGAATTTTTGCACGAGCTCTAGATTTGGCAAGATCTGTTGAGCCAAATTCTGTCGTAAGTATTGAAAAAGATTGGGGTCATAATTTGGCAACAGCTGGGCATCATGACGCAGCTATAAATCATTTTATTGAAGCTGGTGAAATAGCATCGGCTTTGAATTCAGCGATAAATGCACGACAGTGGCGTAAAGCCCTTCAAATAGTTCAGGTAATTGACAGCGAGGATCCAGCAATTCAAGAAAAATGTCATAAACTTGGTGAATATTGTGCATCAAATGGTGATACCAATTTAGCTGAGAATTTATTTTTACGCGCTAAAGATCCAAAACGTGCTATTGAAATTCATATAAAAACAAATAACTGGTCGCGAGCTTACAAGGTTGCGATGGAACACATGGAGTCTACAGAAGCCGTTAAAGTTTTAACAGAACATGCTGAAAAATTACAAGAATCCGGTAACTTTCGTTATGCTGAAGCATTGTTTGTTGCTATTGGTGAGTACGACGCAGCTATTGCGATGTACCGTCGTGCTGGTCATCGGCATGACATGATTCGGCTGGTTGCTGAATATCGTCCGGATTTATTGAAAACTACTCATACATATCTAGCACACGAATTGGCGGCAGCTGGTAAAGCTCGTGAAGCTGAAGAACATTTCATTGGAGCTGAAGACTGGAGAGGGGCAGTGGCTGCTTACAAGACAGCTAATTTATGGGAAGATGCTTTAAGAGTTGCTAAGCAGGCATCTGGTGATACTGCAGCTCAGCAAGTCGCGCTAATGTGGGCACGTACTCTAGCACCGGAATTGGGCGCTCGACTTTTGATCCGACTTAATTATTTTGATCCATGTCTACTGATGGCCTGCGAGGCCAATCTATTTGATTGGGCACTCGAGGCTGTGAGATACGGAACTCCCGAACAGCAGCAAGAAGTTCATTACAAGTATGCTATGGCACTGGAGGATGAAGGAAAATTTGCTGAAGCAGAAAAAGAATTTATCAGAGCTGGAAAAGCTACTGAAGCTGTACAAATGTATATTCATACGAGAGACTGGGATGCTGCGGAAGAAGTTGCTCAGTCAGTAAGTCAAGAAGCCGTGGCGCAGGTTCTGGTTGCCAGAGCTGCTGAAGCTGTTGATAATAAAGATTATGCGTTTGCTGAGTCACTTTTACTGCGAGCTCATAAGCCTGAAATAATTATTGATCATTACAAGGTTTGTTATTTATAATTAATTAATTAGAGTTATATTTGGAAGACGGGGCACGATGGTCCATCCCCAAAATTTACAAAAAAAAATCATTGTTTTCATTAAGTTTTCTTCATATGTTTGATATATTTTTTTAGAGTGAAACGAACTACCTGGGGCATGACGGCCCATTCCTAAAATTTTACAAAATAAAAAAAAAAAAGTTTAAATAATATAACTAGAAAATTTTAAGAAATGAAGTTAATTTCAAAAAAAAATTTTTTTTTTGTATAAAAAACAAATTAAAAAATAAAAAATTTTTTAAAATAATTTTTAAGTATAGGCCGTCTTACCCCGAAAAGAAAATTTTTTTTTATCAAAATAATTGTAAAATAACATGAATTTTTTAAAAATATGAAGATGATTAGTAACCGGTAATCAAAATCCACAAGAAATACTCGTTTACGTGGGCCATCATGCCCCGGTCTCTCTTACGTGTTTTTTTTATTTAGATATTAAAGTTTTTAAATTAATTTTCAGTCAGCAGGAATGTGGTCAGAAGCGATGCGAGTTTGCCGTGAGTATCTTCCAAGTCATGAGGCAGCTTTTCGTCGTGAATTAACGCACAAAAGTTCCGGAATAGATGGAACAAGTAGTTTAGATGAAGCAAGACGTTGGCTAGAAACCGGAGAAGTTCGTACTGCGTTAGATATTTTAATAATCGACGCATCACGTCCAGCATTAATCCAAGCAGCAGATATTTTATTAAATCAAGCAGATCCTGAAACGGCTCTTCAAGTTGGTGGTGAACTGGGTTCTAAACTAGTTGTTACAGGAGAACACGCATTAGCAGCTCAGGTTTATCTTCAAGCAGACAGAATGAAGGAAGCTATTAATGCACTAGTGTCAGTTGGAGATTGGATGAGAGCTCGACGGATTGTTCATGAACTTGCACCAGACTTAGAATCTTATTTAGATGACAAGTATCGCGAGAGTGCACGAGACAATGCCATTTCTATGACTGATAGCGATCAAAGTGGACGAGGAGAACGTGATGCTGATAAATCTTTAGAAAATCTTGCTCGTAAAGGACAATGGATCCAAGTGTTTGAAATAGCCAGCACATTAAATACTGAAGTCTTACATAAATATTTAGCACAACGTGCTGCTCAATTACTTAAATCTGGAACACCAGAACCAGCTTTGCAATTATATTCACAATACGGAGCACCTCCTATTGCCCAGTACCATAATCTTTATTATCGTTTAGCTGAAATGATTTTAAATTTGTATGAAGGATCTCCCGAATCACGATACACACGTTTATCACAGCTACGTACTTTTTTACTGGGTCTTACAAAACAAATAGAAGGTTCGTCAGCAAGTGAAGAAAAATTTGGAAGATTACTCCAAGCTACTCATTACTCAGCTGTAAAATGCGCTTGCCAGTTGTTTCCAAATCTTGCTAATCTTGTTCCCAAGACATCAGTCTCTCTTCTGAGATACTCAGACGTTTTACTCGCTGATCGTTGTTACTACGAAGCAGGAGTTGAATTACGTAAATCTGGATCACACAGCGAGGCTTTTGTCTTCCTAAATCATTTTTTAGATCTCGAAGAATGCATAGAAGAAGGTGATGGAAGTATTTTAGATGTTGATGATCTTCGAATTACTGATTTCCCACTAGAAGTTCCCCTTCCTGGGACACTCAGTCTGACGCAAGAAGAGCGAGAGGATGTACGCGAGTGGGTGTTGGCTGTGTCAATGGATCAGAAAATTGAACAGGGTCTGCCAGTTGATCAGCGAGGAGTCTACATCGGGTCTCTCACCTGTCCTGCAAATGGTTCAGCTGCACTACAACCTTGTGCTTTAACTGGATATCCAATTCGTGCTTCTGTTGTCAGGTTTGAAGGAAGTAATCGCGTTGTTGATCGCGATGATTGGAATAAACTGATGAATGCTGCACGACAAGCCCCCTCTGAATCACCACTCAATGACGTCTTAGTCTTTGTACAAGAATGGTGTGGCTCATTACCTAGTTTTACATTTTAATTTTTTTTTATTTACTGAAAAATTACAATCTATCCCAGGATATTAATTACTTTAGATGTCGTAGGTTTTTTATTGACCATCCAGTGATGTTTTTTTTTAGTTTTGACAGGAAGGAAATCTAGAGGTTTGAATATTTTTAATCACTTAACTTCTAAGCTACGGTCCAGTAGTTTAGTTGCTAGCTTATTCGGATGTTAAGCCAATCTTGTGTAGTGTTTGGTGCTGTGACACTGAACTTCCTTGACGGTCATCATATGGAGGTCTCTATGCAGGGTGTTTTTGGATACGTACCAGGGTGCGTTGACTATTGATCTTAATGTTTTTGACTGGAATCGGATGATTTCGAGGTTGTTGTACATTTTAATTAATACATTTTAAATTTAAAGTCACCAATATTATTTTATATTTTTTTTTTATTAAAATCAGACCGACTCTGTTGTCAAATATTCAATATTCATATTTCAATGTACACTTACTACATAAAATAATAATAATAAAATAGTTGTATATAATATTAATAATAATATTTATCTTCTACGTATAACAAAAAAAAATTTTACTTGCATCAATAATAAAAAGACTAAAAATCATGCACGCCCCAATTTGAATCGTAGTCAATAATTCAATGCATTTTTCCTCATTATTTTACTAATTATATTTATATTTAATTATATAATATATTTATAAGATGTATATAACATTACATATTTATATGTGTGTGAGATAATTTCGTCGCATAATACAAATTAAAAAATAAATTATTGTAATAATAATATAATATTATAAAATTATGATAATAATTTATCGGTTGTCTTTTTTTATTAAACAATAACCAATTTCTAATATTTGATTTAATAACATAAAAATAAAAATAATTAAATTATCGTTACAACTGTGTAATCCTGAATACCGGACCAATTCGTAAAAAAAATCTACGCAAGACAGATCGTGGTTCAGGTTTAAGATCAAAACACATTACTTCACATAATAATGGATAACAATTTGCTGCATGTACGGCAAAACGATTATCACACATTTTAAGAATTCTATTAAGTAGCAGTAATAAAATAGGTGTCCATGCATCACGATGAGCTTCATTTGGTAAAGCTAAAAAATATTCTAAAGCTTCACGTGATATTTCAACTAAATGAGACTCGACTGTAGACCAATTAGTACGATGTGTTTCGTCATTATACATTTTAAAAAGTATACGGAGTGCACATGCAAGTGATTGTGTCTCTTGTTTCAGTAAATTTGGTTTAACAGTACCGCGAAAACCAGCTTTCCAAAGAATATTGCGTTGCTCATTATTAACATTAAAGCTTTTAGCGAATCTGTGTGATCTCAAAAGACAATCAACCAGTTGTAGAAGATGTATAGTTGTTAATAAACAATACATTCCTTGTTCTTCTTTTTGTTCACTGCCTGAGCCATCGATACCCGAATCACTTGATCGTCCATTCAACATATCGGCTTGTGCTAGAGCTAAATTTTCTTGATCCTCTTTACGTGATGTGGCGGGATAAAATATAATATTGTCAATAGTCTGAATTAATTCTAATTGAACTACACATTTTATAAGCAATGATGAAAATAATCGTGATCGCGGTAAGTCATTGTTATTGTTGTTATTGTTGTTGTTATTATTAAGACTTTGTGTACTCTGACTACGCTTCAATATTCCCACATGATTATCATTGTCTCCGGTGATAACATCCATATCAGATTCTTTATTTGTTGACGGGGGTTTCCACGTCAGTAGCACTGACGGTAAAGTACTTTCGAAAGTGTCGAGAATACAACGAGTTGTTTTAGTCCAAGTTTCTTCGTCAAATTTAATACCATTGCTTATCACGAGATTTTCAAGGCAATTGGTACCAGAGCGAGCCAACTGTTCATTGTCCTGCTGAACACACCATAGTAATTGGGAATAAAGTTGACCAAGAAGAAGTGGACCTAAAATATCGTAGAATTGAGAAAATACGTCGACAATTGCATAGAGCGCGTGATTGCAAGTTGTGGTCATCCATTCAGCTTTCTGAAATAAACATCAATTATTAACATTAATTAATAATTATAAACTAAAATATGATGCTAAATCGCATTGGTATGAAATTGGCTGTTGCGACTGGGAAAACAGGCATTTAAACTCAGTTTCAATGCAGGTGATATGATAATATATTATTATTTACCTCTGTATGTTGTTCTGGAAGTTTCATATTATCAAAAATACGAAATAGTACTTGAAATAAATCTTTCCACCAGTGAGGTTTAAATGAAGCACCGTGTGTTTTAACGACGTCAAATAGTACAGTTAATGCACGTGTTCGTACATCAAGTTTACATCTGCTGACAACACAAGATAATTCAAATAACAATGGAAACCAGCCTCTCACCTGTTAATAATTATAGTTTATTAATTATTACATTCAATTAAATATGATATATAGAATGGGTACCGCGACTAGTTGCTCGCGGGAAAGACAATCGCGACAAAATAACCGTGAATATTAAGGCCATTCTCAGACAGTGCCCTCCACTTTTTAAAAATTTTTAATTAATAGTAATTTCCCCGAGATATAGAATTTAAAAAAAATTACTTACAGTTGATATCAATTGGAAGTTAATCAAAATTCGGAAAATAAATTTCAGTAAAATCTTCATATCAATTTTTTAATTTGAATTTTCAAATTTTGTAGACTAAAATTTATTTTCCGAATTTTGATTAACTTCCAATTGATGTCAACTGTAAGTAATTTTTTTTAAATTCTATACCTCGGGGAAATTACTTCTACATTGTCCTTTTTTGCAATTAAATTTTCAATTTTTTTTTAATTAATCAATTAAATTTTAATATGGACATGACAGTTTAAAGTCATTGCATATTTTTAAAAAGCGCGGAGTACTGTCTGAGAATGGCCTTAATTATATGAAATAAATTAATGTTGTGTTCTTGTTGAATGTCTTTGATTAATTTATATAGATTATTATCATTAATATAATTTTGCCTACGTGTCCAATGTTACAGAACCCATGGAATTAAATAAAATAATTTCTGAACATACCCATGATCGATCTTCCTCAGATACCATTCCACTGTCGTCCATCATACCCTCGGCGAACATCTGAGGATTGGCATCGATATACGAGGCGCTAGTGCGTATCAGTCTTATAGCTTCCATACTCGTATCCGGAAAGGATGCATTGCAAGCAAATTCACTTAGGCACTTAACGGCATCTTGAAATGAGTCTACCATAATACTAAAATCCTTAGCATATAAATCATTTATTATTTTCCCAGTCATAGTAAATGCCAAATCAACAACTGATTCATCACGATCACTAGCTGCATGATGAAATACACTAAATATATTTTTCCAACCTGACCGTATATTTGGTGCTTGTGAATTAACTATTTGAGCTACACATCTTACAACCATGTCACGAATAACTGGTGATCGATTTTTTTTCATAATATGTTCAAATGGTCGTAAAAATTCTTTTTGAAATCTAAAATTAGCAAATTCACCCTTTTCAATAAATTTTGTTGCCAATTGTCTTAATGAATCAACAGCAAAAAATGATATATTTTGTCGTGGACTACAACCAACACGATCAAAATGATCACCAACAACTTGCCATATTCTTGACCACTGCAATCTAATACGGCCCATATTGTAATAAGAAATTTCAACAATTTTAGTTAGTGAAAACATTCGTGGCTGTGATGGATGAGAAAGTTCTTCAAGTGATACTTGACACAGAGCCTTTACAAATTCTACAATAGCATCACCGTCAAGTCGTATCGATCCAGTAAAAATTCTATCAACAGCAACAACAACACTCTGTGAGCTTGTTTCGCCAATTGATTCTTTAACACTCGGATCAAGTGAACTTAAATTAAGACTATTTGATTGATGCGAATTATTGTGGGTTAAATTTGTAAAATTATTTAGCGGTAATGGAAAATATGGTTTTGATGGTGGACCCAACAACTGCGGTCGTATTCCCGTGCCTATTAATTGAGCAAGTTCTAACTGTGAAATACATTTTACAACATCCAGCCACGAGCTGCCTAAATAGTTGCCGTCTGTATGAGCAATCGTAATTAATGTCTTTATTGTATCAATATTCTTGGCTTTCATTTCAGTTATTGGAGAATTTGCCGTAAGAAGAGTGAACCTCGCCAGTGCTTGAACGTAAGCATCGCGTTCCAGCTGTTAATAATAATTATTATTATAATTATTTAATAAATCAACTACTTAATAATAGAGGTGTGCAAATATTTGAATTTACGAATTATTCGATGTTCGAATAATTTGTAAATTTTTAAATTATTTGAAAGTTTATGATTTTTGGTTCATGACATTGCTTATTTTATTGTTCTCATTATATCCCACATTAATTTTAGAATCAAATAATTAAAAATTTCCAGACAAAAACTTATGATAAAAAAGTGTGAAATTTTTTAATTGTTTTATTTAAAAACTATATAAAAAAGTACTCAAGAAAATAAAAATTTTAAAAGCATATTTAAAACTGCCTAACACTTAAATTTAAAAAATGTTAACGATCTCTACGGAAGCATTAAAGTTTAATAAAATTGATATTTATTATACTTTATATTAGCTTATTTATTACGATAACCACTGTTATTGAAAAATGAAATTTCATTTAAGTATTCTTTAGGTTGAAGAATTAAAAATCATTTAATTGTGTAAAAAGTTAAAAAATGACTTGTAAACTACGAATTATATTAAAGCTTCAGAATAGAAACAAACTATTCGAAGGATTCGAATTATACAACAAATTCAAATAATTTAAAAAATTATCAAATAATTCAAAAATTCGCACACCCCTACTTTATAGTAAATATTAATTACCGTCATATGAAAAATACAAGCTATACGAATAGCACATCGTATACCATCTAAACATAATGATGCTATTTCTGGATCATCGCAATCCTGAAGCCCGACAGAAAAGGCCGCGAGAAAAGGTGTCCAGGCCATTTTAAACATTGGCCGAACGTGTTCCAGGTGTTTTGCGGTTGTAAATGGCGCTTGGACATGACTAACAGAGTCCATTAAATTTTTTGCTGCCGTTGATATCAATTCCATCTCCATATTCCACAATAGCCGACGTTTCTTTTCACTTGATATAACTAGTGATTTTTTAAAAAATAATTTTAAATTTAAATGTATTCAGATATTAATTGTCATTTTTTTTACCTTGTTTGCCTGGCCTATTTGGATGTGACTTCATTTTTATTTCATTACCAGCAATTTCATCATAAATTTTTGATAAATATTCTTCAGGTAAATCTTCATTATCACTAATCCGTCGATTTAATTTGATATACTGCTCTTTTGTCATTTTATTTTTAACTTGCGGTGAATGTAAATCCGTTGTAAGCATAATTATTGAAAAACCTAATACGTAAGCTGTATCAGCGCTTGTAAACAGACCATTGCTATTTAAAAGAAAAACAAAATAAATAATTAAGCAATTAAATTAATAAATATTTAAATAAAAAAAATTACTTTGGATTGCACTCGCAATATCGACTAGCAAATTTTTCCATAAGACGATCAATTTTTTGAGCTTCACCAGGCAATCGGAAGCCCTCAAGAAAATATCTCAGTGCAGTGACTAAATCTCTGTTAGCAAAATCCATTTGATCGATATAATTATACATAACTTGATTATGATTATGATCACCAAGAAAATCACCGATTGCTGTTTTATCTAATCGTTCATCATTATGAAGAAATCTTGCAACGTCATCAGGCGCAGTGCCCAATAAATGTTGTTCCTGGAGATATTGAATTCCTTTGCTGGGTTTTCTATTAAACATATCAATACCAGCTTCCCACACTTCTTTTTGTTGCTTCTGAACTTCAAATTGTTCTGGTGAATCTGGCATTTCTTTTATACCAATAAGACTAGAATTAGCTGAAGACAAACTTCCAGCGCTGCCATAACGTGGTAAAGATGGTTGACCTAATGGTGGATCTGGTGGTTCTGTCGGCAATTGTTGATCAACAGGTACCCCAGGATTAACATACAGATCTCTACTCCATTCAACCATACACTTTAAAATTGATACTAAACACTCTAGGCCGCGTATACGCATTGATTTTTCTTGATTAGGAGAAGCTCCAAGCTCTAATGCTTGACGACCTTGTGCTATTTTTGATAAATCATTTACCAGTCTAAAAATTAAATTTTATTAAACTAAATAATAAGCTCTCAAGTAATAAATTTGAAAATAAATAAATTACAAGTTATCTATATTATTAAGAGAATAAGGAAAATTTTGTTCAAGCTATATGATAAAATAAGTTAATGTTATTAAATTTGGTATCGTTAGAAAGGTCTTGACTAGGATTTGTGCCTTTTCATGGTTCAAACTCTTTTTTATTACCAAGTATCGAGATAAATAAATTTATCTATATCATTCGAATCACATTTAAATTACGCGGGAAAAAAAGACGATCGTATTTATTTTCTTTAAATAAATTAATATTTTAATTATTCTGTCACTGAATATCACTGAATATATATAACTATTATATATATAATTAAGAGAAAATAAGAAAAATTTAGTCTATGCCATGTCTTCTATGATAGTAAAAATTAAACAGATTTAATTTGGTACCAGTGAAAAAAAATATATTAGACGACTAATAAAAAAAAATTAGACCATGTGTAGATTTTTTTTCAAGAATTCCATGATTATACAATCATCGAAATCAATAAGTTTGCGAGTTGATGATGAGATTTGTCTCATTAAATTTAAATGATAATAGAAATAAATAAAAGATTCTAGAGTAAATTTTAGAGCAGAGATTTAAATAAACAGTTAAATTCAGATCATATTTTATAAATTTGGTAGTAATACTCTGGCAGTTACGTAGTGGCTGTAGGTTTCTTGTTATTATTATTTTACCTTTCAAATAAATTAGCAGCTGCAAGATCGCAATCATAGTTTACGTATATATCAACGACACTCTGAGCATCGCCACAAATTCTTGTCAATGCATGAATCACCATCCACTTATGCTCAAATGAGCTGCTTGAAGTCTCAAGTATATTCATAAATATTTCTTTAAAGAACACTTCAATTTGCATTTTCAAATGGACTTTAAATCGCGCCAATAGAGCAAGAAATAAAGCCAGTGATAATTCAAATACTTCAGGTACTGACGAAACACCATTTTTTGATAATGCTACACATAAATATTGCTTTATTGCAATAACAAACATTTCATTCGATCGTAAAACTGGACCAGCGTTTTGCAAAATACCCAAAAGTAATTGTAGCGATAGTATTTTAGATCTCAATTCATGTGATCTAAAAATAAATATATATGTATTTAATATTTATTGATAAATTTACGGATGTTAATTTATTGTGCTGCAAATACTTACTTGGGATCAGGTGTACCATCAGGTAATGGTTTCATAGATAATTTACAAAGAGCACGAAAAACAAGAAAAGCATCTTTTTGAAGTACATGCGTAAATTTAGCTGTGACCATATTGTCATTTTCATTTGCTGTTTCATCCGTATTGTCATCAGTAGGTATATGATCAATACTTGGCTGCTCTTCAGTTGTTGTTGTCTTAATACTGTTGTCTTCTGGCACAACATTATTGACAATATCATCCAAAATCTCACCAACAATTTGATGTGCTTCAAACGATGAAGTTGTATCATTAGATATAGAAGTAGTAGTAGTATCGACAATTGATGAAGTCTCACATTCAGCTTCAACTTTAGGTGTGATGAGCGCTTCTGATTGTTGAGGTGTTTCACTTGTTCTTATTGCTTCCTCTTCCTATTTTAAATATTAAGAAATACAATACCTCAATTAAATAAATAAAATAATAATAATACTGTTAAAAATTTTCCTTTAAATTAAAAGTAAATTCTTTTAAGTTATTAACAAGTTCAAATCAGTCAGAAATATAAAATATATATATCATTATAAAATAACTTATTTATATAAATTCCATCATGAAGACAAATGCAATAGTTAAATTTCTATGAAATCTACTAAGTTTTTAAAAAGAAAAAAAAGAAACTTACTGCTTGTGTTTCCATACGTGCAAAAATAACATTTATCATTTGTGTAAGCGTAGCACGTGCAGTAGTTTGATTAACTAAATTTCGTGATGCCAAATAGACATTATAAACAGTACGTATAGTAAGTAAAACAGTTCCTTCATGTACTTCAACATGTTGACTTGTCATTACAGTCAACAATGCCTTTATTATTTGCAACTGTACACCCTCATCAGTTTGCGGACCCATAAAACAACTGCATATTGTTTCGACAATTCGTACAATCAATAATTTGTTTGGATCCGTTGAGTCTGGTACATTACCAGTCAAATGTCCATAAGCTATGAGCTTTTGTAGGCAATCCAATGCCGTAACTACAATACGTGGGGATTTACTTTGACATGCTAACTCAAATGGAAGAAAGTATTTTTCAGCTGATATGACATTTGAGTCATTTCTCGGTTGAGGCAACGCATTTGAAACAGTCTCTTCTCCTTGAACATTTGGTACCTCTTTAATTTCATTCCGTAAATCATCTGTCGAACAAAAATAAAATAATTAATAAATATTGTTTATTTAAACAAACAGCTGTTAAGCAAAACAAGACAATTAATTTAAAAATACAAAAATAATAATTATTTATAATTTTACCCAATGCAGATTCGCATGATTTTCGTAATTGCGATAAATGTGATCGTTTGACATCTTTATCAGCGAGAATCTTTTCTAGTGCTCTTACTATAAACATTTCTCTAGTTTTAGAATTATTTCGCATTGTCATTAGAAAACCCAATCGACTTAAATAACATTTAGCCTTAAAATTAAGGCATCCAGAATTACTGATTAATTTCTACTGAAAGTTCTTGATTTACTGCTGCTGCTGCTGCTACTGATGAAGATGATAATTTTAAGATGAGGTTATTAATGCTTCTGTCACTATACATTGATAAAATTATCATTTTTTATTCTTATTCTTTATCATATATTTATTATTGATAATCACTGTCACTAGTTTTGAAAATTTAAACAATGATAATTTAATTACATTGTTAAATCCAAAGGGCGTTAATGTCTTTATTTTTTTTTATTTAAAAATTATAGAGATAATTTAATTTATGTTTAATTATTAATTATTTATTTTTTTTGTAATCAATAATTTTTTTTTCTTTCAAAATAAATCTTTGGAGATGCGGTACCTGGGTAGTACGAATATTATTCGATAATTTTTTATATTACTGACACATTCTAGTGATGATGTGAGTAAAAAGATAGCCACATTATAATTTTGACGTAGCTCGAAAATATATATATGTATGTCAAATAAAACAGGTATACACCTACACGTACACATACGTATGTACTTATATACATGTATATATTGATGATGAATAAAGAATACATAACCTAGTATTTTAAAAGTTACTAAATAAATAAAAATTAAAACCCTAGACCCAAAATGACAGTAAAGTTTAGCGGACAATTTTTAAAATTTTTAAATAATAAAATAAAATGCTTATAAAATAAAAATAAAAAAATGCACGTTTAGAAAATTCAAAAATCAGTATATGCTTTTTTTTTAATTTTATTATTTTAATTATTTATTTTTTTTATATGTAATTAAAAAATTGTATGCCTGCTACATTTACACTCGTAGATTCAAATTATTTAAAAACCGGATGACAGTAAAATTTTAATTGATACTTATTCAGATATAATTTGATATTTAAATAGATTAAAAAAATGAGTTAAATCATATATAAATATTTATAAATTTAAATAATTATAACATTTTAGTTGACCTCTTTATTGAGAACTGGACTAAGCAGGAAAGTTGATTACAAGTGAATAATAAATTCATACATGGCATTCCACTTAATCATTATTTTTTAAATTATTCACTAATTACGAAATAAGATATTAATAATTACGAATAAATGTTCATGGTTACTATTTTATCCATTCACATTCTTGTTTGCATAAAATTAATTAAATCCATTCATGATATTTTAATAAACTGGTTTTTACTATAATAATTATTATAAAAACTCATTAATAAGTAATATTTTCTTATATATCTTATTGAATATTATATTCTTTATTTGCATATATATTTTACAACTTCCGTTTTTTACAGTTTTTTTATTCCTTGTTCTTAGTTTATTTACTTATTTACATTGATTGGTATCATTCATCTCTTATTGAATATTATTTAAAATTAAATTTTAAAAATGATCCCCAATCCCGCGCAAATTTAAAATGGAGGGAAAATTTAAATAATCTATAATTTAAATGTTCGCATTGAAAATTTTTAAAAATATACTATCATATAATTACTTAATGAATGCATTATTTACATACTAATAATTATAATGTATGAATATTTATTTATTAATAAAAAAAAAAACATTGAATTATGATGATGCAAATAAATTTAAAATTAGCGCAATAATTCTGCGCATCTAGCAGGATTGAAACATTCGTAAGAAAAAAAAAATAATAATTTAATTTTTCTAGTAATTAAATTAGTGTTACTTATCTCAGCTGAGATTATACGTACGTGATAACGAAAATAATATTTTTAAAGACAATTGATAGTTTGACAATTGAATTTAAATAAATAATAATAATGGAAAATGAACCTTTGTATTCTAAAGATGATAAACCACCACCTTATTCAGCGGCTACTGCACCATCAGG
The DNA here is from genome assembly GCA_964016945.1 of Microplitis deprimator. Classification (NCBI taxonomy): domain Eukaryota; kingdom Metazoa; phylum Arthropoda; class Insecta; order Hymenoptera; family Braconidae; genus Microplitis; species Microplitis deprimator. The sequence continues at coordinate 5,560,981 of OZ024708.1, forward strand.
TTAATTTTTACTATATTCAATTATCCACTTACATTTTATTGTTACTTTATTATTCATTACTGCAATATCATAAATAATTATAATTAATAAAAAATTGTTAAGACATGAGACATAATATTAATTATTTAAAACTTTTTTTATTGTATACTTTTAAGCTAAATAATCATTTTTTTAAATAATTTATCGATACTTTTTTGCAATGACAGTTGATACGTTTTTTTCATCTTATCACGCAATTATTAATTACCTCATTAAAAATAAACAATACTACCAGATCTTTGTGGTATTTTTTTTTTTTTTTTTATTACTGTAATTACTTGAAAAAAATTACATAGTTGTATAATTTTTATTACATTGTATTAATGATTCTGAAGTTCGCAGACAATTAACAATTTTCGTATTTTTTTTTAACAAATAAAATATAAAAAAAAAAATCTAAAAATATACACATGTAGGAAATTTAAAAGACTATAAGTGCAATTTTTTTAAATATTTTTTTTTTTAATGTATTGTTTTTAAAAAAATTTTTAAATTATTAGACGTTGGCTAACTTCAGTATCATTGTATTAATTGATTTAATTCTCAATATAATTGAATAAATAATAATTAAAGAATTTTTTTTTTCATGACAATCAATTATTGATAAATAGTAGGACCTTCTTCATGGCAACCACCACCTGGTTATTATCCAAGTGATGGAATTCCATATCAAAATTCATCAATTCCATCATATGGAGCTACAACGACTGTTATTGTACCAGAAATAATTCTTGTTGGAGCTTGTCCAGCTTGCAGAGTAAATATATATTGTGTTATTGATTATTTTTATTATTTATTGTTACTATAAATATATTTACTTATTTATTTTGATTAATAGGTTGGAATCTTGGAAGATGACTACACGTGTTTAGGATTATTTTGTGCAATTTTCTTTTTTCCACTGGGAATTCTATGCTGCTTGCTGTTAAAAAATAAAAAGTGCTCTAATTGTGGAGCTTATTTTGGTTAATCAAACAGAAAAAAATAATTATTCCACTGAATTAAATTTTTTAAGCTTTACATTATGAATTTAATAATTATAATTTAAAGGTGATATTAGTTTAATAATTGATAATGTTATTCTAATTGTTATCAATTATCATACAGTCGACTACTTATCATGGGCCTGGTTTAGGGGACGTAGGGGAAATTTTTCTAAGAATTTCCGTTTTTCCACTACCGTGCGTTTAGTTTTGTTCGCGAATACCCGTTATAAGCCTGTTTTATTTTATATCATTTTAAACGTCATATTTACATTTTGTTACATACGCGACTTTTCCGATTTTCCTGCTGCTTATAGCGCTAAAATAAATACTTATCTCTTTACACTAATAATAATTATAATGCAAAAAATTATAATGATAACGGTATTGATTACAGTAATAATTAAAGAAATAATTTTAGTGATGAACTTAATGCTCAATAAAACTTTTCAATTGTAACAGAAGCTTTGAATATAATTTATAATTACAATTATGAACAATAGATTATATTTTACTTAATAATGATTAAATTATTATACGCGAAACATAGATAGTAAATTTTCATCATTAATTTGTCTATTTTTCCTATTCTTAGTTTATAATTTTGATAATTTTAACGGAGGCTTATAATGAGCTCTCTGGTACGAAATTCCTTAGAGTGATTAAGTGGGGGAAGTTTTTTGGGCTCTAACTCCCAATTAAGGGGAAGAGGCTTATGAAGGGCAGGTTTATGACGAGTAGTCGACTGTAATATGATTCAAGTTTAATAATTTTTTTTTATATATACGATTGCTTTAATGTTGTTATTATATTGAGAAAAATGATCAAAACTTAAATTAATTACTCGATCAAGTATTTATGAGTGAATTTAATTGAAACTATTATTTGATATAATTTTTTTTCCCTAGAAAGTATGAATTTAAAAATTACGTAATAATTATTGAATGTTTATGAATGTTATAAATGTTTATGCATAGTTAATGGTTATAATAAATGATATTTTATTTTACATGTGATATATTTTCAATTTAGTTTCATACCCTTATGGATAAACATAACTCGCCCTCTGTTAAATTACACTTTGCGAATAATAAGCGTTTTTATTAACTTATAATGCTTGTTAACGTGTAATGACCTTGAGATGTTATCAACAATTTAGAAACTTTTGTTCCTTAATAAGGACTAATCAGTAAAATCATGAGGTTATTGTTACTTATATTCAATTTTGATAATTTACGCACTCGTTTAAATACATTGACTTGAGTGATAATTTATTAATTTCCTTCTTTCAATTAGTTTAATTCATTTTTAATTAGGCAATGGTAAAGTATATAAATAAAAACAACTTTTTTTTTTTACAATAACGAGGCTAAAAATGTAACCGTTGTTTGTATACATTTTTAAAAATGAAATTTAGTTACATAAATTTAACTTTATTATTATTTACATAAAATACGTATTGTGTCGGGAATCGGAAAATTTTAAGATTATTAAATTCCCGATTAAAAACTGATCGAAACTCAATCGGATTTTGCACGACTCATGTTTATGAGATTCTATGGAAATCAAACATTCAATCAGAATTGCTCGGGAGTGTTCCAACTATTTGATTGAATTTCAATCGAAAAAAAATATTTATTATAAGCCCGATTGAAATTTTTCAGTTACATTCAATCGGATTTTTTAATTAAGGATTTGAATAAAGTTATTTCCTGTTTAATTTCTCCTGAAAAATTGAAGTAATTATTTTTTTAACTTCCCGCTAAAAAAATCCATGATTTTCGAAAAATTCGGAGTTATTGGTCTCATCCTGATTTTTAAAAACCGAGTTTTCAGCAGATGTCGACGTTTCAAGACCCTAGGATGCTATTCTGATATTTTCAGAGAGATGTCCGTATGTGTTCATAATGTTTATCATGTTTCAAAACTTATACCAGCTTTTATTTTTGTTGTCTTAGATGATTGCTAAATAATTTATTGCAAATGGTTCGATAGTTTGAATAATATCACCAAAAACATTTTTTAAAAATCACTGTTTTTAAATTTTTTTCGGATGTTTCATATATTAAATTGCTGGTTTCATTTAAAGTTCACGTAACTCCTCATCTTGATCATTTCCATTAATTTCTGTCGAAAAACACTGAATTAATCTAGCGTAATCATGAGCAAAACGTTAAAAATGACCCTCATTAAATATTTTCAATTTCTTAAATTTTCGGAATTTGATACAAAACCTTATATTACTTTTTTCGAGCTCGAAGCTTCCTTATGAAGGTCACTATGAATTTAAATCGTTACGCCTTGTAAAACTGTTCAAAATAATTAAAAAAAAGTTCCTGTAAAGTTGTAGCTGTTAATTTCAAAATTAACCTGGCTCTCAAGACAGCGGAAATTTTAAATTTATTTTTTTTATTATTCATTCACAAACTAATTTTATAAATATTAATAATAATAAATACATTTTTTTACAATTGAAAATTAGTTTAAATAAAATAATGATTTATAATTTTTAATTCTTTTGAAAAAACAAAAAATTAACAGAGAAAGTCAATGCTGCTGATTTATTTTAAAAAATACAAGTTACGAAAAACGATTATTAAAAAAAAAACATTAATCATTATAAATAACTATTGAAAGTTAATTTTTTGCATGCAATAGCCTCGAATCTTTTTAAATAAATAGTTTCATTATTCTAAATAACATTGACTTCAATATTCCCATGAGGCACTGAAACTGGCCTTCTACTAAAACTATTAAATATCTTATAATATCCTAAGGATATTTAATTAAAAAAAAAACGTAACAGGATAATTGACTACTTGTTATTTTCTAAATCAATTAATAATAAAAATAATTACTGGTTACTCATATTAAATGATCCAGGAATTGACTGATTACTTTAGTACTTAAGAATTTTCAATGACGACAATAAAAATAACTGGAAAAGAAAATAATATTCAAATCTTTTCCTCTTTTTTTTTTCTAGGAAACAATTTAAAGATCAGGAAAAATAGTTTAGAATGGATAGGAAGGAGTGCGAGAGTAAAGATGTGACGTCGGTTGACTGACTTTACCAAACATTTAATTATTTAATGCAACATACAAGTTGGAGGGGTTTTATACGCTTATGTCCTTGATCGAACCTTTGGAGCTTATAAAGGACGCTCTGTTCTCTAGACAAGTTTCAGAGTTAGTTTGAACAGCATTGAGTTAACAATGCCAGCCAATGAAGGCACTTTCTGTGAAGATTCAGAGCACCAGAGCTTTGAAGATTTCAAAGAACTGGCAGTCTCTAATAATAATTACTTTCCAAATAAAATCACCACTGATGACTTAAAATTAAATAAAAATAAATCAAATGATATGGAAAATTCAAATATTTGTGTAGACGATTTCTCTTCTTCTTCTTCTTCTTCTTCTTCAACTTACCAGAGCGCACCATCAAAAATAACTCACGAAAATTTTTTACGAGATTCTTTTGAAACAATTTTACAACATGCAGTATTTGATGTAAGTTTAATTACTATTTGCATAATTCAAAATTGAAATATTCTTTGCATACTGATCACTAATTATAGACTTTGAAATATTATTAAAGTTTAAATTTTTTATTTAATGTATGACTTAATAGCTTGCTAATGAAATATCACAGTAAATAATTATTAATACTAAAGTTATTCAATAATTATAACCATTTGACGTGAATGATTAATATTTACTGACAACCATTCTCCTCGTTACGTTTCACTTGGTCAATTAACTTTCTGTGATAGTTGATTTCCATTATTACGAAATACCTTCTTGACAAATGGTTGTAAACTACCATTAATTATAATTCAATAAAATTTAACTTAAAATAATGCAATAAAAAATTACAGTATGATTATAAAATATATATATTTTAAATCTAGGGCACGTCACGCAATACCAAAGTCGTAGAGTGGGTGGATCCAGAAAGTTTACCTTCATTGATAAATCTTCAGTTAAAAAAACAAGGTACATCACATGAAGAATTGATAAATTTAATTAAAGGTGTAATTAAATATAGTGTTAAAACTGGTAATCCACGATTTGTCAATCAATTATTTTCAAGTATCGATCCATATGGATTAGTAGGACAATGGTTGACAGATGCATTAAATCCATCAGTGTATACTTATGAAGTATCTCCAGTATTTTCATTGATGGAAAGTAAAGTATTGTGTGAAATGAGAAAAATAATTGGATGGAAAGACGGTCAAGGTGATGGTATTTTTTGCCCCGGTGGTTCAATGGCTAATGGATACGCAATAAATCTAGCTCGGTACCATAAATTTCCACAATTGAAAGAAACAGGACTGTCCGGATTACCGCGACTTGTTGTATTTACTTCAGAGGATGCTCATTACTCGATTAAAAAATTGTCTGCCTTTTTAGGAATTGGTACCAGTAACGTTTACTGCGTTAAAGTTGATAATATGGGTAAAATGGACGTTGATAATCTTGAAGAAGAAATTTGTCGCGCTCTTGATGAAAATGCAATACCGTTGATGGTGTCTGCAACTGCTGGAACGACTGTTCTAGGTGTCTATGATCCTCTTCGACGCATTCATGAAATATGTACTAAGTATAAAATGTGGTTGCATGTTGACGCTGCGTGGGGTGGTGGTGCTTTAATGTCATCGAAGCATCGACGATATCTTGATGGTGTTGATCTTGCTGATTCAGTAACTTGGAATCCTCATAAATTATTAGCAGCGCCTCAACAGTGCTCAACACTATTGGTACGGCATGAAAATCTTCTCCAGTCAGCTCACAGCTCTAATGCCACTTATCTATTCCAAAAAGATAAATTTTACGATACATCTTTTGACTCTGGTGATAAACACATACAGTGTGGAAGAAGAGCCGATGTATTGAAGTTTTGGTTCATGTGGAAGGCCAAGGGTACGGCGGGTTTTGAAATGCACGTTGATCGTGTGTTTCAACTGTCAAGATATTTCGCTGATTTAATTCGCAACAGAGATGGTTGGACATTACTTCAGGAACCAGAGTGTACGAATGTTTGCTTTTGGTATCTACCTAAATCAAAAAGACACTTGAAAAATGAAGAGCTTTCTCAGGTATTACACAAAATAGCACCTATTATCAAAGAAAGAATGGTCAAAAAAGGATCAATGCTGGTCACGTATCAACCAATTCATGGTAGACCTAATTTTTTCAGACTTGTATTACAGAGCTCAGGATTAACTGAAAACGATATGAGATTTTTTGTTAATGAATTTGAAGTACTAGCTGAAGATTTGTAATTATTGTTATATTTAAATAAAGATAATCATTTTAATTATTAATATTCATTTGTATATTCAATTTTTATTAATATAAATAACTTAAAGTTGTTACTTCATTTAAAATTTATAATATTTCAATTTGACAACACGACTGTGATTATTGATTATTATTATTATTATTATTATTATTATTATTGAACAAATTTTTATTTAACAATATATAGACATTTAATTTATTTAGTAATGAAAATATTTTTTTTTTATAGTGATTATGAATTTTAAAAAAATATTTACAAATAAAGGCAATGCTAATTTGTAATATTTAAGAATAAAAAAATAATAATGATAAGATAATAAAACATTTACAGATTATTATTAACAGAGAAGATTATGGTATAGATTGTGATTATTAATTAACTATAAGTAATGAATTAATTAGTAAAATTAATAATAATAATAATGTCAACTGTGTTAAAAAATAAAAGATAAAAATTGCCGACCTGTCGACTTTATTGTCGAATTAAAAATATTATTAATTAATATATTAAATAAACTAACTAACTGTATTCTTTCATAAATTTCAAGTGGAATTCTTTAAGACTGTTAAGCATCGTTTTAATCATTTCTTTTTGTGGTAAAATAGTTGTACGTATGTGATAAGTTCCAGGTTTTTGACCAAAACCAGATCCAGGGATTACGCAAATTCCCGTTGATTCGAGAAGTTTAAATGCATAAAATACATCGGGTGCTTGACCCGCAGCTTTAGCAGCTTCGATAGCTTTAGGTGGTAAATTTATACGTGGAAATACATACATGGCACCCATAGCTGGATTACTCTGTAAAAATAAAATGATGAATTTAATTTGATTACAAGGAAATGGTGAATTGCATGAAAAAGAATTAAACAAAACAATTTCAGAGGAAGGCCAAGTAAACTGACATCACCTGCAATCTGAAATTGTCTTTTATCCCGAGATCGTATTACAATCGCATTCGTGCCGCGCTATTTTTTAAATAATTTTTACAGAAAAAAAAATTTACCGGATTTTTTCGGTAAAAAAAAAAAAATAAAGAAAATTTTTTCCAGCTTTGTGACAAAATTCCCTGACTTTTCCAGTATATTTATAATTCCCTGACATTTCTAAGTTTTCCAAAAATGTGGCCACCATGTCATTGGTGTAAAATTAACTTGTTTCGACTGTCAAAACAGGCATGGAAACCCGTAGACAATGCAGGTGATATGATAAAACGAATTTATTTACCTTAAAACCTGGAATACTATTAAGTGTATCAACAACTAGTCGTGATCGTTCGGCTAATGACTCAAGAACGGCTGTCTTTTCTTTTAAAAATTGTTCGTATGATGGTTCGCCGGGTTTTGGAGGATTGACTACAACATCCATAGCTACTTGACCTAATACAGTTGGACATAACATCGCTGATATTGATTTTGAAAGAATTGCCATCACTTCAGGATCCATATTAAAGTATTCAGCGTACCCGCATCGAATTCCACATTCGCCCATGTATCCTGTTTAAATATTTATTTTAATCAATATAAATTATCTTTATTATTTTTGATAAAAGTAGATAAAGAATCGTCAGTTTATTATTATTATTAATTTATGATATGATATTTTGAAACAAATAAATGATAAGATAAATAAAAATAATATATTTTAAAGCAAACTAGTCTAACTAGTTTAACAGTCTTATATGTTCGATAAAATAATAATAATAATAATAATAATAATAATAATAGTTGCGTTATAAACTCTAGACATAAGATCCGTGACCTATTGATTTTTTTTAATTATTTAAGTATAAAAACAACTAAACAAATAATTTATTTTAAGTTCTCTATATGCAAACATCAATTGTGTAAATAGAAAAATAATTTATTTAATATTTATGAACCTTTTGATATCGACATGAATGATGCGAGTTCCATTTTATTGAAGGGTGCACCCATTTCAATCATAACTTTTTTAAATGAATGGAATGCGCTATCTGGGTCATAGATATTATCTTGATATACTTCATCAGCTAAAATAAATAAACGATTTTTTTGTGCGAAACGTATTATACTTTCAATATTAGTGTGTGTAAGAACTTGTCCTGTTGGATTTCCAGGATTAATAACAACAAGAACACGTGGATTACAAGTTTTTTTAGCTTCATTGTAAGCTCGTTCAAGCTCTGTAGTATCTAATGCCCACTTGTTATCTTCATCAAGATAATAACCAATTTGTGATAGACCAAACTCTGCTAAAGCTGCCGAGTACAATGGATACTGAGGTATTGGGATCATTACGCCTGATGGTAGTCCATTTATTTCTTCGTTAAATAATTTTAAAAATGATTTTATCCCATCTGATGCACCATTTGATAAAATTATATTTTTATAATCTGATGGATAACCATCACGTCTCTCAATATATTCGGCTGCATGTCTACGTACTATTTCTATTCCTGGTGATTCAGAGTACGAGCCAACACTACCACCTTTACAATCATTTAATATATTTTGTGCACGCTTTTTAACATCCTCTGGATAACGCGGATCATTCATAAGCTCCGGTGATATTGTCAATAGTAATAATTGACGTAAAATTGTAATTGGACGTTGGCCCATAGCATGCGCATCTCCAATGTTTGCTTTAATTACTTCTTTAAATGGCTTTTTCACACCCTGAAAATAAAAAAAATGTATATATATAAATGATATCATTATCTATATTATTAAGAGAATAAAGAAAATTTTGTTCAAGCTATATCTATATGATAAAATAAGTTAATGTTATTAAATTTGGTATCGTTAGAAAGGTCTTGACTAGAATTTGTGTCTTTTCATGGTTTAAACTCTTTTTTATTGCCAAGTATCGAGATAAATAAATTTATCTATATCATTCGAATCAAATTTAAATTACGCGGGAAGAAAAGACGATCGTATTCATTTTCTTTTAATAAATTAATATTGTAATTGTTCTGTCACTGAATATATATATAACTATTATATATATAATTAAGAGAAAATAAGAAAAATTTAGTCTATGCCATGTCTTCTATGATAATAAAAATTAAACAGATTTAATTGAGAATCAGTGAAAAAAAATATATTAGACGACTAATAAAAAAAAATTAGACCGAGTGTAGATTTTTTTTCAAGGCTCCCATGATTATACAATCATCAAAATTAATAAGTTTGCGAGTTAATGATGAGATTTGTCTCATTAAATTTCAATGATAATAGAAATAAACAAAAAATTCTAGAGTTAATTTTAGAGTATAGATTTAAATAAACAGTTAAATTCAAATCATATTTTATAAATTTGGTAGTAATACTCTGGTAGTCACATAGTGACTGTAGGTTGCTCGTTATTTATATTAATAATAAATTAAGGTCATCATAATTAAGGTGATAAAAAATTGTGTGATATTTCTGAGAATTTATTTGCATATTGCTTTAATGTACGTAATTAAAGTTGATCGATTCAAGTTGTTCGTTTGTGTACGCAATTTACAAACAGGAAGCACTCAATCTATGTAATAAAATAATAAGTTTTATTATTATTATTTTTATTTTAAGCAAATAATACTTTTATATTCATCTCTTGATAAATATGAAATTTCCAAGTCATAAATGATATGAAAATTAAAATCACAGCGTATTATTTTATTTTATTCTAATGATTGTTTTCTTGTTTTCCATACGTTAATTAATTCTATATAATATTCATTTTAAAGCTGATAGTTATTTTAAAAAGCATAATAATAATTTAAAATTGTTTTTTTTTTTAATGCACACTAGTTTTAAAATTTGAAAAATTTCATAGCAAGAGTTTAACAAACTCACAATTATATAACTTAGTTAGAGGTTTTTTTAAAAAAAAGTTTTTACTGTATTTTGCAAATTATTTGAATCGACATTAAAATGCAATGTAACTATTTTTTAAAATAGTTACATTGCATTTTAATTGAAGATTATGAAATAATTATAAATTAACATGACAATTACTTTTGATAATCGAAAAGAGATTTCGAAAAGTGTATCATTAATTTATACTAAGTAAGATAAATCTTTAATAATTAAAAAATAAATAATAATTAAAATATAACATGACATTTGTCATCATATAAACAATATTATATATGCGAAATTAGTATTCAGATAAATCGATAAGTATTTTTAATTACTAATGATATATCAGGTCAATAATACTTTAATTCTTATACTAATCATCTTAATATATACAAGTATGGATGTATATCTTTTTATTTTAAAAATACTAAATTAATGCAAGTAATATTATTTAAATTTATCTTATAGTTAAGACCATTCTCAGACAATGCCCGCCACTTTTTAAAAATTTTCAATTACTTTTAATTGTAAATTAAATAATATTCAATTAATAAATTAAAGAAACATTGCAACTTTAATTGAAAAAAGGACAACGTAGAAGTGATTTCCTCGAGATAGAGAATTAAAAAGAAATTACTTACAGTTGATATCAATTGAGAGTTAAACGAAATTCGGTAAATAAATTTTAGCCTACAAAGTTTGAAAATTCGAATTAAAAAATTAACATGAAGATATTTTACTGAAACTTATTTTCCAAATTTTGATTAACTTCCAATTGATGTCAACTGTAAGTAATTTTATAAAAATTCTATACCTCGGGGAAATTACTTCTACGTCGTCCTTTTTTCAATTAAAGTTTGAATTTTTTCTCAATAAATAAATTAAATTTTAATAAAATTCTGACAGTTTAGTCATTGCATATTTTAAAAAAGCGGTGGTACTGTCTGAGAATTCCCTTAAACAATAAACTATAAATTAGCATATTCTGTTACAGAAATAGTAAACCGTAATTACGATGCTTAGCACGTCAACAGAACATGTTACTTCGTTAATTAAATTTTCATTGTCTAAATGTTTGAATGCGTAATAACTCTTTGTACGTAAATAAATAATTTAAAAATACAAATAACTTAAAAATATAAATAAAAATATAAATATAAAATACGCCGGCGTCATGAGTGTTTTGATAAAAGTCACGTCTGCTTGATCATTTATTTTTTTATTATCTCATTAAAAATAAAGTAAATAAACGTGAAATAAAAATAATTAATTCCTAGAGTAAACAATTAAGATAATTTTTTTACAACTCCATTATTTTTGAATCTATAAAGAAATTCTCAAAAGTATTAACAAATAAATAAATATTCATATAAAATATTAAAATAAATACATTTTAATTTTTGAAAATAATCCGGATTAATTAAAATACAGTAGATAAAAGTTATGAGTGCAAATGTAGCAGACATACAATTTTTTTATGACATAAAAAAATTAAATAACCAAAACAGTAAATTTAAAAAAATGCATGTGCAGAATTTTGAATTTTTTAAACATGCATTTTTTAATTTTTTAATTTTATGAATATTTTAATTCATTAGTTCAGTTTTAAAAAATATCAGATGTCCGCTAACTTTACAATCACATGAATGTTTTAAATAAAATTAAAAATACCTTTTTAAGTTCCTTCTCAATTTCCAGAGCACGTAGAAGAAGAGGTCCACGTACAGCATATTCCATACGCCGTAAATTTGAGAAAACATTGTCGAGAGTAAGTGTACATTGATCACTAGCTTTAGCCATGGTACTACTGAAAGTTCGATGATTTGTTGTCGGTTTGCTGGATTTATTTACGACTGATGACGCTATCGCGGCTGTTGCTGGTGTTATTGGCGATGGCGAGAGTGGTAATGAAGCTAATGAACGAAGTTGATATGTTGATGTTAACTTAACGCCAACACCAGCGATTCCCGGTGAATATGGATAGAGCGGTCGTCCTCTGTACTCCCATGAATGTTTTGAACTCGACCAGCCCCTAATGATAACTACACGTCTACTCAATGTTGTACCGCAAACGTGAGACATAATTTATTTTATCGACACGACTAGGAAAGGAAGAGAGAAAGAAAGAGAAAGAGACAAAGAAAGAAAGAGAAAGAGAGAAAGGAAGTAAGGTAGAGAAAAAAAAGATAATAAATGTAAACAGTCTAGTCGTCTGAGATAAACGAAAGTAAACAGGCGGTAATAAGGGGTGGGGATGACAGATAAATTACAGCAGCTGATTGTAACTGACAATGACAGCAGTAGAACACTTGATAATTAGACACCAGACACCTGATGATTAAAAACACTCGTAATAAATAAAAAATAAATTATAAAAATTTATAAAATTTAAAATATATTTAATAATATGAAAGACAATTGATACATTTTTAACACAGCCGATTATAATACACTGAACAACGATAGCAAGACAACTGAAAGCAACTACTCTCCAATGCCCGGGTAATTCTTGTTAAAAAAATTTATTAATAATATCAGGGTCAAGATGTTTGATGTAACTCACTCTTACGTCTTGCTACTTGAGTTTATTTACTAGTTATTATATTTATTATTGTCATTTGGCAGATTATATTATTGTCTTGTGATGACGTTGATGCTGATGATGATCTGTGTCTGATACTTCAATAGAGGGCGTGATTGCAAATATATATTTGCCTTTTTTATCATGTGCACTTGCACAAAATGCGCGCGCAAATATTGGAAATTTTAAATTTAAATAGCGGGAAAATAATCTATTATTAGATAGTGATGACTTTGGTGTAAAAATAATTGAGATTAAAATAAATTTGAAGGTAAGGTCTGTTTATATTGTTTGCAAATTTATTTGCAATTTATATGCTTGTTTTAATAAACGGAATGTGGACTTGAATTCAAGAAGAACGGAGAAAAAGAGTTTGGCCCTCATAACAAAAGACGGGATAACTAACAATTTTGTTATGGTGAAAAACATGATAAGCTTACGATAACAGATGGAATTGTTATGATTACAAATAAAATTGTAACGTAATTGAAAACACATGATATTCATTATAACAATATCATCTTACTTCAAAGCAGGCAACTAATTCCGGCGATTTAGTCGTAAGAAATAAGATAGTACAAATTAAGTTACAGAGCAACAACTGCTTAGACGCGTTCAGGGCAATTCCCTGCACGATAAAAATGATAACAGAAATTATGGAAAGCCGTGAAGTCTTAGCAGGAGAGCTATTAGCCTCGAAAATGGTTTAGAATGGGCAAAAATGCGGATTCCAGTCACATAATCGTACGAAAAAATATAAAAAAATGAAGTTATAGGGCGACAACTGCTCAGGTGAGTTTAATACAACCTCCTGCACTAGAAAAATTATATTAGAGAGTAAGGGAACCCTCGAAGTCTACTGCATTTTTTTCAATGCTGTGAATTAAAATCTCTTAATATCGTAATTTATCACATGTAGAACATATTTTCAATTAGTCACACTGTATTTTCTATAAAAATTATGCTTTAATTTTCTTAACTATGTGGAAAATCGATATTCATGTAAAATTAATGAATTTTTTCAAATTTCCATGACAATCATTCTTCATAAAAAAAAAATTTTACATTATACATGTATTAGAATTTAAATAAAAAATTTATTCCTCAAAAACTCGGTTCTTAATCGATATACAGTTTATATTTAATACTTTAATTTTTTATAAATATAAAGATAATCTAATCATCATGAATAACTAATAATTTTTATTGTATCGATGTAACTCTCCATCCTCCATAAGTACTCGTTAGATACAGGAAAGTATTTCAAGGTCTGGTTCATGCATCATGCATTAGTTACTGATTGTGTGCAAGCGCTCATAATCTAGACTTTGATTCTGTTTATTTCGATGCTTTCAACATCATTCATGTTGACACGGTAATTGGGTAATAAACGTTGATTGTGACTGAACTGGAACACGGCGTATAAATTATGAAATTGAGTGAGGTCGTCAACATGAAGAACACCGGCCACTGGTCTCCTGCCGTAATTAGTAATTTTTAACGGCAAAAAAAAAAAAAAAATATTTATAAGAAAAATACAAAATATATATAAATTAATAAAAAAAAAGCTTTTGATTTTTTTTTCTTTGTTTGATTTGGTTGTGAAATTTATTTGTTCAAATTGTCAAGTACATATTTTAACAAAGTGTTTATTATTTAAATAAGAATTTGGTTAAAAAAAAAAATGTTGATAATTTCGATAACAGTTAATAAATATTAATATTTATATATACTTATATACATATATTTCATGACAAATATAGTTTTCTTTTTTATTAAATGATGGTAAAATTCTATTTAGTGTAATTATTGTCATTGTCAGATAACGTAAGTTGTAAGTTCTTTATTTACATAAAAAAAGCGCGAATAATTCAAAAACTAATATTTTATTAAAAATGTTAATTATAAAAAAAAAAATCAACTGATTACAAAAGTAGCAAAATGCGTTTCCAATCAATTTTTTTTAACTATTCGCATAGACTACCTGGCCACAATTGAAGTCACGCATAATTTTTTACAAACAATTGAAAAATATGCGATCAGCCCGACTTACAAATTTTTATTTCAATAATTTAACTGAAATTTGTCTCAAATTATTTAATTAAAGTTTGGTTAATTAAAAACTCGATTGGTCTTATGTATTTATTGAATAAATATCCAAGCTTTTCAATATTAAAAATTATTTAAAAATGTTAAATTTTTTTGAGCGGAGTTAATTGCGCTTGGCGATCAAGTAAAGTTAAATTACGTAAAAACAATTAAAGTATATACGTTATTCAGGACGATCACTTTTGTCTCACATTAAAACTTTTTTTGTGGCTGGAATATATTGATAACGAGTATCTATTTAGGGGCTAAACAAAATATAACTAGTGAAAAAACACACTATTGAAATTGTTTTTTTTTAACCATGTCTATTTGCCCTATACGACATTCATCAAGTACAATTACTTTATAATTATATGCAAATTGCTTTTTTTTTAAACGAAGTAAAAAAGTTAAGAGTAGTATTGTAATGTTAGATTAAGTGAAAGTTCTTTTATAATCTTACTAAATCTGGTATTTACTGGATAAAATTAAATAACATTCACTATAGGATACGTGAAAATAGTTGCCACTGTATTTTATTTCCAATGCGTCATGATTCATGAAATGGAAAAAAATTTTTTTGTTACTTTTTTGTAACGAACATGATAAGTCACGTACATTGAATTAAAATAACAAATTTGTTGATTTTCCTTAGTAAATACAGTGGAAAAATGTTTTACATATGACTCATGTAGGTATATATTAATAAATATACACTTTAATTAACGCAATAATATATAAATCTATTAAACAGCGTTATATAGAGACTTCATTTTTTTCCATAGTAATTAGATGCCCTCTGAATTCCCCTAAAATTTTAATTTAATGAAAACAATGACAATGATTACAATAGACATGGTCAACGGATGTATCTATATTTATATTTTTCTACAGGATGTATAAAATAATAAATAATATTGAGATAATAAGAATAATAAATTTAACAATATCTAAATATGATAAAATCATTGAGATTAAATGGTCTGTTGGGACAATAATCATTAAATCAAAGTAAAAATAATTAAAAGTATTTTTAAAAATAGACAATAATATGAAATAAAACATTTTTTTTTTATTTAAATGTATGCATACAAAATTATTATTTCTGTCCTTGATGTAGAAACCGCAAGTATGTTAATTTAAGATGTTGACTGTGAAAGGTCTGTCGATGGTTTATATTTATTGTATATCTGAAGTTTATATGCAACAACAATTTCCTGAGATTAATCATCTTTACATTCTTGCCTTAATATTTTATTAACAATCAAATTAAATCGACGAGATTCAGTTTTTCTTTTCACGACAACGATTTTTTTCACAACAGGTGTATTATGTTATATTTAAATATTAAAAATAAATCTATAATATATTTGAAATATTATATTAAAATTCTATAAGGATTGATATTATTAAAGAATATTAAAATAATTGAATAACTATTCATAATTATATAAAATTTACATATGATGACAATTCAATGTATTAATAGATGATGGATGTATGAATTTTATCGAAAAATTATCGCTTTAACTACACTATTAAAATGTCTATTAAATTATAAATATATAATGAAAATACGAATATGCATGATATAAATCTATATATAGATATATATGGGCATGTGTGTGTGTGAGTGTGTGAAATATTATGTAAAAGTTATATACGTATTTAATTAAATAATTTAAGCGGTAAATCTTTTTAAATTTTTCGTTTTCATAATTTTTTCATGAAATTCAATTAGTATATAATTATGACTATAACTTTTACATGACTGCGCGTAATTTCATTTTTTTTAAATGAATGAGAGTTTGACCTTATTATTTATTCATATAGAATCTGGGTATATACTTTATAATAACCTGGAAATGAAATTAATCAATTGTAGTTGTTATCTATTGTAAATAAAGATAAAGTAATTAGTTCGATATCAATGTATGTGATGATTAATATAATTTAAAGATATCCTTCCTACAGTAAAATATATGCAAAAGATATATTTTTTGTGTATGATATTATATCAACATTTAAAATTATAATAAATATAAAAATTAATAGATAATTATATATTTGAATTGTAGATTTTCTACAGGATTTCGAAAATTAAATTTTGATTCATATAAGGTCAGCCAATTTTTTTTTCGTACTACACTTTTTCATCTGAACGGTATTTATTGGTTTTGTTTTATTTATTTTTCGGTGTGAAAATCAACATAAAATACTTCGATGCATTTAAATGAGAATCATTCGTTACTCTTAGTTCTCGAAATATCACATTTGTTTCCAGCGAATATCAACAATGTCTCTAAAAACTTTTTTTTAAGCAATTATGTTTATAAAATATTAAACTTTATGATTGAGAAAATCGAAAAATATAAATTTGTGTGATTTTGATTCTACTTTATTAATTTATATCTACATTTTATTATTTTATAAAATGTAAAAATTTATATAAAGATTATCTGTATATTTTAAACAAAATATTCACTGTCAAATTGTCGTAAAAGGTGTATTACATTAATTTTATTGTACATCAATAGTATTTCTGCGTAACTAAAATAACACTGTCAAGTATACGTGAGGCATTTACCAAATCATAAACGTAAAGAAACAAAAAAAATAATAATAATAAATTTTGATTTATTTATAAATTGTTTCTTCATCATGGAGAGAATTTCATAGTAAAAGTTATCATCTAGTTATAGTTAAATTTTTAAACTGATTTCGATTGTAGTGAATATCATTTAAATTATTAGATAAACAATCTGAATTGTAGTGTCTACCAACTATATGGTAAAATACACAACTATTGATGATAATCAGAAATTATAATTTTTATTATCTTAATTAATTATAACGATTATCAACATCGTAATTCTTAATAACCTAATGATAATAGTTACCATCAGTTCAAATAATAACTACTATCAAAACTAATAAAGAATTTAAATATCGGCGTTACAGTCTGAAGCTTGTCTACACGTAATTTTCTCTCTATTTAACTGTGTATGCGATGAATTTCACTTAAAACTTTGATGATTGCTATTTTGATGGTCATACCAATAGAACAATCTTGTTCAGGGCTTGAGCAAGCCTGGTCTCAAGTTCGATAGACGTTAGTGTCTTTTCCTACCTATGTGTCTTGCTGCAGATACTTGTGGCTAGATTTCAATAGCAAGTCTAGTGCAGGCCTTACACAAGAAATTCGTGCCAGACTATAACTCAATTCTGGAGAAAGACTATGTTTTCGAAAATAGTTGCGCATGGCTTGCCGTAAGTTACTGGTGCAAGAAATGCGCCAGAAGCTTTTAAACTGATCCGTACCTAAGATATCTTTAATATTCTTGTGTACAATACCTTGCCCTGATTAAAAATACTCATTGAAAAGGATTGAAAAAGATGAGAATTGAATACTTTTGAATACTTTCTATACCCCAGCATTTTCATCTGGACATGAAATTAATACTTTTCAATTCTATTGAATCCAAAAATAATATGAGAATTTCTAAACTTCCGAGGAATTGAAAAAGATTCAAAAGAATTGATATTTTTAATCTTTTTGAATACTTTTCAATACCAAAAAAGTTTCGAATTTTAAGGTCACGCATGGGATTGAAAAGAATTCAAAGGAATAGAAAGTTTTCAATCTTTTTCAATCCTTCTCAATACCTAAATAGTTTGATTTTCGGATCGAGCGTAGGATTGAAAAGAATTCAAATGAATTGAAATTTTTCAATCTTTTTTAATCCTTCTCAATACCTAAATAGTTCGATATTTCGGATCGAGTCTAAAATTGAATGGGATTCAAATGAATTGAAATTTTTCAATCTTTTCCAATCCTTCTCAATACCTCAATAGTTCGATTTTCGGATCGAGTGTAGGATTGAAGGGGATTCAAATGAATTGAAATTTTTCAATCTTTTTCAATCTTTCTCAATACCTAAATAGTTCGATATTTCGGATCGAGTGTAGGATTGAAAGGGATTCAAATGAATTGAAATTTTTCAATCTTTTTCAATCCTTCTCAATACCTAAATAGTTCGATATTTCGGATCGAGTGTAGGATTGAAAGGGATTCAAATGAATTGAAATTTTTTAATCTTTTTCAATCCTTCTCAATACCTAAATAGTTCGGAATTGGAAGGTATTGAAATGATGAGAGATTGAATTCTTTTCAATACTTTCGAATTCCATTTTAAGAATTACAAAGTATTCAAATGATCGAAATTTCAATTCCATTCAATACTTTTCAAAATCTCCGTATGGATTGAAAAAATTTTCAATCCTTTTCAATGAGTATTTTTAATCAGGGTGAGCAAGTCATACACAAGTTTTGATGACGATTTCTTGCTACATGATCTTGCGCAAGATCCATATGTAGAAAAAGACACTAGTGACTAAGGGTTATGCTCAAGACACTGGCAACAGAATTTTGCTCAAGCATGTGTTACTTGGTTACCCAATCATTTAAAGTTATCAATACTAGCTACAATATTTGGAAAGTTTTATTATATTCGAACTTAAACGATTGTATTGTTACTTATTTTAATTATTTAAAGAACAAAATGTACATAGCTAAAATATGGATATAAATAAAGGGTTCAAATTTTTATAAATTTATCCTATTTTTGGTCTCAGAATTTTCGCAACCTTGAATGCTAACAGATACCATCTTCGATTGTAACAATTATAAACTTTAATACTTATAATTAGCATTTTCGATAGTAATCGTCACCACCATCAATTGTTACTGTTATCATTCTCAATGGTAAAACTAATTATTTAACCTCTGAAAAAATTTTGCTATCATTTAAAATGGTTGAAATTAAAAATTTGATATCGTAGATAGTATAATCAGTATATTAATTATAATTATACGTCGAATTCATTTTTATTAAAATATCTTTAATGTTTGCATGTGTTTTACGTTGATATTTATTATGTTAATTAACTATTGTAAATTTATTTCAAGTATTTTATTTGTTAATTAATTTTTATTATATCAATTGAAAATTTTTTTCTTTTTTTTTAAATTATTTATCACAGAAATCAACGAGTAATTTCAAATTTTTTAAATATTTTCAAATAAAATTTCAAAAATTTAACTTCATATTATAAATTTTTTTAATAGACGGAGTGTACAATTACTCAGAAAGAATTGATCTCTCGAATCGTTTCCGTGAAAAGAATCGATTCAAATAATCAAATTGCTTACATGAATAAATCGATTCAGTGAAGAATCGATTTTGAATCGTACATCCCTATCTCACCACGATATGGAGGGTAGAGGTCTTGTACCTCTACCCTCCATACACCACGGGAAGGAAAAATTTTTAACTACGCTCTGGCGGCCAGAGCACATTAGGCTCTTTTTATCGTAGGTGGTGCTACTTACCAAATTTTTTTTTGGCAAACCTGCTCTGGCCACGCTGGTTACATCAGTTAAAGCATCGAGTGTCCCGTCCCTGCATCAGTTAATTTTTAGTCACAACCGAAAATCACGTGTAGTTTTTTTTCATATTTAATAAAATTTAATTGAAAATACTGAGTGTACTAAATTTAACGCCGAGTGAAAAGAGAAATAAAATCATCTTGTTACTACAAAACTTAAGGTAAGCACTATAATAAAAAATCTATATAAGAATCGATCGGAATCCACTCTTTAAAAATGAATTTCTATCATTTTCTCTGATTTAGGCAGCGTCTTATTTCCCCACTGCTAATCTAGTTATTTTCAAAATAAATTATTAGTTCAATTTAAATTTGCATTGATAAAAGATTACTATCAGTGGTGAATGTATGGAGGGTAGAGCTTTTTTAGCTCGAAAACAGCGGGAAGTTACTGGGCTGGCCTGCAGGGTCAGACGGTTGTCCTATTTATTTGTAAGCCAATAAAAAATACGCTAAAATTATGTACAAATTTTTTCCCACAGATTAACACGATGGCTGAAGTCCAGAATATCAATAAACGTTTAGGATATGATGAAGTACGAGATAGAATACTTGCGGGTGAGATGGACGTAAATACCCAATATCCAGGAATCTCCGATTTTGACCCTCCAATTCTTGAAGTCGCAATTAATATACATGACACCGAATTAATCGACTACCTTCTCCAGCACAACGTGGACGTGAATAGAAACGTAAAATTCCATAAGCAAGCAATTTATTTAGCAGTCGACTCTGACGACATTGACTTGTCTCAGAAATTGTTAAACGCAGGCGCTGTTTGTCCTCCCGTAGAAGATCATTACGGAAAAAGATTCGATGCTAATAGTCTGTTAAAACTAGCTATTAGTAGAAATAACAAAGAAATGGTCAACTTATTATTGGAAAGACTCGATGAATATCTCGATCCGAATGACAGAAGCGAAGATTCTTGGATTGAAATTGATTATAATGATCCTGAATTATCATTTGATCTAGATCCGTTGTCTTCATTATTAGCTGCTATTAAGCAAAACAAGATAGAATTATTGAAAAGGATGATGTCACGAAATCCTTATTATTCTAAAAATTTACTCGTATACGCTACTGGTCATATTAGTTATGAAATTGCTGAGTTTTTGATTGACAATGGCGCTTATTCTATTGAAAATTTAGCGACAGCTTTATATATAAAGCTATTGAATGTGAAAATATACCGACAGTTGAATTATTGATAAGAAAAGGAGCTGATCCAAATGCAAGTCCGTGGGGCGTAACAGGACCTCTTGAAATTGCTTGTGATAAGAAGAATATTGAAATCATTGAGATATTGATTGCTGCTGGCTTTGATGCAACCAAAACATTCGATATTAATAACTCACTTCATATTGCAATTATTCGCAATAATTACGGAAAAATCAAAGACTTAATTGAAAGTGGAGTTGATATTAATGACACTTCATATTTCAAAAAAACGCCATTAACTTTAGCCGTTGAAGAAAATAATAAACCAGTGGTTGAATTATTACTTAAAAACGGCACTAAAGTTGAACAAGCAGCGATTTTCGCGGCCATTAAAAATGATGATTTAGAGTTAGTTAAAATATTAATCGATGCAGGTGTTTATATTTTCAATACCGCTTTGCCAGAACTAATGAAGAAAGTTATTTATACAAATGAATATGAAAGATCTCTAATTACTCGAGGTGCTAATATCAATGGCGGGAATGGAGATTCGGGGCCATTACAAATGCCCACTTGTCGAAAATACGGAGAATTCATCAAGTTATTGATCAAGAATGGCGCAGATGTGAACTGTAAGTTCGAATTTAGGGATTCAGCTTTAGACACTGCTTGTAAATATAATGATCTTGAATTAGTAAAAATATTAGCAGAAGCTGGTGCCAATGTTTGTATATCATCAAATGAATATTTCTTAATAGAATCAGCTATTAATCACAAAAATTACCAATTGGCTGAGTACTTAGTCAATCATTGCACTGGTGCTAACATTACTTGCGACTATTCAGCGGCATTAATACGCGCTGTTGAAAGAAACAGCAAAGAAATAGTGGAATTACTGATTAAAAATGGTGCCAATATTAATTACATCCCATTATGTGGATTTTCGGCTCTCCGCCACAGTATTCGATACTGCCGTTCTGAAATAACTGAAATTTTAGTGAAAGCTGGTGCTAATCTAAATATGAATTTGAAATATAATACACCGTTGATTGAAGCTATCGAATGGACTACAAAATGACTCAATATTTGATAGAAAATGGCGCAGATGTAGATGTCAATATTAATAATATTGGGTCATTATTAAATTGGTGTTTTCGTCGATCTGGATCAGCAGTTATTAGTCTCGCGCTGGATGTTGGTGCTGATGTTAATGTCGTTAACGAAAATGGCGAGACGGCAATTGATTTTTTCTCAAATACTCAAAACTCCCAGACATTAATCGAACATACTATTAAATTAAAAGCTGCTAATTTATATCTGATAGATAAAAATCTAGATGCTGTCAAAGGTATTCAATTCAACGAGTTTTACTCCAAGTGCTTGGATGAAGTTGAATTTATGAAGACACAATGGTTACCGTTTACCTGGAAAATAAGTTTCTATGATATTTTACATTTTTCTGTGAATAAAATTTCTCGAAATATTAAATATATCAAAAGAGATGATATCATTTTTGATAAAAACGCATTATGTAGTAAATTTAAACTGTATGGTGGAATTATGTACTATCGTGTGTTAAGAGCTGAGCCGCGCAAAGAATTATTGGTTTCTGCTGAAAAAATTATGACTGACTTATTTAGTGATTTACTACCAGATATTTTAAGACGAGATGTTGTGGAATATTTGAGCGATGATTATCTTAAGATTTTAATAAATCAAAATTAATAATATTAATATTTTGAATTTTTTTATTACTTTTATTGTATTAGGTATTTTATATTCCAAGTATTTTTATCAAAATGAATATAGTATATTGTGTGACAAGGGATGAAATTTTCAAGGGATCAAACTTTCAAGTAAGGGAAAAGATACTTAAGCATTTTCGCGCTGAATACAATCACAAACTATTTGTGCTTTATTAATGACTGATTAAAGCCAATGAGAGCTATTTTATGTTTTATTATTATTATTATTTTCGAATCATTCTTGTATAATCGTTATTTAATTGATCAAAACCATGTAAGTTTCATTATTCGCATTTTCTTTGATGGCATGCAATTACATAGCCGTCAATGACACCGTTAAGCACATACCATGACTTATGCTATGATATTACATGATGCAAAATGTTTATATATACACAAAGTATATACGTTTATACATTTGTATATGAGTAAGAAAGTGTAATCAAAATAAACATGCTTCCTACAAAAATTAAGGTAAATTTTAAAAATTTATTTATCGCCTCAAGTATATTATTATCTTAAATTACTCGGCACGATAATGAGTTTATTTTAACTGAAATTTAATAGCGTCTTAAGTACACTAAAGAATGATTAAATAATTTTAAATGTTGAATCATCTTGAACTATTTACCTAAAAATGAAATAAAAATGGAGAATTTATTTAAGCTTTGTATACTTACATGTTTATAAATCTAATTGATCAATTACTGAACGACAGGATCACTTCATGACCTCGTGCGAGAACTATATATGTATATATAATTATTATGATTGGAAGATATATTACTTTAAATATCAATAATAAAAGTCTATGTAATATTTTTTTAAATTTCATCATGTTTTTTTTTCATACGTGAAAATGATAAGATTTAAAAGTCATTAAAAGAACTAATAATATTTTTCGAGTGTTAATGAAGAAACATTATATTATATACCTATATATGTGAAATAAAAATAATTTAGATTAAATCTTGTTTGTATGCACGTGAAGATTTAATCTCAATGGAAAAAAGAGAGGGGAAAAAAAATATTAATAATCCCTACTTCTTTTCTTCAGTTGAAATGGAATTGCCGCAAAAGTGGACGACCATTCCGTGTAGATATTCCCCGGTGTCAGTGAGTTGTTGTTCGGCATCTAGTTCACACGACATTTCGAAACGATTTTGTAATCAACTATTGTTTTTATTTACATTCATCTGGACTAGCTACAGTCGGGGGTTTACGAACTTTTTTTTTTAACTTAATCATAAATTTTTAAGTAAATTATAAATAATTTACTTAAAAATGAATTCTTCTGAGGTAAGTTTATTTAATAATCTAATAATGGTACACGAAGAGAAAATTAACAAATGAATAAGTCGTGGGAACCATTCCAATAGTGATAGGAAATCTTCCGATAAAAATGGAAACCATTCCATTAATTATTGGGAATAGTTCTTATAGTATTATTGGAATGGTTTCCATACATTATGAGAAATATATTCAATAGTATTTAAGAAACATCCCCAATATCTAAGGGAACTCTTTTTTTTATACTATTAAGAGATTTATTTCTAACTCTAAAATTTTCTCTTTGTATTTGATTCAAAAATTTTTTATACATAAAAGAATCTCAATTTGTTTTTACAACACTAAGCTTTGTGAAAATGTGAAAAATTATTTAAATTTTCCAATTCATTTTTTATGATTATAAAAAAAAAATAAAAGGAATCATTTTAAAGAAAATGTAGAAGCCTCATGACACAGAACTGTTTGTATGAACATATAATGGTCCTCATAGGGATGCATTAATCTAACAATTGTTAGGTATATGAAAACCTGTTTTATTCGTATGTTCGTGTATTTAACTTACTATCTGATACAACATTCACCCGCACGTGGGTGAAATGTTTAAACTCAATGATTATTACAGTACTAAAAGTGAAAGATTATTTTATTCTAAATCAAGGATAAATTGTCGAAAATGCAGTTATTCAATATCAATTAATTTAAATTTATAATTTATATTAAATGTAATTTATTACGATTACATAAGAGCGTATGCATGATGTGATTTCCAATAATTTATCTTTAATTTTTTTTCTCTTCTGTTTAAGAAAATGTTAATTTTTTAAAGTCTGACCTTCTCTTTCTGTCACAAAAATAAAAAAAAATGCTGAATATTAAAAATAATTTTTTTTAAGATTAAGGATTTATTAAAGCAATGTTAAATATAAATATTCATTAAAAAATAATGAATACTCAGTCGCATTTAATTATTACGAGTACAATTATTACTGTTATTAATGTTTGCGAATAAGAATTGTATGTCTTGCAAGGTATTCTTAAGCAAACTCATCCGCGATGAAAACATTACTTATAAAAAGAAAAATCCTTATGTTTATTGAATACACATCTATATACAACATGCATTATAGGGACAATATAAATTTATCTAAATGTATTAAAGAATTAGAAAGCTTATTCACGACTACAACGTTATCGTATGGAATTTTTCTATTTATCCATTATACTATGTATTATAAATTTTTGTCAATAGAGCGGGAAGTAAAAGGCAATTAATTTTTTTTTTATTTTTCTTCCATTGATCACTTGTTGATACAAATTCGAAAGTTTATACTTATAAATTTTCTGATACTGAGTAATAGTCACTTGTTATCATACATATGTTATTAACACGCTATTTAATGTTAGGAAATAGACAAGAGATTTAAAATTTCAACATATTTGATAGCTTGATGATTAAGGTGAATTTAAGCGTTTGTAACCTTGTGTCACTTTAATTAATGCGCTCGTGTTATTATACGTTTATTCATTACTTTATCATTAAATATAAACCGTATCATTTATTTAAATTAATACATTTTAAGAAATAAATGTTTTCTTCGCAGGTCGGAAAACCAAACCCAGCATTTATTAACGATGACGGTAGTAGAATCGATTTAAAAATAAATATCGAAAATGGATTATCACCAAAAGTATGTATTTAATAAAAAAACAAAAAAAAATCGTACTAAATACTAATATTTATTTTCAATGGTTTACTTATTGTACTTTATTTTTATTAGAACGAGTACGAATTAGATCACGTTCATGGAGGGCTAAAAAATACACCCGAACAAACGGTAATTATATAGAAAAAAAAAAAAAAAAAGGAAATTATATTGTCATAATAATATAAAAATAATAAAAATATTCAGGTTACAGAAGGAACAGAAAGAGCAACATGGAGTAATGGAACTGAATTTTTGATGTCATGTATAGCGATGTCAATAGGATTGGGAAATATTTGGAGATTTCCATTTACAGCATACGAAAATGGTGGTGGTGCATTTTTAATACCATACATAATAGTATTATTTCTTGTTGGAAAACCATTTTATTACATTGAAATGATAATGGGACAATTTACAAGTAGATCATCTGTTAAAATGTGGTCTGCTGTACCAGGATTTCGTGGTGTTGGATGGGCTCAAATGTTTTCAATGTTATCCGTTGGCACTTATTACTGTTCATTAATGTCAGTAACACTTATATATCTTCTTGCAAGTTTTAGCTCACAATTGCCATGGGCTAAATGTCAACCTGATTGGGGTGACAATTGTATTGATTCACAAAAAAGTGATAATAATAGTGTTACTGTGCAATCAATGATTAATATGACAAATATGAAAAGTTCAGCCGAACTTTATTTTACGTAAGTTTATTATTTATTATCAAACTTTATTTAATAATAATAAACTATATTATATTGTAGAAAATCCGTGTTGAATGAAAAAGAAAATATCGATGATGGAATTGGCTGGCCAGATTGGAAATTAACACTTTGTCTGTTTGTCTCGTGGTTGTGTATTTTTTGTGTCTTAGTACGCGGTGTTAAAAGCTCTGGAAAAGCTGCATATTTCTTAGCATTATTTCCTTATGTTATAATGATTGCACTTCTTGTACGAGCAGTAACACTTGAAGGAGCTCGTGATGGAATTATTTTTTTCATAAAACCAAATTGGGCTAAATTATTTGATCCTAGTGTTTGGTATGCAGCTGTTACACAATGTTTCTTTTCATTATCCGTATGTTTTGGTGGTGTTGTTATGTATTCTTCTTATAATGAATTCAATCACAATATTTATAGGTAAGGTTACTTACTCCTAATTTTAAAATTATAGTTTTTTTTATGATAAATAATGAATACCATACATACATTTCAAATAATATATAGGCCCACCGATCTACTTATCGAACTTTTATTTTATTAATTTAATTATTTACATACACGAAGCGTCGTAGATAATAAAACATAATTATATATAAGTTTACCTCAATTATTAAAGTCAAATTCAGTCTTAAAATATCATAGAACATAGAATGCAAAAAAGAAAATAAGAATTTTAAGTTTCTTATAGTAACGCGGCACTTTGAATAAAAACTGGATACATTTGACATAATTCTATAAGAATTACAGTTTAAAATAATAATTTTATCAAATATAATTTTTAGTAAGTTTTACAATTTAAGATATACTTCTGACTAAACTTTTAATTAAATCCTAAAATAGTACTGCACATCTCAATCGCGAAATAAGTGCTAAGAGTGCTTCACTAACACTTTTTGAAACTATATTTTTCCTGTTTTTTTCCTTATAATCAGTTAAATACAAACAAATAATAATAACATTCATCTGTCATTGAATTTTCGTAACAGTAATATCAGTAAAATCAGATAAAAATATTATTATGTTTTATTAGACATGATTGTGATTTTAAAATTATTTTTGTGATTTTAAAAAAAAATATTTTATACATGATATTGCCACAGATTTACTGCAGTGTGAAAAGTTGTATATGTAAATTATTTAATTAATAAAATAATAGTCTGATATTAGATCGATCGGCCTGTATACTATTATTATTATTTGAAATTTATTAGTGTAACGATAATCGAAAAAGAAAGTTTTTATTACATATTCATATATTTCAGAGATGTTATAGTTGTTACAACGCTTGATACATTCACGAGTCTTATTGCCGGTATTACAATATTTGGAATTCTCGGCAATCTCGCTCATGAACTTGGTGTAGAAGACATAAGTACTGTTGTCAAAGGTGGTACAGGCCTTGCATTCATTTCTTATCCAGATGCAATTGCTAAATTTACAGTTTTACCACAGGTACAGCAGTAATAACTATTTTATACATAAAATATCTAACTTAATTAATTAAATAATTTTTTCAAACTTTATTTCAGTTATTTTCGTTTTTATTTTTCTTTATGCTGTACGTATTGGGAATCGGCAGTGGAATCGCACTTGCCGGTGGTATCATCAGTATTATTAGTGATCAATTTCCACAATTGAAATTTTGGAAAATCGTTTTAGGCGTATGTCTTTTTGGATTATGTGTCGGAAGTGTTTATTGTACACCGGTAATAATAATGATATATTTTAAATGTTTTGTTATTAAAATCTTCTTTACATTTTAAATAATTATTTTTATCCAATAGGGTGGACAATTTATTTTAAACCTTGTTGACTACTATGCAGCATCATTTATAGTATTTACCTTCGCATTTTTCGAAATAGTTGGAATATTTTGGGTCTACGGACTCGAAAATATTTTAGATGATATTGAATTTATGTTGAAAAAAAGACCGTCCGTTTATTGGAGGATTTGTTGGGGTGTTGTTACACCTGTATTACTTGGAATAATATTCATTTATAGTTTAATTGATCGTACACCACTTCAATATGGCCATACTCTTTATCCGAATTCAGCTTATGGTATGCATAGATTTTTTTATATCATTTTGATCATCACTTAGTTATAAATATATTCAAAAATTATTATTATTACTTTTAACAGCCGTTGGTTGGACGCTACTGGCATTTGGTGTTTTTCAATTACCATTTTGGATGATATATACCATAATGACAAAAAGAGATTTAGGAATTTCAGAGGTAACTATGAATTTTTTATTTAAATATTAATTACGGACTAAACCACGATTATTTTTTCTCTGTTACATTTTATTATAACATTGAATTTACTATGAGAAAATTTATATATAATAAAAATTATTATTAAATTTTCTTATAATTATATATGTATATTCGTGAATGATTTTCAATATAATAAACATAAGACACAAGAATTTAATAATAATAGGTTATCTAAGCCAAAAAAATAATCAACATCATGACCATTCGCAATGCAAAAATAAATAAAAATAAAATATTATGGATATTCTCAGACAGTGCCCCCCACTTTTTAAAAACTTTCAATGACTCAATTGTCATAAAAGCATTAAAATTTAACTAATTAATTAAAAAGAAATTGAAACTTTAATTGAAAAAAGGACAACGCAGAAGTAATTTCGCCGAGATATAGAATTTAAAAAAAATTACTTACAGTTGATATCAATTGGAAGTTAAACGAAATTTGTTAAATAAATTTTAGTCTACAAAATTTGAAAATTAAAATTAAAAAATTGACATGAAGATTTTACTGAAATTTATTTTCCAAATTTTGATTAATCCCCAATTGATATCTACTGTAAGTAATTTTTTTAAAATTCTATATTTCGGCGAAATTATTTCTACATTGTCCTTTTTCCAATTAAAGTTTTAATTGTTTTTTAATTCATTAATTAGATTTTAATACGGTTATGACAGTAGAAAGTCATTGCGTATTTTTAAAAAGTGAGGGGTACTGTATGAGAATGCCCTTAATATTAAATTTTGTTTATCATACTATGCTATGATCAAAATTTCTAATAATGAACTTCATTTACAGATGATTGTAAGTGCATTTAAACCTTCAGAAGATTGGGGTCCAGAAAATCCAACGAGTTATGCAGCATGGAGACAATTCAAAGAAACATTGAGAAAGAAAAAAGAGACACGAACAAGCTCTAACTTCAAGCAAGTTATTTATACGCTTTTTAATCAAGAACATAAATTATCATAATCAATTTTATTGATTTGATATTTTTGGTGTCATGACCAATTATTTTTATGACGATAAAAATTAAATCATGACAACCGTTGTAAATAAAACTTCACTATGTTTTGGCGTAGTAATTTTTTCATAATATTTTTATAGATTATAATAAAAGCAAAAAGAATAGCGTCAATTATGCGTGATTGATGCTAAAAAAAATTTATCTCATCATTAACGAAATATTTATCATAAAAATATCATTTTTGCACGATATCAATTACTACTTAAGATATTAAAATAGTACTTAATAATTTTGTAAATAATTTAAACAAACAATATTATTTTTATAACAATGTCTTTTCGTGAAGATAATAGTTTTCAGTATTATTAATTGCAAAATTTATAAAAGCCAGATATATTCTGTGATTTTTATATCAGCAGCAATTTTTTCGTTTACTACATTAATGTAATTATTGTCACTCTTATGCTTGCAATTTATTTTTTGTTTTTAATAATAATTATTAATTTATATATTTAATACACCAAAGTTACATATTATATTTATGTATTAAGAAATGTAATTAACAAGATGACTTTTCAATGAAAAATTTTTATTGATTATTTATAATTAAATTCAAATAAATATATTTTATAAGAAAATTTTAAATTAAAAATTGTCTTAATATATTTTTTTTCACTTCACTATCAACTTTTGTGCAAAATTACTATTTTTTTACTATGCGTGAGAAGAAATGAAACAAGACGATTTTAGACGCAATGAATGAAATTTTTTTATTTTCCGTTAAGAAAATTGACAATTAAGGAGGACCACTAGTGTGATCAGCTGAAGTAAAAATTTTTGGGATTTCTTTAAAGAAACTACTGCATGGAATGTTTTAATGTTTCAAAGATTGATTGTGGCTACATAATGAATACAAGACCAAATTTTTGGACCGAAAAATTAAAAATTCAGCGAGTTATACACAATCTTTCAACGCTAAAAAAAACACTCCCCCCACTGCAATGATAGCGACCTTCGCAGTGCATGAAATCAAAAAAACCAAAAATTTTATTAAGCTAGTAGGTATTTCCCGTACCACGACCCTCGGGCTAAAAAAAAATGGAAATTTAACAAAATGGCGGAGTTTAAAAAAAAAATTTCAAATTTTGTACGAAAATTTGATGATTTTTGGCTTGCCAAAATTACATTTTTGATCCAATCGGAAAACTAGAGGTTCATGGTACGTAGAAACATGTATAAAAGAAGCTGCAATTCGAATAAATCGATCTGATGATTTTTCTTCGAGGTATAACTGCAACAATTTTGAAAAATGTATTTTCGAGAACCGATAAACGGCTGCTCTTCAGATAGCTGTAACTCAAAAAAACTATTCGAGATATGCCCTTTAAATTTTAGTATTTTAAAGTACTAGTACTCCCCCTTACGCGAGTAATAATTAAGTACGCGAATAATAAATACAGAGAAACTTATTAGTTCAATACTTACTGTATACTTTTAATGTTTTTGGTTTTTTAACTTGTCAATATGGATGTTAATAGCTTGAAGATCCTGACAATTGGTTTCTACTAAGACTTTTTTTACTTTAACAGCCTTTTCAATTCGTACTGCTTCATTTTTTCGCTATTGGAATCAATTTCCACTAATTTTTTTTCAAGAGGGTATTACAATTGCATTCACGTCGCGCCAATTTTTGAACAGTTTCGTGAGAAAAAAAAGTTATCGGATTTTTTCAGTCAAAAAAAAAGAAAGTAAAAATTTTTCCAGCTTTGTGACGAAATTCCCTGACTTTTCCCTAATTTTTCCAGTATATTTATGTCCCTGACATTCCTAGGTTTTCCAAATATGTGGCCACCATTTATGGTACAATAGGGTATATTGGATTTAGGTGATATTTCTTCAAATTTTAATACAGTTTTTTAAAAATAAAATTAATTATCTGGGAAAAATCTCATACACTCGAATAACTAGTTGATGTATAAACAAAATAAGTTTATTTATTATAATCAATTATTTGATCTAGTAATTATTCATCTCTATACATTTAAAAATTTCATCACTCTAACAGTTATTTATACAATTCTTATAATAAAATCAATAAAATTTTAAAACAATTTAAAAATAATTGTTTCACACTAGTTTATTTCTATTTAATATCACGTAATTTCAATTCCATGGATAAAAAAGCACGCATATTTGAATCCGTAACTTTATCCATGATAATTTTTTGTACATCAACATCGCTGTTTATAAATTTTTCACTTAATTTTTCAGCATATTGTAACCAAACACAGTTTGTGCATCCAGACATACAACAATTTGCTGGTTCATCAAAATCATCCCCATTGTCAATTGAATTCGATGAATTATTATCAATATTATCAATAGAATCAGGATTTACTTCTTTTTGAGTAACAATTGGTCTTTTTAATTTATTTTTATCATGATCATTATGATCATTTATAGTATTTGTGGTAGTACTGTACCTTTTATTTATCATAAGCGTTTTCAAACAGCTTCCATTATTATTTTCCCAAATAATTGGTAGAATCCGTGACACTTTTGACATTTTACTATCACTTATTTATTTATAGATTAAAATAATTATCCATCGTATTAATAAATAACTTGTTTATTATATTACGTAGCGGATATTTATAACTTAATTTTATTGCACAAATTAATATCGATAATAGGATCACAGACGATCAAAAGTTGTTACAAATGATAAATATTTTACAATGAAATAAATTAGTACTCACTTTAATTGTTCTATTATCAATTGTTGCTGTTTTTAAAAAATATCTTTTTATTCAACAAAACAATAATGTTATTTACATATATACATAAACAGCTGATATATTTAAAATATGTACTGATTGATGGTACAAAACTACATTATTGAGAGCAGAGCGCAGCACTTGAGTTTTGTTTCAATTTTTTTTTAAATTTATTATTTTGACAATTTTTTACCGTCCAAAAATGATCCTGAAGTTAGCAGACAGTTGAAAACTTTCGGATTTTTTTCAACAATTAAATTTGAAGAAAAAAAAAAACTAAAAATATGCACATGAAGAAAATTTTAAAAACTATAAGTGCTATTTTTTAAAAATGTTGTTTTTTATAAATTGTAATTTTAAAAGAAATATAAAATTAGTAGTCGTCGGCCAACTTCAGTATCATGTCCAAAACAGGGTTGCTAGCAAATTTTTGTCTGAATTTAACTTCTGAGGCAGGGATTGCATAAATTATTAAAAATAAATTTAAATATTAAAATTATATAATATATATATTTGTACAACACGATAGTGGACAATTAAGAGTTAGTAGATAAATGAAACACTAGTTCATTCCATATCTTATTGTAAAATGAGAAATCGTCTTTGCTTGTTTAATTTATTAAATAAATTAAATCAAAGAAATATTTTTTTCAGTTTACAATAAAATATGACAAGTACTTTGTTTTTGTTTATTTACGTACTTTTAATTTCACTACTATTTATCCTCTCTGATTAAGAAAAATGAATTGAAATGATTCAAAACTATTTGAAATAATTTAAAACAATTTGAATCAACCAATGAATAAATATACAGTAATATAATTAACAACTAACATAAGATATATACTTAACATACGTATATCCCAAGTGACCAGGCTCGCTTTTTGTTAGCTTTTAGTTGCCCATTCCAAGTCAACTTTCTGCTATTCCAAAATGTTAATAAAATGATGACAAATAGAATTTATAAAAAGTCAACTTTTAAAAGTTTTCTTAAAGTTACCAAAAAAATTTTAACAAAATGTAACATAAAAAAATTTTAGTAAATAGTTATCATAAAATGACGTGATAAATGATGACTATTTGGGGATAAATAAAAGTTACCACTTTAATGCTGACAATTTGTTATCCGAAAATGTTAACTAAATGTTGACTTTTGTACGTTAATTAAAATGTTACTTTTTTTATGACTTTATCTTATTTACGCTGGCAATTTTTCAATATTGAGTCTTGTGTGTTTAACATATATGTCAATCGTTATACATCAAAGTGTGCTCAAGAAAATGATTAAAGCCTTAAAATAACTTTTGACTTTATCTAAATTATATAATAAATCATTGAAAATAAATTTAAATATTAAAATTATATAATATATATATTTGTACAACACGATAGTGGACAATTAAGAGTTAGTAGATAAATAAAACACTAGTGCATTCCATATCTTATTGTAAAATAAAAAATCGTCTTTGCTTGTTTAATTTATTAAATAAATTAAATCAAAGAAGTAATTTTTTCAGTTTTCAATAAAATATGCTTAGTACTTTGTTTTCGTTTAATTACGAACTTCTAATTCCACAAATATTTATCTTATCCACAAGCCCTCAAAAATTTATGAGTGTAAATGTAGGAGCTGCTATGTCTAGACATGAGAAAAATTTGAATTACAAATAAACAAATTCAACGATTAAAAATATGAAAATAAAAAAAAATGCACATACTCATTCTCAAATTCTATAAATGCGCAACTTTTTAATTTTTATTAAATTCAATTATTTAAAAATTTTTTAAATTTATAATTGTCAGCTACATTCACACTCATAAAAATTTAACAATTTGCTAGCATTAAGTCAACATAAAAATGTTTAATTTGTTAACATAAAGACAACATTCTGAATCTTATATGTCAACATAAAAAAATTTGTCAATTTGTTACCATTTTGGTAACACAAAAAACTAATTGCTATTTGTCAACAAAATTTTTGTTACAGTGTTATCAAAAAATTACCAAAATGTTGACAAATTGTTACCATAAAGTTATCATTTTGAAATATAAAAAAGTTAACCTTTAACTGGACATTAGTAGTGATATTTGTTGCAAAAAATCTGCCTTTTTACATGCAAAATGCAAAATAAATGGTAACATTTTTTGATAAAAAAAAAGTTAACATTAGGCCATTTGGGAACTAGATATAATTTTTAAATTATTGTCGTTTCATAGAAATATACTAAATATACTCTAATAGTACAGTTTGCTTTACAAAAGTTTTCTTGAATTTTTCGTCAAATTTCCGTCAACTTCGGACTTTTCCGTTTTTTACAACAATTTGTATGCAACTTGCTATTGAATTTGACGTAAATTTACTACCCGGATTAGAATGCAAATTTACTTCAAAAGTTGACTAGAAAAAAGTTGTCGTCAATTTTCAGGCAAATTTTATGTCAATTTATAGTTAATTTTACTTGAAAAATTGTCAAGTATTTTTTTACCGCCAAATTGTAGACATTTTTATGTATAAATTTCAGGTAGTTTCAACATCAAATTACTGTCAATTTCAAGCTAAAGTGGCTATTAGGGTAAGTAATGAAATTCTATCACATATCCAGACATGTCATCAGCTCTCTGTTATCTATGGTGTTTGTTTTTGTAGGTAGTATATAACCTATAAATTATCGTGTGTTGTTGTACGACACGTGGTTATTGTGATAGTTTTTAAAATTTTTAAATTTAATTTAAAATCATAATGGGAAGAAAAATACCAGGAAAAAAACACAAAGGTGTCAAAGACCCAGAGAAACAACGTGCAAAACGATGGGCTGAGTACGAAAAAATAAATTTTTAAAACTTGACTTATTTATAATTGTTTATAATTTTATTTATAGAATTAAAAATAAAGTTGACGCTCCACCAATTAATATTGAAGATCAACCGATACCAAAGAGCTTGGAAAGAATTATGAGTTTCAAGAGCAATGATGATAATAAAATTGTCAAAAGAAAAAAACCAGCAATTAAAATTAAAAATAAATTAATAACAGTTGGTTCACAAAATACTGTGCAGTCGTTTAATCCAAAAGCTAAACCTGAAAAAGTAGTTCCTGTTTTTAGTCAAAGACCTGGTGAATCAGATAGTAAATTTTGGCATCGTGTTAATGGTGAAACCCAAATGTATTTAAAAGAAGCTGAGTTTGAAAATAAATTTAATGTACAAGTAGTTAGAGATCCAGTTACTGGTAAAGTTGAGGGTTTAGAAAAAAAACCTAAAGATGAAATAGACGAGTTACTTAAATTAAAAATGAAACATAAAAATATTGGGAAGAAAAAAAAAGTTAAAACCGTAACAGAACCCAAGTTAACTAAAGTTCAAAAACGTAAGCTTAAGATACAGGAGAAGAAGAATAAAAAATTACTAAAGAGTACTGATGACTTGATAGTTAAAGACAAAGTTGAGTTTGGTGAAGTTGCTCATGCTCCTCCGGAAATTAAAATAAAACCTAAAGCACATAAACTAATTAATAAGGTTTTTAATTTAATAAATAAATTTTTATAGAATAATTTATTGTAATTGATTACATTAATACTGAATATTTTTTTTTTTACAGCCTGCTAAAAAAGAATTACTTTTACATTCTCTGTTGAAAGACAATAAAATACAGCCTACGTCGATAGATAAAAAGGGTAAACGAAAAAATTTACCCTCTGCAGAGCGAAGGATACTTGAAAACCATCAAAATGAAGCAATTGAAGCTTACAAATTATTAAAAACTCATCGTAAATCTTCTGAAATAACTTTGTTATAACAATAATTATTCATAACACGTTGGGTATTTTTTTCTTTTATAACTTTATCATTAAATAAATTATTTTCAACATTAAAGATATAATTAGCAACGCAGATTTTTTATTTACACATATTGACGAAGATAATATTCACAAATATCGATAAAGTTAATGTAAATGAATAAAAAGGTGAGTAATAAAGTGTAATAATTATTATGTTATATTATCCAGTTGTCCAAACAAAAGGTTCTAATCGATCTTTAATAGGCAACAAATTATTAAGTGTTTCAAGACTTTCTAATGTTTGATTTAATTGCATATGGCACTTGGTTAATTGCTTACTGAGCTCATGAACTTTATTCATATGCTCAGCAAATTTAGCAAATTTCTTTTGTCGCTCAACAGCCTGAGCCATTATTTTATTTATTTCGACATCGATGTTAACACAGAGCGCATTTTGTTCATTAGCAATCATTTGGGCGTTTGCATTTAAATGATGTTGATATCTAGCACATAAATTATACAATCCGACAGGATCAAGTCGTTCCAATATTTCGGGATCACGTACTCCCGGTGGCAAATTAAGCGTACCGCGCATTATCGGTAAAAACATCGGTATGCTTTGCAGTTTAATTAAATCTGGATCTTTGTCTGCATCAGGATCAGACAATGCTGGTTTGACAACAACAATATTGTGTGCTGTTGTTGTTGTCGTTGATGCTGATGTTGGTTTTCCTGAGCTAATGGTAGATTTTCTTAATCCTAAACTTGATTTACGTCTTGTGACTTCTGAGCTACCAAAACTTTTTCCTCGAATCAATTGGGATGGTTTACTTGATATCTTTGGAGAGTCTCCAATTGGTTGATTGACAGTATAAGATATGTAAGGCAGGTCTGAGTCGGAACAAATACTAGGACCTGGACTTGATGAACGCGGTGGTGTGTCATCTGGTAAATGTTCACGACTTGGTACACTTTTACCCCGTCTCAATTGTCCTCGAGATCGTCCGCTGAATCGTCCAGATCCTTGAGTTCCGCCTTGGGAACTTTGTTCTGAACCCATTATTATTTTTTTTTTAATTTTTACTGGAAGCTGACTGTTGATTTTTTTTAATAGCAAGTAATCGACAAATTTACTGATACATTATATATTTATTATCCATAAATATTGCTTTCAAAATTACTCTTACTAATAATTCATTTAAAATTTATACCTGTGAATAAAATTTTAAGTTAATTTTTAATGATCCTGAAGTTACCAGACAATTAACAATTTTCGGATTTTTTTTCAACAGAAATTACAAAAAATAAAAAAACTTAAAATATGCGCATGTAGAAAATTTAAAAAGCTAGAGGTGCAATTTAATTTTTTATATTTTTCTTTTTATAATTTATTTTTTTTTAAAAAATTCAAAAATTATTAGACGTCAGCTAACTTCAGGATCATAATTTTTGGTTTCATTATTTTAAATTAATTCATTATTAAACTTACTGTTATTAGTTCAAATATTAATTATTGATTATTTTTTTTTCCGGGCTGTTGACGATAAAAGTTTAATTTTTTTTTTTTATTTAATTATTGATTATAATTCTGTATATTAAATATAAAATACAGATTTTAGTTGGTTATTTTTTAAGAATTCAGCTGTGAGTACTAAATAATTTTTCATATTTATACGCATGCGCATGTAGTTATTTCATGCGCATGCACATAGATTTAATTAAAAATTTTGAGGTCAGAATAATCATTGAATTATAATTTCTAATTATTGTATGCAGGCAAAATTACATAAGAATACCAAAATGTAAATCAAAAATATATGAAAACTCGTTTTTAATTAATGGAATGCATGTATGGAATTTTTTACCGCGAGAACTAACGACAATACAAACTTTTAAATAATTAAGGATTGCTTGCTTTGATCATTTTTTGAATATTAATAATAAATTAATTAATTAAGTAATTTATAAAATGCACTTATCAATTTTTAAATTTTTTAAATGCGCATTTTTTTTAAATTTTATTTTATCAATTATTTATTCTATTTATTAATAATTTTAAATTTTTCTGATGTCTGCTCCATTCACACTCATGTTAAAAACTGGAAAACATACACATATTTATTTTATAAAATTTTTTGTATTTTTTTAAGGTCCTCAAGGAGCTACGGCTCTAGGATCAAATAAATATATTTATCTACCTATATACAGATGTAGATGGGAAAAAAAAAATACTTAATGCTGAGGAAAGTTTTTTTTAATGATAAAAATTATAAATTTTTTTCCAATGTAATTTAAAAATAAATATTGTAGTTTTAAATAATTTTCAGTAAAATCGAATGGATGTTTATTTTTAAAACATGTTTAAGATAAAATAAAGATTAGTTGATAAATATTATTGTTTATATTCAATGTGAATCAATAATTAAAAATAAATTTTTATTGAAAACAAATATTTTGCTTCACTGCAATTTAAATGAATATTTTTCAGATGTGAAAAATATAAAAAAAGATTCAAAATAAATAAAGTATTGGAGACATAAAGTAACATTTGTTAAAATATTAAAATTGATCACGTCAGACGTTTCATAAATTTAAATTAAACAATTTTTTCTAAAAATATAAATGAATAAGTGGTATGATACTTGAATATAATTAGTAAAATTATAATTTATCCCGGATAATGTATCCATATATTTTAACAATCGTACATGTTACACGTTATTGATGTTTTAGTACATTCAAAATTGAACAATTTTAAAATTCATTACCATAAATATAATTTTTATAATTAAACTATTTTTTGTACCATTTATACAACTTATTTATCATTATCTACAAACGTTAATTAACTTTTATAGCCTGAGAAAAATATTCAGAAGCCATTGGTACTTTAGGTACATTAACTTGATGAAAAACTTCTTGTAGATCTTGCACAAACTTATCAATCATTTCTGCAGAATGATGTGGCGTAGGTGCAATTCGTAATTTTTCTTCACCCTTAGCAACTGTCGGATAATTTATGGCTTGAATATAATGCCCTTTTTCTTTAAGTAATGTATCGGCTATCTCACTGCACACTAGAGGATCTCCGACCTACGGATAAATTAAAAAATTTTTTTTTAATATATTATCAATTATCAGTTATAAATAATTATAAATAAAAAATAAATAATTACTTTAACAGGAATGATATGAGATGGAGAAGGTTCTACAGGAAGACCAGCGGAAGTAAGCATTGATTTTAAGTAAGTGCAATTTTGCTGATGCATTCCTCGGAGAGTTCGGCCTTCCTCCGAGGCTAAAACATCAACGGCAGCCATCGCACCATAGAGAACCGTAGGTGGTAGCGAAGTTGTAAAAATAAATCCAGCTGCATAACTTCTTATCATGTCTATAAGCATCGACGATCCAACGATATAACCACCAACATTCCCAAATGCTTTACCCAGGGTACCAGATATTATGTCCATTTTATCAAGCACCCAATCTCGTTCTCCAATGCCAGCGCCAGAATAACCATACAAGCCAACGGCATGAACTTCATCAACGAATGTTAAAGCTCCATATTTTTTAGCAACATCACACATTTCTTCTAAAGGACATATGCTTCCATCCATGGAATGTACGGTTTCAAATGCTACTATTTTAGGCAATGAACGATCAATACTCGACAACAGTTCTTCGAGATGTCTTACATCATTATGTCGAAATATATGTTTAGGTACACCGCTATTTTTGATACCTTGTATCATGGAAGCGTGATTACCCGAGTCAGAAAATATATGACATCCTGGTAAACTTTTAGCTAAGGTGAATAATGTCGAGTCATTGGCTACAAAGCAAGAAGTAAAAAGAAGACCAGCTTCTTTTTTATGTAAGGCAGCAAGACGATTTTCTAATTTTTCATGGCCCATTGAATTACCAGAAATGTTTCTAGTGCCACCAGCACCAGCTCCAAAATCATCCAATGCTTTATGTACAGACCCTGTTACCGCTGGATGACGTGACATTCCTAAGTAATCATTTGAGCACCAAACAGTTATTGGTTTTTCACCCCAAGAATACTCAATAGCTGAAGGAAATTCTTGAGCAAGACGATTTACTTTTTTAAATACCCGATAAGAATGATCATTTTTTTTTTTAATTATCTGCTCATGAAAATATTCTTCATAAGGAAAAGTTTTTTCTTCATTTTTCGGATCACCCAAACTAATGATGTCATCTTCAACTGCAGAACTCGCTTCTTTTATTGCTGAAGGTTCTTTTAAGAGAAAAGGACATTGCGTAATAGATGCTATAGACTTGCGAATTTCTTCAGTTTCTGCTGCTGTGCTAGATAATCTTGACATCACTGGACAGTACTGACGATAGTTTGTTATCAATGACGTACTGTAATTACGTACGTAATTAGCCGAGAGACGCGTTAGGAATGGGCACGGCATTATGTCAGATTTTCCTAAAAAAATAAAATAAATATTTGAATTAAACAATAATAAGTAATCATTTTCTCATGCTTCAAAAATAATATAAATATGTATGTATATATGTATATATATATATATATATATATATATATATATATATATATATATATATATATATTGTATAACTGAGTATTGCAAAATTATCAAGGAATGAGGTCTAATAACAGCTGGATAACATTGAAGAGAAAGTGCGGTAAAAATGAAAGTTTAATTATTATTATAATATATTTAAAAATAAATTTACCTTTTACAGCACTTGCTAATTGAAAAGTAACGTGAATAAATCTTTGACCACTCAACTGAAATTAAAAAAGTATATATTTATAATTAATTGTTTTTTAAATAATTGTTTAGATTTAGGTCAGGTTGATGGCTTACAGCCAACTAGTCAAGTCACTTTGACTGTGTCAAATCAAGATTCAAGTGTAGTCAGGTGTTTCCTTTAAACGTCTTTTACCTCATATATAACGTGCATGAGATTGTATTACTCAAGGTGAAAATATTGAGCTATTCGATAATTCGAGATATCGACTATTTAATAAATCGAATTTATTTTTAAATACTTGTTTGCCGCGATATTATTTTTATAGCTGAGCCATCATTACATTGCATAAATTTTATTTTTTTATTTTTTAATACTGATAACAAATTTTTTACAGTATTTTATTTTAATTTTTAATTAATAGCTTTTTAATACAAGTTTAATTTTTTAAAAGTAATAATTATTAAAAATTTTTTTAACTCATAAAAACTAATCAGTATTGATTTTAAAACTATTTAAAAAAATGACTTTTACGATGGAATTTTTGTTTTATTATTTTTATAGAGATTAAATTTAATAATAGGATGTAGTAAAAGTAATATATATTTTATTTTCAGTCAATTATTTATTTTAAGTATTAAATTATATTTAGATTGAATATAAATGTCATTAATTTATTACGATATTGAATTTAGTCGACGTCTAATAATTTATTGATTTTGTTAAAAACAATAAATTATAAAAAAAAAAATATTTCAAATAATTGCACCTATAGTTGTTTTAATTTTCTACATGTGCATATTTTTAGATTTTTTTTTTCTGTAATTAATTGGTTGAAAAAAAAAATTCAAAAATTGTTAATTGTCTGCTAACTTTAGGATGATAATTTATTAGATATCAATTAAAACTAAATATTTATTTAAACAATTATCAATTATAAGAATCTGATATATTTAACGACCAAGAAATTAACTGGAGGATTATCTTTATATATATTTTTTAATAACATTATTCAAAAACATGCGTGTTTTAAATAAAACTTATCAGGCGAATCTAATCCAATGACAAATTACAATAAAATAATTCAAAAATTACCATTTTGATCGATAAAAATAATATAAATATATCACAATGATAAGTTTAATATTATGTAACAACTAATTTATTATTTATTTTTTTTTTCTTTCAACTTGAACGTGAACTGTTTGGCGGATCAAAGACTACTGATTTCTTGCATACTTAACAGCTAAAACTCCACTACCTTTAGTGAATGCAATTCGAATGTAATTAATTTAATCGAACGGAAGAGTGGGTTTCGATCAAGTAGTATAGAAAGTAATTATAATAATGTCTAAGTATATGATTACACGCAAGCGAAATTCGTGACGTGAGCTATTTAAAAATTAAATACCTTTTAAAAATTATAAATTCAACAAATATGACAATATGAAATAGAATTAAGCAAATTTATCTATATGTGTATTTTAAATCAAATTCGGTTAAATATTAAAATCTATAAATATATATGATATTATTATTTATGTATATATCTGCTATGCATACGGACATAAGCAGATTTTCGTTGGTGATTATTAATTTCCTGTTTAAAATTAGTGAACTTAATAATCATTTTTATCAATAATGAATCCTGAAACTGTTAAGTAAATTTGATGTATTATTATACATTACTATTTAATGTATTTTTTTTTCTTTAGCGGAAGCGTTAAATTTATGTGAAAAAAAATTAAAATGACAATAATCAAACGAGTACGTTTTGCTTTGTCATGAATAGATATAAATTTTATGTTAATTTTGATCAATTTTTTTTTTAGAAATGTGATCTATTGGAACTTTTATTTTTAAGTTGAAAAGAAGTAATTTTTTACCTAGTGACCTTTAGTACAAATAAAATACAAGTTTTCGTTTTTTTTTTTTATTTTTTTTTAATTTATATAGTTCATTTTTTGCCGCTTTTGCGTGATATAAAAAAGTAGTAAACTGCAGATAGAGATAGAGATAAATTTAAAATACCGAGCGAGTGATATATAAAAAAAAAAGATTAACATTTTTATGATACATAGGTAAGCCTCGGATTTTTATTTCAACTGAAGAGTTCCTTATTGAGTTGCTAGATAACAGCACTGTTGTGGATAAATGACGCATGCGTAGTGATAATGTATACGTATATATATATATATACAAGACTGATTCAAAAAAATCGACTATTTTATTTTTATTTTTTTTTCAAAAATTATACGGAAAATATTGTTCGAGATGAAAAAAACAATACTGTGAAAGTTTGAACTTTTAATATTAACAACCGCCTAATCACAATTTTCGATTTCCCATTTAAATAACATGGGAAATATTTTTTTTAAAGTTTGGAATTTTATTACTCATTAGTGAATCAGAGTATTGGAAAAATCAGTAAATATTTTTGTTGGAAATTAAACGCTCTATAAAAAAGATCTCATATCCTTTTTTGATAAATTTGATTTTTCAAAAGTTATTTAAGGTCAACGTTGGATTCATAGTAAATCTTAGTATTATTTGACTTTTTCGGCGAAACTATCAGACTTATCGTAAAATATTATAGGACCTTTTTTGTAGATAATTTCATTTCCTACACTTTATTTTCTACAAAGTTTTCAAAATTCCTGAAAGCCCTTTAGTTATTTGCATTTAAATGTCGATTTGTCGTCAAATAGATGTTCAAAATACAATTTTAAATAATTAAATTGAAATCATTGATTTGAAATTAATTTTTAAAAAAATTTCATGAACAATGTTATAAGATTGTTATTTTATAAAAAATAAAAATTAACATTAAACATTTTGTTTTTAAATATCTTGTCAATAAAACTAATTATTAAGTACATAAAATAAAAATTTCATTGAATAATTTAAATGATATAGTTGTAGAATACTCATATGTATATTAAGAATGTTCAATTTTTTCTGTAACATATCTTTATTCTGTAACAGAATTGGCGTCGGCGCGCAAGTAATTCAACTCGATGCGCATTTTTTATACCAGACCCTACCAGGGTCGTCCATTACGGACATGACTGCGTACAGAAACTCATTATTGACTCATTCATCATAGTTGTTCGAGACAAA
The DNA here is from genome assembly GCA_964016945.1 of Microplitis deprimator. Lineage (NCBI taxonomy): Eukaryota > Metazoa > Arthropoda > Insecta > Hymenoptera > Braconidae > Microplitis > Microplitis deprimator. Next base: position 5,605,538 of record OZ024708.1, read on the forward strand.
AGAAAAGCATACAATTTTAAATAATAATTCATTTTTTAAATGTCATCAAAGTTTATTCGTCACGACAAAACAAACGCTTAAGAACGTTTAAATTGTGCGTCTGTGTTTCATTGTTCGATCTGACAATTTTAGTAAGTTTTTTTTTTTATATCTAATCATTTAAAATGCATGCGTTTAAACTTATGAAATTATCTGTGTCAATAATAAACTCTTTTTTTTTTTACTGAAGATAAACAGTTTTTTTTTTATTATCTTCATTAATGGCATATGCGGAAGCCGGCTCAATTACTTGACAATGACTATACACACACGGTTTACCGCTCGATCAATAGAATTTATTGTTATGACTTTGATTTTACTTTGTTCCTTTGTTTTTTATGTGTTAACAGTTTATTTAAAATATTAGACAATCATGTATGATTATTTATGATTCATATATCATTGAATAACAGACATAAATTAAAAATTTTCAATAATACTCATATATTGTTTCATACTTAAAACTACTCATTATCATTTGTTGACCTCAATTACGTCACAAATACTATACGTTCTGTACTGTTTACGTTATTGAGCTGCCACGTGATTATTTTATTTTAAATTACTAAAATATATTTACATATATTAGGGTGTGTCGAAAAAAAATAATTTTTTGTTTTTTAGGTCTCAGTATCAAACGTTTTCTGCGGACCTGAAAAATCAGCTCGATATCTCGAAAATCGCGCTGGCGCTTGACAATTTTATTTTCCCATTTGAAATACACGTAAAAAAATTTTTTTTTTTTTTTATTTATCCTCGAAAATTAAATAAAAAATTTTTTCCTATTTCGACTTTCATACTTTTATAGGAAATCAAATTTCCTACAAAAATTTATGAATAGTCATGCTCGTTACCATAACATAAAAAAAGTTACAAGTCTTCAAAAGAAAGAAAAAAAAATTTTGTTTGTGTAAACAAATATTTTTTTTACTTTTTCGTTATTTAATTGGTGATATTTTTTTTCTAATTTGAATTTGCAATCTTTTACAGACAATACATTTTTCTGCAAAAAATTAATAATTTATCATGCTTGTAAAATAAAAAAAAAAATTATCGAGCTTTCAAGGTATACAATAATTTAAAACCGTAACGATTAATTTTATTTTTTTGATCTGTATCAATAAGTCGATAAAATATATTTTCTGTAAAGATTGTAAATTCAAATTAGAAAAAAAATACCAAATATAATAGCTAGATTTCAGAAAAAGTAAAAACAGTAATCACACAAAAAAAACTTTTTTTTTCTTTGACTTTAGAGGCTTGTAATTTTTTTTTGTGTTATAGTTACGAGCATGACTATTCAAGAAATTTTTGCAGGGAATTTGATTTTCTATAAAATATGAAAGTCAAAATTGGGAAAAAAAATTTTTTACGTGTATTTTAAATGGGAAAATGAAATTGTCAAGCGCCAACGCAATTTTGAGTTATCGAGCTAATTTTTTAGGAGAACTTTTTTTTAGGTCCCAAAGAAACTTTTGAGACTATGAGACCTGAAAAAAAAAGTTAGCTATTATTGACACACCCTAATACATATTTATATAAATATTTATCGATCTATAAAATACAGCATAATTTTACAATGTTTTGTATGATTATTTATGAATACTCATCATAAATCATTAAAAATTCTTATTGTGTGCACGATGAGTTGTTTAATAGTATCTTATACATTATGTGGAATCGGTATATACTCGATGTCACTAGAAGTATACAATAGTTTATGTAATAAATTCATGAAGAACAACGCCGTTAAATGTCTAAAATCAACGTCATACAGTCAGAATTATTAAAATAATTTACTTAATATTATTAAAAAAGTTCTCGCTATTTTCGAACTCTCTGAGCTCGAAAACGTTTTTATTTTTAAATTTTTGAGCTCGTTGAGCAGCAATCGAAAGGGGATTTTGAGACTTAGATTTGATTAAATTTTGAAACAAATCAGTCTCAATTTCGAGTTATACAACGAAAACCATAAAAAAATATTTTTTTTAATGTTTATTTTTCGAATAACTTGGTAATTGATGCTCAACCGATCGATTTCAAAATTTACTTAGTTCTAAGTTTGGTGAGCCCTTTCGATTGCTGCCAAGTACAATCAAATCAATTGATTCGTTTCAAAGATATTGTTGGACAAAAAAAGTTTACACACACTCACACGCGGACGTCCATCTGAAAATGGTCAGAATAGCTTCCTAAGACCTTAAAACGGCGAGATCTGATGGAAACTCAATTTTTAAAAATCGGACGGAAACTAATAACCTCTTTTTTTTTAAATTTTCAATCTTCATAGCGGGAAGTTGAAAAAGTCAACTTGGTGTTGTGTGGTATCAATTAATAGAGTAAGGTAAGAGACCCATTACCTGATCAGGGAACTAGTACCCAATCATTCATGTATTTGTATATCTATATTTACTAAATTTTACTAAATATAGATATACAAATACATGGAGTGATCGGTACTAGTTCCCTGATCGGGTACTAGGTCTTTTACTTTACGTAAGGTTATAAAATTCAGCTGACCTTGCTTTGATCTACACATGCATGGGCTAATTAACTAAATACGCTTGTGCAGTCTAGAGATTTTGGTCATGTTAATAAGGTAGATAAATTTAAAGTGACGTCATAATAGAGGGGAATGATAGATTAGTTATTTAAAATGTATTAAATCACACTTCTGACCAATTAGCAAAGATTGTATCATATTATAAAATTTTATGAGCTGACTCTAGCCAGTAAGGTGTATTTGTCGGTCTGAGTTATATAAATATTTATTATAACGATTTTTATAATTCAAGGTAATATTCATTATCAAATTATGTGATCATTATCTTCATATAAATAATGTTTTATAGCTATACAGAAAACGAAGTCAATTAACATTTATGAAAGTATTTTTATACAACGTTTATTGATAATATAGCTTGACGAAAATATTAATTGAATAATGAAACATTATAAAATGATAAAAATAATTTAAGATCAATATCGATTAATTGGATAGAGTTGTAGCATAGGTAGATGCGCACGCAGATATTTGCTTATGATGGATGAATTTTGTAAATACCCAAAAAATCTTAATAGAATGTCATAAAAAATAAGTGTTTTATTGTAATGAGATAAATTTTATCTTTGTAAATTGTAAGAACATAAAGTTTTATTTTTTTTATCAATACAACAGCTGCTCAATGTTAAAATCTAGTAAGGAATCATTTTTTTCGTATTTTTTTACTGTATGACAATCAAAGACATATATATATACATATATATATATATATATATATATATATATATATATATATATATATATTCATATATAATTGAAACAAAGTTCTTATAAAAAGGGTTTGAATAATTTTAGACAAAACATTCCCCTTATCAATACATATATATATTTTTTAATGATTTCGTTGATTCCAAGGTTTTATTTAAAATTTTCTATTTATTTTAATTTATGAATAAGTAGTTTAATATTTAATTTAATTATTATTCGCCCTTGAAGATTAGAATCTTCAAAAATATTTTTTTCGGTTTAATATTATTTGTCTATTTTTATTAATATAAATTATGATGATGATGTTTACTCAACGCGTAGATAGAAGTTCACATGTGATATATTTATGTCACAACAATATGTTTTTTTTTTTAACGGAAAAATACGCTCAAAACTAATTCTACGCACGAAAAAAAATTATTATTCTTAAAAATTTCTTTGTTTATACACGACTACTGAAATATTTTATTTTTTAAGTTATTATTATTTTCGAATATTTATAGTTAAGTTTATCATTTTTGATAATTTATCAAATCATACTAAATAAAAGAATAATTATTTACCTAATAAATATTTATCTTTTATAAATAGTAGTGTGAAAAATTATCTTAAAATATAATTTTTACAGAAACAAAGAAATAAAAAATAAAAATTACAGAAAACATTTGCGTACACTAACTGATATTTTTAAATTTATAATTCATAGAAATATTTATTTTATAAGTGCAATATTTTGATAAATAGCTCATTGATTTATCTATTATGTATCTATAAATAACAATAAACAAACTTAAAAATACTTTGTGTTGTTATTTTATTAGTAATACAGTGATAGTAACCAGTAGCATAATAAAATTTGCAGTTAATATTTGCAGTAATGTAAGATAGGATTAGCTGTGCGCGGTTTAGCTTGCTGCGAACACGTGAATGCTCGCTGATGTGCACGTGATTAAACCGTGAATCGGTGGCAGCATCGACCGCTTAACTTCTCCTTCTCTGCATTTTCTTTTTTTTACTTTCCACTCATACGCCAGCACAAGTATGATCTCATGTGTACTTATTTTGTTTGGGTATCTTTACTTTTATGACCAATCTTTGTAATTTTCTTTCATTATTTATAAATATTTTTTTTTATCAAATTCAATTAAATATATTTAAATCACTTATTTTATTTAAAGTTATTCTTAATATAATATTTTGTATCTCGAATAGAAGTTATTTATTATTTTACGACTCAAGTTTGTTTACAGCACTACGTGATGGCCTTCAATCTCGCGTGTTCCATCGCTGGAAATAGAAAATAACAGTGATAAATTTTTTATAATTATAATATAACGTCATTCAATTACGTTTTATGCTTATTAGCTTACCAAAAAAAAATAACGAAGTTAATGTGAAAATTTGTTTTTATTTAAAAACAATTTCAATTATACTTTAATATACATATAATTTTAAAAAATATTTTAATTATAATTTTTATTTGTTAACTATATAGTTAATGAATTAAAATATGGTAAAGATCAAGCGAATTTTGTAAATTTACACTTTACATATTTTTAGAAAGATGTCAACGACTCATGACTAAGTTTTGCAGTATAATAAAAATAAATAATGATCGACTTATAAATAAAAATTTTCCAAATATATATTATAATGATAAAAAATTTCAACACGACTTTGTTATACTTATCAATTTTTATAGATTAAGTTGACATTACTGAAGTAGTTAATTATCATAAATCATTTATATCATCAACACATTCTTCATACTTAATTTTATTCTAATTAAAAATATTATTTTGTAACTGTCAGGAATATTAAATCAATATTGATAATCATTTGATAACTTCATGCTTCCATGGGCATTTAATTTTGACATGGATTACTGTGTGTCGCTTATTAAATCTATTTTATTATATACTTCTTGCAAGAAAAATGTAAATATTAATCAACTGTTTAAAATTAATATAATTTCATTTGTTATATTGAAATATATATAATTATAACAAAATTGATAATTATTATGTCAAGGTTATTTTAATGTTATTGTTGAGTTATCATCAATAATTCTTATATGTTTCATAACACGTGTTTCAATTTATTTATCATGTAATCTCTAATGAAAAACAATATTATTATCAACTATTTTTATATTCATTTCATTTCTATCATAAACTTTTTTTTATACATAGTTTTTTAAAGTCCATTATATACAATCATACTCAAAAATGACGACGGTTGTTTTGAAAAATAAGAAACGATGTATACATATACGTCGTAGTAGTAGTAGTAGTAGTATCTTTGTGTTACCACGCGGTTTACGAATGTTCATCCAGGTTATCCCCACTATCTAGATGTTTCCCCTCTTGGTTGTTATGAATGCGGTACGTATAAAGACGGAAGAACGTTGTTTACTCCAGTTAGTCATTTTCATGGAGTTGATATTAAAACATTATTTCATGCTGTGCTTTGTTTCTAACAATTAATATTGTTTTATAAATTAAGAGTGAAAAAAGTACATTATTGATAAAAAGATATTTAAATAATAATTTTTTATTAGTAATAGTTAGTTATTTACTCAATAATATTAAAGTTTTACAAAATGCATGTTGAAGTAGCGCCAATTAGTTCTTCACCATGTGTGACTTCAAGTGTTTCTTCAAACGGGTAAAATATATACTTAAAAACTTAGTTTATTAGTATATTGTACAACTAGTGCGGTAAGTTGTCGATTGCGAACGAAATAAATGCGCTTATTTGTTCGTGTAGGTAATCGACAACACCGCACGAATTGAACATAATTTTTTTTATTATTAATGCGATATGAGTACTATTTTAGTGTTCGCTGTTTTGTTTCTCAAGTAGCTTTTTGCCGATTCAACTGTTGCCGCGATATTTGCGTGGGTTAAACGATAATCTGCATGTGAATAGAAGTTAATTTGCGTGCGAGAAGTTTATTTACGCACTCAAAAAGCTATTTGGCGAACAATAGAGCGTGCGCTAAGATAACACTTATCTTGCATGAATGATAAAAATTTATAAAAATTAAAGTAATTTGAATAATTATTGTCTTATTATTTATCTATTTTTTGTTTTCTGTTTATACAGAGGTAATCAGAATAAAATGCATAAGCTGTGCCGTCAATTATCTATTGAAAGTCCTAGTGTGACTGGTCGTGATTGCGTCTTCAGTTTTGATGTCCCTGTACCAGATGTACCAACACAAGGTGCCAGAATACGTGTAGTTTGTGCTGGTGCTTGTTATCATCCAAAACGATCACCAAGTCTTTCAAGTTTAACATCAGTATCAAGTTCAAGTAGTCTGGCAACTGAGCCATCTATTGAGAGTGAATTTCCTGTAATTCTACCTCATTATGGTGTTCGTGATGCTGCATTATTCCCCGGTTACGAAGTTGCTGGTATAATTGAATCACTTGGATCAGGAGTTACGGATGATTGTAAATTTTCTGTTGGTGATCGTGTAATTTTGTATCCATTTGAGGGAATACCTAATGGATATGCTGAATACCTTGTTGTCCCTGATCTCAAGTTTCTCATCAAAGTCCCTGAAAATATGTCGCTGAGTGTTGCTGCAATGCTACCAGCTGGAGCATTATTAGCTATGAACACTGTTTTTGCTGCTCACGAACACGTACAGGTATGTAATAAGTTTATATATAATAAAAATAAAGCATAATAGTTATTATTAGTTTATAGCCTATTGTTTTATGTACGAAAATATGAATTAATATATATTTTTTTCTGTAGCAACTGCTAAAAGAACGTGCAGAAGATCAAGTTTGTAAGATTCTTATTGTCGGCACTGGAGGCCTTGCTCTGTGGACACTTAGAATAGCTGCGTATTACTTTAGTAACATGCAAAATAAAGTTATTATTACAGTAGCATCATTAAGAGACGATGGATTACTTATGGCACAAGAATTTCAGCAGTAAGTAGTTTTTATATACATTATATAGAAATTAACTTTATGTACGTATAAATAGAAATTGCTCACCTCGATCGCGAAGCGGAGAGAATCGGCTCTACTGTCAATATGTCGAATGTTCGTTATTCCAGTTCTAAGAGGTCGGCATCCACAAATTCGTTAAAATGATTTTTTTTTTTTTTTTTTTTCAATTAAGGTCTCTTTTTTCTGTATCACTTGAGTGGACGACGGTACTGTACTTGTTACATTTGCATAGTAAATGAGAACTAGTCCATGTCTTTTTCGAACAAATAAAAATTTTTGAAAATTACTAACGTAGATTGCAGAATTATAGAATAATATCTCGAGTCTTGTTTTTTATTTCGTTTGTTTGCCAGAAAAAGTGGAAAAAAGTGGTTGCATTTTCTTATGTACGTGCGTTGGAAGTTATACTTCTCTGGCATGACTAAAAAACATTTTATTACGCATGCTAATAATGTAGATATATTAGGGTGGTCCGTTTGGAACAGCCGCATTTCAAGTTATCGGGTTGTGGCACGTGGCCCAATAGGGACGATAGCCAAGAAAGAGAAAAAAAAAGTTATCGGGTTGCCGTTTGCGACATTTTGTAGGTAATTTAATACTCTTCAAAAGTCTTCTTAGTAATTTTGCTGAAATTCTAATTGTTTTTTTCTGTGTTGGTTCTGAAAATAATTTTTTTAATAATAATTTGGGCTTTTAGTTGATATTGACTAAATAACAAAATATACAGCAAAAATGAAGGCAACGATTTTTTAGGAATTTTGATTCTCTATACAAAAAGTCCTTTTAGTTAAGTGGCTCAAGTTCTTCGTTCAGGTGATATAGGGATTTTATTAATTTTGTAAATAAAATATTTGTCAAAAATTTTTCCGAAAATTAAAATTAGAAGGAATTTCGTCGAATTTTTTTTTAAATATTTTATTTACTAAATTAATAGATTCCCTATATCACGTGAATGAAGAACTTGAGCCACTTAACTAAGAGGACCTTTTTTGTAGAGAATCAAATTTCCTAAAAAAAATTGTTATCTGTATTTTGACTGTAAATTTTGTTATTTAGTTAATATCAACTAAAAACCCAAATTATTATTAAAAAAATGATTTTCAGAACCAACAGAAAAAACAATTAGAATCTCAGCAAAATTGCTAAGGAGACCTTTGAAGAGTATTAAATTACCTACAAAATGCCGCAAACGGCAACCCGATAATTTGAAATGCGGCTGAGCTGTAGAGAATTTAAAAAAATCCTAACTTTCCTATGTATTTTAAATGGAAAAACTTAAAAATCGAATGTAAAATACTTAAATTAAAATTAAGGGCTGAAACTGAGAGAAATTAAACAATAAATATTAAACTTAACGGAAAACAAAAACGATGTATGCAAAGTACAATATATGTTAATTTATAATTTTTCAGCGTTAATGTAGTTGAGTGGAATGAAGGACTTTACGAAAAGCAATTAATTGAACGTACTATGGATGCCTGTCAAGGCCCAGTAGATATTGTAATTGATTATGGTACAACTTCAAGAAGTCTTCATCGTAGCATGCAGTGTCTTACTAAAGGTGGTGTAGTTTTTGTAATAAAAGAAGTAGCTGACCGTCTTATGCCTAAATTCAGCAAACGCGCTGAAGAACGCGAACAAAATATAAAATCTATAGAACCAGGTACTCTTGAACAACTCAGGGAGCTTGTTCAATTAGTTGCAACCGGTAAAATTGAATCACCACCACATACTGTTTATCCTGCTGAAGAAGCAATGGATGTTGTACAAAAACTTTGTTCTTCGGAAATTCATGGTAGGGCTATTCTTCGTTTTTATCCCGCAGATTAAATATTACATAAGTATCAAACACATTAATAACTACAATATATGAAAAAGGATAAAGAGAAAAAATGATCGCATATTTTACTTTAAAAGTTATAATCCATTTGGGAAAATTAGAGTTGATTAAAAGTTTAAGAAATGCGCAAGTATTTAAAATGAAATGATAAGAAAAATGTTAGATCAGTGGTTTAAAAAGTATTCTAAAATTATATGTGAAATCGCTTATCGTCTGTTTTTATAAATTTTTAATTCAGTCATAAACGGTGAAAATACTCAATATACAATAATATACTTATTTGAATACATATTTGATATAAACTTTAAGTAAAATCTTTTTACTACAAAATAAATAAATATATAATTACTTAATGAGGTAGTTTAACATAAACTATTTGATAAATGACTATCTATAAAAGTTCGATAGATTTATTGTGTGTATGATAAAAATTTTATACAAAACTAATGGTCGGAATGATTAAAAAAAACAAATTTTTAAAGATAATTCCAAATGACATTATTATTATTTTTTTATAATTTAAAATTCGCTTGAGATTTTCGAATATTTAAATTAAGGTAAAAGACTCAGTACCCGGTCACTTTTCATTGATGTGAGATTAAACCATTCAATATAAATTGCTAAATGAATTGAAAAATCATTTTCTTTTATAGTAATTTTTTGTAGTTTTAAATATTAGAATAAAATTTTAATTTACGGTAAAATACGGTAAATTATGGTAAACGTACGGCAAATTTGCAGTAAGAGAACAGTAATTTACCTCAAAATTGCGGCAGGTCTGCGGTATTTTACCGTAAAGTGAAGTTTTGCACTGTAAAAACTATAGAAATAAAAAACACAGTGCTTACAGTAAAAATTTCGCAAATTACGGTAGATTGCCGTATTTTACCGCAACTTACTGTAAAATACCGTAACTTGCGGCAACGTTGACGATAATTACCGCATTTAAAGTAAATTGCGGTAAATTCCCATAATTCGGATCCACCAGGGATTAATCAATTAAAGCGAGCGACTAATGGTACTCATCAGGTTTAGGGTCTTTTATCTTATTACTTATTACTGATTGGAATTTAATTCTTCAAATTAATAAGTAAAATAAAATAATTAATATTATACCATGTTTATTTATATATAATTAATAAAAAAATGTAATTAGTGTATAGTCGATAAGAGGATTAAAAAAAAAAACTTAAGACTATGGGATAGTTGTCAAAGTATGCAAAAAGTATTGTATAACAAGGTTTTGAAAATTAAGTCAGTATTTTTCAGCCGTGTTTCGTTGTTAGGATACAAATAAACTAATTGTAAGTATTTAATATAAAAGCTAAAAGTTAGACAATTAAAGTCACATTCGATTAAAACATTTTTTTTTTAATTACATAAGTTTTCAACTACTGAAAACTTTTTTTATTCGATTAAAGGATCTTGCATTAAAATTGAGTTGGTTATTTAATTAAGTATTGTACACCTTTATGTATATATTATATGTTTAATATTTTTACTTTTAAAAGACTGTTTGCTTGTAATATAATTATTAACAAATTTTTTTTCTAAATAATTGTTAAATGCCTTACGAGCACAATATCCATTTGTAATGGCTAGACTGTATGTTAATTGTATTATAAAAACGATTACAATAAATAAGTTTATTAAGAATCTTAAATTTTTATCTTCCATTATTTTTCATCACAAAACTATGGAATTTGTAATTCAGTAAGTAGTATATTCTCTCAGTGATCTTAGATATTATTAGATGAAAAAATTGGAAATTGAAAAAATTTTACGTTGCTAAAATTGTTTTTTTTTTTTCTTACAAATTTTAATAGATTACAATACAATATACACCTCTTTAATTTTTCGTAAAAATCATCTCGAACATATAATAGCTGGAAATGATTCGAGCACGGAGAGAAATGTATCGTAAATACTCCTATCACGATAAAACATTTAGTAACTATTACCTCGTACTCAATTAACGAAAAAAAACATCAGAAATAGTACTATATTGAATGATGAGATTTACGTTACGTACATGAAGGATTCTTGTGTTGTTCTAAGTTGATTTATCTTTGCTGGATTAAAGTGATTTCCTAAACAGCACAGTAAGAATTACTTTGTTGGGTAGTCACTATCGCTCTGCAGCGATGCCTGCGCTACCAAACTGCTTGGCTTTAAGGGAAGTTAAAAACAAAAATTTAAGTAATTTTCACGTATCTCTTGTTATGATAAAACTATTTTTTAATAAAATAAATAACTACAATTTTTTAGACGGTAATAAATTATAACTTTCTCACCAAATATAATTCAAAAACACTTTACAAAACTCAGTCACCTTTTTTACATTAATTGGTGTCAAGATTTAATCAATTACGATTCGATGAATAAGTAATTAAAACATAATTTTTTTCTTGACTATTTTTTTTGTATGTTTGAAGCTCTTAAAACTTGTAGGTATGCAAATCCAGTCTTAATAATCTGAAAAGTTCGATTCTTTCATTTTTTTCTGTCTATATAAAATTTCATAGTAATAAATTTTTTTAAACTTACTTGTACATAGGTAAGAAAAGACAGATCAATTATCCCACCGGCACTAATTTTTTGAGGTCGTTGAGACATATTTATCATTAGATGTAAATATCGTCTTGCTCGTAATGGAATTTTGTACCAATCAATTGCATATGATTGTATTCCTATTTCCATAAACTGTTCCAGATTTTCGTTTCATGAAGACTAAGTTTTTTGTCTTAAAATTTTGATTCACAATTAATAAAAAATACCTGAGAGTCGAGAAGTTCGCTAAAGTAGCACAATATTAATATATTCAAGCTCAAAGAAAGAAATATCATAAAATAGGGTACCATATTTGCAAAATCTTTTTTATCCAACATCTATAGTCGAAAAGAATAGGAAATAAAAGAACAGTTCAATTACAATATTATCATAATAAATTCTTTACATACCCGTAAAAAACAAAATTCATCAATACAAAGAAGTGCGGAAGATGCGCCAATTTCTATTAGACATATTTCGAACAACGTTTTTTTAAGAATATTATTAGAAAATCTAAATAAAACAGAAAATATATGGATCATTCCATGTCAAATCGACCGATAGTTGGAATCGACCCCTTCCTATTTGGATGAAATTTGGTCAGATATTTTCTTTCATCCTATGATGAAGTTTTACCAACAGAAAAACATTTTAAAAAATATTTCCCAAAAGTTATGCAAAATTAAAAAATTTATCATTTTTCGATTTTTCCAAGTTTATTTTTTGAATATCTCAAAAACTATTATAGTTACAAAAATTAACCTTCGTTTATTGTAGAGGATACTTAGGGCCACAAAAAAATATATTTGAAAAAAAAAAAAATTTTTTTTAATCAAAAAATTGCAAATTTTGAATTGTTAAAAATAATAATTAAAAAAATTATTTTTTTTTTTTTGGCTCAAATTTTTTAGTAGACTACCTTTATCTGTTTTTAGAAGACTGAAATTTTGAGAGAGGTGTTTTATTTTTTTTGAAGATATGAATTTTTGAATTTAGAAAAGTTTGTTTTTTTTCGCAACCTTTTAATTAAATAATTAGTCCAAGAATAATTTGTAGAGTTGATCAAAATAATATAAATAACGTGAAAATCCAATGTTACCGGAAAAAAAACCCTATGCGACTAGTTTTTATAAACAAAAAATAATTTTTAGATCATGACTGCGTAAACAAACTGTTCTAAAATGTAAACAATTCATCAGATCATAATGTCAAAACTCATTTTGAAGGGGAAGATTCATAGAAACTTTGAACCAAATTTCAAATCATAAATTAAAAACTTTTTAAGTAATAAATTGTTAGTCAAAATCCAAAATTTATAAACAATTGATTATATTTAAAACTATCACTGTGATCATTTTTTAAGCTTATCAAGATGCCCAAAATTTTAATAAATTTTTTTGATTAAATAATTTAGATGAGTAATATACATAAGTAAAGTAAAATTAACATTACAATGTATTATTTAAACTTACTCAAGAACTCGGACGTGACGACGAATCGTAAGTGACAACTTAGGGTATGAAAATTTTTTTTCTTTCGAAAAATCATCTAATAATGAATTCAGTTGGCTAATGATTATTTGAATTTGACTACTCACATGAGTTACTAAAACTACGGTCAAATTACATGTGGCAATGAGAACAGTATAGCAATAAAATGCAGTAATAATATGAAAAATATATGTAATTTGATAGAGTGGAAAAAATTCAACATTAAAAACAACATTATAACCAGGGAAAATAATCATTCGTTCAGAAGTATTTTGGTTACTATTGCTGCCAATTAGAAACGGTATCACATGCGGCATTATACAATTATAAAATGCTCCACTTATATACATTAATACTGTAAATACAAATGTTATATTGTTACATATGTTGAGATTGTTAGTCATAATCTCTTTTTCTTCTTGACACTTTATCATATTCCAGTCAGCATTTATATGGTTTATAAATTTCATTATAGTATTTCGTCGATAAATTACTGCCATATATTTAAGTAATACAACAAAAATAAATGATATAGGAGCGATTAGAGTTATTTGTTCATCAAAATCGTCCACATAATAGTACATATGAATGAATCTAAAAACAAACTCCCATATTAAGATACTAGTAATAATTAGCATATGAATAAGCGCGATTATTTTTCTAATAACCAATGATTGGAATATTATGGGCCAAATTCCTAGTAAATTCAAAAACCAGTATGTATACTGAACAGCGTAGTGTTTATTTTTATTATTATTTGTTCTAATGGGCGAATTAGTTTCCTTTAAAACCCGTCCCATAATGCGCGGTTTTGTTATATTGTCTTTTGATAATTGATTGCAATGTTTTATGTTTTTTAGTACCTAATATTACATCTATAACTTGCGCTTGCGTATGAAAAAATAAGAGAGGTATAAATAATAAAAGAAGAAACATTAATAAATAAAAATTCATTGTAGATTATCCATATGAAGAATGTAGTAGCGTTAAAACATTAAATTTTTAATAAGACGACTAATTTTAAAACAGTTTAGATCGATTAAAACTTATGCTATATTTTAAGCCCTTATTTTAATATGCAGCAAGTTTAAATTTTTATGTCGATGTCTACATATTTAATAAAAATTTTAAAATTTTACTTGAAAAAATGAACGTAATTATTATTATTATTTTTATTTTGTCTTAGTACTTTTTAGTTATTATTTTAAAATAAAAGTATATAGGAAACAGCGGGCAACAAGGGTTGCTTAAACAATGCTAAGTTAATAAAAAATTATAAAACAACTAACAGTTTTGAAATCATTAACTTTTTTTTTTATGTCTGTTTTTTGAATTTTTATTTATGAAACATATTTCTAATCAGTGTCAATTTTTACTTTTTGTATAGATATATGCAAATTTGTGTGTAGGTTTGAATACATGTATATTGAATGCATTCATGAGAAAAAAGAAGAACGTAAATAGATAAATTTTCAAAGATATTGATTTCCAAATTCAAAAATTATAAACAGTAATATTTTTTTTATTTTATATCCTGCAAATATTTAATATTCGTGACGTAAATGATATAACAGTTACATGATATAATCAGAGAGCTGTCTGTGTTTGTAGACAGCAATGGGTTTTTACTTTTTTTGATCTTTTGAGAACTGGAAAAAAATTTTCTGAACTTTTTAAAAGAGTTGGAAAATGTTGTGCTAGTAGTGTGAGAATTTTTCTCACCAAAAATTTTCTCTCTTGCGCCATTACATAGAGGTGATCGGGCTGGAGCCCTAAATAATAGACTTATAAAAGAAAAAAAAAAGTGTTTTTATTAAATTTCACTTTTTAGCAGTTTAGCTGGTACAAATTCGCACCAATATACAGTTTGAAGGTGAATATTATTATTTTTTATAGTCCAAATCTTGAAATATTATCGGTTATAGGAAAAATAGTTCAAGTATAATATTCATTATCGTACATTGTAAAAAATCGGGAGTGATTTGGATTTTATTTAAATCCGCATTCACCCTGATTTGGAGTTATAGTATTAAAATAAACTCCCCTTCGATGTAAATTTCACTCCGAGGGGTTTAAATAAATAAACAGTCATCCGCTCCCCATTCTCACCCGATTTAATCCGCGTTCACTCCCAAAATTTTTTACAGTGCATAGAATGAACCGTTGAAATTTATTATTAAAGTTTATTTATTTGTGCTCTAAAATAAACAAATAAAAAATCCCACGTTTTGTGTGACAATATAAAATTAATTTTAGTAAAAAAATATGTTATTAACACCTTTATATTTTATAATTATAAAAGCAAATATGTAAACAATTCTACAATATATATTTAAATTTATCTTGATTTTATGATTCTATTAATAGCGATATAATTTTATAATTATTTGTGTTTCGTAGTTTGTCAAATCAACATTAATTCTGTTTATTATAATGTTTCTATTGGAAAGTGACTATAATAAATCATAGTATTGTCTTATACTCATACGGATGTCATAGTATTGAAATGAAAGAAAATGTTGATTATTCATTTCCATATTGTAAAGTTAATTTTTAAAGCTCCACCATCCGTAATATATTAAAATATGCCACCGATGTTTTTATTACCTTGAAGAAAAAAAATAATGAAAAGAATAGTTTATTATAAATCTGTAGTGTAATTGGGTACTCTACTGTCGTCAAAAATTGTTTCGTAGAGTCATGTGGGGCAGGTGTGCGCAGTGGGTAGGTGTGAGCAAATCCATGCATTTCAGTTCGAAATGAATGGGTTTGAGCACACTTACCCACAGTGCGCACTTGTCCCCCTTGACTACATAGGTAAAGTGTTAAGGGTGTCGAGTATGACGAGCTTCAGGTGAGTGCGTTAATTACACAGCTATAAAACTCTTGTTCATACTAGATATATATCATAGTACGTGAAAACTTATATTTTCAAATTTACTGTGTTATAGTTTTATGAAAAATACTTATGATTAAAAAAAATTAATTTCATACATACATTAGAAAAACCCTTGAATGATAATTCAATCAGTCCTCCAGCAGTTATTTTTTGAGGATTCTGGCTAATAGCGATCATCATAATTAAGTTCGAAGCATTTTTTGGTGAGAAATTATACCAATTAATCATATATATTGAATCTCCAATTTTACCAAACTTTAAAATTTACGAAAATAGCAATTAACAAATATTAAAAATCATGGGATTAAATGAATTTCATTACCTGTTGTTTTAATAATTCACCAATATGACAAAATATATATATATTAAAAATAAATGCCACTAATAAGGTAGAGTAAATTGTTAATCCAATTCGATTATCATTTTTCCAAGCCTATAAAAATATTATCATCTATTTGAGTAGTAGCATGAAATGGTGTAAAAAAAGTAGATTACACCATGTTAAAATTACGAGGATGGATAATTTACACCGTTATTTCACTTCATTTTTTTACTAAAATTTTTTAGTGTAAAGGTTTATTTTAAGGTTAGGCCGTATTAACCGAATTTTACTTTTCTTTTAATTTATTGATCAATTGTTATTACATCAATTTTTATAGCTTTCGAAAAAATGTGTAAGACAAACTTTTTCGGAAGATTTTCATCATTCGAATGACATAATTATTAAAAGAGGTAATTAGAAGAATAAAATTTGATTAGTACTGTCCACCCATAATGTACACGGAGGAAACCCTATCCTAAAATTCCCATAGAATCCACTCAACTACGACAAAAACAGCATAGAATCCTATAGACTGTATTGGTTTCTATGCGGTTTTTGTCGCAGTTGAGTGGATTCTATAGGAATTTTTGGATAGGGAAATGTCAAGTGAATATGCTTATGCAGCACAGTAATATTTACATTACTCTATAGTTTGTGTCCTGCCGATCTTATACACAAACTATAGAGTAATGTAATTATTACTGTGCTGCATAGGCATATTTACTAGACATTTCTCTCCGTGTATATTGTTGTTTAAATTGGGTATATTATTAAGCTTTTTCGAGTCTTTAGCAAATCACTAAAAGTTTGGCTTCACATAAATTTTATGTCTTTTATATTATAGGAATAGGGATAGCCATGTTTGTCGAGCAAACATTTGCTCAACAAAAATTTCCTTCCATTTACTGCCGCTTTTGGAAGGCAAGTTGACAGCAAGTGTTGTCATGAAAGTTGGAGGTAAGTAGCCGAAGAGCAAAAGTTACTTTCAATTTGACAAAAATTTTAACACCGAATCATTCACACCACACTGTGGACTCAAAATTTTTTACAGTGTAATATCTGTGAGGGAGTGTCTGAGAAAATAAAATAGTATAGCCATTACTAAGCGGAATAGCTAATAATTTAGTAAGCTAATAAGCATTTTTTTGTTGCATTACTGCTTCGTACCATTACTATTTTATTTTCTCTAGATGTGTATCACCAGATTTATGCTCTGATTTTATTTCTATGAGGAAAAAGGCAGACTCATAATATTTAAGGTGTGTGATATTACTTAAGATATTGAAAATATATTTGATGCATACTGACCATTAAACAATAATATTCATCCATGCAGATAAATAAAGTTGCCGCGACGACTTCAATCAAACACATTTCACGCAAAATTTGTTCTGTATACACTGATAATCTGTAAAAAAAAAAAAAATAGCAAAAAGATAAATTAAAATTATCAATACGCATCTAATTACCCATATAACAGTCTTGTTCAAGGCTTGCGTAAGCCTGGTCTCAAGTTCGATAGACTTAGTGTCTTTTCTTACCTATGTGTCTTGCTGCAGATACTTGTGACTAGATTTCAATAGCAAGTCTAGTGCAAGCCTTACACAAGAAGTTCGCGCCAGATTATAACTCAATTCTGGAGAAAGACTATAGTTGAAAATAATTGCGCATGGCTTGCTCAAGACTCCAAATTGACTTATTCAATATTCTTGTGTACGATGCTTTGAGCAAGTCATGCACAAGTCTTGATGACGATTTCTTGCTCCATGATCTTGCGCAAGACCCATACGTAGAAAGACACTAGTGACCAGGGGTTTTGCTCAAGACACTGGGACCAGAATCTTGCTCAAGCATGTGTTACTTGGGTAACATTTGAAAAAAATTTTCTCAGCGGATTCGATTTATAGTAAACTTTCGTAAAAAACAGTATTATGCCGATTTACCGTAAAGCTGAGCTATATTTACCGTAGTTTTACGATAAAATTCATACTCTAAAATTTGGCAGCTTAACCGCAAAATTCAAAAGCTTGCTGTAAATTACAGTAATTCATTGTGAATTTACCGTAAATCACAGTGAATGTCTGTAATTTCACGGTTCATTTTACCAAAAATACGGTGAATTTCGGTACGTCTACTATAAATTATATCCGACAGGGTTTGACACTAATAATCTTACTTAATTATTTTATTATGACGTTGAATAATCGATGACATATTTTTATCAAAATTTCCGTTTTGACTACGATTTTCTGCGAGATTCTGTAGTTTTATAATTATAATTTCAATTTGACCACAAATATGAGTAACTAAAATAGCTCCAAGATTACATGTGCCGATCATCATCGTACAAACAACAACACCCATTATAATATGTGATAAATAAAAAATTTCATAGATAGGAGAGTTTTGAGTGTTAAAATAAGGATCAAATAATGATGTAGGATAGAGTAATGGTCGATCGGATGAATTGCGTAGTAAACTTGTTGGACTGCTAGGTAGAAATGGAGCAGCCGATTGATGAGACACTCCACCACCATACATAACAGCAATACAAAAGTAGGTCACATTATTTCCTTTCTTAGCATAGTTTATCATAATCTTCCAATCTTCTTCACTCTTGGAAATTTCCCAATCTTTTTTAATTTGATTAAGACAGTTTTTAATATTTTTGAGATGGTAAATAACTGCAAGATATTTAAAAGCACACGCTACAGACACTCCTGTTGGACCAAATAATGCTATTTTAATTTTGATACTTTTATCATACCAAAACATATGATAGAATGATGGAACAATTGCAAACATCAATACACTGTAACATATTATTTGTATGATCAGAGCATAAAATATTTTAGACGTTGTTAAGTGATTAGACATAAAAGGCCATAATCCCAGTATATAAAATAGCCATCGCGTATGTTTGATATACATTTCAATGTCCTTTTTATCGTCATTGTTTTTCAATGATGCTTTCTTAATTTTATTTCTTGAAACTGGCATTATATTTATCACTTAATAGGTATAACTAATAATATTGCGCCAAACATACCCATTAAATCAGAATAATGCGCAAGCTTATCGATAACTTCATTAATAAATCAACTTAATGGATTATATTTGTTAGTACATATATTAAGTTATGTATACAAATTGTTAATTTATTGATAATGATTAAATTATTCAAATGCTTAAATAAGAAAAAGAAGATTTTGACTATTGCGTATTGACAAATTATTTAAATTTCTGATAAATTATCCGTGATTTGTACGTATTTATTTACACCATATATATCATACTAAAGTTTGTGGTATAGTCGGTCATACTATTTTCACACTTGCATAATATACTACCGTTTAGTCATATCGAGACCGTCTGAAGAGTTTGACGTACTTAATTCATTATGTATTCTTTAGTTTTTATATTGAGAAATAAGACAATTTGTGACATAATAACTATAATATTTTCTGTTAGTTGATTAAAAAGACACAGTCTAAAGTAAGGAAAATTTACTCTAAAAATTTTGTACATTTTGAAAACAAAATGATTTTTTTTTTGGCAAGAGTACAACCTGAATTTTTTTTTTTTATTTATGAACTAAGTAATTATCGAATTAAGTTACGTGTCAAAAAATAATTTCGTATTAATAAACATACATAGCCAATTAAAATAAATCAAATTTATTTTTTTTTTTAATTTACTGCAAATAGTGGATCTCCACTACGTTTGAACAGACTTACAAATGAGTTTATTGAGTAAAATAGCGCATTACACACCAAGGGAGGTAAGTCGGACATTCCAAGCCGCGAGTAAAATTTCCTACCCGAGCCTGAAGGTTTATTCCGTGGTGTGTAATATACTGTTTATCATTAATGAATGGTACAAAATTTCTACGACATTGTTAACCATGCTTTGTAATATCTTATTCGGTGTAGCAGATTTATAAAAGTGTAATTAGAAAATTTGAATCATACACTGTCGAAAATTTTGAATCCAAGGTGTGACGTAAATGATTTGACGTTAATATTTTGAACACTGCCGGTGTTAAAGTTACACAACGTAGGGTGCTAAATTTTTAACCATATCCGTACTTCTAATTCATATCTGAATAATTTAATTATTAAATAATTTATAAAAAGGATAGTATATAGTTTAATTTCTTCAAATTTGAGATGAATTGTATAAAATAAGCTTTAGTTTAATTTTTTTTAAATTTAATTTAAATATTTGAATAAAAGATCTACCTTTTTATTACAGGAAATTCCAAATGGCACTTTTTTTGTAGTAGTAAATTATCGATAATGATACTATTTAAAACACTTATAAGTGAAGTACGTCCACGATTACAATATATACTTTTGATTGGTCTTCATGGCTAATGTTCGTAAAACTCAGTACAGGTTAATGATGAAATGAATCTTTTTAAAGTGAAACTCCTTCTTCATTACTTTGCGTATTTGAAGCCTTCAAAATTTGTAAGTATGCAAATCCAGTCTTAATAATCTAAAAAAAAAAAAAAATTATTCAATTTGTAAACTACGAATCGCCAAACCTGTTGCCTACACCGAAGTAACCTTGCGGATTTTAAAGTAAAGGAAAATTTTGATTAATCTTTTTAAGAAACCAATGAAATTGGTAACTATGAGAATAATAATTTAAAAATTCTTCTAAATGGGAAGTATAGCGGTCTTCAATTTGCAATGTTAACTAATTCTGTAAAATGTATTAGTTTAAAATTTACTTACTTGTACATAAGTAATGTACGATAGATCAATTATTCCACCAGCACTTATTTTTTGAGGTCGTTGAGACATACTCATAATCAAAATAAAATATTTTCTTGCTTTAAGAGGAATTTTATACCAGTCAGTCATGTAGCATTGATTGCCAATTTCGATAAACTGATTTCAAATTTTTTATGATTAACGATGAAGATGAATCATTATTTTAAAAATTTGTACTATTAAATTAAAAAGACGGCCAAGCAAAATGGGTTTTACCTGAAAATTTGCCACCATTGAAAACACGGAGAAAACAAGCTTCGGAAATATTACAGTATTTAACATATTTTAGTAAAAAATACTAATTGAATTATTTTTATTATATATTACTAAATATATAGTAAAAATTCAAAAATGGTAATAAATCCGATATGTTTCGAAAAATTTCTATATTATTACGAATAATTCTATTTTCTTGATATTCTTTATTGAGAAAATATCAATTTATGTAAAGAGAATAATATTCAATTATTACTGAACTTTGGGTAATACATTTATTGCATGATTCAACGATTTTTATTTTATTTTAAATTTATCTATGATAGCACCCGAAAAAATTAATGGAAATTCTTTTTTTGAGTATTATATGGTCCCAAAGAAGTATATGCATTTTTTTTCTAAGATTATCTTCAATATGTTTGAACGTTCCCATTTTGCTTGGCCCACCTTTTTAATTAATACCTGAGAGTTAAGAAGTTCGCTGAAGTAACACAGTATCAATATATTCAAACTCAAAGCGAAAAATAACATAATATACGGTATCGTATTAGCGATGTCTTGTGTATCTAGCATCTATATTCAATATAAATATATAGAAAAGAAAATTAAATTTTAATGTAACAATAATTAATAATCTACTTACCCTTAGAAAGCAAAATTCATCAATGCAAAGAAGTATAGAAGATGCACCAATCTCGACTAGACAAATTTCTAATAGCGCCTTTCTGAGAATTTTATTTGAAAATCTAAATAAAATAAAAAATATATTTTAAAAATACTGTAGTATTTTTTTGTATATCAAGAATTTATAAAACTTTATTATTTATTTCCTATTGAAACTTACTCAAGTACTCTAACATGTTGTCGAATCATAATTGACATCTTTGGGTATGAGAATTTTATTCCACCAAGAAAATCATTTATCAATGACTTCAATTGAACAGTGACTATTTGAATTTGACTATTGGCATGAGTTACTAAAACTACTGTCAAATTACAAGTGCTAACGAGCACTGTAAAACAAAAAAAAATAGCGATAACATGAAAAAAAAATGTTATTTCATACAATGGAGATGAATTAACATAGTTTACAACATTATAACCAGGAAAAATAACAAGTCGTTCCGAAGTGTTTCGGTAATTATTTCGAAATAGAAGGGGTATCACATGAGGCATAAAAAAATTATACAACGCTCCACTTGTATACATTAGAACTGAAAATACAAAAGTTATCTTGTTACTTATTTTCGCATTTTTTATCATTATTTTTTCTTCTTCTTGGCACTCAATCATACTCCAGTCAGTTTTTATATGCTCTATTGATTTCATAATAGTATTACAACGATAAATTATAGCTAAATATTTAAGTAATACCACAAAAATAAACGCAATCGGAGCAATTAAAGTCATTTGTTCGTTAAAGTCGTTGGCATAAAAATACATATGAATACACCTGACAAATATCTGCCATAAAAACAGTACAGTTACAATAAACGCGTGAATAATAGAAATTATTTTTTTAAGTGCCAAAGATTGAAACATAAGTGGCCAGATTGCTATTATATTTAAAAACCAGTAAGTGTACTTCAAAACGTCGTAACCATTTGAGTTGTTGTGTTTATTCGATTGATTATTTTTTTTTTGACAACGATCCATAATGCCCGGTTTTATTATATATTATTATTCGCTAACTGAATGCTGTGTTTTTATGATTCTTCATTAAGAATGAGTGTTCGATTAAGCGCTTGCGTGTTAAGCAATACGAGTATTTTCGAGTGGTAACCGAAGCAGGAATTAATAAATAAGATTTAATTAATTATACACTGTCTATGAGAACTATGCGATATGACATAATATGTATGATTTCGATAATAGTATAATGATACATTAAATAATGTGAGTGTTGATATGAATAGAAACGATAATACTTTGTATCCATAGTAAAATTAATTTTGAACGTTTTTAAAGTTTCATAACTTTTCGCTATTGAAATTGACTATTTTATAATGAAAAAAAAAAAATTATTAATTTATATTGAAACCAATTGTCGAAACTTCTGTTTTCAATATATTTTAAAGTTTTAAATTTCTAATAATTGTTTCTAACAATGCTCAAGGGGACTTTAATGCGTGTGTGCTAACAAAATTTTTTCATATGACATCTTGTGTGTGTGAAGAAAATTTTGAACCACTGTTTCTCGAACGAATCAACTGGTTTGAGTATTTTTTGTGGCAATTGAAGAGGCTTATAGAGAACTCAATCCAATTAATTTTAAAAATCGATCAGTTCATTAGTCTCTTATAATTTTTTGAAAAATGAAATTTGAAGAAAAAAAAAAAATCATTTTGAAATAACTCTTGAACATTACGATCAATTTGCTAAAAAAACAAATTTTATTGCTAATATTTTTTCTAAAAAATTAGTTTAACGCTATCGTTATAAGAAAATAATCATGTAAAAATTATCGAGTTTTTTCATGGGCGAAAAGAAATTACTTTCTCACCGCTAATTTATTTTATGATACTTAATTTGCGAGACAATTTCAACAGGAAATTGATGTCAATTGTAATCAAACTCAAGTTCAGAAGAGACATTTTTCATTGCTGTGAAAAATTTTTTTGTTTTTATCCTTCTGGCTATCGTCCCAATTGGGCCACGTGCCAGATTACTGTGAAAAATAATTATTCAACTGTTTAATCAATTGAAGAGGTCATATGGAAAAATATTGCTTACATATCATGCATATACGGACATCTATCATTCCTGCTTACATAAATTTACTGAATTAAATAAATATCGATTTAATCCAACAAATATTTATTTTCATTCAAGATTTGTTACTAAAGTGAATGATTTATTTGAATTCACAAATAATTTTTCTCAGTGTAATTGTGCTTGATCCTTAGGGTTAATGATTGTAGAACTCAGTTCAGGTTAATGATGAAATTCATTTTTTAAAGTGAATCTCCTTATTCATTACTTTGCGTATTTGAAGCTCTCAAAATTTGTAAGTATGCAAATCCAGTCTTAATAATCTAAAAAAAAAAAAAAAAAAAAAAAAAAAATTAAATCTGTAAACTACGAATCGCCAAACCTGTTGCCTACACCAAAGTAAGCATCCTTACGGATTTTAAAGTGTAGGAAAATTTTTATTAATCTTTTTAAGAAATCAATGAAATCGGTAACTATGAGAATAATAATTTTAAAATACTTCCTAATGGAAAGTACAGCAGTCTTTAATTTGCAATGTTAACTAATTCTGTAAAATATATTAGTTTAAAATTTACTTACTTGTACATAAGTCATATAAGATAGATCAATTATTCCACCAGCACTTATTTTTTGAGGTCGTTGAGACATATTCATAATTAAAATAAAATATTTTCTTGCCTTAAGAGGAATTTTATGCCAGTCAGTCATGTAGCATTGATTACTGATTTCAGTGAACTAATTTAAAATTTTTCATGAATAAGAATAGAGGTTTTGCTTGATAAATAATTGGTTTATAAGTTTTAATTATTAAAATATAGAGGAGGATCAAGCATAATGGAATTTATCTGAAAATTTGCAACCTCTGAGTACATTTTATTTATATTTTCAAAGTATGTTAAATTAAAGTCCTCCCAGAGAGTAAGTCGCCGTCGGTTTTTACCCCCACTATGGAAAAACAAGTCTAATCTGACGCCGTTACTACACATTAACACTACAAACCGAAAATTTCCGACAATTCCCGACGGCGATTTACTCTCTGGGAGGACTTTAGTATAAAACTAAGGTTAGAAAAATTTCAAAGCTGTTATAATAATTGTATTCTAATCTGATATTATTTTCTTCTGTTATGAGTTTTTTTTTAACGTTGAAAATAGAGTTTTATCAAGAAGTTCAAAAATAGAAGGAAATCAAACTTTTTTGTTTTGGATTCTTTGTTTTTATACGCCTTTATGGTTTCTAGTAACAACCTCCCCTGGCGGTTTATAATCACGGTAGAAACACGGTGGGTTTGTTCCATTTTACCACTGTGATTACGCGTTGTATCCACCGTGACTCCACGGTGGCTTTACCACCGTGTATACACGGTGTTTCCACTGTGATTACGCGGTGGATACACCGTAGAAGCACGGTGGTGAAATAGCACAAAGCCACCGTGCAACCACGGTGGATACACCTTGTAATCACAGTGGAAACACCGTGTATACACGGTGGTAAAGCCACCGTGGAATCACGGTGGATACACCGCGTAATCACAGTGGTAAGATGGAACAAACCCACCGTGTAACGACGGTGGATCCACGGTCTTTACACATCCACGGTGTTTCCACCGTGATTCAAATCTGCGAGGGTCGGAACCCATAAGGGTGATCAATAAAAAAAAAAAAAAAAAACCAAGCAAGATAAATTTATATTCATTTATAGTTGAACTTTTAAAAGCAAATAGGGTTACAGTGTCAAATATCGACCGAGTTCCATTTAATGACTGGGTATCTAAATATCCTTAGAAATTGAAAAATTGTTGAATTTAATTCATGATAAATATGTAGTCAGAAGTTCTAAATGTTCCATTATTTAAAGTCTCTGATTTTTTAATTTTAAGGGTATTGAGGTATATTTGGCACTGTGATTTTATGTTGATTAAAAATAGTATATTACACACCTAGGGAAGTAAAGTAAGAAATGTCTCAGATCACATGTAATTGTTGGCCAAGGCGAAGCCGAGGTCAATAAACATGTGATCTGAGGCTTTCTTATTTACTTCCCGAGGAGTGTATACTATTTTTCTCGTCGACGGAGGCGGAAAGCGGCAACTTCGTTTTGCACAGCGGGACGAAAGTTGACGCTTTCCGCCCGGAGGCGAGAAAAAAACATTTTTAACTTCCCGCTAAGAAAATTATAAACTTTATAAAATTCGGGAAGTTATTGTTTTCACCCCGATTTTCGAAAATCGAGTTTTCATCAGATGTCGACGTTTTGAGGTCCTAGGAAGCTATTCTAACTATTTTCAGAATGATGTCCGAGCGTGTGTGTCCGTATCCGTCCGTGCGTGTGTGTGTGTGTGTGTGTCCGTCCGTGCGTGTGTGTGAGTGTGTGCGTGTGTGTGTGTGTATGTATGTATGTATGTAAACTCTTTGTAACTTTTTAAATAATAAATCGATTTGGATGGTTAAGGTGGCAATCACAAGAGCTTGTTGGCCATCAACTTTCCTGAAAATTTTAGATCATTTGATAGAGAAGACTCGAAAACATTTGCGAATTACGACAAAAATGAATTTTTTTTTTTAGTTTTTTTGTGATTTCTCAGAAACGACTCGAACGATCGACTTCAAAATCTAATCAGCTCTAGAATTTAATAAAACGCGTCGATTGCCGCCTTAGCCATCTCAATCGGATAATTTGTTCGAGAGATATCGCGGGAGAAAGAAATGGTGGAAAACAGTTATTTGCGAATATCTTTGAAGTAACTCAACCAAACAATCCCAAAATCTGATCAGCATTAGAAGTCAATAAAATACGTCAATTGTCACCTCAACCATCAAAATCGGTTCATTCGTTCGCGATATATTGTTAGAGAAAGAAATGGTGAAAACCGGGTTTTTCCAAATATCTTCGAAACGGCTAAACCGATCGACTTCAAATTACAATCGACGCCTAGATTTTTTTTTCTGTGATCTTTTTTTCCCAATTATGTAAAATTTTTAGAAATTTTACTATTCTTCAAGAAATTTTACAAAATGTTATGAGATTATATAAAATTTCTTACCAATAACTCTCTAAGATCTTGATAATAATCATGTGAAATTTTATAAAATTTTATCAAATTTCATAAAATATTTTTAAATTTCATAAAATGGCATGAAATTCCGTGCAAATTTTTTTTCACGGTACGCGATATTTCCTCTATAGTGTTTCCATTTTGCTTGATCCTCCATTTACTTAATACCTGAGAGTTAAGAAGTTCACTGAAGTAAGACAATATCAATATATTCAAACTCAAACCGAGAAATAACATAATGTATGGTACTATATTCGCAAAGTCTTTATTACTAAACAGCTGTAAAAAATTAAATTTCAGCGTAATAAAATTTAAATTAATGATTAACATACTCTTAAACAACAAAATTCATCAACACATAGAAGTATAGAAGTTGCACCAATCTCTACAAGACAAATTTCCGATATAAGTTTTCTCAAAATTTTATCGGAAAATCTAAACAAAATAAGATATATATTTCGAACTGATTGTATGTTACTTAATAAATAAACTAAATATTAATTTTTTAAGAAAACTCACTGGAGTACTCGAATATGATGTCGAATCACGTTTGACATTTTCGGGTATGAGAACTTTCCTCCGTCAAAAAAATCGTCTACCAATGACTTCAATTGGACAATAACTATTTGGATTTGGCAGTTTATATGAGTTACTAGAACTACGATTAAATTGCATGTGCTAACTAGTACCGTAAAACAAAAAAATATAGTAATAATATGGAATAAGTAAGTTATTTCATATAATGGAGAGGAATCAACATTGAAAATACTATCATAACCGGGAAAAATTATTAGACGTTTGGTATAGTTTCGGTCATTACTTCGAAAAATAAGAGGTATTACATGAGGCATCATAAAATTATAAAATATACCACTTGTGTACATAAGTACTGAAAATACAATAGTTATTTTTTTACTGACTGTTATATTTTTTATCATTATTTTTTTTTCTTCACGACACTTGGTCATACTCCAGTCAGTTTTTATATGTTCTATAGATTTCATAATCGTATTACGATGAGCAATCATAGCCAAGTATTTAAGTAAAGACACAAGAATAAATATCATAGGACCAATTGAAGTAACTTGTTCATCTAAGTCGATCGCATAGAAATAGACATGATAACATCTAAAAATTATCTGCCATAAAAGCATAATAGTTACAAAAAACACGTGGATAACAGATATTATTTTTCTAATAGCCAAAGACTGAAAAATTAATGGCCAAATTGCTATTAAATTTAAATACCAATAGGTATATTTAAACGCTTCACATTTGCTTGAATTATTTGAGCTGCTAGGTTGACTAACTTTTTTAACACAACGTTGATCCATAATGCCCGGTTTTCTTTTATATTGTTCTTCTCTTAATAACTCAGTACAGCGTTACTTTGAATCGTTGTTAAGAACGGACAGTACATTTTGCGCTTGCGTGGGAAGCAAATAGAGGAACTTTAAATTTTAAACGTAGTGAATATTAATAATTAAGAGTCTATTCATTTTACTAAACTGCAGTTTATGTCTATGAGAATAATAGTAATATATTATGTATAAGTTCATCATACATTATTTTGATGAAGGTATAGTACATTTTATAAATGTACAAAGTTTGATAAGATCTGTTACTTAATTGAAAGTCTAAATCATAAAAGACATAATACTTGGAAAAAAATAAATTTATTGATTCACGTCGGGTTTTCAACTACTGTCGACGTTTTGAGACCTAAGAAACTATTTCTGACGGTTTTTAGGACAATGTTAGAACATATGTATGTGTGTACGTGCATGTAAATTCTTATCTATATATCTTTCGAACAAGTAAATCGATTTGTATGTTTTGTGCGGCATCAAAATTTTTTGGCCAAGTATATGCCGAGATATACAAGAAAGAATAAAAAAATTTGTTTTTGTTTTCTTTAAATATTTTGAAAAAAACATTACTTGGCCGATGTATTCTAAAATTTATTTACCTCAAAGCTTGAACAGAATCTTCAAATATGTTGGAATAAAGGTTTTTCTTATTTTTTGTTGAACAGTTATAGTAAATTTCTCGGAGGAGTAGCTGAAATTTTTATTCGCATGATCGTTATTTTTAAAAATATAAAATGAAAAAAAAAGTGAAAGTATTGGGGATGAAAAATAAATATTGTTATTTCTTAAAATAACTTCTTATAGCTCTACCACACGCATAATATTAAAATAGGCAACTGAAGTTTTCAGGACCGTAAAATAAATTTAAAAAATTATTAATTCTTATAGATTCAATCTTTGTGTTTCAATAAGTGAAGCCAGATCAAATGAAACAACTTGAGACCAATAACAACTGTACAAATTAAACTGTCAACTCTATTTGTTAGAATGACTCACAGTTATTCTGAAGCTTACAATATTAAAAAAAAATGTAACTGAAAGAGTTCAAATAAGTCAGAACCTAAGGCAGCACTTAGAAACAAAGTGTTTTTGTCCCGACGGCAGAAACTGAATATTGATTCAAGTCAATGATTCGCATTAATCTGAAATTGGTTCATTTCATCTTGCTCATGAGGTATTAAAACTACGAGTTTCAATGCAGGTAATTTGAAAATCGAATTGCACGCTTTGAAAAGAAAGTAGGATATCTTAATGCACGTGTGTGGATGCCTACCCGAGCTGAAGACGAGGGTGGCAAACACATAGATTTGGACTTACTAATTTGATTATTCGTAGTGTAGTTACTATTTTTACCCACCAAGAAGTTTTCATTTTTGCCTGTTTTTGAGGGATGACGCATGTGCATCCTAATTCCCCATTACAGAAAAATCCTATTTTCTTCTCGTTTAACGGGGCAGAAATTTGAAATTTTGTACGAACGTAGTAAACAATAAAAAAATATGAAATACGTACCGAAGTAAAACCATTACAAGATAATTCGATTAAGCCGCCAGCAGTGATTTTACCTGGATGTTAAGTCATTGCGATAATTAAAATAAAATCACGCGCAGTTTTAGATGGAAGTAAGTACCAATTAACCATATAAACTGATTGACCAATTTTTTCGCCCTGTATAGAAATTAGAATTTGAAGTAAAAACTACTTAAACAATAATAAAATAAATAACGTACTTGTTCCTTTAAAAGCTCACCAATGTAGCAAAAAATCAAAACGCTTGATATAAACGCTATCAACAATGTAACGTATATTGCAAAACCAACCATTCCGTTGTAACTCCGTACCTAAATGTAGTTATAACAAAAAAATTATTTTTCATTTGCTGTTTACAAATATGAACATTTTACTATCATACAATAGTATTCATCTTCACAGATAATAATAGTTGATGCCAAAATTTCAACGAAACATACTTCATTTAAAATCAATTGGATATTCTGCGATAAACTATAAAAATACAACAATGATAAATGATGAAAAAAATTCGGTAGAGTAATTTGACCAATTAATGGGTGATCTCCAATATTTAATAAAACACTTGTATTTATGTTGATCTCCTTTTCATCAACGGCTTAATTAATATACGATCATGATATTAATTTTTGTATTTTTTAATGTGCATTAATCAATAAATACTGATTTTTCTCCGCATCAAAAACTGTATCAGTAGTTATGACTAATTACATCTGTTACGATCACTATTTTATTCACTAACAATTTTACTGATTAGAATAGTGAAGCGATTCCCACTGATTGAATCAGTAACATTTTACTGATTCTAATAGTAAATCGATGTTTACTAATTGAATCAGTAAAATTTTACTGATTTGCAATGATATACTTGGGACTATTCACATCATTGACATTAATTGATAATCAGTAAACATCCACTGATTCAGATTAAGAGAGTATATTTAATTGCAAAATAGAAATCTCAGAAATTTGGTGAACTTTTGAAATAAAATATACCTGTGTTTTAAAAATTTAATTGTTTCATAACTTTTCGCTATTGAAATTGACTATTTTATAATGAAAAAAAAAAAATTATTAATTTATATTGAAACCAATTGTCGGAATTTCTGTTTTCAATATATGTTAAAGTTTTAAATTCCTAATAATTGTTTCTAACAATGTTCAAGGGGACTTTCATGAGTGTGTGCGCTAACAAAATTTTTTCATATGACATCTTGTGTGTGTGAAGAAAATTTTGAATCACTGTTCCTCGAACGAATCAACTGGTTTGAGTATTTTTTGTGGCAATTGAAGAGGCTTATAGAGAACTCAGTCCAATTAATTTTAAAAATCGATCAGTTTATTAGTCTTTTATAATTTTCTGGAAAATTAAATTTGAAGAAAAAAAAATCATTTTGAAATAACTCGTGAAAATTACGATCAATTTGCTAAAAAAACAAATTTTATTGCTAATATTTTTCCTAAAAAATTAGTTTAACGCTATCGTTATAAGAAAATAATCATGTAAAAATTATCGAGTTTTTTCATGGACAAAAAGAAATTACTTTTTCACCGCTAATTTATTTTATGATACTTAATTTGTGAGATAATTTCAACAGAAAATTGATGTCAATTGTAATCAAACTCAAGTTCAGAAGAGAATTTTTTCATTGCTGTGAAAAATCATTTTGTTTTTATCCTTCTGGCTATCGTCCCAATTGGGCCACGTACCAGATTATTGTGATAAATAATTATTCAACTGTTTAATCAATTGAAGAGATCATATGGAAAAATTCCGCTTACATATCATGCATGTACGGACATCTATCATTCCTGCTTACATAAATTTACTGAATTGAATAAATATCGATTTAATCCAACAAATATTTATTTTTATTCAAAGAATTGTTACTAAAGTAAATGATTTATTTGAATTCACAAATAATTTTTCTCAGTGTAATTGTGCTTGATCCTTAGGGTTAATGATTGTAGAACTCAGTTCAGGTTAATGATGAAATTAATTTTTTTAAAGTGAATCTCCTTATTCATTACTTTGCGTATTTGAAGCTCTCAAAATTTGTAAGTATGCAAATCCAGTCTTAATAATCTAAAAAAAAAAAAATTTAATCTGTAAACTACAAATCGCCAAACCTATTGCCTACACCGAAGTAGGCATCCTTACGGATTTTAAAGTGTAGGAAAATCTTTATTAATCTTTTTAAGAAATCGATGAAATCGGTAACTAATTGAGTAATAATTTTAAAATACTTCCTGATGGAAAGTACAGCAGTCTTTAATTTGCAATGTTAACTAATTCTGTAAAATATATTAGTTTAAAATTTACTTACTTGTACATAAGTCATATAAGATAGATCAATTATTCCACCAGCACTTATTTTTTGAGGTCGTTGAGACATATTTATAATCAAAATAAAATATTTTCTTGCTTTAAGAGGAATTTTATACCATTCAGTCATGTAGCATTGATTACTGATTTCAATGAACTAATTTAAAATTTTTCATGAATAAGAATAAAGGTTTTGCTTGATAAATAATTGGTTTATAATTTTTAATTATTAAAATATAGAGGAGGATCAAGCGTAATGGAATTTATCTGAAAATTTGCAACCTCGGAATACATTTTATTTATATTTTCAAAGTATGTTAAATTAGTATAAAACTA
Source organism: Microplitis deprimator (assembly GCA_964016945.1). Taxonomy (NCBI): domain Eukaryota; kingdom Metazoa; phylum Arthropoda; class Insecta; order Hymenoptera; family Braconidae; genus Microplitis; species Microplitis deprimator. Next base: position 5,638,246 of record OZ024708.1, read on the forward strand.
AGGTTGGAAAAATTTCAAAGCTGTTATAACAATTGTATTCTAATCTGATATTATTTTCTTCTGTTATGAGTTTTTTTTTAACTTTAAAAATAGAGTTTGATCAAGAAGTTCAAAAATAGAAGGAAATCAAACTTTTTTGTTTTGGATTCTTTTTTTTTATATGCCTGTATGGTTTCTACTAACAACCTTGGAATCCATAAGGGTGATCAATAAAAAAAAAAAAAACCAAGCAAGATAAATTTATATTCATTTATAGTTGAACTTTTAAAAGGAAATAGGGTTACAGTGTCAAATATCGACCGAGTTCCATTTAATGACTGGGTATCTAAATATCCTTAGAAATTGAAAAATTGTGGAATTTAATTCATGATAAATATGTAGTCAGAAGTTCTAAATGTTCCATTATTTAAAGTCTCTGATTTTTAAATTTTAAGGATATTGAGGTATATTTGACAGTGTGATTCTATATTGATTAGAAAAAAACATTTTTTTTTTCTGTGATCTTTTTATCACAATTATGTAAAATTTTTGTAAAATTTTACAAAATATTATGAATTAAATAAAATTTCTTACCAATAACTCTCTGGGATCTTGATAATAATCATGTGGAATTTTATAAAATTTTATCAAATTTCATAAAACATTTTTAAATTTCATAAAATGGCATGAAATTCCGTGAAAATTTTTTCCACGGTACGCGATATTTCCTCTATAGTGTTTTCATTTTGCTTGATCCTCCGTTTACTTAATACCTGAGAGTTAAGAAGTTCACTGAAGTAAGATAATATCAATATATTCAAACTCAAACCGAGAAATAACATAATGTATGGTACTATATTCGCGAAGTCTTGATTACTTAACAGCTGTAAAAAATTAAATTTCAGCGTAATAAAATTTAAATCAATGATTAACATACTCTTAAACAACAAAATTCATCAGCACATAGAAGTATCGAAGTTGCACCAATCTCTACAAGACAAATTTCCGATGTAAGTTTTTTCAAAATTTTATCAGAAAATCTAAACAAAATAAAATATATATTTCGAACTAATTGTATGTTACTTAATAAATAAACTAAATATTCATTTTTTATGAAAACTCACTGGAGTACTCGAATATGATGTCGAATCACGTTTGACATTTTCGGGTATGAGAACTTTCCTCCGTCAAAAAAATCGTCTATCAATGACTTCAATTGGACAATAACTATTTGGATTCGGCAATTTATATGAGTTACTAGAACTACGATTAAATTGCATGTGCTAACTAGCACCGTAAAAATATAAAATACAGCAATAATATAGAACAAGTAAGTTATTTCATACAATGGCGAGGAATCAACATTGAAAACACTGTTATAACCAGGAAAAATTATTAGACGTTTGGTATAGTTTCGGTCATTACTCCGAAATATAAGAGGTATCATATGAGGCATAATAAAATTATAAAATATAGCACTTGTGTACATAAGTACTGAAAATACAATAGTTATTTTTTCACTGACTGTTATATTTTTTATCATTATTTTTTTTTCTTCACGACACTTGGTCATACTCCAGTCAGTTTTTATATGTTCTATAGACTTCATAATCGTATTACGATGAGCAATAATAGCCAAGTATTTAAGTAAAGACACAAGACCAAATATCATAGGACCAATTAAAGTAACTTGTTCATCTAAGTCGGTCGCATAGAAATAGATATGATAAAATCTAAAAATTAATTGCCATAGAAGCATAATGGTTACAAAAAACACGTGGATAACAGCTATTATTTTTCTAATAGCCAAAGACTGAAAAATTAATGGCCAAATTGCTAATGAATTTAAATACCAATAGGTATATTTAAACGCTTCACATTTGCTTGAATTATTTGAGCTGCTAGGTTGACTAACTTTTTTAACACAACGTTGATCCATAATGCCCGGTTTTCTTTTATATTGTTCTTCTCTTAATAACTCAGTACAGCGTTACTTTGAATCGTTGTTAAGAACGGACAGTACATTTTGCGCATGCGTGGAAAGCAAATAGAGGAACTTTAAATTTTAAACGTAGTAAATATTAATAATTAAGAGTCTATTCATTTCATTAAACTGCAGTTTATGTCTATGAGAATAATAGTAATATATTATGTATAAGTTCATCATACATTATTTTGATGAAGGTATAGTACATTTTATAAATGTACAAAGTTTGATAAGATCTGTTACTTAATTGAAAGTCTAAATCATAAAAGACATAATACTTGGAAAAAAATAAATTTATTGATTCACGTCGGGTTTTCAACTACTGTCGACGTTTTGAGACCTAAGAAACTATTTCTGACGGTTTTTAGGATAATGTTAGAACATATGTATGTGTGTACGTGCATGTAAATTCTTATATATATATCTTTCGAACAAGTAAATCGATTTGTATGTTTTGTGCGGCATCAAAATTTTTTGGCCAAGTATATGCCGAGATATACAAGAAAGAATAAAAAAATTCGTTTTTGTTTTTTTTAAATATTTCTAAAAAAATTCCACTTGGCCGATGTACTTTAAAATTTATTTACCTGAAAGCTTGAACAGAATCTTCAAATATGTTGGAATAATTGTTTTTCTTATTTTTTGTTGAACAGTTATAGTAAATTCCTCGGAGGAGTAGCTGAAATTTTTGTTCGCGTGATCGTTATTTTTAAAAGTATAAAATAAAAAAGTGAAAGTATTGGGGATGAAAAATACATATTGTTATTTTTTAAAATAACTTCTTATAGCTCTACCACACGCATAATATTAAAATAGGCAACTGAAGTTTTCAGGACCTTAAAATAAATTAAAAAAATTATTAATTCTTATAGATTCAATCTTCGTGTTTCAATAACTGAAGCCAGATCAAATTAAACAACTTGAGAGCAATGGCATATATATGCAAAGTAAACTGTCAACTTTATTTTTTAGAATAACTCACAGTTATTCTAAAACTCACAATATTATACGAAAATGCAACTCTGGAAGTTCAAATAAGTCAGAAACTAATGCAGTCCGAAGAAATAAAGTGTTTCCGTCCATATGGCAGAAACTGAATATAGATTCAATTCAATGATTCGCATTTATCTGAAATTGGTTCATTTCATCTTGCTCATGAGGTATTAAAACTACGAGTTTCAATGCAGGTAATTTGAACATCAGATTGCACGCTTTGAAAAGAAAGTAGGATATCTTAATGCACGTATGTGGATGCCTACCCGAGTTGAAGACGAGGGTGGCAAACACTAAGATTCGGACTTACTACTTTGATTATTCGTAGTGTAGTTACTATTTTTGCCCACCAAGAAGTTTTAATTTTTGCCTGTTTTTGAGAGATGATGTATTTGCATCTTACCCTGATTAAACAAAACGATTCACTAAATGATGAATGTATAGTAGTAAAATTGAATCGTGTCTTTTAATCAGGTTAGTTTCCCATTTTTGGAAAATCCTATTTTCTTCTCGTTTAACGGGCCAAAAATTCGAAATTTTGTACAAACGTAGTGAAAAATTAAAAAAAATGAAATACGTACCGAAGTGAATCCATTACAAGATAATTCGATTAAACCGCCAGCAGTGATTTTACCTGGATGTTGAGTCATTGCGATAATTAAAATAAAATCACGCGCAGTTTCAGATGGAAGTAAGTACCAATTAACCATATAAACTGATTGACCAATTTTTTCGCCCTATATAGAATTTAGAACTTAAAGTAAAAACTACTTAAACAATAATAAAATAAATAACTTACTTGTTCCTTTAAAAGCTCACCAATGTAGCAAAAAATCAAAACGCTTGATATAAATGCTATCAACAATGTAACGTATATTGCAAAACCAACCATTTCGTTGTATCTCCATACCTAAATGTAGTTATAACAAAAAAATTATTTTTCATTTGCTGTTTACAAATATGAACATTTTACCATCATACAATAGTATTCATCTACACAGATAATAATAGTTGATGCCAAAATTTCAACGAAACATACTTCATTCAAAATTGATTGGATATTCTGCGATAAACTATAAAAATCCAACAATGATAAATGATAAAAAAATTTCGGTAGAGTAACTCGACCAATCAATGGATGATTTCCAATAGTTAGATTTAAAATATTTTGATAAATTTCACTGAAAATATCTTATAAATTACTATAAATAATATCGAATTCCTTATGTCAATTTCTGATTAATTAGGGTAAAGAAAACTTTTGTAAGAATTTATCGGAATGTTTAAATATTTCTAAAAATGAATCAGTGAAATTCACTTCGAATTAGTGAAAATTCTCTGGTAACCAGCTACTATACCACTGGTTGACTTAGTGGGGTATACTTATAGTTGTAGAAGATATTTTGTCTTCGGATATTTTGTCGCGGGGATATTTTGTCGCGGATATTTTGTCCGCGGATATTAACGCAGGTAACCGGGGAGAGGGAGGCAAAAGGGGGTAGGGTAGGCAAAACGGGGTACCCCCAAAATTTGGTGAAAAAAAAAATTTTTTTTTTTTCGTCTAATTACTGTATATCCGATATATTTGCGCATTTTAAGCCCTACGCATGACACCTGGGGCAAAATGGGCCAGCCGAAAAATCGAAAAAATGATTCTTTCGAATTTTTACCGTCAAATTAAAAAAAATTTAATATATTTCCGCATTTTTAGCCCTACCCATAACACCTGAAGCAAAATGGACCAGCCCAAAGTTCTGAAAAATGATTCTTTCATATTTTTATCGTCAAATTAAAAAAAATTTAATATGTTAATTCATTTTTCGACTGATTTTCTATAGTTGGGGCAAGTTGGGCCACTAAAAATATTCGGAAATAATATTTTATTTTTTAATTGATAACAATTCAATTAAAAAAAAAAAAAAAAAAATTATCATTTTTTGGAGGGGGCCTCTCTGCCCCACAAAAAAATTTTTTTCTGCCTTCGTATCCACCAATGTTGTAAAATGTAATTTTTCTTTATGAATTTTACATAAAAAAAAATTTAATCTAATCAAATTTGATCAATTTTTAGAATTTTTTTTTTTCAACTTTTTTTAAGGGTACCCCATTTTGCCCGCCAAAAATAAAAATTTTATTTTATAACGGCAGCTAAAAATTTTGTCTATTTACCTTGAATGTCATTAAAAACAAAAAGATTCGGCGTATTTTAGTCATCGAAAACTTAGTATTTCCATAGGTACCCCCTTTTGCCCCCCCTCCCCCCTACTATTATTTATCATAATATTTTTGTAATTTCTTTAGAATCCTTATGAATTTTCATGTGAGTACAACATCATTTTTAAATTTATCAATGTTTTATTATATTATTTCTTTAAAAAACCATAAGAAAAAGCTTAATCATCTATTTATTGGTTGACTAACCCTAAGGTTAAAAAAAGTATGGCACATTTATGACGCATCTTATTTGAGATGCGGAATCAAAAAATTGATCAAGACTTAAATAAATAATAAACTATAACTATTATTTTAAAAACTCACGTAATCACTCTGTTGTGCAGTATGATGATTTGGATGATTTGCTTGTGGGAGTTATTATTTTCCAAATCACTACTAGTATTTAAGAGAGCTTTTATTCTAAAAATCATAATTTGAATTTGTCCACAAAGATGAGTGACAAAAATAGCACCAAGATTACATGTACCAACCGTCATTATACATACAACTGCACCCATTAAAATATGACTTATATAAATTAATATGTAAATATAAATTATTTGTGTATCAAAAATGTTATTAAACATTGACGTTGGAAAAACAAGTGGTTTATCTGTTGAATTTCGCACTAAAGAAAGCGGAGTGCCGGGTAAAAATGGGGCTGCTGCTTGATGAGATATCCCTCCACCAAACATGAATATAGCAAAATAAACAGTCACTTTGTTACCCTTTTGTATATTTTTGAACATAAGATCCCGCTCAGTGTCATTACTTATTTTTGTCCAGTCTTTTTCGAGTTCATTGAAACATTTTCTAATTTCTTTTCGGCGATAAATCACTGCAAAATACTTTAATGCACATGCTATACAAACTCCAATAGGACCAAATAATGCTATTTTAATTTTATAGTCTTTTTCATAATAACATAAATGATACAATGCAGGAAAAATAACAAAAATCATTAATCCTAGGCAAATAATTCTTGTAATTTTATTCAAATGTTTCTCTGCAGTTGTTGTATAATCAGAGATCAAAGTCCACAGGCCTAATAATGTAAAAAGCCATCGCGTATGTTTAATTGATTCTGTGATTCCAATGGTATATTCCGTATCCTTTTTAAAAAATTTTTTGTCATGTAAAATCTTCATAGTTTTTGGCTAATTTACTAGTGCTGTAGAAAGCGATTGATTAAGATTGTGATACTACAAAAAAAAAAAAAAAAAAAAAAAAAAAAATCATATTATTGAAGGAGACAAATTTATGAGCTTCTGTCTAGTTTCTCACATTTCTCATTATCGATTATTGTTTATAATAATTAATATATATTAGCACGATAGCGTAAGACAGAAAAAAGACACTAGCGACGTAGATTAATTATTAAAGCCCTTTTGTCTACTCCATTATCGACAAAACTATTCACATCGTATTTCTTGTGTATATTTAATTGCAAAATATAAATCTCAGAAATTTGGTGAACTGTTGAAATCAAATTTACTTGTGTTTTAAAACATCTATCTAGGAAATCATTTTGGTTTAAAATAAAAAATACTTATTTTTAAAGTATGAAGTCGTGATCGTGTGATCTTAAATATAACTTAGTGATGTTACCATAGCTTTTACGAAAATTAATTTTATATGACTGTCTTTTACAAAATATATGTATTATTTTTATATTTTAAAAACTATTATTTTACAAAGGTAATTGTTGTTTTCCATTACTGTTGATTATTGTTATTATGATTGTTATTATTGCAATCTTCAATCATACATGGGCAATGGTTCTTACTCAGTTACAGTTCTAAGCATGTTTAAGTATGCCACTGAAGTTTTAATAATCTAAAAAATAAAATATAAATTTTAAATGTTATTTGTAGAAGTGTTTGAAATGATTCATTTACATGTACACACACATACGCGCGCGCGGAAATAGTCATGAGTCAAAATAGCTTGCTAGGACCTCAAAACCTCGACTTCTAATGAGAACTTGATTTTCGAAAATCGGGATGAAAACAATAACTTCCCAAATTTTGGTACAATCGTCGATTTTCATAGCAGAAAGTTGAAAAAAAAATTTTTTTTTTTTTAATTATTACTTGGAAAGAATTTTAATTTATGGGGTGAAATGACCGGTCTCCCCTACTATTAATCGAGATTGTAATCAATCAAAAACTGTGCATATTGTGAAATGACTGTATCAGAATATAATTAGTTAATTGTATATTTAATATATTTACGTTGCCAAAACTGCGAAGAGTCAATTCCATCATACCGCCAGCCGTTAATTTTCGTTGATTATTCGATGAAGCAATAATAAGCATCAGTTGTTTACCTTTATTCCTAGGTATTTTGTACCAGTTTATCATGTAGGTTGATTCTCCAATGGAAGTACACTATAAAAATTATTATTTTCTAATTTTTTACTTTGATGAAAAAATTTAAAGAAAAAATAATCATGATTATCTAATTAAAAAATTAAAATTTTTTTTGCACTTCTATGTTCGTACACTGAGAGAAAAAATATTTATATCAAGAAAATATTCTTGATTTAAAAATTGATTATATTGATGAACATTACAGTAAATGATCAACATTTCTGATTAATCAATAAAGTAGCCAATTTTGTTTTTTTAATTTTTTCAATATTATTTTTTGTTCTTAAGGGTTCGTAGTTATCCCACTCTCCCCTAATTACTTGTAAGGAAATATATTTTAGGGTCAATTAATTATAAGGAAATATATAGTGTACGATAAATGATGATAGGCTTCACGGTAACTCTACTGTAATTAACAGTAATGATAGTACTTTTACTCAAGGACAAGTACTTTGCTATTGATGATCGCACAAGAAATTACCATATTTTTATCGTAGTTCTACCGTAAATTTGCGTATACGTACAGTCATGCTACGGTAAGATTATGGTATAATATGGTAATACTGCGATAGGATTATGGTATATTACAGTGAGATTACGGTATTTTACCCAAGTACCGTAATCTATGGTAATTAACCGTAATATTAGGTCCACTAGGAGTAATATTGTGCGACAAAATAGTATATTATGCAACGTTTCCTTTTAATGTCTGGAACCATTGGAAAAAACTAATTTAATTCCAATGAGTACAAAACAACTGTAAACAACGTTGATTAGAATGACGTACAGATATTCTGAGTGTTGTGAAACGTTATCGTTCTTAAAAGAGAAATCCATTTATTTTATCATGCTACTTCGTATTGCTTTGGAATTGGCTTGTTTTCACTAATTTAATAATCATTGACACTCGAAGTTTCGATATTACTTCATGTGAATATTATTTTGAAGATTATGGGTATTTACCTGCTTCTTTAATAGTTCACCGATATAACAAAATATGAAAATATTAAAGGTTAACGCTACTAATAACATTAAGTACGTCAGAATATTTATTGTTTCACTATTACTCCATTCCTGCAAAAAAAATTTTTAATTATTAGTACGAAACTCTTTTATTTTAGATTGTTTGAAAAAAAAAAAAATTTGTCATCTTACAGTCATGCAGTAGTACTCAAGTAAGCATATGATAAGAGTTGATGCCCCTACTTCAACAAGACAAATTTCACGTAACATTTTTTCTATATTTGTTGACAAACTAAAAAATAATTTCAAAATTTTAATTACTATATTATAATTATAAGAAAAAAAATTTTACGAATAACCAGTTATAATAAATAATGATTTACTCTAAAATTCTAACATGACTTTGTATGATAGATGCGATCCGGTTTTCAATAGTACCATCTATCTTCAGACTTTCTTTATCTACTAGATTTTGTAATTGCGATTTTAATACATCCACTTGTCCACATACATGACTAGCAAATACCGCCGCTAAATGACAAGCCGCTGTCGTAATAGTTTGCATTACCATGGCACACGTTAAATGGAGAATAAAAATAAATTCGTAGATTGGTGTTTTTTGACAGTTTACAAATATTTCATTTCCTGGATAAACAAGCGGCCTGATTGTTTCGTTGGCTTCATTCACCGTACTACCACTCCAAATTGGCATTATTGTATGATATGACACACCTCCGGAAAACATAAATACAGCACAAAGTTTCGTAATATTATGCCCAATATTAACATTTTTAATCATTTCGAGTCGGTCTTGCTTTGTTTTTGGCCTAGCCCAATCACTTTTAAGATGCTCTAAACAATGTGTAATGATATTGGAACGAAAAATAATGAAATAATATTTACAACAGTTCGTAAGACAAAAACCAAATGGTCCCATTAATATTATTTTTACCGCTGGATCAGTTTCTTTGTATATCATATGTACACAGCACGGCATAAAAGTTATAAACATTATAAATGAGTTTAATATAATTATAAAAACTGATGACAATTTGCTAATAAATCTAATATCTTTTGTAACTATGGACCACACACCCAAAGGTTTAAGGATCCATTTTGTTAATTTTAAATTATATTCTATGTCCGCATAAAGTTGAGTATTGTCGGTACTCATATTTTACTTTCGCGAGAGCTAACTGGCAAGTATAAGCCGTTCTTGTTACATTGAGGAAGAAAAGAAAATAATTTCGATAACTCGTTTTTTTTTTTATACAATAGACTATTTTTTGCGCATGCGTTAGATTGTAATTGTCAGCATAAAAATATACGCAAACTTTAGATGGGTATGAGCTACCTCTTTCATATCAGAAGTTTATACCGCAATTACAGTTTTTTTTAAAGTTTTTAGATATTCCTTAAAAATAAAAGTTTATACCTAAACAAAAGTTTTTATAGTTTTAAAATAACCCCTAGTAACAAATGTTTATATTTGAACGATTGTTTTTAAAGTTTAAAACTTTATTTTTTAAAAATATTATTGTGTAAGTGTGATTATTTATAGTTCTCTCAAAATAGTTTGAGTTTTTATGTAAAATTGATGATACTAAACCGATATTTATAAATTTAAAAAATTTTAATATAACAATTCAATACCGTATGAATTTCAAAGACTTTTCCAAAAAAGTTGATTATAAAAATGACATTATTTACTTTCTGGAATAAATTATGACTAAATGGTGTTGAATATTTTTGTTTTTTTTTTCAGTACAGCTTAATTTTATTAATGCACACAGAGAAATTTTTAGTAAAAATTACCCAAAAAGTTTGATACTGTGAGGACTTGTAGTAAATATCTAAATTTTTCTCATGCACATTGTAAAATATACTGCTACTCGATAGCATGTAAATGAAGTGCAATTTCTACTAACAACAGTAAAAATTTAGTTACTGGCTAAATGTCCTTACAGTGCCAAATTTTATGGGAAATTTGTACTCATAAATTCTCTGCGTGTGGATATTTTAAAACTGCATTTTACAAAAGTCAATATTTCAAAATATATTATATCGAAAAACAAGTTATCGAGTAAATGAATTAATTATACAAGTACTTTCAAGCCGATTGAATTAATCTCAAAAAAAGTTTGGAAAATCCAAAAGTGCACGCCTCATAACGCTTATTTAATTTTGAAGTCAAAATAACTTGTATTCCTAAATTATAGAGTAAATCAAAAAAAAAATTTTTGCTACTATCACGCTACTGTTTATGTCAACTTTTGACGTCAAAAAAATAGAAAGAAAGTAAAAAAGAGTTGTGCCGAAAAAAGCCGTCTGGATACAGCACCGGTCAAAGGCCCATAACAGAATATATCTATATATATGGGTTTTGTAAAAGTATCCATCAGAGGTAGCACCAGTGAAAAAAAAAAAAATATACAAAAAAGTATACAGTCGTATATTAGTTTTTTATAAATAATAATTAAACGACAGTGAATTGAACGCTTATATTAATTGAGAAAGTCCGTAGTGTGTTACTTTAGATAATAATAAAAAAATTATTCCGGTACGATAATTTTTTCGACCAATTTCCCTGCCACATACACCAATCCATAAACACAGACACACGGACGTCCAGGAAAGATCATTTTTAATGTTATTATTTACTATGTTAAACAAAATAATTATTATTGAATTATATTTTATGTGTCTGACAAATTATTTGACTTGATATTAGTACACTCATATTAACCTGTAAGTGCGATATAAATAAAAAAAAATCGATTTCAGTTTCGAGAAAACTGCTTTTTTTGAAATGTCGAGAGTAGAGCACAACCTCAACGCTTCGCTTATGAGGCGTGCAAAATTTCATACTGTTTTCGTGATTATTAGTTGCAAGATGACAAAATCAAACCACGAAAAATATAACCATAATAAAAATAACCGAATGACAGAATTTCCGGAACAAAATTTAAAAAAATATAGATTTTATATTACCTGTATTATATCCTTACACCCACATGTATTATTTGAAAAATTGGGAAAATATGATGTTTAATCCTGTCATTTATTATGATTAATATATTTTGTATATTAGTATATAGATGTCATAGAAAATAATAAATCTTTAATTTTCATTTCGTACTGAACTTCCCTAGTTGAGAAATCCGATTGAGTTTAATCGGAATGAATCGGTTTCAATCGGAAAAAAATACACAAAACTAAAAATATTATTTTCCAATTGAATCCGATTCATTCCGATTAAACTCAATCGGAATCCTTAACCAGGGAATTTAGAGACTTATTTTTCATTTTTATTCATAATACGATATTTTGAAATCAATGCCCAATAACCATTTATTTCATTCCATTAATTTCCGTAGAAAATTGAGATACACCACTGATGTCCGCATCACCTTCAAATGAAAAAAGCACAAAAAATAAGCAATTAAATAATGAAATAATATTTTAAAAATAAAATCTTCAAGTACCGTGCCGAAAGTATTTATTGACAGAGGTATTAATTTTCCAGCTTTCATTGGATTAGAATTTTGAGATATTGCAATAGTCAATACCAATCCTCGAGCAAAATGTTCAGGAATTTGATACCATCGAGTCAAATATGTCGAGTCGCTTATTAACTTACACTATAATTGAGGTATAGTATTATAATGTTATGATAAAACTAGTAACAATAAATATTTTTACCTTTGCAGTAAGTAATTCACAAACGTAACAATATAAAAAAATATTATATACGAATGATATAAGAAGCATTACGTACGTTGTCATCCCTCCAGTATCTTTTTGATTCCAATCCTTCACATTAAATTTTATGAAAAAAAGTGTTCGAATTTATAATAATTCCGTGTATTACTTACAAGTAAAATATAATATCCTACAAGACATATAATTAAAGTACATCCCACGACTTCGATAAAACAAATTTTTTGAAATAAATTTTCAATTTTGATGATAAATCTGAAGAAGTAAAAATTATGTAGAAAAATAAACAAATATGCAGAAGTGGGGCTTCACGTAATATGGCCTGAGCGTAAATTTTTTGACAAACTTTTGAAGTGGGCCGTCGTGCCTCGGTCTCACTTACATGAACATCGTACCTAATTGATTTGACATGTTGTTTAATAATTTTTGAATATTTTTCAGCATATACTTCATTTTGTTGAAAACTATCAAGATCGCTAAGCCACACCATTAAAATTTCCAATTGTCCACATGCGTGTGTAATTAATACCGTAATGAGATTACACGCTGCATTCGAGATCGAAGCTAATACAAAAGCACAGCAACAATGAATAGAAAATACAATTTCATACGCTGGGCTCTCATATTGATTAAATACTATAAAATGACAAGGATAAGCAAATGTTCGTTCAGTTGGATCATTTTTATTTTTGAAAACTCCAGACACGTGAGGTAATATACATGCATAAAACATACAACTGCCGTACATAAAGGCAGCACAAATAATTGAACTATTACGACCAAAGCGAGCATATTTCACCATAATTGTTTTATCTTCAATATCATTCATCTCTTCCCAATCAGAATTGAACTGTTTTATACAATTTCCGATTTGTTTATGACTTTTGATTAAATAATAATATTTTATCACTCCCATAACACAAAAACTAAAAACTCCACTAATTCTAAGTCTTGTCGTCACATCTTTTACAATCACAAAAATAAAAAGTATACCCGGTATAATAACGAATGACAAGAGAAATGTACAAATTATAATGTGACAGAGCGCGTTAACTTTGTTAAAGTAAGATGAATCTATCGCAAAATGCCAAACACCTAATATTTTGAGAATCCATCGATTAGCATCTAGAGCATATTTGGAATTAACTGTTTTTGAAGTAATAATCCAATTCGCCGCTTTTTCTGACATTATGAATGATTTTCACTTTAACAGAAAATTATTTTCTTGTTATCCCAATATTTTTTACCTTTACATTTAAAGAACTTTTACGAGAGTAATCATTCTTTGGCACAGCTATAAAAAATAAAATATATGTAGCATTTGCGCATGTGTACATTGTTTATTTAAAATCTGTCATTTTACTTTATAAGTGTTATTTGAACAAAGTACTTGTTTCTATTTTCCTTGTCAAGCTATAAGATTAATAGCTATTAGGAAAGAGAAATAAAATTGAACATTGTGCAAACTAAAATATACTTTTTTATCGTCGTAATTTTCGTTATTATAAAAAATATCAATACAAACAAGTTTAAACCACTCCGACAATTAGTTATATATATATATATATATATATATATATATATATATATATATATATATATATATATATATATATATATATATACGAAAAGCAGCAATTTGCTTTATTTACTTTGTGTAATTTGTTTCTGTTTTAGATCATATTTATTAAAATAATTTTATTATTAAAGTTTATGTTTTAAGAAGAACAAATTCTATGATTATTTAATTAGAAGATTTTCAAATTTGACAATTTCACTTTAAGATAATTATTAAAACTATTGTGCTGTTTAATAATTCAATAGGTATAGCATGGATGAAAATGAAAGGTGAGAGAAATGTTTTTAAGTTTATTACTAATACTTTTTTTAGATGATAAAAGCTGTAAAAACTTATTAAACGTTTAAAGACGCTTTAGCTTTTTAAATTTTATTTTTCACGAGTATATAATTAGTTGTTTAATAGCTAAATGTACTTGTTCTAATTGATTTCGTTACTGTTTTTTCCAACTTCGGCGTGCCTTACTTCCTTTTGTGATACGTAACTTTATTTTTTTATTTGTTTACTTATTTCGTGGCTCTTAATAGTTGTAAATACGCAAATCCAGTTTTGAGAATCTGAGAATGAAAATTTTTAAATTTAATGTCTTAAATAAATTACTCCATAATTTTTCTTTATTATTTACTTGCACAAAAGCAATATAAGATAAATCAATTATTCCACCAGCAGTTATTTTGTAAGAACGTTGAGATATAATAATTATTAAAATTAAATATTTCCTTGCTTTTGGCGGGAGTTGATGCCATTTAATTGAATATGCTTGAATTCCAGCTTCAATGAACTATTATGATTAATTTTTTCATAAGGTACTATCAACATTTCAAAATCACATAAGTGCTAGTGTAAATTGACTACCTGACTCTCAAGAAGTTCACTAAAGTAGCAGATTATCAATATACTCAAAGTTAGACTCGCCAAAAGCATAGCGTATGGTATCATATTTGCATAATTATGATTTTCTATCATCTATAACATAAGTTTTATCAAAAAAAGTTATTTCCCATAGTTATACGCTAATAATTACTTATAATAATAATTACCTTAAGGAAAAGAAATTCCACAATGCATATAAGTACAGAAGATGCACCGATCTCCACAAGACATGTTTCATATAAAGCATCTTTAATGATATTGTTTGAAAATCTAAGTAAAAAGTTACATACATCTAGTAACATCGAGTATTATACTCTTGTGTCTTACACGGAAAAAAATAGATAGTACTGGTCTGTTCTGCGCAGTAATCAACGAACAATATAGGGAAAAATACATATTAACATGACTGATTCATATTAGAACAGGAATGAGTCATTGCTTAACACGCACTATTACTTTTTCAGCAGTAACCACATGGAGAGAAATTAATGGTAACAATTACAAGATATTCTGAGAATGGTTCCCATAATGCATGGTAACCGTTTTTTTTGAAATGTTGATTATAGGAACGGCACCCATATATATTATAGTTATCATTACTATAATATTATAGTAATCGTTACCATAATATTATTAGCAGTGCTGTACTACACAGTACATGAAACATATGACTGGCTACTGTTAAAATAATTATCGTTCATAGTTCGAGTATACAAACCTCTCAACACAGCTCGTGTTGCTGTATAGAATGCGAACACTTACTATACAGTGATAGGAATGGTTACTTTGCCTCGTAGATCTCATTAACATCCAGAACAGTACTCAGTCCTGTTTTGACATAAACGGTTACTACATTCATATGTATCTTTACTATTCTTGACACTTGAGACTTCCGTATATTGTTCGTCGAATACTGCACAGAACAGTAACCATAGTACTGCAGTACTATCTATTTTTTTCCGTGTACGTCAACTACGTCTAAAATACGTTTTTACGGCTATTTACGTCTCGAAAGGTCGAATTTACGTTTTCAACGTCTAGTACATTCAATCTACGATTTAAATTTCGACTCGGGATATCACTCCCAATTTTTACAGTGTATAGTCTGTAGGCAATACACAAGAGATTGAAACTCTTATTTATAAATAAGAGTTTCACTCTCTTGTGTATTGGCCATTCTCACTGAATACATAATCACTGTTATTATAAATAGGTGAATTTAATTAAAATAAATTTATTAGCATAACCTACTGAATAACTCTTATGTGGCGACTAATTATCGATGAAAACTTGATGTATAAAGTTTTTTCATTGTTCGTGAAATCATCAATAAGTGAATTTAGTTGACCAATAATTATTTGAATTTGTCCACATGCATGAGTTACTAAAACTATTGCAATATTACACGCGAGAACGAGCACTGAGAAACCAGCAAATACACTAAATATATGAAAAAAAAATGTAATTTCGTAGATTGGTGATTTTTGAACGTTAAAAAGGACATTATAGCCAGGAAAAATAGTCAATCGTTGAGAAGTATTTCTTGAACCCCGATGACTTAGTAGAGGTAGTATATGAGGCATGACAAAATTATAAAATGTTCCACTTGAGTACATGAAAATTGCAAATACAAGAGTAACATGTCTATTTATTTGTACATTTTTCATCATAATATTTTGTTGCTCTTGACACTCCACACTATTCCAATCAGTTTGTATATGATTTAATATTTTTTTAATCGTTTTTCGATGATATATAATCGCTAAATATTTTAACAAAATAATTACACGGAAAAAAGTCGGGCCAATTAGCATTATTTGGTCATCAAATTTTTTCACGTAAATATATATGAAAATACATCGAAAAAGGATATTCCATATTAGACTACCGATAATTACTAAAAGATGAATCCAAGAGAGTATTTTTTTTATTGTAGATGATTTTGATACCAAAGGCCATATTGCTAATATACTTAGTAATTGTTGAGTATATTCGATATCATCAAAAACTGTTAAATTAATCTTTTTTTTCGTTTGACTATTTCTTTTCTCTTTACGTTTCATTGTTGGCTATCAGTATTACGATCAATTGCTAAATAATTTTTACTCTGCAATTCAACTTTAAAATAAAGTAGGGATGAAATTTACAACGCGTGCGTAAAACATTTTAAAACTAGTTTTAAATAATTAAAATTATAGTTACTTCTTACTTGATATTTATTTAAAATTTATGATTATGTGTATAAGAATAATTTGTCAATTTACTATTGATCAGAAACTTTACTATAACTTTTCGTTCTTCCCTTTCTTTCATTTAGACAAAAGAATATAAAAATTAGTCAATATTACAAAAACAGCGAATATTGTACTATAAAAGCAGCTATTGTTGCTTATTATTAGGCTTTTCTTAAAAAAACATTTTGTTGTAAAAATCATTTATTATGATAAATTTCGATGATAAAAGTAGTTATTACTAAAGTTTGAATATTCACATTTATGGAATTATTGTATTAAAAAAAATAATCTTTTACTTTTTTGTCATACGGAAATAGCATATTAGATATCTAGGCCAGTAAAATAAGAAAGGTCTCAGATTACATGTAATTGTTGGCCGACGCGAAGCCGAGGCTGACAAACGTGAAGTGAAAAGTTAGTGCTCTATTATCATTAGAAAAATTTTATTTTCTCCGTGCAGTTTAATATTTCTGAGTCAAAAAATAGTACGTTGCCTTTTGGCAACGATATGCATTCAATTGTTAACGTATTGTTTATTCGAGATATCAAATTCTTATTATTACTATATTATATTACCTAATTTTTAATTAAAAACCTATCTGGTAAATACTACATTACTTCATTCAGAACTTGTTTCTTTAATTGTTTTGTAATACTTTGATCAATCGCTCTGGAAAAAGGTTCGATGGATCAATTTGAAAATTTACAGGGTTAGTGAGGGTACATTAGGTTTAAAAAAAACCTGGTAACATTAGTCTTTCCATCGATATTTACAAAGTAACGGTTGATTTACTGAAAAACCAAAAAAAGTCATCTTTTTGTACTTGTTGAAAATATTGATGAGACTTACTTACGTTTGTTAAATTTTTTACTGTACACAGAGAAATTATTCTTGTTTGAAATGCTATGGTGTCATAGTAAAGCTGGACCATAGTGCCCATCTGACGAAAATTTAAATGAACACATGCAAAAATTACTATAATCGTTGTCAACTTTACTATGGCCATAGTAATTTTTGAACATATTTATTACAATATCTGCAGGTGGCCAACATGGTCCGGCTTTAATATGACACTATAGCATTTCGAACGAGAATAATTTCTCCGTGTAACCTCTCTTAAATTTGAAATAGTGAAAATAGTGACTGGCAATAAATGCTTATCCACTGCCGAATTCGTTGTTAGAGAGTTGATCTCTTCTGATATTATAAATTCAAAAAAAATAAATGATGAGTATTAATCAATTATTGGAAATAATTCTTCTTAGAGATTGTACATTAAGAAAATTTCTCAGTTTTATTAACATGATAATCATTAGCTATTTTTAGCAAAAATTTTATTACGAAACTAATTATAAGACAACAGTTCGTAGAAGATTCAAATATGCTGCAGCACTTTTTAAAACCTGAAAAAATAAAAAACTAATTTAAATTACAGTCTATTATAAAATATTTTATCTAAAAATTAAGTAAATAAATAAATTTGAAATCTACACCACAAAAACTGTTGTACGATAATTCTGCCATTTTTCCAGCCGTTATACTATTAGGATAGTTAGACATTGCTAAAAGTAAAATTAAATCTTTTGCTTTCTTTCCTGATAACTCATACCAGTTAATCGTGTACGCTGTTAACCCCACTTTGACTCCCTACGAAATCATAAATTTTACATTATTTACTAATGCTGAATAATTACGATAGATTGTAATTTTTAAATTTGAAGATATCAATTACTTGTTGGGTCAGCATTTCACCAATATAACAAAGAATAAAAATATTAAATGTAAATGATACAAGAAGAACGCAATATGTCACAGTGGCTATTGTTTCGGCTCTTTCAAACTCCTAAAAATTATTAATGTTGATATATGTACATATATTTTCATAAATAATATGTACCGTCATAAAGTAATACCCCAGAAAGCATATGTTCATAGTACAGCCGACAAATTCAATAAGACATACTTCATTTAAAATTTTTTCAGTTCGCACTATAAAACTAATGAATATTAAAATTAATATTATTAAATATTAGAATTATTTAATCATCAGGACAATTAATTTTTTAACAATTAAGATACGATACAGGAACTTTTACCATAATTATAGAAATTATTTCTGTAGCTATGGAAATTTTTCCCAGAAATCATGAGTGTATATCCCATGAGTTCAAGTAATTATTACCATAACGATATGAGACGATATTTTATAAACGTATTTTAGGAATGGTTACTATAATTCTGTCTCTATGCATAAAGATTCAAAATGAAATTACCTATTCTCTGATAAATAATTTCTTGCATGTGTAAACAGTTAAAACAATATTCTAAAGTTTCATAATCGATATATGAATAATTGATATAAAATAATGTAATTACTTAAGTGCACGAAGATGAATTTGAACAATCTCAGCTATGCGGTTTTCCAAACTGTCAGTAAATTTTTTATTATTATCGTCGATCAAATTTTCCAATCGAAACATGACAATTTTAAGTTGTCCGCACGTATGAAGAACAAATATAGCTGCTAGACTGCATGCTCCAATAGTGATGCTGTATAATACAAAACCTGAGAACCACTGTATTGTAAAAACAATTTCATAAGATGGGGTTGTCAGAGCAGCGAAAAGAGGAGCGTAAACCGGATATGTTAGTGGTCGAATAGTTATGTTATCAGGTGTAATAAAATTACCAGCTGAGAGTGGCATTATTGTATGATAAAAAAATCCTCCACTGTACATAAAAACTGCAGAGAGACTAGCAATGAAACGACCTATCTTTGCATTTATCAACATTATCGTTCGATCTCCTGGTAAGCGAACTCGGCGCCAATCTACATAAATATGTTTTAAGCACTCACGAATTTGTTTTCTTCTCATTACTAAAAAGCAATATTTAGAGATTGCCATTAAACAAAAACTTAAAGGACCGATCATTTTCATTTTTAACCTTGGATCTTTTTCGTTGAGAAAAGTATGTAGACCACATGGTATTAGAAGAAAACAAATTAGAAAATAACAAACAATCACCAAAATTTCAGAGATAATTTTTTCAAAAATATTTGAACTCGCTGGCCAAATGCCAATCGGTTGTAAAAACCAACGATTCATTTCTGTACTATATTTTATGTCACTTTGCGATTGTTCTGTTAAATCAGGTACAGTACCAAGAATTCTCATCTCATTTCTCATGATTACTACGCAAAGATTTGTAGAATACTAACATTAAGCTACGTTTAATTTGAAAAAAATAATCATCAAAGCGCATGCGCTCTTGATAAATGTACACCATGAATAATTAAAATAGAACGGATAAAAAATTATTATAAAAACGTGGGAATTCCACTTGCAATAATCTACAAAAACTTATTCATTATTGATTAACTTCATTTTAATAATTTATTTAATTTCAATTTTTTCAATTGTTCAACTTCATACTATTATTAGGTACAAGTATAAACTTGTGTTAAAAATAAAGACTTATGAATACGACTGATATTTTTTTTTATCAATCAACTTTTCAAAAAAATTTTTGATATCACCAGTTTCCAGGTTTCTTTAGATCAGTATCCATTCTACGAATTGATAGTGACTAAAATAAAAGGTAGAATTGTTCAATCAAATTTCAATAGAATCATTAATTATAAAACTCAAAAATAATATTCAATAATTTATTGGTTACTTTTATTCCATAAACGTTCGTAAAATATTCAGGTATGCCAGTGCAGTTCGAACTATCTATGGAATAGATAAAGCCATTATAATGAAAGAATTAGAACAATCAAATTTAATCTTTTTTCTTCGCGACTTACCGTACCAAAAGTGTTAATAGAAAGATAGACTAATTTTCCAGCTTTTATAGGT
Organism: Microplitis deprimator; assembly: GCA_964016945.1. Lineage (NCBI taxonomy): Eukaryota > Metazoa > Arthropoda > Insecta > Hymenoptera > Braconidae > Microplitis > Microplitis deprimator. Next base: position 5,659,021 of record OZ024708.1, read on the forward strand.
TCATAATTTTGAGCTATGACAATAGTTAAAACGAATCCTCGAGCAAGATTTTCAGGTAACTGATACCATTCACTCATATATACAACATTACTTACATCCTGACACTATTATAAAAATTTTTTGTTTTAGTACGTCGTGCCTATATATATATATATATATCTATATATATATATATATATATATATATATATTGTACGTAGGTGATGGAAACTTACTTTTTCAGTAAGTAATTCTGCAACGTAGCAATACAAAAAAATATTATAAACAAATGAAACTAACAGCAACATATACGTCGTCATTCCACCAGTTTCATTGTTTTTCCACTCCTTAGTAAACAAATTTTGTGAAAAAAGGATTTTTTAAACACTGTTTATTTAACTTTCTATTCATAAGAATTATCAAATAATTTAAAGATCACTCACAAGTAAAATATAGTATCCTAATAGACAAATATTCAAAGTACATCCGATAACTTCCACAAAGCAAATATGTTGGAACAATTCTTTAATTTTCTCAACTAATCTACATAAATAATGGGAAATAAAGTTAACCTGTTAAAAGTATATACATTAGGGTGGTTCGTTTCAGAGTAATATTTTTTTTTCAAGGTGTTGACTCAAAATCTTGTAGAATATGTAAAAAAAAAAATTTAACTACTATTTTAAGAACGAGTACATATATGTGTCTCGCACGAGTACAGCGAGATACTTTGCCTTGATCAGCCAGATCTGATTAGATCTAATTATATATAGGTTCATATATAATTATATATAATTCCATGTATAATCATATATAATTATACATGATCTTATATATAATCATTTATACTCGTATATAATTAGATAAAATCATTTTTCATTGGGAAAAATGTTTTACTCGAGTCATTACATTTCATAGAGTATGAAAAAAAAAAAAATTGTGGAAACCCCTAAAAAATGAATTTTTTTTTAAATTTAATTAATTCGACAGCGTTTGGATTTTGGTCGTATCAAGCTCAAATTTTTGAGATCACTTTTTATTTTCCAACATACTTTCAAAAAAAAAAACTTCCACCAAATTACTGACATAAATATTTATATGCGCGTCATATTATCGAAAAATGAATCTACCCTTATAAGTCACATATGTGTAGATTTGTATATACCAATGAATTACCTCAAAGTTTTCGTGTGTTGTTCAATAATAGCAAAATATTTTGAATATGTTTTTTTTTCTGTAGTTTCAGGCATAACTATATCATTTAACCATAATGTCATAATTTCTAACTGTCCACAAGCATGCATAATAAAAACTGTAGCAAGATTGCACGTTGCATTAGTAATTGAAGCCAGTACAAAAGCGCAGGAGCAATGCATAATGTAAACTATTTCATACGCTGGGCTTTCATATTGGTTAAAAATAATAAAATGACAGGGATAAACGAATGATAGAGTTGTAAGATTACCCTTGTTATTCATTCCTGTTGATTCAAAAGGCAGTATGTACACGTAGAATATACTGCTGCTATACATAAAAATAGCACTTAAAATAGAGCTGAGACGACCGAATTTAGCATAATCTATCATTATATTTTTATCATCGAATTCGTTTATTTTTTTCCAGTCATAAATCAAATGATTTATACAGTCACTAATTTTATATCTTTGAGTTGTTAAATAATAATATTTTATAATACCCATAACAATATAACTCAAAGCTCCAGTAATCCTAAGCCTGACTGCTGGATCTTTTATAAGAACAAATGCAAAAAGCGCACCTGGTATTATGACAAATGTTAATAAATTAATACAAACTATCATAAGACAGACAGCAAAAATTTTTGAAAAATGAGACGATTCAATAACAAACTGCCATATTCCCAATATTTTAAGAGTCCATCGATTAATTTGTAAAGCGTATTTTTCATTGAACATTTTTATATTGTCCAAATTGTCTTTTTCATTATTTCTCATGACGACCTTTCATTTGTCTTTTGATATACGTTAGTTAATCTTTCTATAAAGAACACTTATAGTTAACTGATTGTTCTTTCTACAAATATATTGAAAAAATTATAGTCGCGCTTGCGCACATTTTTTATTTTAAAATTACAAATAAGTTTCGTAGTCATTAAATAAAATTACTGTTCTACAGTTATTATAAAGAAGTAAATTATTAGTCATTTTTTTCATCCAATGACAAACTTTAATATCAATAGCTTGTGAGGAAGAAACTTATTCTCAGTTAAGTTTGATAATCATTAATGTTAAAAGGTGCATTAAATAATTTTTTTCTATAAAGTTTTGCTACGCTACTTTTTTATTCATTACTTAGATCAACGAAAAAGTTTTAATTATTTCCTATTAAAAGTAAAATAATTTTTTTGACATTTTGATATTTTTAAATATATAAAGAAAATTAAAGTTGAAATCTATATTGTACAGTAATTGAGTGATTAAAGATTATTTTAGTATAAATAAACTAAACAATGAATAGTTAATAATTATAATAATAATAATAATTTTGAATTAATCTTTCATGACATAAATGTACGTAAGAGGTTTAAATATGTAACCGAAGTTCTGATTACCTTAAAAAATAAAAATCTTTCAAATTATAGTATTTATAAGTAGAAAAAAAAAAACGAAAAATATACTTACAGTACAAAAACCATTTAAAGAAAGATTAAACACTTTTCCAGCTGTTATTGTAATAGGATTTTGTGCTGTGGCAATTGTCAAAGTTAATCCAAGTGCTTTTTTTTCAGGTAAACGATACCAATCGATCATAAAAGTTCTCTCGCCGACTTCACTGCACTATAATGAAACATTTTTCATTACAAAGTAGTCAATATAAACAATTGCAACTGATAAATTCATAAAGCTAATAATTATAATATGTACACTAATAAAAATAAAACATACTTTGGCTTTTAGAAGTTCACCAATGTAACAGAAAAGAAAAATATTAAATATAAAGGATATCAAAAGTATTGTGTAAGTCATTATTCCAATAGCATCACTTTGCTGCCATTCCTTATCCAAAAACATAAAGAAAATTAAAGAAAAATAGCTATTTTCGATACATAGGATTAAAACTAGGGTTTGCGGTATGCTTATATTGGCGACACAAGTCTCGCTTGTGCGAAAAATATCAAGGTACTTGTTCTCGTTGTGATGTAACATAACCTCCCTGATTAAACATAACGATTTACTTAATGATGAATGTATATCTATTAATATATCTATATAGTGTTAAAATTGAATCGTTTTGAATCATTTCTAATCATTTTGAATCGCTCTTTTTTTTTTTAATCAGGGCTAAGCCGAGTGTTGACAAAACAAGTATACCAGATTTCTCGTTTTAATCATTCGTGTCGAACAATATTTTTTATAACGACTGTTTAAAGTTCAATTGAGAGAATTTTAATTAATTATTTAAAAAAAATTATTATTTTGCTATTAAGAAATGTAAAATTTTACAAGGGAATATATAATGTATTTGTACAATAAGTTATTTATATGATTGATTCATATTTTGCACACCTCAAGGGCGAAAGCGCTGAGGGTGCTTTATGGACGGTTTTTTTTTTATTTATGTATAAATTACATTTAAATAAAAATTTAGCAACATACATTTTTAAAAATATTAATCAATACAAAACAGTATTTTATTTTAGTTTATTTTTGAGTTTAATGTGCGTGGGTAAGTAAACAAGATGATACGAGTATACAGAGAGATGATTTTATCTATCCCTGATTTGTATATAATTATAGCAACTTACTTTTTAGCACAATCATGCTGAAAACTAAATCAGCTGATTTTTCGATATCGTTCCATAGCTTCGTCAATTATCGAGAGACCTGTTTTACCCGTGCCACACAACGCTCGAATATTGAACTTTAAACGCAGGAGTTATAAAAAATATTTTTTTATTTTTTATAACGAAATAGTATACTTACCAACATCAAGTAATATCCTAAAAAGCAAATGTTTAACGTGCACCCTATAACCTCAACAAGACAAATTTCGCATAGCACATTTTCAGTGCTTGCAATAAATCTGTAAAAACGATTATTGAGTGAACAATGTGAAAATGTATAAATAGCACAAAATTAACATAATCGATGGCTATAGGGCAACTTATATGTTCGTGTCCAATTTTCAAGACGGAAATCCAAAACGCACTGTTACAGAATTTTCACTTTGTTAACATTGGACGTCGTAGGAATTTTCATTATATCAACATAGGAATTATACCTATGTACATATGAAATGAAATTTCTATTTATGTTCACATAGTAACATTACCTTTGTTCACGTAGGAATTTTCACTATGTCAACATCGGAAAGTTTAATATGTTAACATAGAATTATTCCTCTGTTACATACACTGTAAAAAATCGGGAGTGATTTCGGAGTCAACATATATGTTGACATACTGAAAATTTCCATATGAACAAAGGAAATATTGCTATGTAACATGGAAAAATTACCTATTTTTCTTCTCCGAGTATAAAAATAGTTTTAATTATACCTGAGAGTTCTTGTATGTTGCTCGATTATATCGGAAAATCTCTTATTGACTTCTTTACGGTATTCATTTCCATCTACAAGTTCGTTTAACCAAGCAATGAGAATATCTAATTGTCCACATGCGTGCATCACAAAAACTACCGCAAGACTACAGGCTGCACTTGTAACTGAATGCATTACAAATGCACAGCAGCAATGTAAAGAATAAACAACTTCATAAGCTGGGCTTTCTTGTGGATCAAAAATAATATAATAACTTGGATAAGCAATTGGCCGAATAGTTACATTGTTTTCATTTTTAACACTTGCTGATACATGTGGAAGTATACCTGCATAAAATAAACCACCACCATACATAAAAAGAGCACAAATTATTGAACCATAACGTCCCAATTGAGCATATTTTAACATTATTTCACGGTTATTTAATGGATTTATTCGTAGCCAATCTGAAACCAAGTGTTCGATGCAATCTGCAATATTTTTACGCCCGGATACCAGTGAGTAATATTTTATTATTGCCATCACACAAAAACTCAACGCTCCTGTGAGTTTTATTCTTATTGCAGGGTTTTTTATTTTTACGTAAGTAAAAAGACTACCCGGTACAATTATAAATATTAATAATAGTGAGCATATAATTATAATTAAATAGTTAATTACTTTTTCAAGTAAATTTGATTTTGATGATAGCGGCCAAATACCGAGAGGAGTTAAAAGCCATCGATTTATTTGAATTGCATATTCTATATTTTTTTCTACAAAATCGTTATTGTACTTGTGAGTTTTTAAGCTTGTAAGTATTGTTTGTTTCATGTTTAACGTTCTATCTTTACTTTTGAAAATAAAAGTTATGATATACTGACAACTCAGGGGTTTGAACTAATGAAAATACTGTATACGCTTGCGCACACAAATTATTCACGATTCAATTTAACAAAAATATCAAATTAAAAAAATTGCAAGCTTATGATACTTATAGTTAAATAACTTATGCATTGTATATACTAAAAAACAAAGTTTAAAAAAAATTGCAGCAATACATAATTCAACAACAATTATTGTAATTGCTTTATATATTAGATCAAAGTTGAATAACCGCATGAACCATATGTGCTCATAGTAAAAAATATGAAGTTTAAATCAACACAATGTGTATGTGTGTTGGAAACGGTCCGCAAAAAATTTTCGTTGTTTTAAAATACAGCCCATTTATATTTAATTTAAATTTAAAAAATATTGATTTTACTTTAAATTGTCCGTGTAATTTTTTATAGCGAAACATAATGGATTTTGTGTCTGTTTAAAAATTACACTGAGAGAAAATCAGATTAAAATTGTAGTGTTTAATAATATACATTTTTAAATGTTAAAATTAATCGATTCAAAATATTCAAATAATATTGTGAAAAACACGATAAAATATTAAATACTTTACTCAAAAATTCTAACACGGATTGTTTTCAACGTAACTACACAATATTTTTATAGCGTAGCCTGTTTCAACATGTGCACATGAAGAATAAAATTAAGATTTATTTTTAACGATACATATTTGAGTGACGATTTCACACTATATAAAGTGATATATTGATGAAATTTTTTGGACTATTTTGCCGAGTGACTTTCGGATATAAACTAGACAACAGCTCGTATAAAATTCAGGTATGCCGCTGAAGTTTTGACAACCTGTTTAAAATAATTATATCAAACTCTTATATTTATATTTGGTTACACTACTTAATAATAAAAAAAAAATGTATACGTACTCCAGCAAATCCAGCTAGCGATAAATCACTAACTTTACCCGTTGACAAACTTGCTGGTTTACTTGATCTTATCATTATTAGCATAAAATCATAAACCAGACTTTTTGGTAATAGATACCATTCTGCAAAGTATGCAGATTCACCAATTTTGATACTCTTGAAACACAAAAATAATTGGTATATAATTAAAATTTTTTATGGATGTACCTTTTTTTGAAAATAAATTTTCATAATTACCTGTTCTTTTAGGCGCTCACCAACAAAGGAAATTATGAAGCAGTTAACGAAAATCGATGTCATCAAAATCATGTATGTTACTAAGCCTAAGAGTTTGCCGTCTTCCCAATCCTACAATATACATAGAGAAAAAAAACAGGTAATTTTCCCACGTTAAATAGTAAGATTTTCTTTGTTGGCATAGGAAAATTTGGTAATTGTTTGGAATCGGGGTCAACCACATTTTTCAGAATTCCAAGTGCTTACACCTTAAAGATCCATAATTAAACTTTTTCCACGTGTTCAGTTACACGGCGGATTAAATTTTCTGTATGAGTTTATGTCTCTAACATCAGATATCTATCTGAACCTTGCAATTGAAGTGTGAAAAAATGTCAAAAATAACACAAAATCATGTGAATTTTCAAAAATAAATTTTTTCTAATAAATATAAGTAATTTTATATAATACCGTAAGATGGACGGTGGTGATAGAAAGGTCGATCTAAGAGTTACAAATAATTTTTGAACTCTTGTAATAGTGAAAATCAGCATATTTTTGTTATTTCAGTATTTTAATGTGTACAACAGCTCACATAACATTTTGTTGCAAGTAGTTTGGATGGTATCTGCCTTCCCTCGCTAGTATAGTGTCTGGCAGAAACCCACAACACTGTTTTACGCCGGCCCGTACTAGTAAGAGATGTAGTCTAAGGCAAGAGTGCGTTAACATAGCCTTACTGACGAGTCCGTTAACGTACTTAGGACGAAACTACAAACATTATGGCAAATAGGCATATACCTTAAGTTTTGGTGGTTGACTTAAGAGTCAATACATAGAATGATAAGAAAAATATGTCAAATAGTGCAGTGTAGCACGGAACTGAAAAATCTCAAAGATAAATTCGAAATTAAGCAAAATTTACACCTTAATTATATACCAAGTGTGTATCAAAGCTTATATAACATCAAATTAAGCTGAAACAACTTCAATCCGCCGACAAATGCTTGGGATTAAACGCGGTCCCTAAGCCATTTGCCAGGTTTTGGATTTTTGCTTGTCAAAATACCTGTTGACCCCACTTCCAAATAATTACCGAAAATTTAATATGTAGCATAGGAAAAATTACTGTGCTAATATAAGAACAATTCCTATGCTGACGAAGGAATTTTTACTATGCTAACATAGGAATTTTTCTTATGTATTATAAGAAAAGTTCCTATGTAACATAGTATTTTTTTCTATATTTCCATAGAGAATTTTCCTATGTTGACATATGAAAAATTCCTATGTCGACATAGTAATGGTTACTATGCCAACATAGGCAAAATAACTGTTTTTTTCTCTGTGTACATTTAAATCCACTTTCATTGAAATTATTATTTATTAAATTCTATATTCATACCACAATAACACCATACTCCAAAAAGCATATTATGACTGTACATCCAACCATTTCACAAAGAAAAACAACATTAAGTGAACTTTCAAGTACTTCCGCAAATCTAAAAAATAAAATTTCGTTAATCGAATCAATGCTCGTAATAAAATGTTAAGTAAACACAAAATGTATAGAATCCTAACTGTATAGCTCGATTATGATTCTCAACAATCCAAGTAAGTTCCGTCTTGAAATTATTTTTAGTTGTATTTTTTGAAAATTCATCTAAATGTCGGCATACAACTTCAAAAAGACAACACGCATGCATAATATAAGTAGCTATAAGACTATATATGCCACAATTTGTTGATAAAATCATTGTACTAATGATAATGTGAGTTACAAAAAGCATTTCATAACCAGGCGAATCTTCAGGAACGAAAAAAACATAATCAGTTGGATAAGGTAATGGTATTTGAGTACTATTATCTTCTTTAACGATTCTTTCCGCTGTCAATGGTAACATAACATGATAAGGTAGTGCACCACCATATGAGAGGCTTAAGTATGCGATTGTAAAAAATCTTCCGATTTTGGCGTTTTTTATCATAATCACTCTATCTTCCTCACATAATACATTTTTCCAATTATTTTCTAATTGTATTAAACAATTTCTCAATTCTTTCTTGTGGATAATCATAGTCCAAAATTTAATCAGAGCTAATGAATTAAATATTTGAGCAGCAATTATTTTCATCAATTTTTTAAGATCTTCAGCATCGAAAAATGTCCAGATAAAATGTGGTACCAGTAGAAATAACATTAAACCAAAAACTATAATTATTTGAATTCCTATCAAAAATTTACTCGAACTTGTATCTGACCCATGTAATGGATAAATACCGAGTGGAGTTAAAAGGGTTCGAGCTACTTTTACCGCATAATCTGTATCCGATTTATAATTCACATTTTGATATTTAATAGTTTTCGTTGCTGTAGTTTCCATTTTCTTTTTTTTTCTTTTCTTCTTCGAAAGCCTATTCTGTTAGAAAATAGTGGACTCACTGATAGACCATCTAACTTGGCAAAGAAAAATAAGCAGATTCGAAGTACGCATGTACATTTGGACTTAACATATTTTATTATTCAAGTATAATTTAATTTGAATTACAGTAATATTCGATACTTATATAAGTTTGATAATAACTTATAATTTACATCGGCCATTCAACTTACTCCACTTTTCACTAAATATCGTAGAAATTGATTATTTTTATTTTTATTCAGTAATCGAAGTGCTAGACCTAAACTTTTGTCACATACACTTTTGAAAATTTTGTGTTCTTGTGTGTAAAAATTGAATGGTTTGATTTTGTGTACATTATTCGATTCAACAAGTTTTTTGTGTTATTACATTTATAAGTAATCATACAACACATTTATTGTTAACAGAAATTTAACACAAAATAACAATTGACTAAATTCCGAAAATTTATACGGTGAAAGTTGAGGATTTATTTTTGTTACTGTAATACGAAAAAAATGTTACATATTGTGTGGACCGATTGGGACATGTGATTTGCGTTGAATTTAACACAAATTTTTCAACTGCATAATATTCATTTGAATAATCAAATAAATATTTATTAATTATTAAATATGGTAATGAAGCAGTTTAAAATAATTTTATCTAAATCATTAATGTAAATTTTGGCAATATTTAATCATATAGATAAAACTGATGATAAAAGAATTTTATCGGTAATAAATTTTATTTTTATATTTTTAACAATACAATTCTTTGAAAGATAACGTCAACTAAACAAATAAATAATTTCCAAGCACTGTGATAATATATCAATTTACTTGAGTACTTGAACAGTGATTTTAATAAGCAAAAAAAAAAAAAAAATCATAAAAGTGACCATCACATTGATAATAATTTTTAAAATTCTTTATCTTTAACAATTATCACGTGAAAATTATGTAGCAGTGCCAGTAGTTTAATTCAGTTAGTAGAACTTAATATTTATAAGCCAGTAGTTTAATTATAATGAGTCATAATAATAAAAGTAAGTTAGTTAATCGACAATAGTCTAAATTTCTCCAAAGAAATTGACGTCTTCATATAAAATTTAATTGTAACTACTATAATTTATGTTATCGTCCTAATGGGTATTTTGATGCAGATTCAATATGGCAACTCCAAGAAGGAACACTGGTAATGTTCATTGGAGAAGTAATTGGCACCGCAGTTTTAATTTTCATTGGATGTATGGGAGGTATAGGTACCATGGGTCCAGCTCCCCCTCCACCGATGCAAAGTGCGTTAACGTTTGGTCTTACAGTTAATATGATCATTATGGTTTGTATATGAGTAAAAAAAAAGAAAATTTTTTTAATAATGTCATTGTTAGATAAAAAAGAAAAAAAAATTATTGTCAACATAATATAGATGCTTGGACACATCAGTGGTGCACATTTAAATCCTGCTGTAACAATTGGTGCTGCCATAGTAGGATTAAAAACTATCCCAACTAGTTGTATCTATATTGTAGGACAATTTATTGGAGCCACTGCAGGATACGGTTTGTTAAAAGTAATCAAATCTTTATTTTGAACGTAAAGTCAACTGAACTACTTAAATGAGCATGTTGATAAGGTTCCAAAGCTGTCATACAGTAAATCAATCGAAAATTCAAAAAACGGGAATGGAAATTTTCCGACTAATCATTTTTACATTTTAATTATTATTTGGTTATTTTTATTTTTTACCCTGATTAAGAAATCTAATTTCGAATGATTTGAAATTACGTAACTCTTAATCATTTTAAATCATTCCAAATTGTCTGAATTATTTTGCTTTCGAGTATAAATTTTAGAACGAATCATTTTAAATCAAACTGAATTAAAAAATAGCGAAATATTATTTTATGATTTGAAATTCTTTGAAATGATTTAAACTCTCGAATCATTTCAAATTAAATTGAATTAGAAAATAATACTGCAATTATTTTGAATTACTTCAAATTATAATTTTATGATATGATACAATATGAAATAATTTAGATTTTTCAAATCATTACAAATTAGATTTCTTAATCAGGGTACTATCATATGATAATATTACCACTTACTAAGTGAAATTATTTTCAAATTTATTTATTTTATTAAATTTATCCTTTAAAAATATTATTTGTTTTTTATGATGGTTAATTATTTGATAATTATAACAAAAAGTAGCATTTTTTCCCACTAATTAAGGCAAGATTTCGAACTTTTTGCATGAGCATAGTGAAAAATGAATTTTCGTAGCACAAAAATAAATTTTTTCGATATCAATTAGCTCATAAAATTTATAACTTTAATCGTCTATAAATCTGTTCAGATAATTACACCAGATTATTTATTTAACGATGGCATGCCCAATTCAACAACTCCATTATGCGTAACTGTAATACATCCAGGTGTAACAATCGTTCAAGCAATTTTGATAGAAGCTATTTGTACTGGAATCATTTTATGTACTGCTTGTGCTACTTGGGATGAAAGATGTGCACATACTACTGATTCTACTGCTCTTCGATTTGGTTTCTCTGTTGCCGCTTTATCATTTGCTGCAGTAAGTTACATGATGAATCGCATAATAGGTTTTTTACAGTAATAGAGTATTTCAATTTTAAATTTAATTGAAAAAAAAATATTTATTATTAATTACCGTAACAATATTACTCTAGAGTCCTTATACCGGGTGCAGCATGAATCCAGCAAGAACTTTCAGTCCTGCATTTTGGAATGGGGCGTGGGATGATCAGTGGGTAGGTTCTTACAATTATATATGGATACATATGTACTAAAGAAAAAAAATTTTACATTTATATATCTAATACCAATCATAAATACTTTCAATTTAAGGCATTAACAATAGTAGAAATTTGGACATCAAAAATATATAAACTCTTTTAATTAAGCAACTTTTTGTGCTTTATCAGCACTTTATCAGGCTTAGAAAAAATACATATGAGATTTACATGAGTACAAAATTTATAAGTAGTAAAATTTATCTGTATCTATTCTAAAAAAGCTGGTGATATCTCACTGCTTATAGCCGTCATGGCAATGGTTACTATGGAGACGCTTGCCATAGCAACGGTTGCTATGGAGACTGTTCCTATAGCAACAGTTGCTATGGAGACTGTTGTCATGACAACGGTTGCTATGGGATTGGTTGGTCATTATAGTGGCTAATAGAGACAATAGGCATCCATGATAAATATTTCTAATAACGACTTTTTCATAAGGGGAGCGTTGAAGATAGTTATCAAAACATTACAAGAGGTAAAAAATAATGCGCAAAAGCCTTCTACTGTACAATATTGTTACTTGTACGAAATGTTGCTGAACTAATAGAGTTAATGTTTTTTTCATGATTAAATTCCTATTGTTGATAATGCACTGTATTATAAATTTTTCATGATGAATGTGAATAGGTATATTGGATTGGTCCAACGCTTGGTGCTCTGCTTGGAACATATACATATCAAGTCTTCTTTAGTCTATCAAAAAAGAAAACCAATTCAAATCATATTGAACTAACTGATATTCAAAGTGATTCAGCCGATGAGATTAAAAAACCATAAAACCCTAGTTTAATAATTTTTATTACATCACAATAAGAATAACGATCGTTATGTATTTTATCAATCATTGATTTAATAAAATCTACATATTTATGTACTTTAAAGAGTATTAATTGCTGACAATAAAATTCTCTAAATTAGGATTAATATTTTTTTTTTCATTTGTGACGAAAACTTTTAGATTGGCCTTACTGCCTAGACTTGAAAAGCTCAAAAACAGCCGGAAATTTTGGGGTTGACCTGCAGGGTCAAACAGTTTCCAGATTTTTTTTCACGGGTAGTTTAAAATAATGTATTAACAATTTAATGCTACATCAAATAAAATCTCATTTTATCTAACGCATGAATAAGACAAATTTTTAATAATCTTCAATAAATTTTTTTCGAATAACATTAAACTATAATATTAATTGAAAAAAAAAAAAAAAATATCAAATTAAAGTACAAGACAACTCATCGTTCAACGTCTATCCGAACAGCCATCAATTATTTCGCTCATAAGTTTTGTCATAACACACTTACAACCGTTTATAATAGTAAAATAATAAAAACTTTTTTATAACGAGCTGACACCTCGTTATAAAATTATCGAGCTATAGTAATAGTAGCCACTTTTCTACTGCATTTCATTATTTATAAATCTATAAACAGCAAGTGAAGTTTATGTTTTTAGTGAAACTCTCTTTCGACAAAAAATTAACATCAATTATGAAAATACATTGCATCTATATACTTACGTCGAAACCACCATAAAACATATTTTATGTTCTTATTCTTATTTCTATATGACGATTCTCATAAAATTTTCAATAGCTGTTTAATTTATTATTTATTTATTTATAATCTTCAACAAGCCAATTTAACAACAATTGATAGTTTTTTAACCAATGCAATTACCTGAAATTGGTATTGAAGTAAAAATTTGAAGATATGTGTATGTATTACCATAGATCGGTATCAACCGGTGTGATTATTGTTTTTATCATTTTTGTAAATAATTTGCGGTTTTACTCTGCAATATTATGATTGTTATTGAAGTAAGTGACTTTCACAAGCTTCGTGCAATAAAACAATTATTAGAGGTTATTCGGAATTTATAAAAATTTTCAGAACTTGAACAATAGCTTTTTATTATTATTCATGATTAATTGTGATGAATACTCATCAGTATATTTTTCTGTTTGAGTAATCTTTAAATCTTGTATGAACAGTAGGAACTTAAAAACTAAAATATTTTTAGTAACTATTAATTTAAAAGTATGATATGTAGTCATGTTAACAAATTTTTTTATATAAGAAGAAAAAATCATAACATTACTATAGAAAAAACGAAATTTTTATTAATAAATAAAATAAAATAAGATTAATTTAGTAATGACAGTTATTAGCAGTATAAAAAGCATTATTTAATAATTTGAATGATATATTTATGAGAAAAAACATGGAAACTTACTCAGGCAGAGTAAGGCAGATAAGATAATATGAGAAAGCTATTTTGTATGATTTTTATGATTTCAAAAATTTTAAGCGACCACTGAAAAATATTTGATCGCATTAAATTAAAGAAAAACAAAAATGATATATTTTGGGGTAAACCCAACAAATATAAAAATTAGGAAAATCATTGTCACCTTAACATCTATATCTATAAAATGATAGGTGTTTTTTTCGAACGTCCATCACGCAAAAACTACTGAATATTTTGACACAAAATTTGCACCATAAACTTCTGCGTATTTCAAAGAAGATTTGTAACTATATATTATTATTTTGATGATAAAAACTATATTTTTTAAAAATTTCATTTCAATAAATTTTATCGATTATCAATCGTTCTATTTTTTTCAAATAAAACAAAAGAACATTATATATGGGAACCCAACCCCCTTCGATTTGGCTGAAAATTTTTTCTCTTTTTTTACTCGATCAAAAACATTTCTCAGAATGTCGTCAAATTTTTTTACCCAACCAACGAAAAATTATGAATTTAAAAAAAGAAGCCCTTTTTTTCAATATGCTATAACTTTTTCGAAAATTGACTCATCAGGACGTTTTTTTTTTCAAAATTATCATTTTCAAATGTAGTTTTTAAAGAAAATTAGAGAAAAATTATTCTATTGTGTTTAAAAAATTTCCCATTAATATGAAGTACATATTTTTTATTACTAATAATTTTTTATTACCCCGCGAAGCGGGCGGATCTGTTAGTATAAATATATATATATATATATATATATATATATATATATATATATATATATATAGATCAAGAATTGTATCCAAGCCCAAATATGTTGGACTGGTAGTACACTTCGTTGACCTTGAACTCAAAAGGATAATATTTTGCTATGGTTTACATCATTTTTTAACTGCACATAACAATAACATTCAATATAAAAATAAAAACTGAAATATACATAATCTAAATCATAAAAATAACTGATAATATTTTTTTTGCAACTTTATGTAAAAATAGAATTTTTAAATTTATAAAAAAATATTTCTTAAAAGAATTATTATAAAATAAATAATTGAGATTAGCGATAAAAGTATTTTGTAATAATAATAATAATAATACTAGTAATAATGAAAATGTTATTATGAATAAAAGTTATTGTAATTAAAAGTTAAAGGTAAATAAAAATGTAAAAATTTATAAAAATAAAAAAAATGCATTGACTTTCAATATTAATATTTAATGTAAATAAATAAAAAAATACAGATTGCCACGAAAATTTTTATTTAAAAGATGGTTTATTATATTTCTGAGACGCAGTTTCATTTATCGATTTAACCTGGTTGCACCAGGCCATAGAACATTCGAGAATTCAAAATATATATAACGTTATAAAACCGTTTGACGCAGCCGTTTTAGATTATTTATTTTTCTGTATTTATATGCTAAATGTACTATTATGTAAAAAAAATTTCGATACAATAATGTTTAGCATTCAAATTTTTAAAAATAAAAATTTTTTAGTCACATTAATTATATTCAATAAATTGTTAATTTATAAAAGCAGATATTATATAAATTAAATACTAAACTTATAGATAATTATTAAGAAATATATTATATATTATCAGTATCACATATAATATTTTACTTTAAAGATACTGTTAATCGTAATAACTATATTGAGTTATTTATAATTTATACTATTATTAAATTACTATCATTTTCTCAATTATATGCTGATAATTGTTTATATAAAAGTTTATTATAATAATTTACAGTAAATAAATATGAGTATAAACATAGCTGACAATTGTCAATTTAAAAAATTTTTAAATAAGTGAATTAAATTCAAATCGAATAAAATTTAAAAAATGCGCATTTATATAATTTAAAAATTAGTATGTGCATTTTTTTTTATTTTCATATTTTTCAGTGTTTAATTCGTTTGTTTGAAATTTGAAATTTGTCTTATATCTGCTAAATTCACTCATAAATAAATCCCACTACCCTGATTAAGAAAAATGATTTGCTTCATGTTAAGTGTATATCTATATATTACTCGATTCAAATTGTTTTAAATCATTTCAAATTGTTCTGAATTATTTCAAATAATTTTTTTTAATCAGGGTATTTTTTGTTCTAAAATCTTATAATTATTTTTAGATAATAAATTTTCTGTGAATGTGTAATAAGTAAATAAAGTATTATTTTTCACCATGATTGCGAAAACTTTATTATTTAACTGATTGCATAATTTGTAACAATAAAAAATTATAAATATAAAGTATTGAATAAAAAACTGTAAAACAAAAAAAAAAAACAAGTTGGTTTGTTGACTGTTTTGGCGGGTAGAAAAACGTTGCATAACTGCGTATATCGTTCACCGGTTCCTTTTATTCTTTCAATTCGTAAACAACCTAATATATCATTAAATTCAATGTCTAGACACGAAAAGTAAAGCTGTATTGAAGTACAAACACATTGAAATAAAGTGGCCTACGTGCCGGCTGGGAGGCTGCTGGCGTGACATGTATGGTGGGGTATAGAACGTACCAGAAATCTCGTCTTTCGCCGGCTCGATCAATACTCCAATGACAACAAGAATATTTATTTAAAAAACAGCAATGAAGTGATTATTAAACAAATTAATATATGAATAATTATCGAAAAATTATGACAATATTATTGTAATAATTTGGATGTTAAAGATATTTTAATTTCTGAGTTTTAGGTAAATGCGTAGTAAGTTGACGGTTTAGTAGCCTCGTTCCACTGCGCTCCAGAAGATTCTACGCCGAAGCCGGTCTATAAAAGCGTGCCGGTATGCCGGCTCCCCATCATTTACTGACGAGCCATCGCTACATTCACATCAAGAGTATAGTCGAAAACTCCAAGTTATATTTTTAACCATTTTGAGATATTTAACATAAATTAACTGGTGACAACAACATCGAAGGATCATGTAAAGGCAGCAATTGTGCGTGCGGAGCGCGCTAATAACCCGTAAGTCATTTATATTATTCATGATTACTTTATTTACAAATAATTAATACATTCTATTTCATTTTTAGTTTCATTACTTGGTATATTGCAATCAAATTTTTCATCTCAATTTAGAATCATTTGAAAATTTTTAATTTCAAATTATATCTGAAATTTTATTTATTGAAATTATAGGTTTGCCATTATATTGTGTATAATAATTTTTTTAGTACAAAATATATAGTATGTTTTCTTATAATTTTGATATTATTAATAGTTTAATAAAAACTTAAGGCCATTCTCAGACAAAACCCCCATTTTTTTAAAATTTTCAGTGACAGCTGTCATAACCGTAGCAAAATTTAATTAATTAATTAAAAAAAAATTAAAACTTTAATTGAAAAAAGGACAACGTGGAAGTAATTTCGCTGAGATACAAAATTAAAAAAAAATTATTTACACTTGATATCAATTGGGAGTTGAACGAAATTTGTTGAATAAATTTTAGCCTACAAAATTTGAAAATTCTCATTAAAAATTGACATGGAAATTTTACTGGCATTTATTTAACAAATTTTGATTAATCCTCAATTGATATCTACTGTAAGTAATTTTTTTTTAATTCTTAAGGTCGGCGAAATTTCTTCTGCATTGTCCTCTTTCAATTAAAGTTTTAATTTTTTCTTAATTAATTAATTAAATTTTTATACGGTTATGACAGTTTAAAGTCATTGCATATTTTTAAAAAGTGGGGCGTACTGTCTAAGAATGCCCTTAATAATTAAATATAAATTCGAAAATAAATTTTTATTAGTTTTCTTCGGTAGTTACAATATGTCTCGTTTCCTCGGTTTTTACTGCTGGTTCTCCGGTTTTAACAATATTAACAATTCTCTCATTAGTACTCGACATAAGTTTCTGAAATAAATGAAATAAGAATATAAGAAAAGCATAATAATAAGTCAAGTGTAATAATATAAAATATTTTTTTCATATTGTTTTAGAGTGCCCTACGGGCTTGGCGTAATAAGTAATCCGTACACTTCAGCTTTTACTATTCATCTCATGCTCCTTTGTTGGGTTAAGTTTAATCAAACTCTGCCCATTCTCAATGAATAATCCAAGCAAGTTATAGGTAAGATGAAATTTTTTTTTAAATCAAAAAATTTCAATTAAAAATTCAAAATCGCTAAATTAATGTACACTCGGCCAAATTAATTGATACCGGTTCGTGTTCTCATACACTGTTAAAATACCGGTGTTAAATCGGTGTAAAGGTGGAGTAATATTGGTGTCAAAGCGGGGTAAATTGCATCCGTTCAGAGTATTAATTTTGGAAAGCTTATAAAACACCAAAAATGTCAGTTTTTTATGAAAATTAATAAAAAATATTATCGTTTAACACCGAAAATTTTAACACCCGCACCGCTTGGTCTTACCCCGGTTTTTTTTACAGTGTAGGACTTGAAAGTAAATTTACTGTAGGACTTTTGTTTGTGGGACAAATTTATTGAGAAATATTTCAACTATTGATAGCAATATTAAATCATTCAACAATTACCAGAAAATTTAATTTTAATGTAAGGTAAGAGACCTAGTACCCGATCACTCCATGTATTTGTATATTTATATTTAGTAAAATTTAGTAAATATAGATATAAAAATACATGAGTGATCGGGTACTGGGTCTCTTACCTTATCTACAAAAAAAATACGTATTGACAAAACAAATTAAAAAATAATTTCTTATAACCGAATTTTTAGATTTTTATAACACTATAAAATGTCAGTCTAAAAGAAGACTAAATATTTTTAATTGGCGTTCTTACTTCTTTCTCTCTTACATCCAAATGGGTGAATGGTATTATCTTTGTTGCACTAATACAGTAATCAGAAATTTTTACCGAGCTTTTCTCTTAAAGAAACGAATGTTATCAAAAAATTAAAGCGCACTTCACTAGATTAGACAGTAGTGCATCAATGTGCAGTCTGTAATTTGTGTTTAGAGATTTTGTTTCCGAAAAAAACTCAGCCACATATCTGATAACTCTAATACAATACAAAATATATAGGGTGGGGTATCGTTTGTGATGCAATATTGATAGGGAGGGTCGCAGAAAATGTGATATAGCGCGACGAAGGGTGGAGGGGGGTCTTCAAAAGTAAAATTTTGCGTGAAGTATATCATGAACGGCCCCAAAATAACCAAAATATCTATTGATAAAATTTTAAACTGTTATTTCGAAAAATTTCGATCTACAAATTTTTTTTATTAAAATTTATTGAATAGTGTTATACAAATCTAAGTCCCAAATCAAATGACCTGTGGTAGATTTATCTTCAGATGCAGAAGCAATACGACCTGTCATAAATTAATGTTGCCGATAGTACTGCGTTTATCGATATCTATAATATAAATATTCTTTTGTTTATAATTTAGTGCTTGCTTTGTACATTCGGGATGTAGCGTCAACAGCATTATCGCCGAATATACACCGGTGACATACAATATCAATTAATGGAAGCAGATTAAGTTATGTATATAAAGTTTAATTTAAGAAAAGAAAACAAACAAATTCAATAAGAGCGAATAGATTAAGATTCGGATAGTTAGGAGCTCATAAGCGGGCCCCGCTCGCTGGGCCTTTGAGTTTGAGAGCCAGGAGATAAGATACAGTCAAAAAAAAAAAAAAAAAAAAAACAAAACAAAACATATGTATAGATATTCGTTACTTTTTTGGGCGCACTAATTGTAAGCACTCCGTCTGAAGAAAGGCTTGATGTTACTTCCAGTGGATCGTGGCATGAAGGAAGAATATATCTTCTTATAAAGTGCCTACTGATAAAACCGTGCTCGTCCTTTTTTTCTTCGTGCTTAGCTTCCACAATAATATTGTTGTCAACTGTTTTGACAATTATTTCATCCGGTGAAAATTGTTGTATATCTAAAATCACCTGTAATAAATAATTTACTGGAGCTTAAAAGTAAATAACGAGGTACAAATATTCTGTTATACGCAAAATATTAAAATAAGATTATTTTTAAAACTTAATAAAAGCAGTTGATTTGATAAATAAAGAAAAAAAAATTATTTATCAGTATTTGAAACTTTTTACTAAAAATTTCTAGTCCATTTGTAAGACATTTTTCTAACGCATTGATAGATTCTTTTTTTTTTTTTTTTAGACTCGCGAGTTCGCTCGCGAGTCGAAGTACTGCGAGATAATAACCGCTTTTAACTGTAAATATTAATTTTTTTTCTTTTTTATATTGAATAAATATAAATTTTTACCTCAATATAAAAACATTAAAAAATATACAATAAATAAAATGTAGCTGTTAGCTAACCTACTTGTGTGAAAAATACTCTTAATTAAAAGTTGTAGGTTGACATACAAGTGGGTGAATTAAAATGCTAGTCGTGATGAACGATTATAAAAACAAAACATCAAGTGTTTCACTTCATTACATAAAACAATATCATATGTTTGATTATTATCATATTCGACTCCAAGATTCATGCAAAGTTAATTATTATTATCAGAAATAAACTAAAGATTATTAATTGTTTACTACTATTTTTATTTTTATCTACGGAAATATATTGACTGTGAGAGTAACGAGGCTAACAAGATAACGTCTCTTGTGTTATTATATTGGCTGTTTGAATTTAAATCTATTTATTTTTTTATATACATTTAGTAAATAGAGAGAGCTAATAGTGAGTTACACTTAGCCCTACACCCCCTTGGGGTGTTGAGGGTGTTTTCATTATTTTTTATGGTACAACAATATATACAAATATAAAATAAAGAAAAAAAATTGGGTAATTATTTAAGACTGAACTGGGAACTTGAGTCAACATTAAAGTACATACATGAAAATAAATTAAAGGGAGAAATTTTTGATAGTAGTTGATTAAACTATAATTTATCGACATTAAATTTTACAAATTTTTATTAATATTTGAAAGTTGATAAAAATATTTAATAGAAGTATTGAAAA
Source organism: Microplitis deprimator (assembly GCA_964016945.1). Taxonomy (NCBI): domain Eukaryota; kingdom Metazoa; phylum Arthropoda; class Insecta; order Hymenoptera; family Braconidae; genus Microplitis; species Microplitis deprimator. The sequence continues at coordinate 5,679,989 of OZ024708.1, forward strand.
CAAATAAAATTACAAAGGAAATTTAGAGTTATAATTTCATATTTTACTTCCCACCCCCTCTCTCTGAAAGAGGGGGTATCGGGATATTATTTTTCATTAATAATTAAAATTCATTAATTTCTGTACTATAATTTAAAATTTATTATTTACTTAATATTAAATTTACTTTTTCGTTTTAAAAAATTTAAAATAATGTAACCTAATTAGTAACTTATTTTTATTTCCTTTCATTTTGTTTAATTTTAATACTTATATAATTTTATTTATAATTGAAATTTTGAAAAACACTAAGAAAAAAGCTCTTACTTGATTGTTTTGAATAGATATTGGTGGTTGAATAAAAAAAGATCAAATTTGAATAACATATATAATAAATGAAAATGAGTTTTTAAAAAAAACAACAACTTTAAATGGTATTTAAATGGTGGTGTGAAGAATTATAATCTAAAATCATCTAGATTGTATGAGATCATAAAATAAACATCATAATTGTTAACGAGTTACAATATATCGTTACGAAAAATAAGACATCTAAAAAAATAACAATTTAATTTGAATAAATTATACGTTTTATCCAGTAGTAAAGTCAGATAATTCGATAAGTAAAATCTGAAAAGATATTTCCCAACAAGAGAAAGATTCATTTGCACGGCTTTGTCGATTTTTAGCGTAGTGGTTATAGGGCACAATTAAAGAAGCTTTTAATTTTTAATTTAATATACTAATAAAAGTTGATTTTTTTTAAATTTCATACTTTAGAGATTTGAATACTGTTCTATTTACTCGTGTCGTGGAATTAAAAGATACGTTTATCGTATTTTTTAATTTCTACGACACGCTATAAGCAAAATATTTTAATTTAAAAAAAAAAAAATTATTTTTTAGTTCTGATTATTTTCTTTAGATCACTAATAATAATATAGTTTTTTTGATTTATTGATTAGCTAACAGCATTACCTTTAAAATAGCGAACTAAAATCATTTTGAGTTCCATTTTTGTTAATAATTGCTAAAACCTTATAATATCTCGAATTTTTATTGAATAAGAAGTAAATCAATTAATTTTAATCGATAGATTAAATTAATAGTTTCTTAAATTTATATATATTTTGGTTTTTGTTTTTCGAGTTTTATTTTTAGAAGCGTATATTCATTACTTTTAAATCGAAAACAGTTAAATAAGTTTTAAACCACCAACGACTCTTGATTTTTCTGATACTTTTTAAATTGCAAGTATCAGAAAAATCAAGGGTCGTTGAAAAAATCCTGCTGAAAATGACATAAAAAAATCCGTAAAACCGAAAATAAAATAATGCATTTCGACGTTATGATAAAAACCCTAAGAACTTAGAGTATAGTAATAGTTGTGGTAGAGTGTCATCACTATGACGATATTGAAAAAAAAAAAAAAACCTCTTGACGAAATAGCATTCGATAAAAGTTAAACGTATTTATTCCTGAGCAAATATACTCTAAACCTAAAATATAATAAACATCGTAAACTAGAGCTAAACGCTTTGCTTATAAATCGTCTTCAGCATATTAAAAAAATAATAATCAGCATGACTAATCATTACCTAATATTTATACATAATAATGTATAATAAAGGGTTTCATCATAATCATTAGATTATATCATATCTCTTTAAATTTATGTTTACTTATATAACTACGCGATATTTACAATATGGTCTTTATAATGTTATAATTAATATTATTAATTCGTAATTAGCATTCCAGTAAATAATAATAATAATTATAATACTATGCAAAATATAAACTCTTCAATATTGTGTGCTTTTAATATTCACTGTCAGCTACATTTAAATTTAAAATGAAAATTAATCAAGCCAGTGGTTCGTAAAAATTCGGTAAAATGCGTAAAAAAAAAAATCGTTGAATAAATTCGTCTAGAATATTCGTCGCTATCCTATTCATAAATTCTTACCTCGAATTTGTCCTTGTCGCACTGAATAGTGCTCGCACCACCAGAATTAGATCTTGCGAGAGTTCTCCATGGTCTGTAATACATCGAGGTAGGAAAAATTGAACGTGGTCTATTGATATTCCATGATGAAAGACCAGAAAATAAATCATCACGACTTATAGCACTACCAAAGTGTTGATCTATAAGCCTTGATGTCGGACGATCAAAGTCATCCCACCAATCGCGAAACATCAAAGGTACCACTGACATATTCTATTAAGGAATAAGTTAATTAGGTATATTAATAAATATATAATGTAATAAATAAAACGATGAGTTATAATTTGTATTATTATCGGCATTAAAAAATATATACTTTAAGTGAGTGAGGGTTATTAATTAATGAAGTATCATAATTAAATCGAGCTGTACTTTCTGTGAGATTTAATATTCGTTAAATAATTGCATAGACATCTTTTCAATTAAAATCATAGGGTTTGAATAAAATCGTTAGGATAATAACTGAGGGGCTTTAACACCGAATAATTAACGTACTTTTACATACACTGTAAAAAATCAGAAGTTTTGGAGAAGGATTATGAGTAAATACGGACCTTATTTTATTCATAATTCACTCCGTTACTCAGAGTTCCAGTAAATAAAGAGTTTATTCGGGGTGATTTCAAATTTGGATTTTTTCTTAATCTGCATTCACTCTGATCCGGAGTTTTAATGGTAAAATAAACTCCCCTTCGGAGTGAATTTGATAAATTAAAAATCATCCACCCCGCATTCATTCTGGATTTAATCCGCATTTACTCAGCAAATTTTTTACAGTGTATATATATAGGCTTAAATAATTATGATAATCTAAATGCAGGATAAAATAATTAAAGAACTAATGATTAATGATCTTCAAATTAATTAATAGTTATATCATTCAAATATCATATTCATAATATACGTATTAAGTTAAATTGATTGGAAAAAAAAAATTTGAGCATTGAACTGGTCAGTAATTTAAATGATCGCACAATTATTTGAATAATTAGATTAAGTGAATTAATGGATTAAGGCTATCAATAATACTAGTAATAGTATATGCGTTCTTCCAAATTAAGTACTTAAGTTAGTTTCATTTATTAATATATTAGTTTTTTACTTAATGAACTATAGTTTTATTAAAATTTTAAATAAATTTATTTCATTATTTTTTCAAATAATTCAGTTAATCGTTTTTTAAATTAGCGTCTGATTCTTTAACTTTTAATTTTTTTTTTTAATTTTTAATTACTTTATTTTTATTAGTAATTGAATTTTAAAATAAATAATTATTGAGATTTTAATTAAATAATAATTGATAATAATTATGATAAGTACGTCTTACTAATGATAATAATAATTAGAAATAAAAATGGTCAAGCTGTGACTCGAGACAAAAAAATAAAGAAAAAATAAACTTTAAACAGCAAACAATCTCAGGTTACATCGAATATTAAGATTCACAGTGAAAAATAAAAGGTTACTGATTAATTTAGTGTTTATTACATTCGGATTTTTAATCGCCTTTTAAATGAATACATTACTTTTAAAATTTTTAATTTTATATATTGTTTTAAAAAACTTTCTTTTTTTGAAGTGAAAAAGCCAAGAGATAAATGATAGAGTGAGTGTTTCTTAAAAAAAAAAAAAAAAAACGCGTGAATCGAAACATATAATAAGCAAAAAAAAAAAAAATTAAAAGTAATGATAAGTACAATTACTTAGTAGAATTAACTATGCCTATAGGCAATTGCACTCTTGAATCGCGAAGCGTAGTGGATATGCTCTGTACTCATTTTAAAATTTTATTCAATGCTTCTTTTTAATTATTTCATATATTTAAAAGTAATTATCATTCACAAATGTATACTAATTTACATTAACTAATTTTTTTTTATTTTCATACTTTTGGATTATTTAAAAAAAAAAAAAAATTAAACATTACGTTCCTAACTAGATGTAAATTAAATGAGCCTTAATATAATTATTAAAATAAGAACAAATAAACTCATCGTTATATAGATTTACATTTAATAATTATTAAAATATAATAAAAATTATACGCACTGATTAAATCGCACTTTTGCTTAACTTCTTAGTTCACAAGCTGAGAAATAACTGAGAGCTAGTGACGCAAACTCGTGAACTTTAAATAGTTATCTCGCTGGTGGGATAGTTTACTTAAATTAAAAATTACACGAAATTTATGAACCATTTGACTAAAATAAAGTTTAAGATTTTTCGAAATGATTCACGTTGTCGAAAATATTCTTGTGACAAAATACACAAATATAGCAGTCATTAATATAAGAATGAATAAGAAATATTTAAAGACTAGTGAAACAAATATGACGTATATGTAGACAATCGAAGTAATGCTGGAAATTCCATACCTATGAACGTGAATAAAAATAGTGAACATTAAATATTTTGAGAAAAACGTATTTGAATTAAAATGTATGCTTAGATTACGCAAAAATAAAATTAATAAGTGCTATTGCTAATTATTTGAAAAAAATAATAATAATAATTATAACGTGAATGAGCGTTTCACAGGGGATTAATATCTTACTGTTTGTAAAAGAAGATAAAAAAAAAAATGAGTGAAAAAAAAAAAAAATGTTTTACTGTAAACATGAATTATCATTTTTCTTGTAATAATTGTACATCGATCGATCAATATTATTTTCGGGATATTAATTATAGCTATATAAAGGTAATCAAAGTGCTAATTTATATAATATTGATAATTTAGAATCAACTAATAATAAGAAAAAAAATTTTTTTTGCTTAAATAATCGCTATCGATTACTTCAATGACTTACTAACATTAAATACAAAAGTAAACTACAAAATTGAGTATCTTTAATAATAAGACTTTTAGTAATTAAGCAACTACTAAACCTCATAGTCATACAACAACTATCACTACATTATTCCAATTAATTTAAAAAAAAAAACCAAAAAAAAAACAAAAAAAAAAAAAATAATGTAGTTTTTAATAAATATCATTTGACATGAGTTTACTTACATTTTGATAAAGTCATGTAAATGCATAATATGGGGGTAAAATTAATATGTATGACTAACTGGATAAAACGAAAAATTGATAATCTATATAAAGCATTTATTACTATTATTATTTGTCAACGGCGAGAAAATGTATTATACATACATAAATATTTATACCATAGCATGTTGCAAACTTAAAATAAAGTTTTTACTGTAAAGCTATGTAGTAAAAAAATGTCACCACCTATAATGTTGGCTTTTGAACCTTAAATACCATTAAATAATCTTGTATCGAGTAACCATCAATTCTAATGTGGAAATAACAACATGTAATAATTAAACTGAAATAAAATACCTTGTATCAACATTACTACTATCATAAAATATGTATTAATAACTTGTCAAATTATCAGATAAATAAAAACGTATGCAAGTTCCAACAATAGTAATTGGTTTTATTTTTATTTCCTTATATGGTAAACCTACCGGGTCTGGATACTAAAAATTTTCATAAGAAAGTGACTTACAAAATGCAAAAAACCATCACAGATAGAGTAGAGGTACCGTTTTTGGTCACTTCAAGGCCAATTTCGAACATTCGAAAAATTTGAATAAAATAATTTGTAAAAGGCGCAATAACAATTTTTTAAATATTTTGCAAAATACTTTTATCCCGCTATTAAAATAGAAATTTTATTTTACACTTTTTCATTAATTAAAATATTAAATGGCCAAATACGGAGCAATGGCCATAAGTGGTACCTATACCCTATTTCTATCATATTTGAAGATATCTTAGTTACTTATTATCTAATTTTATTTATTCCACACATCAAGTGTGAAAGCACTTTTTTTGCAAGTTTTATTTATTAGTGATTATCAATCATTCACAATATAATCACCGTCGGTGCTTACTACTATTCTCCATGAAGAATCGATGCATTGATTAAGCAAAAAGTGGATGGCATCTGTATAAACTTTACCGGTTTTGCTTTAAAAAGTCGATGATAAATTGTTTCAACTGAGTGTCATCAAAGCTTTTTTTCGCGTAAATGATTACTTGCCGACCTAAGTAAAGACTAATTTGTTGGAGCCAAGTCTGACGAATGAGGTGGGTGTAGTACTATTTTTCAGCCGAGCACCCATATTTTGAATCATATACTTTTAGCAATGCGTTTAAAAATGATCACAGAAATTAATTTGCTGAAATCAATTAATAACACACACCAAATACATTCGAATCTTTTTTTTTAATTTGTTTGTTTCTATTAAAATTCTTTTCATGATTTTAAATTCTGCCTGCTACTTTGTATTTTTTAGATTTTGTTAATTTTTACAAAGTAAATGTTTATCTTGTAAAAAGGCTTGAACGTGTATTTGGCACGATTTTTTTACAGAAATTCTATTTTTGGTAGGATTACTTATTTTCTGCCATGGTACAGTAATGTATTACTTATGAGCTAACTATAATAGGAAGCTAAAGATAATTGAAAAAAATAAAATAGCATAATTAATAAAATATATTTTTTAATTAAAACATTTCATACAAATTTTAAGTACATAATGTGTTTATTATTGTGAATTAGGTATTTTTAATTCCGGTGACATTTGAAGACGTTCAATATCATTTAATGTTGAAATTCCTTTTTCCTGAAAACGAAAATTAAAAATAGTATATTGTATGACGTAGAGAAAAACAGCCCGGTTTCGAATGAGTAAAAAATTTTGTATTCGTCTTTTGTCTTGACTCATATATGATATTGTTATACTAAATAAATTTGGTAGTAATACTCGAGCAGTCACGTAGTGACTGTAGGTTGCTAGTTTATTTTATTTAAATAAAAATTTTCATTTAAATATTTAACTTACGTGATACTCTTTCCATTTATCATAATTTTGTTTCATTTGTGTTACTAATTCTGGCATGTCAATAAAAGCTGTTCAAAAGTTTCAAAGTAAAAATATTATTCTTTTATAAAAAACTAAAAATCAGTTAACTAAATATTAAATATATATTGAATGCATACCATCCCATGCTTCAATCATATCATTGATAATGTAATCAACAAATCCAATTTGAGATTTAGGAATAGAGCAAGAATTACGATCAAACATGGGCATTACAACTGGCATTTTTTGTTTCTTTTCTTCATCAGTCTGCAATAAATGTTTGAATTATTTTATTACAATTATTATTAATTTTTTTTTTAAATTTTATCTTCAATATTTTTTAAGTATTTTTTTAATAACCTGATTAAAATATTCTTGGGCTATCCTTTTAGCCCACTCAATACAACATTTGAGGGGGCGAGTAGGATTAGAAACATCAGCACATTTAATCATCATTATTTTTACTAGTGTTACATTTTCCGGCTGTAGTAATGTTGTCATATCAATTCCATCAGAGTTATACTGGAATCATCATAATAAAAGGTATAATTACACTGTTATTTTATTAATGCAGTCGATTACGCGTCATAAGCCTGGTCTAGGGGACGTAGGGGAAATTTTTCTTAGAATTTCAGTCTTCCCACTACCGTGCGTTTAGTTTTGTTCTCGACTACCCGTTATAAGCCTGTTTTATTTTATATCATTTTAAACGTCATATTTACATTTTGTTACATTCGCGACTCCCGATTTTCCTGCTGCTTATAGCGCTAAAATAAATACTTATTTTTTTACACTAATAATAATTATAATGCAAAAAATTATAATGATAACGGTATTGATTACAGTAATAATTAAAATAATAATTTTATTGATGAACTTAATGTTCAATAAAACTTTTCAATTGTAACAGAAGCTTTGAATATAATTCATAATTATAATTATGAACAATAAATTATATTTTACTTAATAATGATTAAATTATTACCCGCGAAACATAGATAGTAAATTTTCATCATTAATTTGTCTATTTTTCCTATTCTTAGTTTATAATTTTGATAATTTTAACGGAGGCTTATAACGGGCTCTCTGGTACGAAACTTCTTAGAGTGGTTAAGTGGGGGAAGTTGTTTGGACTCAGTAATTCCCGATTGAGGGGAAGAAACTTATGAAGGGGAGGCTTATGACGGGTAGTCATTTACTGGAAAAAGTTGATTATGAGGTAAAACGGGCCATTAATGTAAAAAAACTATTCTTGAACTGAAAATTTGAAAATGGTAGTACTGTCCAGACTAATCAACTCGTCTCATCCTTTTCTACCAACCATAACTATGTATTCAAAAACAAACAAAAAATTTTTTATCGTCTCAAAAATGGTATCTCATTTTGCCCTGGTCGCGTTTATTTATCATGTACGTTAGAAATATTTTTTTTCTCAAACTACGCTTTCCATAAATTTTTTCACTAGTAAAATAACTTATTTTAAATAAAATATTTTTATTTACCTCATCGCCACCTCTACCACTACAAATATTAACGAATTTTGCCAAGTGTTCAAAGTGTTTCGTCATTTCCGTTGCTAAAATCATATCTATAATATTTTGCCTTATGATTTTATACGTTTCTCTATCTAAATTCTGCAGTGAAAATATCTTATATTATATCCAATGATAAATTTAATTTAAAATAAATAATTTAAAAATACAAACTTTAAAAATGTTAACATTATCATCAGCTAATGTCAATTTGAATGTCAACGCTGCGTGATGAGACTCAAGAACTGATAGATCGTTATAAAGAATAGCTAATTTATTATCAGCGTTACATAAAAATTGGCTGAAAAATAATTAAATTTATGTACACAATAAATTATAATTAAATAATACATTTAATTTACCTGGATTTACCAGGGTGATCGATATCATGCGCTGCTGCGGCAATCAATGCAGCAACCTCATCAAGAGGTTCCAATACCATTTGCAGTCGTTCTGACTGCATAAATCTTGCCGTTGCTTGTAAAACATCTGCTGCATGAGTAGAATTATGATAACTATTGTCCAAATGATACTTATATTCAATTACGGTAAGCCAATTTTGTAAAGTTGTTTCATCACAATTTAATCTAGCCGGAACATTATATCGGCACATGAGATTCATTCCTAAATGAACCAGCGGCCTGTTAACGACAAATTTTTTTTTTTTAAATAAAATTATGAAATTTATTTATCAACGTAATTTGATCCTCTTGTAGTCAAATACAGCCGAACTCCATTAACTAGGACATACTGATAGAAGTATTTATTTGATATTAATAAATGTATTTATTTAAAACATCGGGTGGGGACAGCGTAGCTCGTAGTGGGGGTCAAGATTGAGAAGTTCCGAGATAATGGAATCCGAGTTAATAAAGTTCGACTGTACATTCTAAAGTTAGTATTTTAAACCTCTAACGATTTATAAATTTTACTTATCACACAAAATAATTTTTTTTTATAAACCTTCTATCAGTTAGTACTTCTAAGTAAAAAATATCAAAATCCCAGTCAAGACTTCGATCCAATAATTTATCAATTTCTCTTGGTCCTTGTGGAGTTTTTCCTTGCATTCGATTGCTTATTGAATGTCCGATTTTTATAGCTACACTTCGTATGGAATCGTTTGATGATCTTCGAGAATCACGAATGTAGTGAGACGTTTTCTATTAGATTACATCATAAATATTTTTATAGTTCTCTGTATCTTACTTATAATAAATAAATAAATAAATAAATAAATAAATAAATAAAAATAAAAACTTTAAGTCTTACTGATAAAAGAGCTTCTACTAAATCCGATGCAACTGGATCATTATAAATTTTTGTATCTTCTTTCAGATACGGCCTGTAAAGTTCTGTTGTTTTAAGAGCTTCAATCGCCTTATAACATAAAAAAACATTTTTTTTTTTTTAATTATTATTATAAACTTTATATGGATAATATATTCGTCTTTTTGGTAATTGTGTACAATTGTGGCTCCACCTGTTCTTTCTTTTCTTTTTCAAGCAAAAATCCAGATATAGACAAATTGCTTTGAAACCAATTTCGACTTCAAGCATTTGTTGGCGGATTGAAGATACATTCGATTAATTACGTGTTTTTTAAGCATCAGTAAGCTACACGCTGAAAAAAAAGTGGTAATACTTCCCATCCTTACATTTTAATGATTCTCATTCTTATGTTAACTTTTCCTATTAGAGATGGTAAGCATTCTTATCTAGATGGTAATTATTACTATCGAAGATGGTAACGATTCTTATCCGTGATGATAATCATTACTATCTTAGAAGGCAAAATTAAAAATTTTTTCAGATATTAGAAATATTACTATCTAGATGGTAACTATTACTATCTAGATGGTAACTATTACTATCGAGATGGTAGCTATTACTATCTAGATGGCAACTATTACTATCGGCAATAGTAACTATTACTATACAAGAAACGAATAGTTCATCTTGAGTACGTTAACGGACTCATCAGTAAGGCTATGTTAACGTGCTATTGTCTTAGACTACGTCTTATACTAGTACGCTCCGAGTTAAAACTGTATTGCGGACTTCAACCAAACACTATACTACCAAGGGGAGGCGGATACCGTCCAAACTACTTGCATCCCAATGCTAGATGAGCTGTTGTACATCATAAAAGTATAGAAATAACAGAAATATGCCAATTTTCAAGTATTAAAAGAGCTCCAAAATCATTGTAGCTCTTAAGTAGAGCCATAGAACTCCACCGCCCATCTTACGGTATTACATAAAAATTTTAATTATATATCAGAAAATTTATTTTTGAAAATTTTCAAGATTTCATATTATATTGGCCAATTTTGGACATTTGAGGTGCAAGGCTCGGATAGATATCTAGTGCTGAAGACTAAAATGCATACAGAAAACTTCATGCGTGTAACTAAACACGCAGAAAAAGTTTATTTATGGAAATTTAAGGTGTAAGAACTCGGAACTTTGAAAAATGTGTGTAGCCGTGATTGTAAACAATTACCGTCTTTTTTTTAGATATAGATCAATACCCTATCAATCTGCATTGCTAATTCAGGATTCGTAGCATTTATTTCAGTCATGACATTTGTCAAAAGTATCATTACTTTAGTTATTGGAGCTTCCAGCGGTAAACTGTTTAATTTTTGTAAACTTGATCGTCGTTGAGCTATTAAATATGTAAAAAATAAATACAATACTATCATTTAAACAGCAATATATTATAAGTCAACAGCTACCGGAAAAAGTGTGAGTAATTTATAAAAGTATCGAGAAAATATACTACATAAAAAAAAGATAAAGTTTATTATAGATAAGATAAAATGATAAATCCTTACTTCCGAGATCACTACCAACTGATTTAAGATCGTAGGAACCGCGGCGAAGTGAGTGCAGACTACCACGAGGATTTTGTCCACTAAATGTCATTCCAATATTTTCCAATAAGTACATAGTATCGTGAATGTAAACATAATGGGTCGGTTTTCTGATAAAAATAAATAAAAATAAATAACAATCAACTTATATTCCATACACTGTAAGAAATTTTCAGATTAAAAACGGTTTAAATCCGGAGCGGATGATTTTTTATTTATTCAATTCTCTAGAATGAAATTCACTCCGAAGAGGAGTGAATCATTTTTTTTAAACTTCTGAACTTTGACAAAGTGAATTTGGATTAAAATAAAATCCATATTATAGTCACTCCCGATTTTTTACAGTGTAAATAAATAACTTTGAATTACATGATTTAAAAAAATAAAAAAAAAAAAATACCTACTTTCCCGAGGCACAGAATGGAATAATTCTACAGTTAATTGTAATTGTATCATTGAACTTTCTCCTGCAATTCATGTTACCCTCGAATTCTCTGCCACGTTGCAGCTGCTGATCCATCAATACAAAATTTTCATATGATATTATTTCGGAAAGATTACTTCCTAAAATTTCGTCATACTTGTAGCCCAATAATTTTTCGCTTGCTTTATTAACGAACTAAAATTTGAAATTTTTTTTTTTCAAATTTATTTTTAATTTATAATTTAAGTTTTATTAATATACTTACACGTACTATATGTTGATCATCAGTTATATGCACCATATCTCGGCATCTATCCATGGCTACATAAAGCGCATGTGCTGCAGCAAGTTGCATTCTTGGTTGTATTTCACTTACATAGATCCCGATCAATTGATTACTTAGCATTACATCGTGTGAACATTCCATCATTGCCTGAAAAAATTTAAGTATTTAGTTAAACAATGCTACAAAAAAATTTTAATAATTTTAATAAGAAACAACTAAAAAAGTGAAAAATATACTCTTACATATTTTGCCACTTTTACTTACTCTACTGTAACCGACATTAAGCAGATCCAATGTCATTATTTTTTCTTTGTTGGCTGCCGTAAAAAATCTTTATTAATAGAAAAATAAATAATTATAAATTATCTTATTATATTAAATAAACTAAATGTTAAATAAAAAATATTACTTACGACTTCTTAACTAAGGCTAAAATTACGCTACTGTGATGATAGTTCGTGGCTCGTATAGCTCTTGCAAAAAAGAAAAATTGTATCATACTACTAAATAATTGTTTTATTTTTATTATAAAATATAATTATAAAAATAATAATAATAAATGTGTACTGGCAAATTGCATCGCCATCTGATGCTCGATGACCTCTACGATCGATTATTATCAAATCGTGGCATCGATTTTGAAAAATTTCAACTGCTTGCTCCGCGTTTTTGGCTATCGACACGCTCCATCCTAAGTTTCTTGATACTGTATTTAAAACGTCCAACTGTTGATCATCTCGAGAAAATACCAATAAAATCTACATAAATCAAAATTTAAATAAATGATTTTTTTTTTTAAATGTTCCTTGAGTTTAACGTTAAGTTGTTTCCTTTACCTTAACTATTTGAGATGAAGCTGCTATTGATAAAGTTGACTTAAAATCCTGTGGTCCATTCTGTAAAGAAAAATGAAATTAAATATAAATATAGGTAAATAACCTTTATTTAAAAATTAAAAAAATTGGATTGTCAATTAAAATTAATTATAGCAGACAGTTTCAAAACATACCGAGTAGGACAAAGGGAAATTATCGACTACTATTTGATCATTTACAATATCTAATTTTTCGCGACGACGAGTACGAGGATCTTTCGTAAAATATTTTTTATTTGTATTGATAAAATTTTTCATAAGTATTTTTATTTGTTAGATCGTACAATTTATTTCGTACAACAAAAGACAATCATAATCAACTGATTCTTAAATTAAGATGAGTATAAATGTAGCAGACATCAGACAAATTTAAAATTATAAATAAATAGAGTAAATAATTAAAAAAATAATATTTATAAAAAAAATGCACTTATTAATTTCAAAATTTTTTAAATGCGCATTTTTTTAAAATTTAATTTTATTAATTATTTACTCTATTTATTAATAATTTTAAATTTGTCTGATGTCTGCTACATTCACACTCATAAATTAAGAAAGAAGAAACATATGTAACTATTTCAATAAAATATAGTAATCAACAACTTGTAATAAAAATTTAAAAAAAGTTGTTTATATTCGGACGAAAGATTTTTTTTTTATACAATTGATCTATTACATGAAAATAATTTTTGTTAACACATTTTACAAAAAAATAAAAAACTGATATTTAAAACAATCCATACATATTTTTTTCACTCTCATTTTCATTACTATATCCTATCACTATGTACCTCAAAAAATATTAACTCAATTGCATAATTTAATAACGACAAATAATTATAATATAAAATATATCAGTATTGTATATATCAAAGGCATACATCACTAACTAAAGGGCTGGTTGGGAGAACCATCACTTGCATTTTATTTGAATTCGAGAATAATTTTCTACGGCTCAATCTCCCGCAAAAAATAGAAAAAAATCTCGAAGACCACGATTCTGATTGATTATCATTTATAATCACATCATCGATGCCCGTGGATCCGGAAATATATAAAGTTCGATGAGTTAATCGTCTAGTATCACACATTTTATATTATTCACCATTAAATTTACTACGAAAAAATGTATTAATTTACACATGAAAAAACCATTTATTAACGAACTGTTATTAAAAATGAAAATAATCATTTACAAACACAAAACACATTTCATAGATAAACTTTATTTTTAATTAGGTATAATTTTTATTTTAAATAATAAACTTGTTAAGATTTATCACATTGCAATTTTTTCACAAAAAAAAAAAACATCAATAAACAACGCGTATAAAACGTAAGTGATATTTATATAAACTGTCAACCTTATGAACATTAAAGTCAAAGTTATACTGACTGAGATAATTTTCAAGCTAGTGTTCTCGCACTTGAGAAACTATCAATGATAAGAAAATTTTACGTTTCAATATCTTAAGAAAAAAATGATAATAATAATAATAGTTAAAAAAAAATAAATAAAAAAAAAACAATGCACCGTTGAAGGCCAACTAAGCTAATATCAAGAATGACACTCAACGGTTGAGTAGAGAAAAATATGTCCTACTTGTTTCTCAGTTGTCTATCTCAGCCGTCAATCAATAAAGGTATACAACAACCCGATTTATTACTTAAAGAGTTGAAGTGAATTCACCGAGGGCACATAATAAACTGATAGCTGAAGAATTAAGAGCGCAAGCGCTAAATCATACAGGTGTACTTTGTCTATTAACTAAACTTTCCTTCTTCACTTACAGACAGTCATTTATAATAAATGAGATTATTCATAAGTTTTATAAATTATTAATCGAACAATGAAAACTATATTAAGACACTAACCACCCCTTTTATCGTGCTCTCTTTATTAATCAATTACCCCTACTCAAGTACTTATGAACTAACGGGTTTTAACTGCTAAGCTTAAAATAATTTATGAACTCGGTATGAAATGCAGACAAAGAGTTCAAGTTATCTTTAGAAGGTTAACAAACTCCACGTTTCTGCTAAAACAAAGGGTTGTCGCGACAGTGGTATAAATGTTTAAAAATAACATCGGTTACCAACCCTTGCTATATTACATACACTGTTATTATAACTTAGTCGATTAGCAAACTCTACGAACAATTGTTACAACATGTTATACACAAGTTTGCAACAAATTATAACATATTTATTATTCATTTATAATACCAGGTATATATTTTTACATTTATC
Organism: Microplitis deprimator; assembly: GCA_964016945.1. Taxonomy (NCBI): domain Eukaryota; kingdom Metazoa; phylum Arthropoda; class Insecta; order Hymenoptera; family Braconidae; genus Microplitis; species Microplitis deprimator. The sequence goes on from OZ024708.1 coordinate 5,695,105, forward strand.
GTGGTGGGGAAAACATGCGCAAATGAGTGTGGAGTGCACTTGCTCGCAAACCACTGACACAACCACTTTGCTTTTAAAAAAGCTCTGTCATTTTACTGGATTGAGGATATTGAAATAGACAAGGCACTTGGTGTACCATAAGTTGATATATTTTATATACATTAGGACTATGTACAAAAGATATCGAATTGATACTGACACGAATTAGCATCTTGTTATCATATATAAATGAACTTATTGGATTTCAACGGATCTTATCAGTTACTTATCACTTTCTCTTGATAAGCAAAAAATTAATTATATTATATTAATATAATATAGTATGGGAACAATGTACGATTGGATATTAAGTTGGGTTGGTACTAAATATTTTTTTTAAATAATTTGATAATATTATTGTTTTTTCAGTTATTTTCATTATGATATTTTAGGATTTTTGGGTATTGATGATTGACGAAGAATATTTAATAATAATAATGTTATAATCAACATTATTTTATTTATTTACTCAGGTAACACATGCGTGAGCAAGATTCTGGTGCCAGTATCTTAAGCAAAACCCCTAGTCACTAGTGTCTTTTTCTACGTATGGGTCTTGCGCAAGATCATGTAGCAAGAAATCGTCATCAAGACTTGTGTATGACTTTCTCAAGGCATTGTACACAAGAATATTGAAGATATCTTAGATACGGTGCAGTTTAAAACTTTCTGGCGCATTTCTTGCACCTGTAAATTACGGCAGGTACTTACGCATGGCTTGCTCAAGATCTGCACAAGGCTCAAGGTCAATTTTGAATCTTGAGCAGATCTAAAGCAAGCCATGCGCAACTATTTTCAACTATAGTCTTCCTCCAGAACTGAGTTATAATCTGACACGAATTTCTTGTGTAAGGCTTGCACTAGACTTGCTATTGAAATCTAGCCACACGTAACTGCAGCAAGACACACAGGTAGGAAAAGACACTAACGTCTATCGAACTTGACACCAGGCTTGCTCAAGCCTTGAACAAGATTGTTATATGGGTAAAAACATACTTACAGCTGTCGTACATTCTATATCATCGTCATCTGGAATTATCGATGATTCAAAAGACGATTTATCAATCCATTCGATCTCTTTGTTTTTATCCAAATATCCATGGTCTCCTGAAATGAAAAAGGTTGATATTTTGAAGTACACATGAATTTTTAAATTATTTCAACGATTTCATGAAATTGAATCATCCGAAATAATTAATATTATTTGATTTATAAGGAGACTACTATACCCATATGAAAAAATATATATGTGATATATATGCATCAATGCATTGGCTATATGGGACATATATATTATTTATATATTTTTTTGTGCGGGTATTTATGTATGTACATAAGTATTTTGTACAAAGAAAAGTAGTATTTTTGATAAATCAAAAATATTAAATGCGTCAACAGATATTCACTGTTTCAATATTATAATTACTATATTTATAGTAAGCATTTGAACGAATTTTTAAAATCAAATCTTAATTCATATTGTGATTTTTAATTTTCATTGAAAAATTTTATCGAATTAAAGTAGAAGGCAGATTTATGATTACAAATGTAAAGGTTGGCGCACCCACATTGTTATTAACATTACTTTCTCACTATTAGACAATAGAAGCTGGCTGCTATAAGAAATGCGAGTACTGAAAGGTCAAGATTTATTCGAATCGGTGAATTTGTTCTTGAGATATCGAGAACGATAATTTTTTTCTGTTCATTTCTAAATTCATATATGATATAATATTTCCTGTAAAAGTTTTATTTAAGCTCGAAAAACTAAAAACTGCAAGTTTTACGAATAGTATTTTGGAGATTAAAAATATGAGTACAGTAATTTGTTTAAGCTGAAAAAAATTGGACACATGAAAGGAAAACAATAATCATTACTATGTGGAACAGTAACTCAGCCAATTTAATATATGATACACGAACATGAAACTATATCATGAAACGTAAGAGTTGTATCGACGATAATTATAAAATAATCACTCATTACGCAGAAGTAAGTTAATGGTATAGCAAAACATTGGATCGGCGCTGAGTTTATCAATTAAATTACTGCTTTAATGAGTAACGGCTACCGTTTTATCTGCTCCTCGTCGACCGTGGACTTTAATTATCTATAATTAAATTTGAATGATTGATCTATTATGTTAATATTAACTATCTGATTACAATTGTACCATTTGTTTTGTTTTTTTTTTTTAACCACTTCTGAGGTAACTTAAAATTTAAAAAATATTAGAAAATTAGCATTTTCAGTCTGATTTTCGAAAATCGAGTTTTCATCAGATGTCGGCATTTTAAGGTTCTAGGAAGCTATTCTGACAATTTTCAGGATGATGTCTGAGTGTCTGTGTATATAATGTTGTGTGAGTACACGGATAACAAAAATGGGTATTTTTCAAATATTGGCGTAGGAAATTTCATTATGTTAACGTAGGAATTATTACTATGTTACATAGTAAAAATCTCTTTATTTACATATGAATTATGCCAATGCTGACATTGTGATATTGTAGGAATAGCCATGTAACATAGGGAAAACTCCTATGTTATCATAGAAATTTTTATCATATCTGCATAGAAATAATTCCTATGTTGATAGAAGAAAAATACTTATATTATTATAGGGATTTTTACCTCTGTCAACATGGTACGTTAACATGGTAAAAGTTCCGATATTCACATAGGTATTCCACCTATGTTAACATATAAATTATTCGTACAGCTCCCTATAATAACAGGTATTTATCTTGTAGGAATTATTTCTATGTACATGAAAGTCTATATACAAATAACAATTTTACTATATTTAACGGGAATTTAAATTCTCAGTCTATTGAATAGTTAAAAAAAAAAATGAAAAATTAAACATTATTTGTTTAATAAATATTTACGTCTTTATTTTTCTGCTTCGAACTGTGCTCCAGAACAGTTTAATATATGGAGACATAAGTACTCCGACCAATAAACCGAACTTGCTAAAAAAAGATTGATTGATTGCTATTAAATATGTTTAATATTATAGAAGATTAATGCTATTTTCCCGGAATTTTATTATTTTAAAAATAGTAGAATGTCTTTGTGATAGCGTTTGGATATCTATCATAAATACTTGTTTACAAGACGTTTATTTCCTTTAGATTTATGTGGCATTTAAAGAACTAAATATCTGTATTTTCATTGTTTAAAAATAAAATTCTGATGCCTTAATATTTACTCGAAAAATAATAAAATATTCTTATGAATATTTTTAACTTCTTCATTCTTATGAAATACTTTTAACTTCCCGCTATGAAAATCGAAAATTCTCCAAAAAAGGGAAGTTATTATTGGTTTTGGTCCGAATTTCGAAAATCGAGTTTTCATCAGATGTCGACGTTTTGAGGTCCTAGGAAACTATTCTGACTATTTCCAGATGGACGCCCATGTGTATGTGTGTGTGGATGTGGATGTGTATGTAAACTTTTTTTATCCGACGATACTTTGAAACGAATCAACCAATTCGAGCATTCTTGGCGGCAATCGAAAGGGCTCACCAAGACTTGAAATTGATTAGATTTTGGAGTCGATCTGTCGTGTAGTTTACAAATTATACGAAAAACAAAAATTAAAAAAATTTTTTTTTAGATTTTTTGCGTATAACTCATAAACCACTTGCTCGATTCGCCTCAAAATGTAATCAATTCTAAGTCTCGGTGAGCTCTTTAGATTGCCGAGAAGAATGCTCGTTCCAAAGATATCCAAGTAATAATGTTTTTGAGCTCCCTGAGCTCGAAAACAGCGGGAAGTTTTGGGGTTGTCCCACAGGGTCAACCGTTTTTCAGATTTTTTTAATCATCATTATAGAGTAAAATTTCCTTTAAATGTCAAGTGTTGATAGTCATTAATAAATTTAATATAATCCATACCTAAGTTATAAATTATACATACTCACTTGATCAGTACTCGTTGAACTTGATCATTGAGTTTTCATTTTTTTTTTTTTCTCATAATTGTTTCTTTAGATAATTATATCAAATATCAGCCGATCTTTTAATTCTTATACTTAATCGTCCATTATTTTGCGCAATAGCTGGACATACGAAGTAAATAAAAGAAAGAAAATGTAGGACGTACAAGAATTACGTCAGACATTACTCTTTGGGCAAAACGCCAACGGGGGCTTATATGTGATCACATATCTGGAGTTTATTGCCTTGGGCAGAACTTTCTTGTCTCAACTAACCAAGGTCAGAAGTAAAAAAAAAAATTATTATTATTTTATTTTTAACGGTTTGAAATAGCAAGACAAAATTAACGAAAAAGCAATAGATTTTTCCAATTAAATCCGCTACAGATATTATCAATTTATGGACTGTCAATGTAACGCTAAAACTGCGAAAAAATAAAGATATTAAACGTGCATCTTATTAAAAGTTATTAAACTTTTTTTTTTTTTTTTTTTTAGATAATTGAGTTTTTTTTTATGATTCATAATCAAAGTATCGATAAATTAATCGACTACTATATTTTAATTCAATGACTTGTTCATAACTTTTAGATTGATATTGAGCGAGGCTCGTCAGAGAATTATCGATTGATTTTAATTATTTAAAAAGATATAATCTGTTATCGTTCAATTCTGTGATACCAGATTTTTTATTTGTATAAATTATTATAAAAATAATTAAACTTAAGATTTTAATTTCATAACAATGTTTTAGTTACATACCATTAGCAATGATCTCTTGAGATTCACCTCCATTTTTGTTGGATAGATGATGAAAGTTGCAAAGATTAGATGTCATATGGATCCATACAAATCGATATATTATTGAATAAAAGTATTATTATTTTCAGCGGCTGTATTCACATTAATTCGGCCACGACATTATTATTTTTAACTTTTTTGAATTTGTTTCACAATTCTAAAATAATAAATAAGAATATTAATTTTTTTAAACATTATATATTTCTATTTACTACAAATTTATTGAATATAAGTTTGTAACAATCAAACAGGATTGTACATAGTAAATAACTTTACAGTCGACTACCCGTCATAAGCCTCTTCCCCTCAATCGGGAGTTACTGAGCCCAAATAACTTCCCCCACTTAACCACTCTAAGAAGTTTCATACCAGAGAGCCCGTTATAAGCCTCCGTTAAAATTACCAAAATTATAAACTAAGAATAGGAAAAATAGACAAATTAATGATGAAAATTTACTATCTATGTTTCGCGGGTAATAATTTAATCATTATTAAGTAAAATATAATTTATTGTTCATAATTGTAATTATGAATTATATTCAAAGCTTCTGTTACAATTGAAAAGTTTTATTGAGCATTAAGTTCATCAATAAAATTATTATTTTAATTATTACTGTAATCAATACCGTTATCATTATAATTATTATTAGTGTAAAAAGATAAGTATTTATTTTAGCGCTATAAGCAGCAGGAAAATCGGGAGTCGCGTATATAACAAAATGTAAATATGACGTTTAAAATGATATAAAATAAAACAGGCTTATAACGGGTAGTCGAGAACAAAACTAAACGCACGGTAGTGGGAAGACTGAAATTCTAAGAAAAATTTCCCTTACGTCCCCGAGACCAGGCTTATGACGGGTAGTCGACTGTATTTTGAGAATTTTAATTAAATTATAAGCAATGCTCACAATTTAATTTATATCATAAATTTATACTCAATAATAATCGTAAGATTTTCTCTTTGCTGTACCATACAATTTGATTCTGAAAATTATTTTTAATATTTAAAATATAAATCTAATTAAATAATTGACAGAATTATCCGTATTATAGTTATCTATAATTTTATTGAAATTTAAATGAACTTTTGCTTAACGTGTGACAGGTTTGATATTTGAATAAAATATTATATATTTAATATATCACTGAAATAATATCAATAATAATGAGCCAACAAACCTTACAAAAGCAAGATATATTTGTTTATCCACGATATATTTTGCATTTATGACAATGTCTAATTTTTATAATAATTTTAAAAATTTTTTGTGTATAATTATACACAAGATGATAGATTTTACAACACGATAAAATATCAACGCTTTCTTATATAACAAAATAATTCATTAATGATTTTTATGTACAAGTAACCCAAAGAGTAACCAGAGAATTTTAAACAGCGGATGTCCGAACAAGAACTATCGTCAATGGTTATGTATCAACTGGCAAGTCCAAAGAATGGGCGAAAATATTTGCCAGCAAACGAGTGAATGTCATGCCATGAGACTTGACAGTTGAAAGTGTAATAATGAACTTTTGTCAATGATAATAAACTTACTTTTGAATCTTCATTTTATCCTATCAAAGTAGATTTTTTATCGACTATTTTTTTGATTCAGAAAAATTTTTAAATTTGAAACAATACATTGATATTGTTTTTTCAATTCAAATTTTTTTTTTTAATATATTGATCACTTATCGATTCGAAATGGGTAATCTAATTATTTACTTTCCAATTTTTACTTTCACTTTTATTTACTCTAAGTGCTGAAATGATTTGAATATGATAAATTTTCATCATTTAATTTTTCTTAGTATAAGTATAACATTTTTAAAAATTTATAGAATTATTTAAAGATTTTTAAATTTGTATTGAATTAAAACAAGAGAAAATAAAATTATTAATTATATCATTCAAATGATTAATAAAGCATATCGAGTTATCGAACAATGCTCGGGTTCCCAAAATTTTTTGTAAGTTAATAGGTCTTAGTAAGTAAAAATATTTAATTCAAGTTTTTTCAGTCTAACTAAGTGGTTCTTTTTTACAGAAAAAATTACGACGAGTATTTAACTTTTTTTTTTATAATTGGAATATTAAAAAAAAAAAAAACTAATGATAAATTATCGATATCATTCTGACTTTTGAAAAATAAGTTTTCAATCCATCCAAATTTTGAGTATAATTTGAGTAATTTGCATCTATAGATTATGTTTGAATGAATATATGTTAAAATGTTCGTAAGTATAAATTTGGAGATCTAGCATATGCTATTATCTGGTTTTTGAGCTGTAAAGAGAATATTAGTTGACAAAATTTTTTCTTCTTATTTTTATAAGATGACTCATGGAGTATCTCGAATAAAAAAGAATCGTTAGCAGCTAGACTATTTTTTTCAGTGTAAGGTAAGAGACCTAGTACCCGATTACTCATGTATTTATATATCTATATTTACTAAATTCTACTAAATATAGATGTACAAATACATGGAGTGATCGGATACTGGGTCTTCTACCTTACCTACATAGAAAAAACAAATCATAGTTTTTATTGCATTTAATTTTTTCAATAAATTTTTCATATCTCTTGTATTGAAATTGCGAGTTTTAATGCCTGTTGTGACAGTCGAAATAAGCCGATTTCTGATCAATGCGATTTGGCGGACAGAAACTGATAAGTTTCTTCTCTATGGAAAGCGCATTAGTTCCTACCCGGTTAATTCGTTTTTACTTCATTTCATTGTATCAGAAGAGCATTTGTTTATTGTAAACCTCTAAATACTCATAATTTTAATAATCAACCAAACTAACAGTTGTGTTTAGAAAATATTTGAAATAATATGAGTTCCAATAAAAAAAATCTGAAAAGCGGTTGACCTTATGAGCCAACTCTAAAACTTTCCGCTGTTTCGAGTTCTCCGAGCACGAAAACATTATTATTTGTAAATAATGGTAAAACTTAGTTTTAATGCAGGTAATATGAAAAATATTCTTCGTAGCATGGGCTAAAATGATTAAACTTTTGATGATATTAGCCAACTTCATTCTTATCTGAAATCGGCTTATTTTAACTATTGCCATGCAATATGCTATAAATAGAAGATATTGATGGAACAAAATTTACAAAAAAACATGCTGTAATAAAAAAAAAAAAAATAAAATCATGGAAAAGCGAATATCTATTAAGCAAATCTAATAACTGCTGCTTTTTTCTTTCTGTTGAAATACGCGAATTCACTCATGACACGAATATAAAAACGTTTGATATGATATATTATGCATACTAATAACTTACGAATGTAAGGTAGGAATTGAATACTATATGATATTATTTCAATCATAACATTTGATTCTTTGTCATTCATAAATATATTTCTGTTTTATATTAATACACATTTTTTTTTAATTTTTTAGTGGAAAATTTTCAAGTATCTAAATTTTTGACAATTAACGAAAAATAATAGTAAAATCTTCACGATACTTATAACAAGTAGTATGATAGCCAATAATAAAATATGGGCCATGGCTAAATTTTCTTGTTATGTCTGATGAAAAATTCAGCAACGTATTCCCTTGAGGATTCCATTTGTCGTAATCGATTTATTATGGTAGGCATGAATTCGGTTTATGAATTATTGATAAGCTTGATTAGTACGAATAATACGATGTAAAATAGAATGAAAACATTTTGTATATTATTTGTATTTAATTTTCTAATTTAGCTAACTTTTCGAGTCAACACATTTAGTACACGGAAAAAAAAATTATTATTCTTCTAACCACAATATTGTAGTAAAACATTGTAGTAACGAGTACTCCAAATGTAGTAAAGGATACTACATAAATAATACTGAAGTTACTACACGTGTGGTTGAGGTTATTCCAAGTTGGAGTTGGCATTTTTTTACTCCAACTTGTAGTAACCTCAACTACAGCTGCTGTTGTAGCAACGAAAATTTTTTTTCCGTGTAAGAGACCCAGTACCCGATCAGGGAACTAGTACCCGATCACTCATCTATTTGTATGTTTATATTTACCAAATTTTATTAACTATAGATATACAAATACATGGAGTGATCAGGTACTGGTTCCCTGATCGGGTACTAGGTCTTTTACCTATAGTACATTTCGTGCCGACACGGGATCAAATGGGATTTCAGACGAGGGCGGAATTAGCTGCCGAAGCCGAAGGTGAAGAATGACATCGCTCGAAGTCTGAAATCTTATTTTATCCTGTGCCATGAACTATACTTTTCATATTATCTGCATTGAAACTTAAAGTTTTAACCTTATCAAGAAAATCCATATGGGAATCCAGCCTAGATTCCTATATGGGTTCCTACCTAGCGTTTTTGGATGGATTCCCATATGGTTTCCTATAGAAATCCAGCGTAGATCCCGATATAGATTCTTACATGGGTTCCTATAGGAATCCATACCATGCTAAATCCATATGGAAATATGGTATAGATTCACATATTTCTACCGTATTTTAGTCTTCATTTCTGTTTTTATTTTTTCGTTTTCAGATGAAATTGAACACACGTACAACTGAAAAATATGCTGCACCAAAAAATAAAAAATAATCAAAGCAATCTTAAGAATAGATCTACTCAGAATATAAAACAGAGACTGGAAAACAGTTGGGTATTCTCCAATGCCACGGACATGAATCAAAGTAAGTTAATAATCAAGAAAATAATAAAATCTATAAATAAATTTATACTATTCATAACTTTATTATATTTTTAAGGTCAATTGTGGATAAAGATCATGTAATCCGGAATTAGTATGATATGCTACTAACTACTGAGTATCTTCATTTTGGTTCAACAGATAAAAATAATGAACATTAAAAATTTTTTTTATCATTTTTTTTATATATTTTATAAAATTTCATTTAATAAAAAACTGTATTTACATTGTAAAATAATAATGATTAATTAATTTTTTTTTAAAGTTATATTATTTAAATAAATATAAGCATTAAGTAAATAAAACAAATTATTTTTACTTAAAAAAACTGTTTCTGTTGAAATTATAAGATTCGTCAATAAGATTAAAGAAAATAATCCAATTCGTGTAAATATTGAACGGCTTATAATCTGGTATTAATTTTATATGAACATCTGTCTGGGGTTGTTAGAAATATAAGAAGGGGAAAGTTATATTTATTTCTATGGAAACCCCTTTTGTTTCAAAACTTAGTTTAATACTCAATCTATAATATATATATATATAAACTTAAAACTTGTCAATACGCTAACGCTGTCAGTGAAACTAAACTTTAAAAATATTAAATTGAGTGAATTTATAACATTTATTAATATGAGTTTGACTGAAAAATTAGAATACATAAAAAATTATACTAAATTAAAACAACAAGAAGAAATTATAGAGAAGGGAATTGAATTATTTTTGAATAATATTAAAACGGATTCGGAAGTGATGAAAATTTTGAAAGAAGAATATGACACTTGCACTGAAAGAAGGTATAATAATATTTTGAAAAATAAATTTAAAAAAAACTTTGAACATTAAATTTTTTTTTAATTATAGCAATGATGTATTATTTAAGCTTTATGGTGAAATAATTGAGTTGAATACAGATTTTGAAAATATTACATCTATTGTAAATCAATTCAACAATGGGAAAATAATTGGTATCTTTTATTAGTTTTCTTTTTTTTTACTTACCTGGTGGGTCTAATATTACGGTAGGTCTATCATAACACGGCATATGTACGGTAATTTGTGGTAGATCTATCGTTCTACGGTAAAATTACGGTAGTTCTATTTAGCCATTTATAGTTTTTTTCACTACTACTTTGGGAATTGATGTTTACTTGGAATTTTATTACTCAAATAGAAAGTTTACATGACGCCACCTGCCAAAAAAAGACCAAGTAAATAGATAGGAAATTCACGATGAAATTATAGAAGTGACATTCATCTAGTGTGGATTTAAGGCCTTTCTCTGGTGGACCCGAATTATGGTAATATACCGCATTTAGCCTAATTTACCATAAATACGGTAAATATACAGCGAATTTTGCCGCAATTTCTGGTAATTTACAGTCAGCCGTGGTATTTTACAGTAAATTACGGCAAAATACGGCGATTGAATGTAATTTGCGGCATTTTTACCATTAGCACCGTATGTTTTTTTGTTGTTATAGTTTTTATAGTGCAATACTTCTCTTTACGGTAAAATACCGCAGGCTTACCGCAATTTTATGATAAATTATCGTGCTCTGACCGCAAATTTACGGTAAAAGTACCATACTTTTGCTGTTAAGTACGTTAGTCGTTAAATACCGTATTGTACTGTAGAATACTAAATTTTACTGTAAATCACCGTAAACTACAGCAAATTACTGTAATTTACCGTAATTCGTATCCGCCAGGATTACATTAATCGAGCGTGGATTTATTAAAACTTTGTAACGTATATGAATGGACATGTCTTAAAATTAATCAGGTAAATTATTTAGTTACTTTGAATTACCGCAATACAGTAAACGGTAGGTTTACTATAATTAACAGTAAAGATATCACTGTCAATCAAGAACCGGAACTGTGCTATTGATGATCGCACGAATAGTTACCGTATTTTTATCGTATTTCTACCGTAAATTTACCGCATTAGTACAGTTACGATACGGAAGTATTACGGTAGGATAACGGTCGGTTACAGTATATTACTCTAGTAGCATGATTCTACCGCAATATTGGGCCCGCTAGGGTTAAAAAATTTGTTAAATATCAGTGTTGATAAACTTTATAAAATTTAATTTAGATGTTAATGATTGTAAAACTAAAATGAATGAATTGTTGGAAAAAATGCAAAAGTTTGAGAATGTATTTGATTTAGAAATTTTGCAAAAAGAACAAAAAGAATTGGAAGATTATTTGTATGATTTTAAGGTAAATCTCAGAAAATATGAAACTAAAAAAAATCTAACTTCAACTAAATGTAAAGTTAATCAATCTTCTGGAAATAAAAATAAAATGAATACAGAAGATTATAGTGAGATTAAAGATTTTGAATCATTGATTGCTAAAACAGGTAATTTATATATTTTTTTTTTTTTTTCAATGAAAATAAAGATTTGATTAAATGGTTTACTTAAAATGAATTTATACTGTACAAGGCCATATGCAAAATTGGAAAGAAGAGGATCATAAATATTTTGTACAAATTAGAAATAAAATTAATGGTATACCGGCATTAGTTACGGAAATTAAAAAAAAATTTCCTGATTTATCAGCTGAAAAAATAATTAATCATGAAGCGTGGTATAAAATTTATCTTGAATTACGAGAAAAGCAACGTTCTAGTGTAAAGTCGTGGCGCGCAAAAAAAGAATTAGAGAAAAAAGAAAAAATTGAATTTATAAAAAATAATGAATGTAAAAAATCTAACTCACGATGCGAATCGAAGAATGACATTGAATTAAATGATAACAAAAGTGAATCAGCAAAAACGTTAATATCTAACAGAGATATTAATAAAATTGTAGATAAAAAAAAAGAAATGATTAAACAATGGCAAATTGATAAGGCACGAGCTAAAATTGCAAGTGAACTGGAGTTGAAAAATCAATTAGAAATTAAACGTATTTTCCGTGAAAAACAGTTTGTAAAACGAGTTATGGAAAATAAAGAAGCCCTTATTAAATATCAAGAAGACAAAATGAAGAGAATTGTAATTTTACCCGATAAAAATGAAAAAATTGTAAAAACGCCCTCTATTATTAAAAGTTTTAGGTAATAGTATTATAATTATTTTTTTTTTTTCATAAAGAAAATTATAGATTGGACTTTTAAATTAAATAAGATAAAACAATATATTAATTATTTATGTAAAAATACTAGCAGTTTTATTTTGTAATGTAAACAAAAAAAATTTGTAGCTCAATAAAAATAATTTTTTCATGATATCAGCATCGAAATTTGAAGTTTCAGTGTCTCTACAGCCAGTCAAAACAAGCTAATTTCAAGCCGATGCTGCAAACAACTGCTAGCGAATTCGTAATTTACAAATACGTGCATACACCGGGTAGAAACATGCGTGTTTCTTCCCATGGAAAGAAACACAATTGTTTCTGCCCAGTGTTAATTACATTCAATGTTCATTTGCAGCCTTATTACTCTCATTTATTTGCTTGTCACATCAGTTTACTCATTTCTTTTTTGAGTGACAGTTTCAATTAACCAAATAAAATTACTAGAATTGAGTGAAAATGATATTTTTGTCTTATTTACTATTTAATAAGTGACTGTAAATCACAAATTTCTCATTCTCTAACAGTTCTCCGCATCATCGGCTTGAAATTAACTTGTTTCTTACTGGCTGCTGACACTGAATCTTGAAGTTCCGATGCAGGTAATCATGAAAAAAATAGTATGTGACTCAGGATGAAACACGATTTCAGACTACGGGTGATGTCAGCCCTCGCCTACGACTCGGGCAGCCAACTTCACCCTAGTCTGATATGGTCTAGTTTCATTCTTTGTCACAAGCAAAAAAGAAACCTGGAATAATTACAGAATAAAATGTAAAAACAAGCCCGTCATACTAAAAATCACAAGTTACAATGTATATTGTAATTTTTCAATTTTATCCAGTAAAAAATTAGTTGCAAATAAAGCAGTAATATTTACAGTTTGAAAATGTAAATCGAATACAATAAAATGTAAAATAATTATTACCTCTTGCTCACAGAAAGTTCTTTTCTTTCATAACCATTTATTCCTTTTTAAAACTGTAAAAATTACCGTTCAGCAGTAATGTAATAATTAAAGTACCAAATAAGAAAATTTGTTGATTGGTGTGCACACAATATACTATCACGTTAATTTTTTCTTACAGACGAAAAGATGATGCATTTATAAACAAAAGAAAACGTCTCCTAGAATCAAAAAATCAAAATTATATTAAATATAAAATAAATAATAACAACGATGTTAATAAACTGAATAATATTAAATCAAATCATGTATCAACTTTAATGAAATCAACAATTATTTGGAATGAAAAGTGTAAAAAACAAGAAACATCAGAAAACCAAAACCCGTTTTTTTACATTAAAGATATCCCAAAATTGTACGACAAAATAAATTGAACCTTACGAGTCTTATTTACAAAATATTTTAATTAATATTTTTTTTTTTATAGATTGCGACACAATTGGCGAAATCAAGAATCTTTCACTTAAATAGATGTAGTATAAATATTATACAATTAATATTTACAATAATTATTTATTAAAAGACTTAATGAACCATTCAGGTAAAAATGCATATTCTGAAGTTGGCGGAACTTCAGTCACAATAATATGACTGTGTGGAATTCTTTCAAACTTATATATTGTTTTATCACAATCATTTATCACAGTCTTTTCAACGTATTTTAAAAAATCATCGCAAAAATTCATTGATATTGAAGCACTCCAAAATCTCTGTATCAAAATAAAAAAATAAATAAATTTTTACTTTTAATAATAATCTATTATAAACTATTTTGTTAACAAAACTTACTTCTGAAATCCTCGGTAAATCAGCAACTCGATAATTTTTCAAACTCCTGACTATTCCTTTGTCATCCCTGAATCCACATAAAATATTTTCAATGCCGACTAAAAAACTTTGACTCCACCATCGAATGAATTTAAATTTTTTTAAATTTGAAAATTGACGTTCATTGTCAACTATTCGGCTTGTCTTTAATTCAATGAATTTCAAATTTTCAATCGGCAAAGGATCTGTTAATAATTTATCTGAATACACTCCATCCATTTCAGCAGCATAAAGTAATTTACTTTCGCTTAAACGACTCTGGAATACACAACAAAATTCTTCTTTTTCATCTACTGGCTTGGAAGTATCTGGAGGTTTATTCGGTTCATCTGTAATGATATGATTCAGTTTAAATCGCATATTCAAATAATTTTTAAATCATGTTAAATTAATGATTAAAGTAAAGTTTCTGACACTTTTAGAGTGACAGCTGGGGTTATTTTATGATAACTAATATTAAATTCCATTTAAATAAACAGTCTGTAGAGTGGTACTGGTGAGTAGAGTTGTAGCTGAGTAAAGTTGTCGCCAAGTCTATTTGAAGCTGAGTAAAAATATAAGTAGAGTTGAAGCTGCATTAAAATATATTTGAGTGAAGTTGAGACTAAGTGAAGAAGTGAGTAGAGTTATAACCATTTCCCTTGAGTAGAGATGTTGTGAGTAGACATGTAACACTGCCATAAACGCAAAATAATTATTTAGAGCTAATTAATAATTTAAATTAATGTTTCAAAAAGTAAGGCTTGAAGACCTAGTTTCTGACACTCAAAATTTCCTGTACTGTAGTTTCTGACTCTAACATGGCAGTGTTACATGTCGACTCACATCTTTACTAACATTTTAATTAAGTAAAAATATTATAAAATATATCGTCACCTGATAAAATATACTGTTCAAATTTGAATCCCCAAGATGAAAATTGTAAATCTTTATCTGTTCGATTATTAAATTCAAATGTATCAGCTTCAGTATCAAAAGCCATTAAATAAATAGTTCCTTTCCATTTAGCTGCACATATAATCCAGCCTTCTCTTTCATCATACGGAGTTTTCATAATTCTTGATAATAATCCACGAAAACAAACAATATTTGGTTGTAACCTAAAGTAATAATGATGGCTAATTAAATTTAACAGTAAATTTATATTAAAATATAGATTATTAATTTACCATCGACTACTGTCAGGATGAGCACGGATTTTATCAAAATTGTTCATTATCCATTTTAAAAATGTGTCAATTTTATCATGTTTTGTTGGTGAAGATTTACGACGTACACATTCAATGCCATGATTCAAATTAAAACTCACTTCATTAGTTTTTGGAGGATGAAAATACGTCAATTGAGAAGAATCAAAACAAATAGATCTAGTACTGTCAATACTGTAGTATCCAATTGCTTTAGGCCGTTCAAAATATGGAAAATCTTTATCCCATGGTTTATTTATACGGAACACCATTTCAGTAAATTGTCAATATTTTTAATTAATTAACATTAAACTTAAAATTTAAACAAATTTATTTTTAAAAATCACAACGCAGTAACTTTTAAAATAAATTAAACTGACAACCCAAAAAAAAGGGTTCGATTTAATATTAATTTTGAATAGAAATCAAACAACATAAAAACGGGATAAAAACATTATTGATATGTAAGTAAATAAATAAGTAACTGAATAAATTTGGTTTATTGACATGGACATATAGCTAAGGCGCGTGACACAAAACAACAAAAATGAATTTTAGCAGCTTCACAGATACAACAAACAAAGTATTTTACAGCAATTGATAAAATAGGTGATTTTAAGACCGTACAATGGTATACGGGCAGTGCTTTTTTCCCGTTTTGACCATCACGTCATGGTAACAAAACCGTCAATGGACAGTCTTGTGACCAAAACTCAAAATGACGGTCATTCCGCATCTAGTGTTCTAGTTTTGGGGTTGTCCCGCAGAGTTAATTGTTTTTCAAATTTTTTTTATTTATTTCGAATATTTCGAACCACATAAGCCTATGGAAGCATAAAAATTTGAAAATGTCCGAAATAAGGACCACCCTTAATAATTATTCTTATTACTTGCGCGGTAAATTTAAATATTTGAAAAATAAATTATTATCAGAAATTGAAGAAAACTAAAAAAATCGTACGTCAAAATAAAATGGCGGCAGAATATGATAGAAAAATATTTAAAAAATTAAAAAAAAAAACACGCAAGTGTTTGAACAAACCTTGGTGAGGAAATAATATGCAGAAGGGTGTCCTAATACACTTGGAGATTTAATTTGAATTGCTCCAAGTGCATTGCAGCTAAAAAACGTCACTTAACTGCTATTTCCCACCAGACGATGGCAGATGATTTTGGTCAGGAACTTGGAAGTTATCAGCATCAGCAATTCACAACACTTCACACTAGCACTGAACACTCAACACTTAACTACACCACAGACACTTTGCATAATTTAAATTTCACAAACACCGCACGTTTTAATTAAACAATTACTATGAGCAATAAATTTTATGGATAATTCCGCGGATTAACTGCAATACTGTGCTTCAATTTAAACGTAAAGAAGAATCTGGACTACTACTGCCGTTGTCGATGATACTGACTGCCGCTATTGGATCGTCAGTTGATACAAAGCAATCGACTTAGCGATATTCTCTCGCTCCCCACTTTAGCAAAAATTTGAACGTTGAAAACAATGACGCGCAGTAGCGCCATCTTGGCGCGAAATTTCAAAATTGAAATTTAATAATTTTATTAATATTTATTTGTGTTAATGATTATATTAATTAGACTAAAAAGTATACTCGAAATTCTTGTTCTCTTCAATAATTTATTAATTATTCTTATTACTTGCGCGGTAAATTTAAATATTCGAAAAATAACTTATTAGAAATGGGAGAAAAATGATGAGATTGGCAATGAAAAATTATCTGAAACTATTTATTCGTTGTTTAATTTATTTATGTTGAACTTATTAAACTTTAAATGAATGAATTGAAAAAAAAAATTATTTAAATATCCCGCGAGGGTTATAGCTTATTCACACGCCATCTCACAGTGAATATTTGAGTTTAATTTTTCAATAACCTCGTGATCATCATGCTGTAGCACGCACGTTGTTGATGTTTCAAATATCAAATGTCAAGTATCAACATCTAAAACACCAAACGCCTCTTAATTTCTCAGTAATCCTCTTTGTCTACTCACCAACTCACCAAGTACTAGTTTGTTTAAAATTCCATCACGGAGTAACCTTCAAATTCAAATAGTTTTACATGAATTTATAATTTATCTATTTAAGAAATTGGTAATTAATTGATATAATTATTAATCATGGCTAATGGAATTGATCCAGTTTTTGGTATTAGCCTCAGGTACGTTTATTCAAGATAGAAACATCAGATTTAAATACTAAAATATTTATGGACACTTGATAATTTATTTTTGTATATGAAGTATTTAAAAAATATTGTTAAGTACTATGATAAATTTTATTTAAGTGTTTGAAAACAATGGAAGCATTTGTAACGTATTTGTGTATTCTCAGTATCCAAACCAGTACATAAAATGTATGATACTGAAGTTAGCCGACATCTAATCATTTTTGGGTTTTTTTCAAAACGATAAATTATAAAAAAAAAAAAAAAGATTGAAAAAAATTGAATCCACAGTTTTTTTTTTCTTTTCCACATGTGCATACTTTAAGTTTTTTGAAATCGATTTTTTGAAAAAAATGCTTAAAAGAAAGTATACATTTTCATTGCTGTATGTATATAAGGTCTATACTTGCACATACACTTTCGCATAGAACTCATTCATTTTCATGAAATCTGAGAACCGATCAGATTTTATGATATTTTCTAAGCGGGTACCCAGCTTGGCTATATTTGAAATGAATAGAATTACAAGCTGGGTTACTGTACGTGTTGATTTTACTATAATCAATAATTATAATCGTCCCTGATTTAAAAAAATGATTTAATCCATGCTAAGTGTATATCTACCCTAGAGAAATTTTCAGACATGACCATGCCTGCATATATATATATATATATATGGTAACGCGCGTTTTCATCTCGCAACAAAAAATCCCCGACAAAATATCCTACGGACAAAATATCCCCCGACAAAATATCTCCAGACATAATATCCCCGAAAAATTATCTTTCGATAAAATTTTCACAATTTTCCTGAAAAAAAAGCACCCAAATTAGTTGTGAATAGTACAAATAAAAATTTCAATTTTGGCGTAGAATTTTTTGTCGCGGGATGAAAACGCGCGGAACCGATATATATATATATATATATATATATATATATATATATATATATACATATTATTCTATTTAAATTGATTTAAATCATTTCGAATTGTTTTGAATCGTTTCAAATAATTTTTCTTAATCAAGGGTAGCTGTAACATTAATTGTAATTTATACTTGTATTACAAAAACTTAAGTTTTCATAATTATACCTTGAAAAAATAAACTAATTTTAAAGTACATTCTTAATAAATAATTTATATTTTTTTTTATTAAAGAGATTTGATGTCAGATGATGGCATAGTATTTAATTACGGCAATGAATTTAATGAAAATGATGAACGTTTCAAATTTGATCCAAATATAAATTTTACCGATGATGAATTACTTAGATTTATGAATCTCGAGATATCAGACGATGAAGGTAATGATGACAATCAAAAGAGTGGTGATGATGATGACAAACATAAAATCCCTGTATCACCGGGTCTTAATTTTGATAAGATTAAAAATAAAATGGACAATTTAGGTAACAATGAAAAGGTAATTTTTTATTTATTTGATTTTTTCGTATTATATCCATTGAAACTGTGTTCGACGCTTGTTTAGCTGAACAAAACAAGCCAATTTTAAAACACTAACGATTTAGCGGAAAAAATCGATAATTCCTTTCCTAGGCACGAAAATATCTAGTTTTTGGTACCGATAAATATGGGTAAATCCACTTAATGCGGTAATTTTTCGTGTTTCTACCGTAAGTTACGGTAAATTGGATCCGCTAGGGGTCATACCAACTTTGAAAAGTTGAGTCTCTAGGACTATTTTAATAACTCATTTTATTCACTATTTAATGTTTCGTTTCATAATCTATAACGATTCAAATATATCAAAGTATCAAATTATTAAAGATGTCTTAACACAATTGCAAATTCAATTCGGTTGCCCAGTTTTAAAACACAGTAAAAGACAAATTTTTAAAAATTGAGTTTTTAATATTTTTAGTTGCAGTAGAGTTTTGTGAACATAATTCAGTTCATATTTCAAAAATGTTATTTTTCTCAGTTACTGTGTTTTGAAATTGGGCAGCTGAATTATATAATTAGATTAGATTGTAGATTACATTTTTATTTATGCCAAAGCCAATTAATACATCATAGTCTAACCTGCTTAAAAAATCCGATATATTTTCATAGCTGTATGTATAAGGTTTATACTTAACTATAGTACTTCTCATAGAACTTATTATTCTCATAAAATCTTTATGGAAATTTACAAGAATCTATTGGATTTTATAAAATTTTCTATACAGGGTAGTACTACAAAAACAAAACTATTTATTTATGTACAGATAAAGAAGTTAGTCCTCCAAAAAGGTATCGGAGAAATAATCCCAGCAGATTCTCAAGTAACAATAAAATATTCTGGTTATCTTGAAGGTCAAGATAATCCATTTGATTCAACTTATCAACGTCATTCAGTGAATCGCTGTCGTTTAAATCAGGGTGAATTAATTTGGGGGTTGGATTTATCACTTCAGAGTATGCGAAAACATGAAGTATCAATATTTTTAATTGACCCAAGCTTAGCTTATGGTGAAATGGGTTGTTGGCCAACCATACCTGGTAATTCAGAAGTAATGTTTATTGTTCATCTATTGGATTACGCAGACAACATTGCTGCTGATGATTACAAGGCACTTGAACCAGAAGAACGTAGAATGTTTGCTAAAATTGAGAAATCAATTAAACAATTGTTAGTTACTGGTGCAGATAATTATAAACGTGGACAAACAAAACTCGCTATTCGTGATTATAAACGTGCTATTGATCGCTTAGAAGATTCTAAGTTGGATAACGACCAAGAAGAAGAACGTTATAATTCATTATTATCTCGTGCTTACCAAAATTTAGCACTATGTTACAATAAAGAAGATATGCCGCGAAAAGCTTGCATTGCTTGTAATAATGTTATTAATAAAACAGCTAAAACTTATTTTCACTATGGACGTGCATTAATTAAAATGAGCGAGTATGAAGAGGCATTAGAAAAATTATACAGTGCACTAGAAATAAATTCACATAATGAGGAAATAGTGAAAGAACTTGAGTTAGCTGATAGACTAAATCAAAAAAGTATAGAAATTCAAGAAGCTATGAGATCGAATTGTTTGAATATGAAAAATTTACCATTAGATACTAAAAATGAAGAGTACACAAAATTAGCTACTAAATTTTGTGATGATTTTATTAATAATAATGATATTATGAGACAACCATTACCCGATAGAATTGATCCATTGCTGAAAGATACTATTAGAAAAATTGCATTATTGATGGGCATTACGGTTTCTTCAGTAGATAAAGATAAGAAAAAAAGTTTATATCTTGAAAAATCGCATTATCAATAGCAATATTATTTTTTTTTCATTGAATATTTCTATTTTTTTATTGGATAGAGATATTATTGAGGTAATTTTGTCAGAAAATCAAACACGACTTTGAGTACTGTTTAGTTAGAGATAAAAATTGCCAATAAATATTTGTTAACTAAACAATGTGAGTTTACCAAAGGGGGGCTAAAGTAGAAATAGACAGACAATAACGACTAGTAAAAGTAAAGCTGTAGTTCATTGATATCGTCCAATATATAGTAATACATTTGTGTTCGTATAATATAGACGATTAGATGGATTTCATTTTTTTTTTAGTCATTATTTGGGTACGGAACATTTATTTTTTAACTCTTATATTTGTATTACATTCCAGCTTTTACGATAGATAGTTTGTTTAATGCCTTGATAACTCGTTTTCGATTTTTCGAATCGATTTTTTTAAAATTTCAGTCTTCCCACTACCGTGCGTTTAGTTTTGTTCTCGACTACCCGTTATAAGCCTGTTTTATTTTATATCATTTTAAACGTCATATTTACATTTTGTTACATACGCGACTATCCCGATTTCCTGCTGCTTATAGCGCTAAAATAAATGCTTATCTTTTTACACTAATAATAATTATAATGCAAAAAATTATAATGATAACGGTATTGATTACCGTAATAATTAAAATAATAATTTTATTGAAGAACTTAATGCTCAATAAAACTTTTCAATTGTAACAGAAGCTTTGAATATAATTCATAATTACAATTATGAACAATAAATTATATTTTACTTATTAATGATTAAATTATTATCCGCAAAACATAGATAGTAAATTTTCATCATTAATTTGTCTATTTTTCCTATTCTTAGTTTACAATTTTGATAATTTTAACGGAGGCTTATAACGGGCTCTCTGGTACGAAACTTCTTAGAGTGATTAAGCGGGGGAAGTTGTTTGGTCTCAGTAACTCCCGATTGAAGGAAAGAGGCTTATTAAGGGTAAGCTTATGACGAGTAGTCGACTGTACTAGAGCTAAATGCAGTAAAAAAAATTGAGTCACAATCTTACTATTAGTATCATACTTATGTTAGTTGTCTTATTGAAGAAGTAAAAATATAAAAATAATAATTTTTTATGCAAAAAATCATCATCAAATAGCAAACAGTAAAAGTGGTGATAATTTGAATAATGAAAACAATTTAAGCCTCTTTATGAAGCTAATTTACTTAGTTTGATTAAGACTTTTATTTTTTTTTTTACTGTTCATTAAAATATTAGTAATACTCTTTAATTAATCATTGGTAATTGATTAGTATTATAGCAAAGTCATTCACAGACTATAATCTGAAGAAATGTTTGACGTATCACAAATTAAAATAAAATCTATACATTAAAAATAGCTTATGATTTTGAAATGATTCAATGATGTTAAATATATCATTACCCGATTTATAGAATCTTGGATAAATTACAATATAAATTTATATTAGTGTCTACCAATTTTTCAGAATATTTGCAAACTTATATAAATTAAAAATATTCTTTGCAGTATTCATTAATTTATTATATTGTAATCGAAAAAAAGATTAGAAATGTTTG
The DNA here is from genome assembly GCA_964016945.1 of Microplitis deprimator. NCBI lineage: Eukaryota > Metazoa > Arthropoda > Insecta > Hymenoptera > Braconidae > Microplitis > Microplitis deprimator. The sequence goes on from OZ024708.1 coordinate 5,717,727, forward strand.
ATTTATGGTCAAAATTTCGATTAAACTAACGTACTTGAAAGAGTTGAGACTAAAGATTATGACTTTGATTTTGTACTTTTATGTTTAGTTTTTTACAAGTAAGCACTCATTACGAAAAAATAAATTTAATGTTTAAGAATTGCACTGATTAAGAAAGCTGATTTAAAATGATTTAAACTCGAATTGGCTTAAAAAATTTTAAATCATGCCTCTTATGGACATTTAACATTGTACATCATTTCAAATAATCTTTCTTAATCAGGGTAAAGCGACTATATATTTTTTTTTTTAACGTAGTATGTATAACATAATAAAACGTACAAATTCAAATATATTAGGGTGCTTCAAAAAAAAATTTCATTTTTTTTTTCGCTCTTACTTTCTGAAAATTTTCTCAAAAGATGGGTTCTATAGCTCAACTCTAAGAAGTCGCTATTTTAATTTTAATTTCACATCTGATTAATATGTAAAAATGTATTTTTTCATTAAAAGTTTAATTGCTTATAAGCTACTCAATATTTTTTAAATTTATTCATAGATCTTCAAAGCTGGTACCTCAAGCTTTCCAAAACCCTATAATAAAACTTTGAAATAATAAATTAAAATGTTTATAAAATAAAAATAAAAAAATATATGTTTAGACAACTCTAAACTCAGTACGTGCATTTTTTAAAATTTTATTATTTTAATTATTTAATTTTTTTATATGTAAAAAAAAAATTGTATGTCTACTAATTTTACATTCATACTTTTCAGATAGCTCCAATTGGCGTTTTAATTATGATAATTAATAACTATAAGCTAAGAAAAAGCTATCCTGGCCACATGGGATATTTTACTTCTCTTTTTTATTTAAATATCGACACTAAATAAGCTTCCGAAAAAATCTAACAGAGGTCGTAATATGGCGCGTTTTATTCAAGTATCTGATTTACCTCGACATATATTATAATAAAACGTTAAACCCGCGTAGGAAACTGAACAAGACAACTAGCTGGCTCAAAAGAGATAGCTACAGATAGCGAACATACACATACAGAGTGTGTGGATTGGAGAGGAGGAAATGGTATCCGGATCGTGTGAGAACTGGTTTTTAACTGTCTTTGTATTTAGGCTCCTCTCTCTATACGTACATACATCGTCACCGAGGCCGCGGATACCGCTGGTCTCTGTAGGTAGTGGCTGTCAGTTTGAGTCACGACTACGAACATATTTTCTCTACCAGGCACCAGCAGTTACATGCCACATGGCAATGGCGTACGACGTGTCATTATCAACCGTGTTGTTGAACGTTCGTTCATCGTTCTCCGAAAAAAAAAATTACCACCGATCCTCATCATCTTATCCGTCATCAAACACTGTCTGACTCACGATCAAAACTTAAACTTTTGAATTATTCCCGCTCAATATCAACCCTTCAAATGTCACTACAGATTTAAATCGGTATTTTTTTTTTAATTGATACTTTTTTTTAAGTCAAAAAAAAATTCTACTGCAAGAATACGTAGACAATATAACCGGTTGTGAGAATTTTTTAACTATCTACAATATGGCGTCAACCGATTTGTCGTCCGGTAAATAAAAATAGTTACTTATTTTATTAATATTGTGGATAATGAATATTAATTTTAAAAAAGACTTAATAATTCTTATATTTAAACTTTATTTTGTTTTTAAATGATAAACTATCAACAAAATATTCAGTAATCAAATTTTTTGTTTATTTATTGCAATAACAGTTTTGATAAAATATATGTGTGACAATATATTTCCAAATAATATATATTTCGATATTCATAACACTGAATAAAAATTTTAAGAATACAGTTATTAGTAGATTAGTCACGGAATTCACTATTTTATGGAGAGTTCGATGCCCAACATATAAAATTACTTATTCAAATATTTTTAGTGGAAAACATATGCAAATTTATTATCCTACATAATTAATTCCCCAAAAGGACTTAAACTTATTTATTTAATTACTTATTGAATAAACAACAAAAATAATTTTTTTTATTGAAAAAAAGTGTAGTGATTTCATTTGGCTCTATTTGTATTATTGTATATTATATGTATACAATTGATGGGATTGTGATTGTTTTATTTTATTCTCAGGCTCGATTCCACCTTTCTACCGTGAAATTTATGACAAGATATGTTCACCTACTAGTGGAAATGTCGAACGGGAGGTCTTCAAATCATTGCTTGTTAAATCACAACTGAGCAGCACTATTTTAAGCCAGGTATATAATTTTTATTATCACAATAATAATTACAATCATTTATTTTATATCTTTTTTATTGCGCAACTCTCAAACACAATTAAAAAAATTACAATGTATTTGTTATTTAAACTCATATCTTATTCCATACTTTCCAAATAATTTATTATTGCAATAACATGGCGGTCGCATTTCTGGAAAACCTGAAAAACCTGGAAATGTTAAGGAATTATAAATATACTGGAAAAATCAGGAAAAAGTCAGGGAATTTCGTTATAAAGCTGGAAAAATTTTTACTTTCTTTTGTTTTGACTGAAAAAATCGGATAAATTTTTTTTCTGTCAAAACTGTTCAAAAAGTGGCGCGGCGCGAATGCGACTGTAATACCATTTTGAAAAAAAATTAGAAATTGATTCCAATAGCGAAAAAATGAAGCAGTCAGAATTAAAAAGGCTGTTAGAAAAAAAAGTCTTAGCAGAAACCAATCGTCAGGATCTTCAAGCTATTAACATCCATATTGACAAGTTAAAAAACCAAAAACATTAAAAGTATACATAAGTATTGAACTAATAAGTTCCACTATATTAATTATTCGCGTACTTGATTAATATTTTATTAATATTCTATAAAACGTTCTTATTTATGAAATTTATTCTAGTGAAGATGAAAAATTTATTTATATTTTATTTTAGAGTAAGCTATATAAAAACATGGATTTAAAATAAAAAATGAAAACTTATTCATTTAATAAATAAAAAAATCCTATGAACATTGACAAATAATAAAATAAGGTTTCATTTAATGGCAATGATTGATTATTTATTGAACTGACTTTTAGCATTTTATTTCAAATTAAATAAATATTTCCAATGATTTAATATGATTACATTTGATCAGGGAGTTTTTTAATTATTTTACTGAAATGCCTGGAAAAGTCAGGGAATTTAAGTTTTAAAAATCTGTGGTCGCCACGGATAATTACCAATCATATTAATAAAAATAATAATAATTTTTAGCCCTTGTTAAATTGTTATCATTCAAATAAACTTGATCAAGATCTCTCTTGAGAATTGACTATAACACGAATGACTGTTGTGTACTATATAATATACGGTATGACGGTTATTATCAGCTTAACTATACGCTTGTTTGATGATACATCAATCCTTAACGCCTACTGTTTTTCTTTTTATTTAATTTTTATTTTTTTACATTATTTATATATATTTTTTGCTACTCTCAATTATTATAATGTTGCTATTCTCAACTAAATATTCACTTAATTATAAGTACCATTGTGCAACACGTGACACTAATGAAATAAAATAAACATGGAACAAATTAAAATAACAATTTACGTCATTAATTATAATTTGCACATTTTCATAATAATTCATTATTACATAAATGAAAAAATGTTTGTTTAAAAATTTCGAATGAGAATCAAAAAATCTTTTTTTCATTTTAAAATCTTTTTACATTTCTAATATTAACAAGATGATTATAAAACGGATGTGATGACACATAAATATTTTTACTTAATGATTTAAACGTATAAATTATTAAATAATGTATAAAATTGTCATGTAACAAAACTTCCTTTGACGAGAGCGTATGTAATCACTAAACTAACTTATTAATTCATTTATCTGCAACAACTCGTTATATTATTAATCAATTAAACGTCAGCTAATAAATCAAATTTTTATAGTAATAATAAAAAAAACTAACGTGGAATTTTTTCCCCTTCAACTTTTGACGATTGAAGTTTAATGACACTCGATTAGCTTGATATAGTCTATATTGTTAGTACTTGTGTAGGTCATGCATTAATAAAATCTGTTCTATTCATATATATATATATTTAACTAATAATTTTTTTGACTGTAATCTATAATCTAAAGTTCAGATAAGATTAACCCAGACTTACTGTTGTACATTTGTATATGTATGCAGTTGAATAAATATTAAAATATATAAGAAGCGATTGAAAAAAAAAATAATTATCATTAAAATTTGAATAATATAATTTAAAAGATAATCGAATTGAAATAATATAATAATGATAAATAGCAATCATTTAGTATTAAACTTTGAAGTATTTTGTTCCTGTTGTACTATAAATAAAGAACTGACCAATATATATATATATATATATATATATATATATATAAATATATTAACCACGTTGTGCTCACATTGCGATATCTCCGGATGTACTCTGTCTACATATATAGCACGATAGTCTAATCATATTGAATTATTATTGTGATCAAGTATCATTACTATTACTCATTACTATTAATGCACACATCAATATCTAATACGACATTACCGCTTTTTTGCAACATTATTTCAAAATTAATTTGACGTTGAATAAAAATCCGATTATAAAAATTCCAGATCCTGTAATTACTAGAATATTTATATCTTCTCCGGGTACAGAAATGCTTTCCAAGCAGAGTACAAGTTAAATATCTTAATGACACTATAAATAATGACATAATGAGTATAGATAACATTGTTTATTTATTGCATTTTATTCAAACTTTAACATTTAATATTCTTTCATTTTAATAAAAAAAAATAATGGATCAGGAATATAGTATATTATATTATTAATTGATAATTATATTATACTAATATTTGATAATTTTATCAATAAAATCATCCGCCTTTATTATAAATTTACTTAGTTTCATCATGAGTATAAATTATTAAATAAAACTGTAAAGCGAAAAAAAAAATATAAATGATCACTGTAATGCGTCAATTATCGACATGCGATATAATTTATAATTTATGTGTTGTTTTCACAGACGTGAAAAAATTTCGTTTTTTTGTTTAATTTTTTATATTATGAAATAGAGATATATATTTGTCAAGGTCCTACAGATAACCAAGATAATATACAAATTTTTATAACTTTTATGAACATCGAAGAAAGTTAAATCAGTAATAAAATAAAACAACATATTATAATAAGTGCGAGAATTTTTACCGTTATAGTCTAAAATAACTCTGGTCAAAAATAAAACTTGATTAAGACTTGGTTTACCAAGTCGAAATTTAGAGCCGTTTTTCACAAGACAAACTCGACTTTTTTTTACGGAGATATGAAATACATTTAGTTTTCGCCTTGGTTTAGACTCAACTGGTTTACTTAGTCACGGTTTAAGACGAAAAAGTCTATATCGTCGATATTGACTTGGTTTCGACTTATTCGACTTGAATTATAAGGCGAAAAAATAAAAACTAAGATGAAACGTAAAAAACAAATTTTACACTAAAAAATACTTCTTGCTTTTGACTTGGTCGAGCAATCTAAGATGAAAAAAGCTCTAAAAGTTGACAAAAATTTAGCTTAAGTCGAAAAAGTTGGGATCTTATCGGAAACTCGTCGGCAAATCGATAACTCCAAAAGAAAATAAGGTAAAGCGAACCTGAATCAAGTTTTATTTTTGACCCGGGAATTATCTTATTTTTTAATCAAATTTTCTGTAGAAATCAACACATTGTAAAGAGTTTTATGTCTCATTTTTCAATAAATTTAGCTACAATATTTCTTCTCCCATAGAGTTATGTCGAAAAATAACATTGGCTCGAAAGTTGATGTATATGCATCGAAAAAAAGGATTTCTTGTCGCAAGAAAAATGTTATGAAAACCTAAATTTTCTTTCTCTCTCATCCTAAAAATTTGTTTCTTTACTCAAGAAAATTTTGTATCACCCCAAGAAAATTTTCGTTATCGATTCATAATGCAAAAATTTCTTCGGGGATGTAAAAATTTTCTTGAGTAAAGAAATCCTTTTTTCTGTATGTGGATATCTTTTGTAAAAAAAAATTTTTATTGAGAGTGGGAGAGAGAAATTGTTAATAATGTGTAAGACTGTGTATTGCATTTAAACTTAAAGTATTATCAACTTCTGTTTCATAGATATGGGATCTTGTGGATAGTAGAACAGGATTTTTGAGCCGCAGCGGACTTTACAAAGGACTTGCACTTGTTGCATTCGCTCAACAGGGTAAACAGCCAAGTGATAAATTATTAGAAAATGTTGAATCTCAAGGTAAAAATTACTAGTGAATTAAATTTTCGGTTCTTTATTATTATTTGTTTAAAACACGTTTTTTTTATATTTTGTAGAGCTCCCAGTTCCTGTGCTCGGTGATATTTCTGAAGTAACGTTGTTAGCACAAAGATTGTACAAAGGAAATAATCCTTCTAAATTAAATCTTACTTATTCAGATATTTGTAAATTAGATACTATTGAAGTTAATTTAGTTCCAGAGCGTAAAGGAATTTTTTTAAAACATGTAGAGTATCAAATAATTAGTAAGGTACATTTAAGAATTATTTTATCAATTAAAAAAATACAAATGATTTTTTTATTAATTATAATAATTTATTAAATATTGTAGGCATTTAACTCAGTTGTTCATAGAAGGTATAATGATTTCGTTTCTCTACACGATCTTCTTCTAGCCCGATTTCCGTATCGATTAATACCAAAATTGCCGCCTAAAAAAATTGTTGGAGGTATTTATAGATTTTATTTTTTATATGTAGTTTGCGAAATTTTAGCAAATTTTTCCAAAAATATTTTAAAATTATATTGCTGTCGTTATTCAATAAATATCTTAACGACTTATTTTAGATTAATTGCATCAGCAATTAAAACTTTTCTTTTTCAGCGGATTCACAATTTTTAGAAGAACGTAGAAGATCTCTTTTACGTTTTCTTATATTAATAGCACGTCATCCAGTTGTAAGAGTCGACCCGATAGTACAATTTTTTTTTACATACACCGGCGAAGAAATGCAATATAAAATACGTGATGTATTTCGTCGTGTTCCCGACGAATTTGCGACCTCAGAGTTGTCATCACGTGCGAAAGAGTTAGTACCGCCAGAAACATTGACGGAATTTGCAAATAGTCGTGATCAAATACGTATGATCTTATGTGGAATATCAAGATTGAAAAATATCGCTGATTGTTTGGCGATAAGGTCGCATTCGTACGCTGCAGATATGGCAGAGTTGGGAGCACAATTAAGCAATTTAGCTTCTGAGCCTCATGGGAATAGTGGATGGGCCAGTGGTGGTTCAACCATTTGGCAAAATATGAAAAAAGGATTTCATGTTATCGCCAAGTAAGTTATTATTATATATTAATATTGTTTAATAGTTTAATTTATTTAATTAATAACTTGTATTTAACTTTTTTAGAGAATTTAATTTGTTATCAGCACGTGCATTACAGCAAGCAGTGCGTGAAGAAACAATGGTATGTGAGAGATTAAATTTATTATTGGACGTATTAGTTGCACATCGAACACTTTGTGAAAGACATGAAAGAGGTGTTAGTGCTGATCATCAACGTGCTTTGTCAACAATGTTAGCATTAAAAAAACGACAAATGCAAGGAGTAATACGTGGTACTGATGTAAGTAATTAATTTTTTTTTTGTATGCTGTAATAGTATATTGAGTGGCAAGGGATGAAACAAGACGATATCAGACTAGGGTGAAGTTGGCTGCCCGAGCCATAGACGAGGGCTGACCACCCGCAGTTTGAAATCGTGTTTCATCCTGAGTCACACACTATATTTTTCATGATTACCTACATCGGAACTTCAAGATTCAGTGTCAGCAGCCAGTAAGAAACAAGTTAATTTCAAGCCAATGATGCGGAGAACTGTTGGAGAATGAGAAATTTGTGATTTACAGTCACTTATTAAATAGTAAATAAGACAAAAATATCATTTTCACTCATTTTCAGTACTTTTATTTGGTTAATTAAAACTGTCACTTAAAAAGTGAAATGAGTAAACTGAAGTGACATGCAAATAAATGAGAGTAATAAGGCTGCAAATGAACATTGAATGTAACTAACACCGGGCAGAAAAAATTGTATTTCTTCCCAAGGGAAGAAACACGCATGTTTCTGCCCGGTGTATGCACGTATTTGTAAATTACGAATTCGCTAGCAGTTGTTTACAGCATCGGCTTGAAATTAGCTTGTTTTGACTGGCTGTAGAGACACTGAAGCTTCGTTTCGATGCTGGTATCATGAATAAATTATTTTCATCCCAACTGGGTAAAAAAAAAGTTGTTGAAAAAGTGTTGACTATACTAAACTTTAAAACATGACACAATGACAGATTTTTTTAAACGATTTTTAAACTTCTGAAAATACCAAAAATAAAAAAAACTATTGACTTAATACTATAAATTAACGTTTTTAAACTCTTTTGTAAACTTTTTTGACTCTCCTTTAAAAGTGCTAGATTTCATTGTTTTTTTTAGTGCAAACGTTCAGAAAAAGCTGATTTTGAACTGTTTCTGAATTTTTGTTTAGCATATCTTAATAATATTAGGATTTCATTTATTTTTCTCTTTAATTTTTTAAAAGTTTAAAAAAAGTTCGTTGTTGTGTCATGTTTTGAAATTTGTAATATTCAACGCTTTTTCAATCTTTTATCAACAATTCTTTTTTACACCGGCACTAATTTATTGAATTCATGCGTCATATATTTTCACGGCATTAGTTAGAAATTAGCTTGTTTCGGTTGGGCAAACAAGTATTGAAAGTTGAAGTTTCAGAGCAGATATTGTAAAAAATTTGTTTATTATTAAAATTAATTGTTTTAATTACAGGCCGATACTGTAGAATATTTAGAAAATAAAATGGTAGCACAGGAATCAGTGATAGCTAATGTTGAATTAAGAAACTCATTTTCCCTACACTGTCTTCACATGGAGACACAACTTGTTCATGCGCATCTTGAAATTCTTGCTACTGTATTACAAAGCCTGGTTAAAGTTCAAATTCGTGGACATTCAGAGGTAATTTTACAATTATTCCTCATATTGTTTTTAGTGATAATCGTTATTAATTATTTGTTAACAGTTAGCTGAAGTGTGGAAGTTAATAGAGCCGACGATAATGAAATGTCTGCCAGAAAAAACGGTTATTGACATTAACGGAACTACGGACAATGAAGGACCTCTTATATGATTTATATTTTTAACATAAATATATTTACATATTATTGTTATTTTTTTTTTTAATTATAGATCTAAATTTTTTTTATTAGAGATGTACATTTCTGTTAAAATTACAATTTAATTATTTTAATATTAATGTTATTAATAATAATAATCATAATAAGTTTATATTTGTGCAATAGAATAGACAAATGTAATTTTTCAAAATTTTATTCAAGTTTATTGTACTTAAATACTTTATTTTGTATACAAAAAAAAAAAAAAATATAATATTATAACTGTTGTTTTGTACTTTCGATAGAATTGTTATTATATTAAATTTTTTTATGAATTGTAAATATTTTTCAATTGAAATTTAAGTAATAAATTTTTAAATTATTTATATGAGAATTCAAATAAATGTCGATACATACATATTTTTCTTAAATAAACTTATATAAGTAACACATGCTTGAGCAAAACCTCTAGTCACTAGTGTCTTTTTTTTACGTATGGGTCTTGCGCAAGATCATGTAGCAAGAAATCGTCATCAAGACTTGTGTATGACTTTCTCAAGGCATTGTACACAAGAATATTGAAGATATCTTAGATACGGTGCAGTTTAAAAGTTTCTGGCGCATTTCTTGCACCTGTAACTTACGGCAGGTACTTACGCATGGCTTACTCAAGATCTGCACAAGGCTCAAGGTCAATTTTGAATCTTGAGCAGATCTTAAGCAAGCCATGCACAACTATTTTCAACTATAGTCTTTCTCCAGAATTGAGTTATAATCTGGCACGAATTTCTTGTGTAAGTCTTGCACTAGACTTGCTATTGAAATCTAGCCACAAGTATCTGCAGCAAGACACAAGTAGGAAAAGACACTAACGTCTATCGAACTTGAGACCAGGCTTGCTCAAGCCTTGAACAAGATTGTTATATGGGTATATATTTAAATGCATAAAGCATTTGGTTATGTTGAGTTTAACTCCGAAATTTAAAATAAATGAACGATTTAAATTTAAATTTGAATTTGAATTTGGTAACGCAGCTGATAAGCATTTCAAGCCGAATATAATAAATTTTATTTCATTAACTGGAAATATTACTTCAATTAACTAACTTCGTTTTTATTTACGTCTTAGTTACTTTTGTAATAATAATCATGAACATGATAATTAGTGATTATAACTCAAATATATATGCGTATTGTTTTACTGTGCATACTATTAATTGTAACAGAGAATGTCATACAATTTTTAAACAATAGCAATATCAATAGTCATGCATTTCAGTCCGAAATGAATGGGTTTGCGCACACTTGCCCCACATGACTCCAAGCCAGATAAATTTTATAAATAAAATAAAGTTTGATTTTCTATTTCTTAATTGACATTCAAAAATTTTTAATCTGTGATATAGAGAGATGATTTGCACATGCGCATTACATTTGTTAGTGCTAATGGTAAATTTTATGAAATCAAAGTTAAAATACTTAACCATAAATATTTTAAAAACTTATATTTATTTTACCGCCAATTATAATATCTTATTGATTTGATTAATTCATCTTGTGAATCAGTTGTTAAATCTGAAGATTCCTGGATGCAAAATGTAAATTCAAAAATTTTCAACAAATGTGTTGATGTAATTCTTAATATTATATTTATGTAAATAAATTATAAGTAATAATTTTAATCACATAATATTTAATTTAAAATAGTATATTTCTATGGTGATGAAGACATGAAACCTAAAGAAGATTAAGAACGACAAAAGTTATAATACACCAGTGAACAATGTCTTGAAATTTTATGTATTCAATTTGTAGATAAGATAATTATTAAAATAAAATAAACAATTAAGCAAAATTATATTTTTAAAATATTAAAATAAATAATTTATTGAAATAGCACTGGCCTGATAAAAAATTACAAATAATTAAATCATATTGTTACTTTACAATTTAAAACAACATATAATATAAAATGATTGTTATTTACACTGCTTAACATTTATAAATAATTAAATTATTTTGACTATTATGAATAAATAAATATACTATAAAACGGGCTAAGAATTAGAAGCTAGTATTTTGGATAAGCTGGATAGTTTCCTTTGTATTCATAAAGATCTTCTATGTCTAATGGCCCTGGATTATTTGGCGAGCCAGGCAGTTCATTGCGTGGAATTTTTCTTTCTTGATCATAAAGACTTCCAATGTCGATCGGTACATCGTCATTTGAGGGTCGGATATTGAAAGCTGCAGCGTCATTATCATTATTAATTCCATTATTGTTTATTTCAAGTCCACTGACATCAGAAAGTTGTTCATTACTTCTTTTGGATCTTGGTGAATAATTAATGGCATCAGTACTGTTGTACAGGTAAAAGAATTCAATTTTGCCTTCATTGTATAAATTGATTACGTCGTCAGTTGTAATTTGTGAGTTTTGATGATAAAGTTGACCATTATCATTGCTGCCGTCTTTATATTCAAATTCACTGACATCAGAAAGTTGTTCACCACTTCTTTTGGATCTTAGTGGATAATTAGTGGTATCAGTACTGTTATATTGGAAAAGTTCGTCAATATCGTGTCTATTATCTTGAAAGTTGTTTACGTCATCAGTTGTAGTTTGCGTGCTTTGATCATAAAGTTGACCGATATCATGGCTGCCGTCTTTACTTCCAAGTTCGTTGACATCAGGAAGTTGTTCAACACTTCGTTTGGATCTTGTTGGATAATTAATCGGATCAGACTTTTTATACTCGTAAAGTTCACCTATGTCAACTCCACCATTAGAATTATGAATATCATTGTAAGGAATTGGCAGCTTTTGGTCATAAAGTTGTCCAATGTCGATGAGCGGTACAGCTGACGCCGTTAATGCCAAAAATAACTGAATTAATATCTGTAAAAATAGAATAGTATTAGTTAGTATATAATTCTGAAACAAATTCTAAAACACACATATTTTTTTTTCATTCTGGTAATAAGTCTGTTAGTCAAATCAACGAAAAAAAAATTGTATCGATTCGTTTTCGTTCACTTTTGAAGTAATTTACTTTCGCATTGACTCAACTATTAACATTTTCTTCACGTAATAATAAAAATATGTAGAACTTTCCGATAACTATAAAAACTTTTACGTTAGTATAGATGTAAATTAATATTAGTAACAAATCGTTTTTCCAAATTTAAAAGTAAAAGTTATTAAAATTTTTCAACTGTAGTAATAATAAAACTAAAAGAATACTCACAAAATGCATGTTTTCGTCAATAAATTAGATGAAGTTACGTTAAAAAATGTTAGGCGTTACTTCGGTTATGAATGTGTAAATAGATATAAAGTATATGAACAATGATATTCAAGATTTGCAAGCAAACTGAGTGAAAAGTGAGCTTGTAGTCCTATTTATATATGAAAATCATCCCTTCTAATTCATAGTCTGAAGGGAAGGGAATTAATATAACATTGGAATAAGGGAAGTGGTTTTTACAATTTCATTGGTCTCAGAAATTTTAACTAGTGTTACAATAATTCTATTTGCTAAATAAAAGTTACAACAATGACTTCCGGAACCGAAAATCCAGAGGAAGTTTACACACTCTATAGACCATCGAAATATATGTAGTGATGACGTAGACAATTATGAATTTATATATATATATATATATATATATATATATATATATATATATATATATATATTAATTGAGGAAAAGGCAGTCGAAATGAGCCCTGTATAGATTTTGATAGAATAAAATTTGAAATGGGCAAAATGGAATGCTGAGATTTTCTCAGAAATATACAGGGGTGCATACTTTGGATATCTTAGACCATAAAAAATTATAAAATACGAAATCGCCTTTTAAAAACTTTATATAAACAAATAAATATCAATTTCGTTTAAATTTTATTACAACTACTTTCATTGCTTTACTTTTTTATTGATAAGTTAAAAGTTTTTATAATTAAAAATTGATTTTTTCACATTTTACTAGTACACTTTATTAAAAAATTAAGGGATTTGGGGGAAGGGGATGTAAGTTATTGTAAATGAACAATATAAAAAAATTTATAAGCCAAAATTTTTTTATTATTTTACTTTCTACTCTGATAATTACTGTGATTTACTGTTATTAAGTATGTCATTAAATTAAATTACAATTAATTTTTATTTCTAAAGGATGCTAATTTTGCTCAAGATTGATATTAGTTACTTATGTGATAAAATGACAAAAGAATTTCCGCCTCTTTCTCTTCGTTATAATTAACCTTGTACAGCTTTCAAAGAATTTCATTTGTATTATCCTTAATGTTTTAAATCCTCACTTATAAAACAATAAGGTTGCCTATATCTCATCTATAGATTTGTATGAACAGAATATAGAATCTATTATCCTGATGTCTAGGTATTTTCTGGCAATATGTTAGAACCCACACAGAAAAAGATATATCCGAGAATATATGCCGGCAAAAAAGCATACATACGACAATGCTAAAGATATAAGCCAGATATATACTATTTTGTCGGGATATATATTTTTTCGTGCGGGAAGAAAACAGATAATCTTCAACAATACAATTCAGTAGTTAGTAACATAATTCTTGTAAAATAATCTTTTAAAATGAAATAATAGTTTATTAATTTTTTCACTGAAAAATATAATTAAGTTAAAATATTCATAAATTTAATTGATTTGTAATTAAAATAATAAAATATAAGAAGTAAGAGATTTGAGTTACTGAAAAAAAAATTATTTTATAAATATCACTTATAATAAAATGATAATTATTTAAAAAAAATTTTCCTTGCACATAAAAAAAGGATACCGTGACCAAAGAATATTTTTTGCAATCCTGAAAAAAAAATCAAAATTTTCTTTGTTTAAGAAAATTTTGGCTTTCTTTTCTGGGTTGAAAAAAATATTTTTGGGCCAAGAAAATAATTTTTAAGCCAAAGTATTCTTTCTTTCTGTGTAGGTTTTAATATTAGAAAATTAATCCGATAACTTTTCGCTCAAGTATACATCAATAATAAAAGTAATAAGATTGAATGAGTTCCTTCTTGAAAATACTTAAATTCATATATTTATTTTCATTTTGCTTTTTCAACACACAATATAAAATTTTTCAATTTAATGTCGTAGTGAAGAATTAAAGAATATATATAAATATATATATATTGAAAAATAAATTTTTGAATGAGCCAATTTTGCCACATATGCTGAGAGTTATTTGTTACGTTTCCTATTTTCATTTTTCCTCTTTTGTACACTGTAAAAAATTTGCGAGTGAACTCGGATTAAATCCGGAGTAAATTCGGAGTATCTCCGAAACTCCGAGTGATGAAGTGGATACAGATTGAAATAAATTCCTTTAATCACTCCGCATTCACTACCGATTTTTTACAGTGTATTTTAAGTAGGTAGAGTAAATTTAAGTAGGTATAACATTAGCCCAGCCAATAGGAAATTAGTTTTTCATTTTCGTCTAGTGGACCTCAGACGAACTTTATTCTCTCATTAGTACTTAGGTATATAAGACCCTTTATAAGAAATCACATAGTACATTTGTGATTTTGCCGAGGTCTTGTTCAGATGGTTTAAATTCTTACAAACCAAATATTTGAACTTAACTTCCTCGTTGTAGTGATTGTGAACTTTTAATTTATTTATTATCAATTCATTATTTTTAAAATTTCATTTTAAAAAATGAATGATTACCATGGAAGACCATTTTGTTACTTAGAAGTAACGTTGAGATCAAGACTAAAATCTTTAACTCTGTCATTGAGACCGATTGATAAATTACATTCATTTTTGGTACCCTACCAACATTTGGCTGAAGATATAAGTACTGTTTGTGTAACAGAATTTTTAAATGGTGAGTAATTTTATTTTTATTTATTGAGTATAAATACACTACTCTAAATATTTTTTTTGTTCTTATTAGCAAAACCTATTACTAAATTGGGTATTTTAATATTAGTGGATAAAATTGTACGAGAAAAATATGCCACTACACCAGATTTAGCTGCTGGCATAAAGGAACATCTTCTAGTTATATTTTATGATTTAAAAAATTACAGACAGCATTCAGACTTCCGAAATATTGTTAATAACATTTTATGGGCTTGGGAAGAAAGCAAAACTTTTCAAAATCAAATTCAAGATTTGAAATTTGTTTTTAATAAACTGTAACTCAAATTTATATTTTTATTTATAAAATTATTTTTATCAGTTTTTTTTGTAATAGAATAACTTATACTATACTGATCGTAACATGTTTTAATTGATAAATAATTTAAAATTTTATGTTTTCATTAAGCGTAATTAATTATAATTTTTTTAAATAATTTTGATTTATTTCTTTGGTAAATTAATGAAAATATTGTAATCATTCAGTAATTAAAAATTAGCGTAAGAAGTTGAAAAATTAAAAACAAAAATTGATATATCAAACATTTATAAGTATATTGAAATTAATAATGCAAGAACAAAATTTTAAATCCATTTACAATAATAATAAATTACTTTTGTCACATAAAACTTTAAGATTTCTATTTGTAAAACTCGATAGCTTCAATGAATTACTATAAATACCATACTAGTACTGTAAATTAACAATACATTTTATAGTCTAAGTACTCAACAATTACATTTTATAATACTGTCATAATTTTAATTTTTTTAAATAAAATTTTTTACTGATACCAATACCTTTTATTTGTTTTTTTTTTTGTTTATTTTAAATAAATTAAGAACTAATAATTTTTCACGTAACTAACTTCATAGATAGATTTATAATATCTATTTAAATATCGAAGTACAACAATTATTAAATTGAAAACCGTTATCAAAATTTAATACGAAATTTCGTAATAAAATACGTGATTATTACTTCAATTTTTTTTAAAAAACTAGAAGATGTTTCCTGTACAAGATTTTTTGAAATACTTTGGATAAACAGCGATAATATTTTATTTAAAGTATAATGAAGAATAAATTTTTGATATTTCATAGGAAAGAAATTATCACCCGATGAAAAAATATTTTATACAATTGTATAAAATTATATACAATTCTATACAAATTATATATAATTTGTATAGAATTGTATACAATTTGTATAGAATTGTATACAATTTGTATCTAATTGTATACAATTTGTATATAATTGTATACAATTTCTATACACATTGTATACAATTGGATCGGGCCATTTTTTCTATCCAATTTATTTATAATTCATATATAATGCATATATAATTTTATACAATTGTATAAAATCTTTTTTCATCGGGCATGCAATATATAGATAGTACTATAGTAAATAGTTCTGTGAGGGTGGAGTATTATAGAGCTTCAAATAAATTACGAAGTAAACGTTATCGTTTTCTTATTTTTATGAGAAATTGATGATTAATATAAATTATATTTATTCATAATTTAATATATTTTTTTTCACCTGCTATCATATACTGATTTTTTCCCCTAATTTTACTAGTTTGCTTCATTTTGATGAAAACGATTACATTGTATTTTTTAAAGCTCATTAATTAAGTTTTAAAAAAAAATTTTTAATTCATGAATTTATTTTAATTAAATATGAATTTAATTGTTCATAAAATACTTATTATTTTTTCTAGTATTCTAATTTAATCTATAATAATTTTATTTTCTTCTCTGTGCAATAAGTCTAAGAATTTTTTTTTAAATAAATATCTATTTTAATTTTATTTTTGATTGCAAAGTTCAAACTAATAAAAAAACATGTTATTAATTCTTATAAACAAGCAATCAATAAAATAAATATATAACAAGTAAAGTTGACTAATTTAAAAAACGGCGCCATATGTTCAATTTAAATTGTTACCAACTGAGTAATCTCGCCGTCCTGGTATTCAAATACAAAAACGTATCTTTCATTCAAATAAGTTTTAAAAATATTATTCGATTAATTTGAAATTTTCACTAGTATACTATTAAGAAAATAATCTGTTTAATAAGTTCTGAGTTAAACTGTAATTATAACAATTACACGGACCATAGATATAAGTAAAATTTAATTACTTCAGTCTTAATAAATAATCTAAATTTATGAAAATAATTATTTCAAAATCCATGGCTAAGTTTGAATACTTGAGTTTAAAATGAGTTACATTCTAATATAAATTCAATATTATACCTGTTTCAAAATTATATGAATATTAAATTAAGTATAGTATATGTACATATATATAATAATAATGGTTTTAGGCTTATGACCCGATAATTTCAAGGAATTACCCACAGTAATATAATTTGTACTGCACGTGTACACTAATAGATTTGGGTCAAAGTTCTTGAAAAGGTATAACATTGACATATATTTTCTACAGACTTGTTATTGAACATATATTTTAAATAAAGTATACATAAACATATGTTTACAACTTATTCCTGTAAACGCTGTAAATAAAAATATATAGTTTAACATATACTTAATTGATAAATATATTTTTTTCATTAAATATCAAAGAAATTCATATTTTATAATAACAATAATAAAAAACGATTTTAATGTTTAATAAATACATCGTTATTTTACATGTCATGGTCATTATAAATATCGATTTAAAATAAATTTCTATTTTATTACAATTATTTAAATGAGGAAAATACTAGTTTTGAAATTTTATCATATCTCTAATTAGCGTCGATAATAAAGAAAAAATATTTCTTAATATTTTACTGACACTAAAATATTTCAATGCATAAAAATAACAGACTATTTATGTAAATAGATTTAATTATAAAAAAGTGAATAAAAATATTAAATTAATTGTCGATTTTTCATTTCAAATTACGAGTAAATTATTTTATAAACTAAATTCACATGCATACTTTCAAAAACTTACAAAAATTATTTCAAACATTTCAAGAAGTAATGGAGGGATAGTTTAAGATCTTTAAGGTACCTGAGAAAATAAGTACGGAAATGTAGAAAGACATTAGTTACCCTACCGATGGCCAGGTAATTGTGGGGGTAAATAGTCATTCTCATTACAGTCCATAAATTTGGGTACAGTACATGAATTTTTTCATTTGTACCTTAGTATTAAAGTTGCATCTCACACTTAGTATCGACACGTCGGAGAGTTTGTTAGATAAGTTACTGTATATTTTCTATTACAGTGACTGTAAGACTATGTCTTATAAGTTAAACTATTAAATGTTTGAAATTTTTTAAAAGTGTTTTTGTTTATTTTCAATCGGTTTTTTTTAAAAGAAGACATAAATAAAAATGAAGTTATTTTGCCATTTTAATGAAGCTAATCTACGAGAAAGATTGATAAAAATGAATGCTTCTCCGGCGTCTATTGATGCGTTATACAAGTATGTTGTGCACCATAAACAAAAAACAAAATTGATTATCGGTGTTTGGGGGAACGAACTGTACAAAGGTAATTTAAAATATATTTTTTAAGTTTTTAAAAATAATATTTCATACATCGATATGGAAAAAATAATAATAATAATAATGATTAATTGACAAAAACGTGTTTTGAAGTGATTGAATATGAATGTATTTGTTATTGTAAATTTATAGCGAGACCGTGTCAAAAATTATATTACATGTTATTGGCGAATAAAATAATTCAAGATGCAGAGCAATGTGCACCGGAACTTGTTGCTGCATTTAAAAGATGTCTGCTGCCGATATTTTACCATTTGAAAAATTCGAGAGAAGATGAGTACTTTAGAAATGGAATATCTGTGATATTGAGAGCTTGGGCTGATAAAGGAATTTGTGATGATCTCTTGAGTGCATGTAAAGTTATTTTTAATGATCTACATATCAGTGGACAATAGATAATTTTTATTTTTTTTTACATGCATGATTTTATTATTGATGTGACTCAATAAATTTTTAATTGACAATTTAATTTAAATCAAACACCTAAGTAATTGTACTAATTTGTAATGACTTTTTATTTTTTCGAACAAAATTTCACTCTTTTAATGTTGGTATTTATTTTTAACAATTTTATATTAATGCATATTTATTCACTGAATGAAAGAAGCAATAAATGACTGAAAATTCCGTACAAAGTTAATTTATACATTTTGAAAAAAAATTATCAATATTTTTCTTTTACAATTTGTTAATTAAAAATATCAAACGATAGTTAATTGAAGAGTTCAAAATGAAAAATAAAATATTATTTATCATAACAATAATACTTCTATTTATTCGGTGCTAATTTTTAAAAAACTAAAAATATCCTCCCGATGAAAAAAGATTTTATACAATTGTATAAAATTATATATGCATTATATATGAATTATATATAAATTGGATAGAAAAAATGGCCCGATCCAATTGTGTACAATCTGTATAGAAATTGTATACAATTCTATACAAATTATATAGAATTGTATATAATTTGTATAGAATTGTATATAATTTGTATAGAATTGTATACAATTTCTATACAGATTGTACACAATTGGATCGGGCCATTTTTTCTATCCAATTTATGTATAATTTTATACAATTGTATAAAATCTTTTTTCATCGGGCTGAAAAAAATATGATCTTAAAGTTCACAAAAAATATGGTCCTGAAGTTAAAAAAACCTAAAAACTAAAAAATGCACATATAGAAAATTAAAAAAACTACAGGTGGAGTTTATTAAAATATTTCTTAAAAATAATTTATCGTTTTTAAAAAAACCCAAAAATTATTAGACGTCGGCTAACTTATGAAAGTGAGTGTAGCTGACAATTGGCAGTTTTTTAAATTTTTGAATAAACAAATAAAATGTAAGTAGAGAAAGAATTGCCGAAGTGAGGCAAAAAAAATTTTTCGATCGTAAAGCACACTCTGATGCTTTGCATCATGAGTCGTGCAATAAAAAAATGCGAATTTAGATAAATGTAAGATCCGTACGTGCATTTTTTTTCAATTTCATTATTTGAATTAATTGATTTCAAATTTATAAATTGTCTCATGACTGCTACACTCACACTTATGGCTAACTTCAGTATCATGAAAAAATATATGAGTGTAAACATAGCAGACACTAGACAAATTATAAGTTTCAAATAAATAAATAAATGAATTGAAATATTTGAATTTAAAAAAATCCCAGATAGCAAAATTACGTCTTGATGAGTTCTGAATGAGTTCCTATTTATGATTTGGACGTCTTACCAACATCTTAAGGGATTAGGGGTAGTCACGATTTTCAAAAAATCGATTTTTTTTTTTTTGCATTTTCGTTAAGTGTAATATCTTAAAAATATTCTCTGAAAATTTGAAGTTGATCCGATAATTATTTTTCGAGTTATTCGACAAATAACAAAGAGCGCTCGGGTACTCGAAAACGCTCGGGAGCAGGTAGCTAGCGGAACCTGGCAAAAAAGGGGATTTACATCGTCATTTGGAGTTTCTTCTATAATTGGCTATTTTACTAGAAAGATTCTTGATATAAACATTAAAAGTGTTTATTGTAAGCTATGTGAGTATTGGAAAAATAAAAGAAATACGGTCGAGTTCGAGGAATGGTATGATTCGCATGAAAATGAGTGTAGTGCTAATCACAAGGGGTCTTCTGGGAAAATGGAGGTGGATGCGATGATTGAAATGTTTCAGCAGTCTGAAACAAAATATGGAGTTAAATATTATATCAACTACATTGGCGATGGTGATTCGAAAACCTATTCTGGAATTATAAAAGCAGATCCTTACAAAAATACAACCGTAAATAAAAAGGAATGTATAGGCCATGTTCAAAAGCGGATGGGGACTCGACTGCGTACTCTGAAATCTAAACAAAAAGGTCTTGGTGGTAGAGGTAAGCTTACAGGAAAAGTTATAGACAAATTAACTGTGTACTATGGTTTATCTATACGTCGTCATTGCGATTCTATGGAAGATATGAAATCTGCTATTATGGCAACTTTTTACCACTACGGTTCGACTGATGAAAATCCGAATCGTGATATGTGTCCAAAAGGCGAAGATTCTTGGTGCTCTTATCAGCGCGCTGAAGCACGTGGAGAGCTTGATACTTATACTCAAGATTATTCTCCCTTACCTCCTGATGTTTTAACAGCTATTAAACCGATTTACGACGATCTCAGTAATGATAATTTACTTTCAAGATGTGTAGGTGGATTCAATCAGAATAATAATGAGAGCTTCAACCAACTAGTGTGGAAAATATGCCCTAAAACCGTGAATACTAGTTATACTATCGTACAAATTGCTGCATACATAGCTATTTGTATATTTAATGAAGGTATACATTCATTATTAATGATTATGAATACCCTAGGACTTGATTGTGGGTCTAATTCCCATCGGTATGCTGAAAAAAAGGATGCTGCACGTGTGAAAGTGGCAGATCAGCGCGCCAACGACAACACTCGGGAAGGCAGAATGCTTCGTAGGCAACACCAAATTGACGTTTTGGAAACTTCCACAATGGCTGAAGATCTATTATATGGCCCAGAAATAGATGACTGTGTAAGTAATTAAATAATTCGTATTTCTGTACGTAAATCTAGTGTGAAACTTTAAATGCGTTTTTCTCAAAACTATGTTTTGTGAACTGGTGACAACTGTAACTCGATAACCGCTCAGTAGATTTTAATGAAATTTATACAGCTTTTAGAATACATAATAAACTCAGGCCTGATCGAAGGATTTTTTTTTTTTTTCAAAAATTTCGATTTTTTAAGACCAATTAAATGTTGATTTTTTCCTGAAAATCTAGAAAAAAATTTCCTGACGCCGCCATTTTATTAATTTTTGAAAAAAAAAAAAAGTTTCGATCAGGCCCAGGATTATCTATTTATAAAACTAATTTTTTTCATCCGATTGATTTTAGATGAATCTCCAAGGACTTATGTCAGTCACCGCAAGGACCTTTTTTTGAAACTGGGTCAACACAGACAGCTATAACTTTGAAAATTATAAATTTTTTTTTTTCAAATTTTCGTGACTTCAAGTCAAAACATTGTTTAATAATGCCATATTATTACTTTTGTAAAATAAAATGATTTAGTAGCAAAAAAAAATTACTAAAAATTCTCATTTTTTCGTGTCTCTGACTACCCCTAACCTCTTAAGGAAGTCTTTAAGAAGTTCTCAAGATGTCGAATGAGCCACCTAGCGAACTCAGTAAGACGTCTTTAAAAAGAGTTCTTAAAGAGTTCTTTTTTCTGACTTCGCAAATAAGACTTCAATATGAATTTACCTATACATAAAAATTTCTACAATTTCACGTAAAAAAATACAATACAATTTGCCTGAAAATTGACGACAAAATTTTTCACGCCAACTTTTGAAGTGAATTTGCATTCTTCGGGTAGTAAATTTACGTCACATTGTATAGCAAGTTGTATACAAATTGTCGTCAAAAATAGAAAAGTCCGAAGTTGACGTACATTTGACGATAAATTTTGTAAAGTAAACTTTTGCTAAAGGAAACTAAAGCAAACTGTGCTATTAGGGTAGGGAAAGTTTCACACTAAATTCATATTTTCCCGCACTTATTTAATCAATGAGGTGCCATCTCTAATTTAAAAAATTATTTTACGCGACATCCTCTCGTGAGCTCAGCGCTTCCCCGTCAAAATCTCAAACTAATTAAACCCACCTAAAAAATAAAATATTAAAATTTTCGTCATCTACCCCAACGTGAGGATCTTTTGCTCAACTCGAGCGAGTGCATCAGGTACAGTACAAGTACATACACGGCAGTATATGTCTGTTGGTTGGTGGAGTAAATTCTCGGTTGGAATTTCATCCGCCATAAAGTTCCATCAATCCAACCAACCAACCAACCCAACACCCAACACCATTATAATTATATCATCTATTTAGTCATCCGTCACCCAATAATCCAACCACATTTTCCCACCACTTAAAAAACTAAATGAATAATAAGTAAATACTTAAATAATAATAATAATAATAATAACTATTATTATTAATCCAGTGTGGTGTAATTTGTGTTTATTTAATACGCGAAAGACAATATACATATATTGTACATATAAATCTATACATATATAAAAGCACGAGATTAATTCCGTAATGGCCGCGACCTGACCTTCATCATCATCCGAGATCTTAGTCCTCGTCAGTCGAAAAAATATATTTTTCATCAACAATTATTTCTTTTTTAATATATTTTACATTTATAAATTTTTAAAACTAAAAGCACATAAATAATAATTATTACTATCAGTACAATAAATATATTAAGACTAGTGATTAAGAATAGGAAGAAATTTTTGAACGACTAAAAAATAATATAATAAAATAATAAAATGAGTGATGATCGCAGTGACGAAGATCCAATAATGGATCTGTGGTACAGCAATTGGGAACAACAGTGCATTGAAGCTATTGAATCAGAACCAGATTATGAGAGTCAATTACACAACGAAAAGGAAATTTATTCTCAGCAAATATGGACGGGTTTTCAGACAACAGCATCGGCCATTGCTCAACTTTATAAAGGTATTTATTTATTCATTTTATCATTTTATTTACTAATCATTTATTTGTACTTATATATTTTTACATATACGTACATATATACGAATATATATACATATATATGCATACAAATATATGCGTATAAATATTTATAGATATATATGTATTTATATCACAATACATCGTAGTAATAATTATAAATAATTTATTTATTATAAATAGTTTTACAAGTGTAGCCATTTTTTAATTTGACATCCATTTTGTTTAGCTCGCATTTATTTTTAAATATTTATTTATATATATTTTTTACATTTATTTATTTATTTATTTATTAATTAGATCGTACACAAGGTGCATCTCTTTGGCTGCCATTTCAAACGGCTGCTGGAACGGTAACATCTCTTTACAAAAGTAAGTTTTATTAATTGATATCTTCATTATATATTTCATAGTTTATTTAAATATTTGTATCCATGTGCTGGTGATAACAATTGTCTTGACTATTGTCATTATTCTTTGTCTGCAAGAGGTTATCATTCAGTTAAAGAACAGCTGCTGTTTCAATAAACTAGTAGCTATTGTAGATATTTATTTATATCATTGTTAACTAATTGTCGATACAATGTTTGCTGTTTTAAATGTTAATTGTTGTGTTGACATAATAAATTTAATTAATTATTGATTTATTTTATTAATAGATTCTCTGGATGGTATGAGAAGATGCAGCGAACTGGGTGTTGAGATTGGAAGGCAGAAAAGAAGTAAAGAAATAATGAATTGGGCGAGAAAGAAAAGACGGACTATTAGACGGGAAGATTTATTGGCGTATTTAGCTGGTAAACCACCACCACCTAGACCCCATACTCACAGGTATATTATTTAGCTTATTTTTTGTTTTTGTTAATTACTTTTTTATTTACAGTAGACTCGCGATTTTATTCCATTCGACCCTTTTTTTATGTCATTTTTAACTTTCTTTCTTACAGCTCCGCCCGCAGAACCCTTTCAATACTGGTTTACCTGACAATAAGTTAGTGTTAGTCTACAGTAAGGAAGATACTCAAAAATTAATTTTTATAAAAATATTAATAATTGACAAACTGATTACAGTTGATTACCCGTCATGAGCCTAGAAAAATTTCCCCTACGTCCCCTACACAAGGCTCATGACGGCTAGTCGACTGTATAGCAGACTACTCTTTGCACTTAAAAATGTTACTTATTTTACAACGTACACGGAAAAAAATAAATAGTACTGGTTACTGTTCTGCACAGTAATCGACGAAAAATATCGGGAAAAATACATTTTAATATGACTGATTCATATTAGAACAGGGGTAAGTCATTGCTTAACACGTACTATTACTTTTTAAACGGTAACCAATGCTGTACTAGACAGTACATGAAACATGACTGATTACTGTTAAAATCGTCGTCACAGCTCTTGTTGCTGTATAGAATGCGAACACTTACTATACAGTGATAGGAATGGTTACTTAGATTTTGGAGACCTCATTAACCTCTAGAACAGTACTTAGTCCTGTTCTGAACGGTTACTAACTTCATATGTATATTTAGTGTCAAGAATAGTAAAGACACATATGAATCTAGTGACAGTTCATGTCAGAACAGGACTGATTACTGTTCTGAATGTTAATGACATATGCGAGATCTAAATCACCATTCCTATCGCTGTATAGTAAGTGCTCGCATTCTATACAGCATAAGAGATTTGCTGAAAGGTTTGTATACTTTTGAACTATAGAAGACGACTATTTTAACAGTAACCAGTCATATGTTTCATGTACTGCGTAGCACAGCATTGGTTACTGTTTAAAAAGTAATAGTACGTGTTAAGCAATGACTTACTCCTGTTCTAATATGAATCAGTCATATTAAAATGTATTTTTCCCTATATTTTTCTTCGATTACTGCGCAGAACAGGAACTAATACTATCTATTTCGTTCCGTGTACAATTTTTTTTTATTTCTCATTTTTCCGTATTCTAGTTACTTATGGTTATATTTAAAGACAAATTAAAAAGTAGTGAAAACGAATTTAACTTTCGAACTCTTGATTCAGCGGCAATTTTAATCTCTTGTTCTCTTACTATTTCCGCATTATTTAGAAAACCTTAAGATCTAATAAAAGAGCTATTAACCTTTTAAAGGAAAGTTTTCAAAAAATTTGTGGTAAAATATGGTTAATAACAGTTTCGATAGTACTTTGAATGAAAGCAATAATACAATTCCTTTATCAATTAACGTTTGTAACGATAATTTAAATAATATTGAATCATTAAAATAGTTATAACTATATTTCATATATTGATATGATGAATGAAATAATAAATATTAGATATTAGGATATTACACTATGTTTCTTAAAGATCTTTTATTTTTGCACAAATACACAAAACATCACACATACGTATCTCCACTATCAACTACCACGCCTCTTAACCTCTTGATTTTCTTCCAAATATCCCTGAAGACTGGAAGAAAATCGCGAGTCTACTGTACTAAGAAGGGTCTATAGTGATTTTAGTCCAAGCTTTTTTCTCAAACTAAACCTCTAAACGTAAAATTAAGAACGAGGTTCGATGCATTACTCTATAATCTAGAAATCTACATTCTGATTTTTAAAAAATATTCATTTGTTTGAGAGAAAAACGTGGACAAAGTATCTATTTACTGCGCAAGTGCAACAAGGATAGTACCGTTTGTTGACTTGAGTGTGATAGAGAAAAAAAGTCAAGACCCTATTTAACGAAAAGTTTTATTGTTTGGGTTTATTTATTTAAATAATATATTTGTTGTTTTAGAAGTTCACCTAAACCGCGTATGATGGTATGCGGTTCACCACCGTCGCAGAGTCCTACAGCTAGTATGGTTGTTACACCAACACCAGAACCAGTTGATCAAGATTCTGATCTTCATGCCTTTAGAGAAGCTATTGCCTTATCCGGTAATTAGTTTTCTTATTTTTTTTCAATTTTCAAAAATCATAGGGCTGCCACTTACTCGAAAAAAAAAACAACAGTTTAACAATATCGAATTAACTTTAAAGCTAATCAGAGAATTTTGTGATTAATCAAAGTAAGAAAAAAATCAACTTAAAATAAGTAATTTTTTTCTCTTCTACGAAAAAAAAGTTGCTATTTTTCAATTACTGATTTATTTAATATTCAAATCAATTTTGAACAAATTTAATCAATTAATTATAATTAAAAAAAAACGATTATCAACTGATAAAAGACATCAGTGAAATTGAATATTATTAAATCTTGTAATTTATGATTTTTTTTTTTGTGTACCATCACTAGTAAACATCAAATCAAAATGACATTATGTAATTAAAATGAAAATATATTACACAAAATAAATAATTATTCTACTGTTCGAAAAAACGTTAATAGCAATCAGTGCGATATCGAATTGCTTTGGGTTCAATTCTTAGTTCGAATTATTTGATTAACTTTCTAAATTTATTTATATAGTAATAAATTGAGGTTTCTTCCTTTTTTTATTCAATTCTCTCGTGTTCTAATTTTCCTGGAATAACGGAAAGGGTTTCAAGGATTAGTATTTACTTGAAAAATGAGTATTTTATGCTGTGATAAGTTTTTATAGTAAACAATAGTAAGACGTTAATACAAATTTTATAGTCAGGAAACCATTTTGTTTTTGTATTGACAAAAAATCGAAAAAGTTAGGAAAGTTTTTCAATGAATTAGAGTGACAACCCTGAAAACCACATACACAAAAAAAGAAATAGATAGGAATGGTTACTGCGTTATACAAAAATGATCTTAAAGTATGTAGAAACTGATCTTAGCATATTACTAGTTCTCGTTATAATAGGGGTGGGTAGTTTTTACATACGACTGAGTACGATTGAACAGAGTACCCATTATTGTGTTACATATTCTGTCGAAAATATGACTGATCGTGTTCATAGTCACCGTTCGCTTACTAGATAATACAAGTTCCTTTTAGCAGTAGACGTGTTACTATATTCAGTAGGTATAGGCGCTGTGTGGAGATGCGGAAGACTTCCCGGGCAAATGCGTTTCATTGTCTTTCAACATAGTAACCATTCCTGTGCTGGCCAGGAACTGTTGTTTTCAGTCACATATCTGACTACTGTTTAGCGGGAACTAATTTTGTCAACAGTAGTAATGGAATCACTGCATAACCCTACAATTTTTCATAGCTCGAAACATAATAAAAAAATTATCAGCTATTCACAATTAGTAATCTTTGAAATAATTAGCCAATCTTGAACGTATGAATTACAATTTATTTAGCAATTTGTCAATTTTAAATTTAACTTTTTAATTGAATTCTGTACAATGCATCCTTATTCTGATGCCACACGTAAAGTTTGTTTGAATGTATTGTATTTCGGCAATCGATTACTACAGATGAGACTTTAGTTTATACGGCTTAAAGTTATTTGATGAGCTATTTTTAAATTCATTTAAAAAATTCAAATTTAGAAAATTCACTTTTTTTAAATTTATTATTATCACATTGTATCTATAGGCTCAAAGTAGTACTGACGGTTTTAGAATTACTGTTTAAGATTTAATCAAATTTCTCATAATAGTAGATAATGTTGAGAAAAAGATCTAATTGAAATTTTTAAGAGCTAAAGAGAACCAATGAATTCAGTACAATCTGATTTATTATGAGGCTCAATGTTAAATGTATAAAAATCGAAATTTGACTGGTTTTCTATACTTTTACAACAATTCTATTAGATTTTTTTTTTATCATTGTTTTATAGTCAAATTTCATTAAATTCTGAACAGTAATTCTAGAATCGACAGTACTACCTTAAATTGTGACAGAGGGCTAAAATTTTCGTATTTTCAAAAATTATAATTCCCCGAAAAAAATCGTTTCAAAAATCTTGATTTACTCTACGAGTGCAACATAGATTGTTTCGATTATTTCCTTGTGTGAGAGAAAGGGTTCAGGTACGGTTTCATTTTCTAAAAGAAATTCTGTTTTTTAGTTTTATTCAACATTTCTAGTATGTACTAGGCGTATAGCAGGAATTTTATATTACACTGTATAAGGTTATATTTAAAATATTGAATTTAATAAAACGAAACTCAATGGAATTATAAGAACTTATTGAATATTTTATTTCGATAAAATTTTTTTAGGTTCATATTTCTATTGAAAAGCGAAATATCTATATTTGTTATTAAAAATTTTTTCAAATTCAAATTTAAATATTTAAAAATATAAATATATAGATTAAATGAAAATTCAAGCTTCCTTTTAACTGGCACAAGATGGTCATTGATTTGTAGAAGTATCTTGTCAATTACAAGGGCCGTTTTATATGATGAAATATATGGTAACACATTTGATTGCCATAAAATTTATTTAAATCTATAAATTTGTTCATAAATTATTTATCAAATTTTTTATCAATAAGTGATGACTCATAATATTTCTTGAATGAATGTACTAATTTAGATAAGTTGACTGAAATTTGTCTGATTATACTTTAAAACTACCAAAACAAGTCGGCTATATCTTTTCAGGAAATAATAGAAATTTTTTTTCTGTTAATTTTTGTTTACCTTAACAGGAGTTATCCGATATTTTCGGCTTTTTTCTCGAAAACAAAATCTAAATACAAACTACAGCGCACTTTAATGCACTTCTGTCTAATCTAGCGAAGAGCACTTTTATTATTTGATATTTTTAGTACAATTTAGTAAATATAGATATACAAATACATGAGTGATCGAGTACTACTTCCCTGATTGGGTATTGGGTCTTTTTACCTTACAGCAATTGTTTTTTTTTTTAATTCTTGGTAAAAAGATAGTGATAAAACATTAAGCCAAAATATTCTGTTCTTTTTAAAAATTATTATAGAAAAAAAAAATCTAAATTTCGTTGGGTTTGCGATGCCAAATAAATACAAAAAATTTTGAATCCTAAATAAAAGTATTTTATTTAGCTATCATAGCTTACAAAAGTGTACCGGAAGTTGGTGCGTGCTTCGATTAAAATAATTTGAATACAAATATCTTTAAGCTACCGTATCATAAAAACTAATTATCGCCCATTAAGTTACAATTTAAAACATGCGGAAGTTAATAATATTTTAAATTCATACTTCTAATTAATTATTAATATCCATAAAAAAAAAATAGTTGTTTATTTTAATAAAAAATGAATGAATTTTTCATTTCTAATTGGAGTTTTAACATTAACAGTTTAATTATTTTATTCAGGATCACCGATTTCACGGCGTACTGGCCGACAATCAGAATTGTCAGCATTCATAAGCAGTGAATTTGCTCGACATCACAAACGACCGGCATCACATGACGTGGACATGGGCTCACCCACGCACAAACGTTCACGCTTCATGTAACGAATCGCGTCGTTCTAAAATAGCCTTTAAAAAAACCTTTCTACCCTTGAACGTATTGCTAAATTTAAATAAATTAAACAGCTAAAACAATAACAATAATAACAAAAAATTTATTCATTTTTATTCTTCAGTTATTAAATCTACACTCTGATTGCTAACGTCAATGGAAAGAAAGAATTAATTTTTAAAAAATTATCAAGAGCCGATCTTTAAATTTCATAGGTAAATACATTTTTATTACTTACAATGAGACGTAACGTAACTCATTGTCACTAGATATTCAAATGAAGCTAATAATAAACACGTATTATAAATAATAATAATAATATTAATAATAATAACAATAAGTAATGAATAATAACAATAATGAATAAAGTGGTAGATTACAGGCTTTAGAAAAATTTAATTATATTATTATAATAATTATTATTATTATAAAATATAAATACTTAGATTTGTTTACTATAACATTCTCACTGCTACAAACGTATATAAATATTATTGTATATTTACTATCAATTAATTGATATATTTATATGATATTATTATAAATATTATACATAATACAAATAAATATATATATATATATATATATATATATATATATCTATATAAATAGTTTAACATATCTACAGGTAACATAAGAGCGGAAACGTTAATAAATAGTTATCTGGGATTTTATAGTTAAATTAATAAATCAAAAAACAAGAAAAAAGGTAATTAGTGAGATTTCTTTATTTAATTTATAATTATTCAAATAATTTTGGCATTTAATCACTTTAATGAACAAATTATAATTGTGAATAAAATAAATAAATCTCAAAAAATTAAAATTGAAAAGCCATAACGTGATCCAGGCAGCTATTTTTTATGAAAATCGTGTCCGCATATATGTGTTATTATGTATATGTGTGTGTGCGTGTGTGTAATATGTAAAAGTATGTGAAAAATAGTTAGGTTCCTTCTTTTATTATCGTACCACTACAATATTGTCCGATAATGACTGAAGGTTAGTGTAAATGTACATTACTTGCAACGCACTGTGCCTCGTTTCGCTTATGGGTCTCAAGGTCGATTTAAATATGCGAGAGGACGTCGGGTTAAACTGGTTTTTGCTTTAAACCATACGCCCACTTATTTATTTGTTATATTGAAATAATAATAATTATTATTATTATTAGTATTTCGCGGGATCTAAGTTTATTATGTTTATGTTTTATTTTGTTTTTCATTTTTATTTAATTGTAGTAATAGTTTTTTTTTTTTTTTTGTTTTTTTTTTAAATTTATCGAAGAAATTAAATTTCTGTATAATTAAATAAACGTACTCGTATATTTAAATTATATTTTTTAAAGACAGACTAAATGAACAAAATTATTAATTTAAAATTTATAAATTTAATTGTCATCGACTGAGACCCTCAAGAATACTGTTTTATAAACGAGTATTGTTGTTCGGTTGTAAATAACGCTTATATATTAATTAATCATAATTAATTGATTAACTAATTAATTAATTAATTACGAAACAGATAACTATTATTAATGCGATACATAGAAATCAATAACTAGATACTGTAGTTGACAATATTGATTAATATTATCATTTGTTAATTAATAATAATAGCTAACAATAGCTTTAAACGTGACCATTATTATTATTCTTTTTTTTTTTTTAATTAATTAAATTAATATTGTTTTTTTTTTTTTCAACTGTTTTGATTTCAATTTTTTATTTACTTTTAAAGTAAAATTATTAGGTGATGAAACCAAGTTTCACTAAATTTTTTTAATTGATTCGAGTTCTGTTGTGTAAAGTGGAATTTAAGGCAGTATTCTACTTTGGGTGCTCGAAAAAAAGGCTATTTTCTATGAATTTTTAATGATATTATGAATAAATATATACATGTAGTGTTTGTGAGGCTTAATATATATATTATTGAAATACATTTAAAAAAATTTTATTATATATTTTATAAACTTTTAACATACAAAAACATCATTCGAATACAATGACTCGATTAGTCGGTGGGTCTGCGTTTGGTGTTGAAATTTCAAAAACAGACAATCTGAAACAGAAAATTTTTGAATTTTTATATTCAAGATATCACTAGTAACCGGCTGAACTAAAACTTTTAATGCGTACATGCAAAAATAACAAATTGATGGCAAAAGAAACGAGAAACTAAAATTGCTTCATTTTTTTAAATTTGCCGTCATTTTTGCATGTACATTAAAAACTCTAGTTCAGCCAGTTACTAGTGATGTGTTGAATTTAAAAATTCAAAAATTTTCTGTTTCAGATTTACCTTTTTGAAATTTTAACACTAAGCGCAGATCCACCTACTAATCGAGGCGTCGTATTCGAATGATGTTTTTGTGAGTTAAAAGTGTATAAAATATGTAATAAAATTTTTTTAAATGTATTTCAATAGTGTATTTATAGAGCCTAACAAACCCTACATGTATATCTTTATTCATAATCACATTAAAAATTCATAAAAAATAGCCTTTTTTTCGAGCGCTCAAAGTAGAATACTACCTTACAAAGAAAAAAAGATTATTGCCACACTATTCAATTGCAATGAGATTTTATTGTGTGATTATTATTTTTTACTTTAAGTAATTTTCTTAACAGAATAATTATATTTTAAGAAAAATTACATAGAAATAATTATTGTTTAAGACGGAGCAATATTTTAATGTTATTTACTGTTTTAGCAATTAATTTATTTTATAGATAAATATGATTGACAAATAATCATTATGTTTTATTAAATCATTGTTCATTAGAAAACAAAAAATTCTAAATCAATTTTAATCATTAAATATTTTTCTTTTTGTTAATTCGTAATAATGATTTAAAAAGACTTTGAGGGTTCAGAATTATGCAACTTTTTTTTGTTCATATTTGTATATGATAATTAACTCAAAAAAATGGCTAAATACTCAGTTTTGTTTTAAAATTTAAAAAATATTAAACTATACTGTGTTGATGCCTACAATCATAATTGCGAACAAATAAAAGCGAGTGGATAATTTATTGCATATAAATATATATCATTAGTATTCAAAGAATTATTTTAAGGTATTTAATTTTTGAAATACTAAGAAAGGAAATCATCTGTATTATTTACACGTAAAAATTAATTGTTTAATAACGTCGCTCCACTTACTTTCAATTGTAAAGAATCAGATTATAGTCGATTCTGCAAAAGAATGAGCTTTTCTCCCAGTACACGAAAAAAAAAAAAATTGTAGTGGCTACTCTCTGGGATAGTACTGAGTACGTCCTGTAAAAAAAAAAATTTAGACAGTACTATATGCTATCTAGACTATATCCACTACTGTCCGGGATAGTACTCAGTACTATCCAGAGAGTAGTGGATATAGTCTAGATAGCATATAGTACTGTCTAAATTTTTTTTTTACAGGACGTACTCAGTACTATCCCAAAGAGTAGTCACTACTATTTTTTTTTTTCCGTATACTTGGCTATGATGAGGTCCATGAATTCGCACTAATGCTCATGCGCAGTAATGACTTAATCGTAAAAAAAAATGGTGAAAGAAAAAATCATTCCTTTACGAACTTAACTATATTTTATACTATACTCTGTGGTAATTAATATTTATAACCAAAAAAAAAATTTTTTTAGTACATAAAATTATCAAATTTTTTTTTAAATTCTTTATAGCGTAAAATCAATAATGAGTGGAGCTGTAGATAAAAAAATCTCTCAATGTTTATTATTAATAAAATTTACGTACTAAATACTAGTATTTTTTAAATTATTGTAATTATAAGTAATTAGATATTTTGCGGTATGCATTCATCGGTAGGAAAATTACTAGTAACTGTTGACTTAAGGTTTTACAAAATTATTTTTTAAAATTTAAATATCACAGTAAAATTAGCGCAGGGGTCTAAAAATTTTCACAAAAATCTTTCTGAATTTTAATTAACTTATGAAAAATTAAAATTTTTTAATTAAATAATTTCTATTCTTTTAACTATAAGCTGATTAAATTTGTAAATAATTTTTTTTATTTAATTGAATAAATAATAAAAATTATGTAAATAATACTTTTTAAAAATTAAAAATTGCTCCGTTTTAATTTAAAATAATTTTAATTAATTATTTATTGTTTTTATAATTACAATTATAATTGTTTTCATAATAATTAATCTATCATTTTATTTTACTTAAAGTAAATAAAATAATAGATTTATTTAATTTAAAAAAAATGCATAATAAATAATTAATTAATTAATTAATTAGTTAAATATATTAATCTATGACTGTTAATTTAAGTTATTAATTAATAAATATAATTAATTTTTTTGTTAAATTATGTAACTAATCACTCTCACGTTGAGTTTGATACTAAATTTAATTAAATAAGGGATCGATTAATCATAACACGTGTTGAATTAATTAATAATTAAAAAAAAAAAAATAAAACGAACAAGAGAGTGAAAGATGTGGGAGAAGAAAAGCGTAACAGACTCACAACTGGTGCTCTTATATTTTTTCTTCTTTTTCATCAACAAAAATTTTGTAAAGCAACAAAAGAACATATATAATTTTTCCTTTCCTCGACTATTTGTATGAATGATGATAAATTAATTAAGAATATAATTATTAAAAATCTAATTTATACTAACACTCGAATAAATTATTAATTAATTAATATCAATAGTATGAAAAAAAAATTTTTGTTGTTTTTTTAAATATATATATATATGCATATATGTATGCAATATATATATATTTATAAAAAAAATTTTATTAAACATATTTCTAAGGATATTAATAATAATACTTATATAAATCGATGAAAAAAAAATGAACATTTAATAATAATAATTTTTGTTCTTGTAAATTTATTTTTTATGATAAAAAAATTTATTTATCAACATGAATTGAAAAAAAAATTTTTTATTGCCATTTTACATTGTACACAATAATTGTTTGAGCTTAAATAATTATTGTATGATAATTAATATTTATTACATTATAAATTATAATTTACTGTCTTTAATAATACGTTGAGATGTTACGAAAGCCGCTTTTCTGGTGGCGATCGCATTTGTGAGCTTTCTTCGTGGACCAAGAGGAAGTTTTAAAGCAGCAATATCATTATCGGTTAATAGCATTAATGCCTCTAGATCTATTTGTTCAGCTTCGAGTATTGGCTGTATTGATGTTAGATTATTGGCTACTAAAAATCGTTGAAGGGGACTCCATTCTTCGTCTGTTTCATCTGTATCATCATCACCTGTGTTCAATTTATTATTTTTATTATTTCATTATATTTGTATCAATTTTAAGTAATTACCGTAATTTACAGAATTCGGAAAATTCACCGTATTTTATGGTCAAATACCGTATTTTACGGTCGACGCACGGTATTTTATGGTAAACGTACGCTATCTCACAGCAAACGTACGGCATTTTTACCGTAAATTTGCAGTAAGAGAACGGTAATTTGCCGTATAATTGCGGAAAGTCTGCGGTATTTTACCGTTAAGTGAAGTTTTGCACCGTAAAAACTATAAAAATAAAAAACATACGTTGCTTACGGTAAAAATGCCGTAAATTATTGTAAAATGCCGTAAATTACCGTAACTCGGACCCGCTAGAGGTTAGTGCGCGGTATACAGAACGCGCAAGTCCTCACGAGCCCTGACTAGTAACCTCGGGCATATAGGTATACATCATTACGTCAGTCGGTAAAAGAAATTTCATTCTTTAAAGTATGTATACAACCAAAACTAACCATAAGAATTTGAAGCTAGTGAAATAAGAGTATAGATCATGCAATAATGTTTTCTATTATAGTGCCGCATGAAATAATAAAGTGATATAGTGTAGACATCAGGAATTATTTCTCGTTTCTCCACCGCCATCTAACGCTCTAAAATTGAACGTCTGAGGCAAGGATTGCATAAAATAATATTCAATCGGAAATTTACCGCTCAAGCGGATTTCTGAACCAGCGTACGATCCTCAATTTTATTAATTCACTTTGGGGAGTCCCCATTTGTTTTTAACAACCGTTTAAAATTTTTATACTTCTATTTTATTGATTATTGAAATAGTTAACCGAGCAGTAAATTCAAATCCAGTAATAGTCATTCCATTAAATCTGTTTTGTCTAACATTCCTTGCATAATTTATTATTACATAGCATTATAATTAATCGGATATTGAGCCTCGTTTTAATTATAAAAATTTTTAATAATTATTTTCATAAATAAAAATATATTTTACCAGATAATCGATCATCATCCCACATATTTTGCCGTCTAGCGAGACTTCCAGCACTACCAATGCTTATTTCTTCATTATTACGTCCATTAATATTATTATTATTATTATTATTAATATTATTATTGTTATTATTATTATTATTATTATTTTTACGGTTAATCATCGCATTCTCCAATGAATCAGTATTATACTTATGTTCATCATCAATTTGTCTTACTGGTAAATTTTCTAGCGTTGCCGTTATCTTAAACAAAAATAAATATCAAATTATATATTATGAATTGGTCGACTTCACTATAAAATATTAATTACCTTATAGGAAACTACTAAAATTCAAGTAAGACGAAAATTTAATAATTTTTTTATTTTTTTTTAAATTAATTAATAAGTAAAAAAAAAAAATTAGATACTTTAATAGTAACATGAAAAATGAAACAACGAAATCTTACGACGGAATAACTGTCTCTAAAATTTAAACTTAAAATTTTTTTTACAATCAAGGCACCTCTTCCTTATCATCACAGGTAATGTATTAAAAACATAATTATCATTATTAATAATAAAATAATATAAATAATTAATTTACCGATCGTCTAAAAGCAACAGAACCAAATCCCGGTCTATTGAAAATACTAGCAGGTTCTTGAAAAAGTACAGCTTCTTCAACAAGATTATTTTTTCCAAATCCATTGATATCATGGATATCATCGTCATCATAGTCACGATCTCCTAATAAATCTGGAGTACTCTGAGCTTTACTAAGAGTACCCCAAACATCAGATATTTTTCCTCTCTTGCCTATCTGCTGTTGTGCTTGAGTCTCATAAGTACCCACGTACATCACTTCTGAATCCCTTCTTAGTCCTGTCAGGCTTCTTACAGATCTTTTACCATCACCTTCAATCTAAAAATGAACTTATTACTTAATAATAATCTTCTAAGTCCTTTTTTTCTATTATTTAAATATTATATTAATTAATTTTATAAAGGTTAATTGAAAATTTTAATCACCTCAATTACTTTAAAGTCATCAGTGACAGCTTTTTTTGCCAAAGCTTTACGACAAACGGCACTGTTACCACGTCTACGAGTTGTATTAGATGCTGTTGACAATGTACCAACAATATCACTAAACGTTTGTGAAGGTTTCATACGTCCCTTGAACGTTAATATACTAGGCCTATGAGGTAATACACTTTCTTGATTAATTGTATCAATAATATCCATTTTAGCGCGGTCTTTTAATAATTTTTTTTGTTCTTTTTCCGCTTTTATATCTGCTATTTTTTGGCGCTTCACATATTCTTTAAGCCTACAATAAAAAAAAATATAATTAGCCATTAATTATTGATTGTCGGTTGTTATTATTATTTTTTCAATAATAATGACCTTTTTTCCGCATCCTTTTCCGCTTTTTCTCGTAACAGTTTACTTTTTTTACGATTAATAGCTTCTTGTTCCGCTTGAGCGAGGTCGAGAAATTGTAGAATATTTTCACGGCCATTTATAGCTGCCAATTCACGTGCTGAATGTCGATCAATGTCCAGAGACCAAATGTTACAACCGAATTTAACGAGAAATTTCACACAGAATTCGTGACCACGGGCCGCTGCCAAATGAAGCGCTGTGTTACCAAAATGATCTGTTTTATCTGGATCTCCTCTAAAACAAATATATATTTGTGAGTATATTTATTTTTAAATACACTATTTATTATAAACATTATACAAGTACAGTGGACATATTTCAATAATTATATTGATGTTCACGTAAATTACGTTTATACATTTTTAACTAAACAAACTATCACTGCTATTTATTGTCTTATAATTTTTTAAACTAACCCGGGTCAAAAATAAAACTTGATTCAGTCTCGTTTCACCTTATTTTCTTTTGAAGTTATCGATTTGCCGACCAGTTTCCGATAATATCCCAACTTTTTCGACTTAAATTAAATTTTTGTCAACTTTTAGAGCTTTTTTCATCTTAGATTGAACTTATTCGTCTTTACTTCGAGCACGACAACCATTCACCTTACTTTTGACTTGCTCGACCAAGTCAAAAGCAAGAAGTATTTTCTAGTGTAAAATTTGTTTTTCACGTTTAATATTAGTCTTGACTTTTTCGCCTTATAGTTTAAGTCAAATAAGGTTGAACTAAGTCAGTTTCGACTTGATTTAGACTTTTTCGTCTTAAATCGTGACTAAATAAGCCAGTGCGTCTAAACCAAGGCGAAAACTCAATGTATTTCATATTTCTGTAAAAAAAAAGTCAAGTTTGTCTTGTGAAAAATGGCTCTAAATTTCCACTTAGTACACCAAGCCTGAATCAAGTTTTATTGTTGGTGCAACATGATTTTTTATGTTTCGTTAACATGACATTCATTACATTATTCCGAATGACAGGTGTAAAAAATTAAAAATTCACTCCGAACTCACTCTTGATTTTTTACAGTGTAGCATTTATTCAATTTTTACACTGAATTAATACCGATATTTTAACACCGCAGAATTACACCGCCTACACTTATGTAAATTTATCTATATCAACACCGCTTTTTTACAGTGTAGCAACATGACAGATATGTTCCTACAACATTATTTTACATGTTACCCCAATATGATTTTTTCATGTCACTGCAACATGACAAATCATGTTGCCCCAACATGATTTTTTCATGGTGACCCACCTAGACTGGTTCATGTTGCACCACCTAGTTATTTTTTTCTGTATATATATATATTGCAATAACTAGTAACTTATAAATTATTATCACAAATATTTATAAAAAGATCAGTTTCACTTTCGTTACAGTATGTAATATACTATATATATTTTAGAACCTACTTGATTTATTATGAAAAATTCTTTGAAAAATCTACTAAAAAAATTTGAGGGTAAAAATGATAAAATAAACTACAATCTAAATAATTAACATTCCAATGCTGATAATGTATAGAAAGATAGAAAGCGTTAGATAACATTATTTCCTATTCTAGCGCCTGAGTTTATGGCATAACCAGTTAAATGTGCATATAAGCATGCATATTTATAATATATGTAAGAGTGTATTTATAATATATGTAAGAGTGTACAGGTAATAGGGGCGGCTCTTTAACAGCGACTAAAAAGCATTACATCTCTTCCCATTCCGGTACGTTCCGTTTCGTTTAATTCGCTCTGCTCTACTCTGCGTACTCTACTTTGGTTTCGTTTCATACACGCTCGATTGTCTTTACGTACATAACAATCCATGCCATACATTTATACGTATATACATTCATATAAACCGGCGTCTACGCATGCCTGTTACCATATATATCAAATATATATAATATATATTTATATACAATTTGTATCAGGAAAACACGTGCGAGTGAGTATATTTATCTTTATCCATATATATCTGTATATTTACGTATGTATATATATATATATATATATATTTTTTTTTTTTATTTTGCGCGCGGGGAATTATTGTCTACACGGCTACACACTCTTTACCTTCCACCGCACATTTCCGGTTCTTTCGGACCACCTGTCGTGTGGTTTATCCGGCTGTTCGATGCATCAAACACTCGTTATATTTATTATTACGTTACATTATTCATAGTTATTATTAAAGAGCGGAAATTCGAATTACAAAAAAATATAAAAATAAAGTTGGAATTTTTTTTTCTTCATTCATAATTTTTTTAGAAATCATAATGTACATGTACACTTTTTTTTTTTTAAAGTAAAGGGGGCAAAATGGGAAAAGGGGTCTGAGATACAAAAAAAAAAGAGGATATTTTTGTGATTGTTTTTTTTCAGAGTACCTTCTTTATTAAAATTCTTAAAATTTGTGACATTATTAAGCATCATTCCAAGAATATTCTGCTAAATTTTTATAAAAAAATATTGAAAACCAAGCCAGTGGTAGTGGGGAGAACTGAGTCACTTAAAAAAAAAAGTCTCCATGCTGTAAGCAGGATAATTCATGACTGCCTCGTCTGAAATTACAAAACCTAAAAGATTTCTTGAGTACATAAGTTTTATCTTAGATTTGAACAAAGAAATAAACGAAATATTCATTTTTGAATTTTTGGTAAAGGTGCAATCAAAAAACTGATTTTTGCCAAAAATTGCTCTTTTTGTTTAATTAAAAAATAAGTAGTTATTGAAATAAAAAAATCCTTCGTTCAAATCTAAGATAAACTTATGTACTAAAGAAATCTTTTTGGTTTTTTGATTTCAGATGAAGCAGTCATGAGTTATTCTGCCTATGACATGGAAACTTTTTTTTTTTAGGTGACTCGGTTCTCCCCACTACCACTGGCTTGTTTTAAATATTTTTTTATAAAAATTTAGCAGATAGGAGACCGGATTGCTCCCTTATGTCAATTTAAAAAAAAAAATTGAAGATGCGCTTTTGGCTCTTCTTAAATTTCATCTTTTGAAAAATTTTAGAGAGCCTATTTTACCTCTTTTTCTCAGCTACTCAGTTGTTAAGTAAAAAATTGTATTAAAAATTATAATTTTCTTCCTAATAATGTTTTTTTTTTTTTTTTTTAAAGTTATTTTTTTTAATGAAACTGTTACGTTGTAGAAAAGACGTGGGATGACTTGATGAAAGTTGCTATTGAATTAATATCAATTGTATACAATAAGCGAAAAAGTATAAGATTAAATTATTATAAAGACAATGTAAGTGATTGCGAATGTTCTTTATTCATTATTATTATTATTATTATTATTATTTTTTTTTTTTTAAATTTAATTTACTCATTATCAATTATGCGTAAAAGACAGTGAATAAAAAGAGTTAAATCAAGATTAGTTTATAATGAACTAATTATGAAGCTAGAGAAATTACCTTTATAACTTTATTAGAATAAAAATTAATTACAGATTAGCCATTCATTATTTTTATCAAACGTAACACGTAGTTGATATTATCGGAATTGTAATAATCGAACAATGACAATTGATCATAAATACAATAACCTAGAAATCAATCGATTACATTTTTGTTTATCCTCGTTAAATGATTATTATATGTACAACTTTATGCTATTGAACATGATAATACACAAGAGTCTGAACGATAATATATAAGAATCCGAACGATAAAACTTTCTAAACGCGAAAATGATGTGCACTTATAAGAAAAAAAATGTTTATTGTTCTATTTATTTGTGCTTGTTTCTAATAATAAATTTTTATTGTAAAAGTTATATATAAACAAATTTTGGTAAATTTTAAACATTCATTAGCACTTGATATATTTAATCTGACAGTTATTTAACACGTGGAAGATGACTATCTTTTTTTATTTTAAATAAAATTTTTATATTCAAGGAAATGTTTGGTCGATAATCATTAAATTCAGTTATTTTCATAACAATATAATGTAGAAGTTATATTAAAATTTATTTCAAATAAAAAAAACTAAATGTTGGATATTCATCAATTTATTCTGATAATTACTTTTTATCACGCATATCGATTCAACCGTTGAAAAAACCTAATTTACGAGGGCTAAAGATGTTTTTACGTCCTGGGTCACAAATAAAACTTGATTTAGACTTGGTCGTTTTAAATCGTGACTAAGAAAGACGACCAAGTCTAAACCAAGTTTTATTTTTGACCAGGGTTGGTTTAGACAATACTGGCTTATTTAGTCAGGATTTAAGACAAAAAAGTCTGAATCAAGTCGAAATTGATTTGATTTAGACTTATTTGACTTAAATTATAAGGCGAAAAAGTCAAAACTAAGGTGCAGCACGAAAAACACATTTTACACTGAAAATAATGATTGCTTTTGACTTGGCTGAGCAAATCTAAAAAAAGGCGAATAAATAACTTTTTTTCGACTTGGTTCAACAAATCAAAAGTAAGGTGACAGTCGTGCTCGAAGTAAAGACGAATAAGTTCAAACTAATATGAAAAAGCTCCAAAAGTTGACATAAATTTAATTTAACTCGAAAAAGTCAAGATCTTATTGAAAAATCATCGGCAAATCGATAACTTCAAAAGAAAATAAGGTGAAGCGAGCCTGAATCAAGTTTTATTTTTGGGGCAAAGATAGATCAAATGAGGATTTTTTATTTACACCGAAAACATTTTTTGATTTTTAATTACTCTGAGATATTATTCTTGTTTTAAATACTATGGAGTTATAGTGAAGCCGAACCATGTTGGCCATCTGATGGAAATTGAAATAAACGCATTGCAAAAATTACTATGGCTATAGTGTATGTATGAAGCCTAACAAAGCCTACATGTATATCTTTATTCATAATCTCATTAAAAATTCATAAAAAAATCCTTTTTTTCAAGCGTTCAACGTAGAATACTGCCTTAAGTTGATCTGGATATGAGTTTAAATCAAATATATAATAATAATAATAATAATAATAATAATAATAATAATAATAATAATAATAATAATAATAATAATAATAATAATAATAATAATAATAATAATAATAATAATAATAATAATAATAGTTTATTATAGAAACAATAAACATACCCCCTGGCGACAAGCAGTCTCAATGCATCCACGTGACCTTCAAAAGCCGACCACAGCGTTGGGGTCATTCCTCCGTCATCTCGCGTATTGCAATCCTTTCGTGTTGCTTCTTTA
Organism: Microplitis deprimator; assembly: GCA_964016945.1. Classification (NCBI taxonomy): domain Eukaryota; kingdom Metazoa; phylum Arthropoda; class Insecta; order Hymenoptera; family Braconidae; genus Microplitis; species Microplitis deprimator. The sequence goes on from OZ024708.1 coordinate 5,760,771, forward strand.
AGGATCTCAAGTGCCCCATCACGAGCTGCTCTGTTTAAAAAAAAAATGATACTAAAAAATACTGACACTTGTTAAAATTATTTACTGAACAAGTTTAAATAATTGTTTTAAGTAAACTAAGTTAAGTATTTTCACCGTGAAAAAAAAATGACTAGAAAATATTTTTGCTCTGTTAATTAATAAATTTTCTTAACATGTCGAAGACTAACATGACAATTTATTTTTTTTTTAATTATCCTATATATAAAAGTGTCCACACGTAAGTGAATAGAGATTAAAATCTTAATTAAGACTATAAAAATTACAAGTGCAACGAACTACATGACAATTTCCCCATCATCATCAGTCATTGATGCTCCTTTTTAAACCAAGTTTCTTTTTATACTTTTATTTTATATTTACGATACGATATCTACTTGTCACTGCTAAATGTCATTCGACACTTTTTATTTATAACTATTTTCTCTTTTCAAATTTACAAACAAGGAAACCTGCGTCATTTGTTTTATGATTAAAAAATTATTCACTTAAATAAATAAATAGAAAATAAATAAAACGAGGTGAAATTTTTTATCTTTACTCGATTATTGATTTATCACTAGATAATGCTTTTCATAACTGATAATTATTTATCTACAATATTTATTTAAGATATTTAATTTTTATTTTTATCTAATTCCTTGAAAATTTATAACAATTTTTTTTTTATTAAGTGTAGCGATGATTAAATCACATTTTTTTTTCTTAATGATAATATTTTAATACCTTATTGACCAAAGTATTCAAAATTTATTTGAATATTAATATTAATTATCAAATAACAACTTAAATTTACAAATTTAAAAAAATTGATATTTAAAACTGCAAAGATATAGAATTTTTTTTGTTTTCATAAATAATTTATATATTATTAAACAATTATTTAAAAATATGAACAGTGATTTCGAAAACTCATATGTGCACATTTTTTTCTATTAATGCACCTAAAAATTTTCGGAGCGAACGCGGATTAAATCCGGAATGTATCCGGATGATTTTTTATTTATTTCATTCCCTCGGAGTGAAAAAAAATTTACATCACTCCGCCGGAAAAAATAAGATTCTCTGAGCGTAAGTGATTTTTTTCAAACTCCAGAACTCCGAAGTAAAAAGAATTTGAATTGAAATAAAATTCATATTCACTCCGAATTCACTTCCGATTTTTTTATAGAAAATTAACATTTTTTTTTAAATAAAAAAATTTTTAGTTGTTTGTTGGTTACACTGTCATAAATAAAAATAAGAAATATTTATAAAAAAAAAAAAAACGTACTTATGAAATCTTTCAGAGGACATCCTCTTTTCACTTTCGAACAGATATTTAAGCTCACATTAGCCGCGCAAACGGTTAACGACTTAAAAAAAAATCTTCATATAAAATATTTTTACAATATGAATATTTAAATATTCCTTGAAAACACGTAATTAAAAATTATGAATAAAAAAAAATAAAAAACAAAGTAACGGACAAAACTGTTGACTAGAAAAGAGTCTCGTTAAGAGTACAAAGAGAGTATGAAGTTAATGATTTAGCAACCGGCATTGTACTAAAAGCAACAAGGCAACTGAATCATCGAGCCAGCAGACGTTCCCTTCAGTCCACCACTCACCTTGGTTACCTCCCTCTCTTTCCATTTGTTTTATTTTATTTTATTTAACTTTTTTTTTTACATCTATTTTCCCGGCCTCTCACCTGTGAGATGTGCACCTGTTGTCCGACCAGTCGCGTCCGCGTTACTTTATCCTCAAACTTTTTTATCTACCGAGTTTTGTTTTTTAAAACTTATTATTAACTCTTATTAATTATTAATATCTTAATAAAGGTAAAGGGTCCAGTTATTGAGACAGTCCCAGATTCTGACACTTTCAACTTTATTTTAAATTAAAAAAAAAATATTTACTAGAATAGATAAATAATTTTGTTTTTAATTTAAAAAAACTTATATTGTACCTAATTAATAGCAATAACAAAAATAAAAAATAAAATATCTTAAAAAAAAATTTTCAAGTCGGGCGTAGCTGTGGGGGCCATTTTTTAGTTATAGCGTAAGGTAAAAGCCCCCATTATAGGGCATTTAAAAAATTGAAGTTGAACTTTATTTTTTAATCTCGTTTATTGACAGAGATCCATATTACCGAAGGTTTGGCAACGTCGCAGAAGCAGCTGAGAAAAAAAACAAAGATAGAAATACATTAAAAAGAGAGACGAGATTAGAAATAAATTTTCCCGCTTAAATTTAAATATCGATGTTTAGGAAGTTAGAACGCGCTGTTGCCGCATCTTTTAATAAAACCATATGAGTCAAAAATAACCGTCATTTCATTACTTTTTTTCATTAAATAAGTAATAATTACTAATTTATAAATTCTTTGTGTTATTATAAATTAAATAATGAATTTTTATAACTATTAGGCGCATTTAGTAAACGAGAAAATTAAAACATGTGTTTGAGCAAGATTCTGGGGTAAGTATCTTGAGCAAAACCCTTAGCTGCTAGTGTCTTTTTCTACGTATGTGTCTTTAGCAAGATCGTGTATCAAGAAACCTATGTCAAGATTTGTCTATGTCTTGCTCATGGTATTGTACGCAAGAGTATTAAAGATATGTCGAACATGGTGCAATAAAAAAGTGTCTGACGCATTTTTTGCACCAGTAGATACTTACGCATGGCTTGAGGTCAATTTTGAGCCTTGAGCAGGTCTTGAGCAAGCCATACGTAAATATTTTTGACTATAGTCTTCCTCCAGAATTGAGTTATAATCTAGCACGAATTTCTTGTGTAAGGCTTGCAATTTAAATCTGGTCACAAGTATCTGCAGCAAGACACATTTGTAAGAAAAGACACTAGCACTTATCGTTCTTAAGAGCGGACTTGCTCAAGAATTTAAAAAAATTGATATATGGTACCACTCAATATAAATTAGTAAATGAAATGAAAAATCTTTCTTTTTTATAGTTATATTTTCCAGTTTTAAATGTATAGAATAAAGTTTTAGTTCGAAGGATAATATTAATAATTAATTATTATTCATTTTTTAAATAAATGGTCGTTAATTTAAAGTGAGCGACTAAAGCTACATGGAAAAAATATTCTCGATTAAAAGTGAATATTCTCGATTCAAAAAATTTTTTTTGAAAACCTCAATTTTCTCAGATAAAGTAGAAATTTTTTCTGATCGAGACAAATTTTTATGGTATAAGAAAATCTTGACTTGATTCCCGAAAAACGCTTGTCTTCCAAAATATTTTCTTGACTAAGATAACTTTGTTAATCGGTGAATAGATCGAGTATAGGGTAGTTTACTTTGTAAATTTGAATATTATTAATATATATTTAAAATTGATATGATAAATAATTTTTCTCAGGATGATTCTGGTGAATTAATTTATTATGAACGTACAGATACTAAGGGACCAAAACTTAGTGAATATAAAAAAATTTCATTTAGTGATAAATCAAAATGTGAAGGAATTAATGATCTTCTGAGTAGAAGCAATGGTAAAATAGGAGTTGTTAAAAAAATTCGATTATTGTACATCGTTGGACAATCACGGATTCATATTGATAAAGTTGATGAGCTTGGAGATTACATGGAAATTGAAGTATAGAATTTATTTATAATATACATTATTCAAAGAATTATTTATAAATATATTGATTTGTATTATTAATAATTCAATAATAATTCAGGTTGTTATTAAAAAATAAAACCAGTTAATTGCTAATTGCTGTATTTTGTTAACACAATTAATTTTTTATGAAAGTATCAATCAATGCTTGAAAAAGTGCTTTCAGGAAATTAATTGTCTATTATATTTTTGAAAATTTGCAAAATAGCTAAAGGATAAATTTCGACTTTTCGATATTTCTTTTAAATTATATGTTAAATTAATAAATTTATTATTAAATTTCCATGACAATCATCCTTGAAAATCGAAAATACCTAATAGCAGTATAGATTTGACGCCAACTTATCGCCAACGTGACTCAAGCTTAAAATAATAAAATTAAAAATTTCAGATGACCATTTGAATTTCACAAGTATTATAATTTTGAAAATATCTTTACCCTGCTATAACTAAAGACAGACCAAAAGTTGAAAGATACCAGGTATAAATTGCTTGTAATTATCGTAAGTGTCATTCGATTGTCTGATGATGATAAAACTGAAATCTATTGTGGATCTACTTCCGTAGTAATAAAGCTTTTGTATGCCTACAAACAGTAATAGTTATGTTAGTTTAAAGTTACATTATACTGGCGCTTAAACACAGGGCCAAGGTAATTTATTTAAAAGATTATAGTTTTACAGAAATTATGATTCTTAGAATTGAGGGCAGACTATATACTTAATGATAATTCTTAAATTTAAAACTTAATTACACGTACTTTAAATCCTGATTCATAAAATTTCTTATAAAAAATTGATTTAAAGGATATTTTCAGACAATGCCACTTACTTTTGAAAAATATTAAAATTTTATTGATTTAAAAAATAACAACAACGTAGTCACTATATAGTCGAGATATAGATTTGGAAAAAAAAAAAAAAAAAAAAATATTAACAGATAGTCTTAATTTGGAGTTAAGTGTAATTTAATAATTAAATTTTAGTAAAATCTTTATGCCAAAATTGTAATTCGATGTAAAAAATTTCGTAGCCTAAAATATATTTACCACATTTTGATTAAATCCTAATTGATAATGACTATAAGTAATCTTTTTTAAAATCTAATATTATTGCAAACTCTTAACTCAAGTTGTTCTATTTTTCACTTTATTCTTTATAACTTCTTTTTTCTATTATTTTATAAAAATTGAATACGATTATAACAGATGAAATTTTTTGAATATTTTTAAGAAGTGTAGGGCACTTTCTGTAAGAGTGCTTAGAAATATTAAATAATTTGACATGATCAATAGATGGGTGGTTAAGTTAATTTTTTTTTGCTTTGTTCAGATAAATATATTATAAAATAATAATGAGTTACTTTAAATGAATTATATCTACGTGTAAGTAGCATGCGCAGAAAGGTGAGAGGGAAATTTATTAACAAGAGTATTAAAATCAAAAACATTATATATAAAAATTATTATTTTTTTAGAACATTTAACTTATGATGACAATTTTTACTTATTGTTTGATAAATTTTTCTCTTATCTTAAAATTAAAAATGAACGACTTTTGCATAACGGTTTTGAATTCAGTTTTTAGGTAGCAAATTTATAATCAATTTTTTTTTTTTCAGTCTATTATAAATTTAAAAAAAATTTACGGGTAAAGTATCAGTATGAAAAAAAAAAAAAAAAAAAAAAATTTTTTTTAATAGTTGTAGTATATAGACAAGACATCTAGTAAATTAACGCGCTAATTACCGAATAAATTGACATTTATTGAAAATATTGTTCTATTCATTTTTAAGAAGGATACTAATATTATAGGTAATATATATCTAAAATGATTATATTTCAATTAACAATTTAAGTATATTTTATTAAAAAAGTATATTATCATTATTATTTACAAAAATATTATTACAGATTTAAGTATATATATTCAGTCAGTTAAAATTTTAACAGATTTTTTAAATTGAGCCGGCGCCTCCAGACTCCAACAATTCAATTTCCATCTGGAATAAATATTTAAAAATTAATTAATAAATTGCATGAATGAAAAAATTTTCCAATAAAATTAGTCAATTATAAAAATATTTACCTCAGTTTTCAGCGCTATATCATTTATAATATTTATAAATAATCTTCCATTCACGAATCTATTAAATTTTTTTTTTAATTTTCGAATTTTTTCTCGTGGATGTCCCATACTTCGAATAATTATATTTATTGCGATATTTACTGATTCCTCGAGTTCCGTTGACATTGCATTGGATGCGATTCTTCGTAAAATCGCAATATCTGATTGGCATTCCACTTCTTCAAGCAATGTTTGTAGAATCGGAAAATCAGTTGCAAATTGTTGCTAAATAAACAAATTAATAAATATTACAATTTATAAAAGCATTAATTATTTTTTGAAATTTTTGAAAGGAGCATAAAATAATTACAAATTATACCAATTATTTACCTTAATAGATTCTTTCGTCTCAGTATTGAAGATCCAATAAGTTTCTGGATCTTGAACTTGCGATTCACAGATACTGGAATTTTCACTTGATTGACTCATTTTAAAAATTTAATTTAATTTAAACAATGTGTAAAATGAAAATAACTAATTTTTGCAGGCTATCGCAAGTTTTTATAGAATATTATTTTACGAGATTACTCGATTGAAGATTGTTCTAAAACTGATTGTCCGTTACAATTGTATTTAGGATTTTATACCTACTGAACTCGAAAATAAGAGTGGGGCAAAAGGTGTCTAATAATGGGCGTCATAGATAATTACTGACGAATCCTGTGGATGCGATACCTGATTCTTAAATTTGATGGGTCGTTCTTACCATTAAAATTACATAAATATGGAAAGGGAAATCAGCAAAAAGCGGGAGGTGATAAAAATAAAGAATAATTTAATTTATGTAAATATTAGTGACCAATGTAAAAATTTTGAATGCATAAAACCATATTAAAAAATTTATTGGAAAATAGATATAATTTGTCAATTTACTTATTATTAAATTATAAACTTTTCTTATTTATACTAGTCGAGATTTAAATTCGCTTTAAGTACTTGAATAAACCTATTTAGGATTTGACATTCTTGAGTGGACCTAAATAAGGACTTTTCATACTTTATATTCTTATTAGCTGATATATATTCTTAAAAAAAAACCTCTTATCATTATTTTATATATCCACCTGTTTCAAATTTCGCATTCTTTTCTAATTGTTTTTTCTATGTGTCAAGCTTTTAAAAAAAGTAGTGTTCTGATCGATTTCAAGAGTTTCCGTGGATAGCACATCATGTGATAAATTAATTGTGTAGAAAATCAAACTAAATTTATGAATTCGAATGTTTATGTAACGACTGCGTATGATTCATTGTAATCACAAGTTAATGTTAATAAGGGCTATTTTTCCCTGTCCAACAATAGTTTTTTCAACTCAGAGCAAAAGCTAAAATTTTCTCAAACGTAGGAAAATTTTTTGGATCGAGGATTTTTTCTTGTTTAACTAGTAAATGTTGGCTTTTTCTATTCTGAATTGACAAAATTATTTTTAGGCCAAGAGATATCAGTTTTTTTTTTGTTTTGCGTAAGAAAAAATATTTTAATATTATTACAACTTTATCCCGCATGAAAAAGCTATTTATTGTTAAAAATACATGATAAATATATATGGCGGCAAAAATATCTATATTTATAAATATTGTTTTTCACATATGTTGAATTATGTATTTTTAATAATATATCTCTTTTTATATGATTTTTCATATTTTTCTATGTATATAATCTTATATAATGCTTAATATATTTTTGTCATATATGTAATTTATAAAGTATAATATAATAAACCTTACATATATTTCCATATATTTTGACTCGTATAATTAGTAATATATTGTCACTCTATAATTGATTATATATGGATGACCTTTATATGTTTAAATTTGTGGTTTGCGGTATATTGAAATTATATTTTCCCAATATAATAAAAATTACAAGCTAAAATGTATCGTTGTTCTTAAGTAACACAACATATGATGGAAAATATGTATAGCATTATATATTTTTCAATATATTGGATGTTATATGTTGCAAAATATATGGTACTCTATATATTTTGCAAGGTACTGGGAAACATATAAAAAATATACATCATACTATGTATTAATTAATAAACTATTTTCAACATACTATATCAATATAAAAGACGATATACCAAGATATATATGTTAATCATACATAAAAAAAATTATATTGATAAATATATAATTAATATATTGCAGCAATATATTTTTTTTAAATATATATATATATATATATATATATATATCACATTATAATATTCATATATTTTAAAATATATTTTTTCACATATAAAGTTTTTTCATGCGGGATATATGATAAACGATATTTATAAAATAACTTCTTTCTGAGATTAATAAATTCATAACTTACATATCTTATTTCCTGTAATTATAAACCAATAACATCAATACTTATTGTAACTTTGTAATATTTTTCAGTATAATAGTTTTGAGGTGAAATTTTATTTTAAAATATTATTCAATAAGGATTATCCTCTATATTATGACATATTGTCTAATTATACCTAGACATTAGTGCCTATACAAATAACTGTACTTAAGATATTGACAACCTTATCCATAAGCATCAGGTACAGTATGAACCCAATTCCCCTATGGAGGAAAGTAACTTTTAATTTTCGTCTTAAGTGGACGTTTGGGGAATTTTATGTAGTATATTCATTAGTACTTAAATATATTGCAAGACTCTCCATTAAAAATGACGCATAGTACATTTGAGATACATGGAAAAAATATTCTCGATTAAAAGTGAATATTCTCGATTCAAAAAATTTTTTTTGAAAACCTCAATTTTCTCAGATAAAGTAGAAATTTTTTCTGATCGAGACAAATTTTTATGGTATAAGAAAATCTTGACTTGATTCCCGAAAAACGCTTGTCTTCCAAAATATTTTCTTGACTAAGATAACTTTGTTAATCGGTGAATAGATCGAGTATAGGGTAGTTTACTTTGTAAATTTGAATATTATTAATATATATTTAAAATTGATATGATAAATAATTTTTCTCAGGATGATTCTGGTGAATTAATTTATTATGAACGTACAGATACTAAGGGACCAAAACTTAGTGAATATAAAAAAATTTCATTTAGTGATAAATCAAAATGTGAAGGAATTAATGATCTTCTGAGTAGAAGCAATGGTAAAATAGGAGTTGTTAAAAAAATTCGATTATTGTACATCGTTGGACAATCACGGATTCATATTGATAAAGTTGATGAGCTTGGAGATTACATGGAAATTGAAGTATAGAATTTATTTATAATATACATTATTCAAAGAATTATTTATAAATATATTGATTTGTATTATTAATAATTCAATAATAATTCAGGTTGTTATTAAAAAATAAAACCAGTTAATTGCTAATTGCTGTATTTTGTTAACACAATTAATTTTTTATGAAAGTATCAATCAATGCTTGAAAAAGTGCTTTCAGGAAATTAATTGTCTATTATATTTTTGAAAATTTGCAAAATAGCTAAAGGATAAATTTCGACTTTTCGATATTTCTTTTAAATTATATGTTAAATTAATAAATTTATTATTAAATTTCCATGACAATCATCCTTGAAAATCGAAAATACCTAATAGCAGTATAGATTTGACGCCAACTTATCGCCAACGTGACTCAAGCTTAAAATAATAAAATTAAAAATTTCAGATGACCATTTGAATTTCACAAGTATTATAATTTTGAAAATATCTTTACCCTGCTATAACTAAAGACAGACCAAAAGTTGAAAGATACCAGGTATAAATTGCTTGTAATTATCGTAAGTGTCATTCGATTGTCTGATGATGATAAAACTGAAATCTATTGTGGATCTACTTCCGTAGTAATAAAGCTTTTGTATGCCTACAAACAGTAATAGTTATGTTAGTTTAAAGTTACATTATACTGGCGCTTAAACACAGGGCCAAGGTAATTTATTTAAAAGATTATAGTTTTACAGAAATTATGATTCTTAGAATTGAGGGCAGACTATATACTTAATGATAATTCTTAAATTTAAAACTTAATTACACGTACTTTAAATCCTGATTCATAAAATTTCTTATAAAAAATTGATTTAAAGGATATTTTCAGACAATGCCACTTACTTTTGAAAAATATTAAAATTTTATTGATTTAAAAAATAACAACAACGTAGTCACTATATAGTCGAGATATAGATTTGGAAAAAAAAAAAAAAAAAAAAATATTAACAGATAGTCTTAATTTGGAGTTAAGTGTAATTTAATAATTAAATTTTAGTAAAATCTTTATGCCAAAATTGTAATTCGATGTAAAAAATTTCGTAGCCTAAAATATATTTACCACATTTTGATTAAATCCTAATTGATAATGACTATAAGTAATCTTTTTTAAAATCTAATATTATTGCAAACTCTTAACTCAAGTTGTTCTATTTTTCACTTTATTCTTTATAACTTCTTTTTTCTATTATTTTATAAAAATTGAATACGATTATAACAGATGAAATTTTTTGAATATTTTTAAGAAGTGTAGGGCACTTTCTGTAAGAGTGCTTAGAAATATTAAATAATTTGACATGATCAATAGATGGGTGGTTAAGTTAATTTTTTTTTGCTTTGTTCAGATAAATATATTATAAAATAATAATGAGTTACTTTAAATGAATTATATCTACGTGTAAGTAGCATGCGCAGAAAGGTGAGAGGGAAATTTATTAACAAGAGTATTAAAATCAAAAACATTATATATAAAAATTATTATTTTTTTAGAACATTTAACTTATGATGACAATTTTTACTTATTGTTTGATAAATTTTTCTCTTATCTTAAAATTAAAAATGAACGACTTTTGCATAACGGTTTTGAATTCAGTTTTTAGGTAGCAAATTTATAATCAATTTTTTTTTTTTCAGTCTATTATAAATTTAAAAAAAATTTACGGGTAAAGTATCAGTATGAAAAAAAAAAAAAAAAAAAAAAATTTTTTTTAATAGTTGTAGTATATAGACAAGACATCTAGTAAATTAACGCGCTAATTACCGAATAAATTGACATTTATTGAAAATATTGTTCTATTCATTTTTAAGAAGGATACTAATATTATAGGTAATATATATCTAAAATGATTATATTTCAATTAACAATTTAAGTATATTTTATTAAAAAAGTATATTATCATTATTATTTACAAAAATATTATTACAGATTTAAGTATATATATTCAGTCAGTTAAAATTTTAACAGATTTTTTAAATTGAGCCGGCGCCTCCAGACTCCAACAATTCAATTTCCATCTGGAATAAATATTTAAAAATTAATTAATAAATTGCATGAATGAAAAAATTTTCCAATAAAATTAGTCAATTATAAAAATATTTACCTCAGTTTTCAGCGCTATATCATTTATAATATTTATAAATAATCTTCCATTCACGAATCTATTAAATTTTTTTTTTAATTTTCGAATTTTTTCTCGTGGATGTCCCATACTTCGAATAATTATATTTATTGCGATATTTACTGATTCCTCGAGTTCCGTTGACATTGCATTGGATGCGATTCTTCGTAAAATCGCAATATCTGATTGGCATTCCACTTCTTCAAGCAATGTTTGTAGAATCGGAAAATCAGTTGCAAATTGTTGCTAAATAAACAAATTAATAAATATTACAATTTATAAAAGCATTAATTATTTTTTGAAATTTTTGAAAGGAGCATAAAATAATTACAAATTATACCAATTATTTACCTTAATAGATTCTTTCGTCTCAGTATTGAAGATCCAATAAGTTTCTGGATCTTGAACTTGCGATTCACAGATACTGGAATTTTCACTTGATTGACTCATTTTAAAAATTTAATTTAATTTAAACAATGTGTAAAATGAAAATAACTAATTTTTGCAGGCTATCGCAAGTTTTTATAGAATATTATTTTACGAGATTACTCGATTGAAGATTGTTCTAAAACTGATTGTCCGTTACAATTGTATTTAGGATTTTATACCTACTGAACTCGAAAATAAGAGTGGGGCAAAAGGTGTCTAATAATGGGCGTCATAGATAATTACTGACGAATCCTGTGAATGCGATACCTGATTCTTAAATTTGATGGGTCGTTCTTACCATTAAAATTACATAAATATGGAAAGGGAAATCAGCAAAAAGCGGGAGGTGATAAAAATAAAGAATAATTTAATTTATGTAAATATTAGTGACCAATGTAAAAATTTTAAATGCATAAAACCATATTAAAAAATTTATTGGAAAATAGATATAATTTGTCAATTTACTTATTATTAAATTATAAACTTTTCTTATTTATACTAGTCGAGATTTAAATTCGCTTTAAGTACTTGAATAAACCTATTTAGGATTTGACATTCTTGAGTGGACCTAAATAAGGACTTTTCATACTTTATATTCTTATTAGCTGATATATATTCTTAAAAAAAAACCTCTTATCATTATTTTATATATCCACCTGTTTCAAATTTCGCATTCTTTTCTAATTGTTTTTTCTATGTGTCAAGCTTTTAAAAAAAGTAGTGTCCTGATCGATTTCAAGAGTTTCCGTGGATAGCACATCATGTGATAAATTAATTGTGTAGAAAATCAAACTAAATTTATGAATTCGAATGTTTATGTAACGACTGCGTATGATTCATTGTAATCACAAGTTAATGTTAATAAGGGCTATTTTTCCCTGTCCAACAATAGTTTTTTCAACTCAGAGCAAAAGCTAAAATTTTCTCAAACGTAGGAAAATTTTTTGGATCGAGGATTTTTTCTTGTTTAACTAGTAAATGTTGGCTTTTTCTATTCTGAATTGACAAAATTATTTTTAGGCCAAGAGATATCAGTTTTTTTTTTGTTTTGCGTAAGAAAAAATATTTTAATATTATTACAACTTTATCCCGCATGAAAAAGCTATTTATTGTTAAAAATACATGATAAATATATATGGCGGCAAAAATATCTATATTTATAAATATTGTTTTTCACATATGTTGAATTATGTATTTTTAATAATATATCTCTTTTTATATGATTTTTCATATTTTTCTATGTATATAATCTTATATAATGCTTAATATATTTTTGTCATATATGTAATTTATAAAGTATAATATAATAAACCTTACATATATTTCCATATATTTTGACTCGTATAATTAGTAATATATTGTCACTCTATAATTGATTATATATGGATGACCTTTATATGTTTAAATTTGTGGTTTGCGGTATATTGAAATTATATTTTCCCAATATAATAAAAATTACAAGCTAAAATGTATCGTTGTTCTTAAGTAACACAACATATGATGGAAAATATGTATAGCATTATATATTTTTCAATATATTGGATGTTATATGTTGCAAAATATATGGTACTCTATATATTTTGCAAGGTACTGGGAAACATATAAAAAATATACATCATACTATGTATTAATTAATAAACTATTTTCAACATACTATATCAATATAAAAGACGATATACCAAGATATATATGTTAATCATACATAAAAAAAATTATATTGATAAATATATAATTAATATATTGCAGCAATATATTTTTTTTAAATATATATATATATATATATATATATATATATATATATATATATATATCACATTATAATATTCATATATTTTAAAATATATTTTTTCACATATAAAGTTTTTTCATGCGGGATATATGATAAACGATATTTATAAAATAACTTCTTTCTGAGATTAATAAATTCATAACTTACATATCTTATTTCCTGTAATTATAAACCAATAACATCAATACTTATTGTAACTTTGTAATATTTTTCAGTATAATAGTTTTGAGGTGAAATTTTATTTTAAAATATTATTCAATAAGGATTATCCTCTATATTATGACATATTGTCTAATTATACCTAGACATTAGTGCCTATACAAATAACTGTACTTAAGATATTGACAACCTTATCCATAAGCATCAGGTACAGTATGAACCCAATTCCCCTATGGAGGAAAGTAACTTTTAATTTTCGTCTTAAGTGGACGTTTGGGGAATTTTATGTAGTATATTCATTAGTACTTAAATATATTGCAAGACTCTCCATTAAAAATGACGCATAGTACATTTGAGATACATGGAAAAAATATTCTCGATTAAAAGTGAATATTCTCGATTCAAAAAATTTTTTTTGAAAACCTCAATTTTCTCAGATAAAGTAGAAATTTTTTCTGATCGAGACAAATTTTTATGGTATAAGAAAATCTTGACTTGATTCCCGAAAAACGCTTGTCTTCCAAAATATTTTCTTGACTAAGATAACTTTGTTAATCGGTGAATAGATCGAGTATAGGGTAGTTTACTTTGTAAATTTGAATATTATTAATATATATTTAAAATTGATATGATAAATAATTTTTCTCAGGATGATTCTGGTGAATTAATTTATTATGAACGTACAGATACTAAGGGACCAAAACTTAGTGAATATAAAAAAATTTCATTTAGTGATAAATCAAAATGTGAAGGAATTAATGATCTTCTGAGTAGAAGCAATGGTAAAATAGGAGTTGTTAAAAAAATTCGATTATTGTACATCGTTGGACAATCACGGATTCATATTGATAAAGTTGATGAGCTTGGAGATTACATGGAAATTGAAGTATAGAATTTATTTATAATATACATTATTCAAAGAATTATTTATAAATATATTGATTTGTATTATTAATAATTCAATAATAATTCAGGTTGTTATTAAAAAATAAAACCAGTTAATTGCTAATTGCTGTATTTTGTTAACACAATTAATTTTTTATGAAAGTATCAATCAATGCTTGAAAAAGTGCTTTCAGGAAATTAATTGTCTATTATATTTTTGAACATTTGCAAAATAGCTAAAGGATAAATTTCGACTTTTCGATATTTCTTTTAAATTATATGTTAAATTAATAAATTTATTATTAAATTTCCATGACAATCATCCTTGAAAATCGAAAATACCTAATAGCAGTATAGATTTGACGCCAACTTATCGCCAACGTGACTCAAGCTTAAAATAATAAAATTAAAAATTTCAGATGACCATTTGAATTTCACAAGTATTATAATCTTGAAAATATCTTTACCCTGCTATAACTAAAGACAGACCAAAAGTTGAAAGATACCAGGTATAAATTGCTTGTAATTATCGTAAGTGTCATTCGATTGTCTGATGATGATAAAACTGAAATCTATTGTGGATCTACTTCCGTAGTAATAAAGCTTTTGTATGCCTACAAACAGTAATAGTTATGTTAGTTTAAAGTTACATTATACTGGCGCTTAAACACAGGGCCAAGGTAATTTATTTAAAAGATTATAGTTTTACAGAAATTATGATTCTTAGAATTGAGGGCAGACTATATACTTAATGATAATTCTTAAATTTAAAACTTAATTACACGTACTTTAAATCCTGATTCATAAAATTTGTTATAAAAAATTGATTTAAAGGATATTTTCAGACAATGCCACTTACTTTTGAAAAATATTAAAATTTTATTGATTTAAAAAATAACAACAACGTAGTCACTATATAGTCGAGATATAGATTTGGAAAAAAAAAAAAAAAAAAAATATTAACAGATAGTCTTAATTTGGAGTTAAGTGTAATTTAATAATTAAATTTCAGTAAAATCTTTATGCCAAAATTGTAATTCGATGTAAAAAATTTCGTAGCCTAAAATATATTTACCACATTTTGATTAAATCCTAATTGATAATGACTATAAGTAATCTTTTTTAAAATCTAATATTATTGCAAACTCTTAACTCAAGTTGTTCTATTTTTCACTTTATTCTTTATAACTTCTTTTTTCTATTATTTTATAAAAATTGAATACGATTATAACAGATGAAATTTTTTGAATATTTTTAAGAAGTGTAGGGCACTTTCTGTAAGAGTGCTTAGAAATATTAAATAATTTGACATGATCAATAGATGGGTGGTTAAGTTAATTTTTTTTTGCTTTGTTCAGATAAATATATTATAAAATAATAATGAGTTACTTTAAATGAATTATATCTACGTGTAAGTAGCATGCGCAGAAAGGTGAGAGAAAAATTTATTAACAAGAGTATTAAAATCAAAAACATTATATATAAAAATTATTATTTTTTTAGAACATTTAACTTATGATGACAATTTTTACTTATTGTTTGATAAATTTTTCTCTTATCTTAAAATTAAAAATGAACGACTTTTGCATAACGGTTTTGAATTCAGTTTTTAGGTAGCAAATTTATAATCAATTTTTTTTTTCAGTCTATTATAAATTTAAAAAAAATTTACGGGTAAAGTATCAGTATGAAAAAAAAAAAAAAAAAAAAAAAATTTTTTTTAATAGTTGTAGTATATAGACAAGACATCTAGTAAATTAACGCGCTAATTACCGAATAAATTGACATTTATTGAAAATATTGTTCTATTCATTTTTAAGAAGGATACTAATATTATAGGTAATATATATCTAAAATGATTATATTTCAATTAACAATTTAAGTATATTTTATTAAAAAAGTATATTATCATTATTATTTACAAAAATATTATTACAGATTTAAGTATATATATTCAGTCAGTTAAAATTTTAACAGATTTTTTAAATTGAGCCGGCGCCTCCAGACTCCAACAATTCAATTTCCATCTGGAATAAATATTTAAAAATTAATTAATAAATTGCATGAATGAAAAAATTTTCCAATAAAATTAGTCAATTATAAAAATATTTACCTCAGTTTTCAGCGCTATATCATTTATAATATTTATAAATAATCTTCCATTCACGAATCTATTAAATTTTTTTTTTAATTTTCGAATTTTTTCTTGTGGATGTCCCATACTTCGAATAATTATATTTATTGCGATATTTACTGATTCCTCGAGTTCCGTTGACATTGCATTGGATGCGATTCTTCGTAAAATCGCAATATCTGATTGGCATTCCACTTCTTCAAGCAATGTTTGTAGAATCGGAAAATCGGTTGCAAATTGTTGCTAAATAAACAAATTAATAAATATTACAATTTATAAAAGCATTAATTATTTTTTGAAATTTTTGAAAGGAGCATAAAATAATTACAAATTATACCAATTATTTACCTTAATAGATTCTTTCGTCTCAGTATTGAAGATCCAATAAGTTTCTGGATCTTGAACTTGCGATTCACAGATACTGGAATTTTCACTTGATTGACTCATTTTAAAAATTTAATTTAATTTAAACAATGTGTAAAATGAAAATAACTAATTTTTGCAGGCTATCGCAAGTTTTTATAGAATATTATTTTACGAGATTACTCGATTGAAGATTGTTCTAAAACTGATTGTCCGTTACAATTGTATTTAGGATTTTATACCTACTGAACTCGAAAATAAGAGTGGGGCAAAAGGTGTCTAATAATGGGCGTCATAGATAATTACTGACGAATCCTGTGGATGCGATACCTGATTCTTAAATTTGATGGGTCGTTCTTACCATTAAAATTACATAAATATGGAAAGGGAAATCAGCAAAAAGCGGGAGGTGATAAAAATAAAGAATAATTTAATTTATGTAAATATTAGTGACCAATGTAAAAATTTTGAATGCATAAAACCATATTAAAAAATTTATTGGAAAATAGATATAATTTGTCAATTTACTTATTATTAAATTATAAACTTTTCTTATTTATACTAGTCGAGATTTAAATTCGCTTTAAGTACTTGAATAAACCTATTTAGGATTTGACATTCTTGAGTGGACCTAAATAAGGACTTTTCATACTTTATATTCTTATTAGCTGATATATATTCTTAAAAAAAAACCTCTTATCATTATTTTATATATCCACCTGTTTCAAATTTCGCATTCTTTTCTAATTGTTTTTTCTATGTGTCAAGCTTTTAAAAAAAGTAGTGTCCTGATCGATTTCAAGAGTTTCCGTGGATAGCACATCATGTGATAAATTAATTGTGTAGAAAATCAAACTAAATTTATGAATTCGAATGTTTATGTAACGACTGCGTATGATTCATTGTAATCACAAGTTAATGTTAATAAGGGCTATTTTTCCCTGTCCAACAATAGTTTTTTCAACTCAGAGCAAAAGCTAAAATTTTCTCAAACGTAGGAAAATTTTTTGGATCGAGGATTTTTTCTTGTTTAACTAGTAAATGTTGGCTTTTTCTATTCTGAATTGACAAAATTATTTTTAGGCCAAGAGATATCAGTTTTTTTTTGTTTTGCGTAAGAAAAAATATTTTAATATTATTACAACTTTATCCCGCATGAAAAAGCTATTTATTGTTAAAAATACATGATAAATATATATGGCGGCAAAAATATCTATATTTATAAATATTGTTTTTCACATATGTTGAATTATGTATTTTTAATAATATATCTCTTTTTATAAAATTTTTCATATTTTTCTATGTATATAATCTGGGAAACATATAAAAAATATACATCATACTATGTATTAATTAATAAACTATTTTCAACATACTATATCAATATAAAAGACGATATACCAAGATATATATGTTAATCATACATAAAAAAAATTATATTGATAAATATATAATTAATATATTGCAGTAATATATTTTCTTAAATATATATATATATATATATATATATATATATATATATATATATATATATATATATATCACATTATAATATTCATATATTTTAAAATATATTTTTTCACATATAAAGTTTTTTCTTGCGGGATATATGATAAACGATATTTATAAAATAACTTCTTTCTGAGATTAATAAATTCATAACTTACATATCTTATTTCCTGTAATTATAAACCAATAACATCAATACTTATTCTAACTTTGTAATATTCTTCAGTATAATAGTTTTAAGGCGAAATTTTATTTTAAAATATTATTCAATAAGGCTGTTACGTTATTAGGTACGTTATTAGGTACTTATTTGTATTGTTGAAAGATTATCCTCTATATTATGACATTGTCTAAGCATACATAGACATTAGTGCATATACACAGATCTATACTTAAGATATAGACAATTTTATCCATAAGCATCAGGTACAGTATTAACCCAATACCCCTATGGAGGAGAGTAACTTTTAATTTTTGTCTTAAGTGGACGTGTCGGAAATTTTATGTAGTATACTTATTAGTACTTAAATATATTGCGAGACTCTCCATTAAAACTGTCGCATAGTAGATTTGAGATTTTGCTCTGGTCTTGTGTACATCGTTCAAATTCTTGTGAGCCAAATCTTTAAATTTTACTTCCTCGCTGTCGTAATAACTGTGAATACTTCAAGTTATTTATTATTGATTCGTAATTTTTCAAATTTTATTTACACAAAAATGGATTTTTCTATTGGAAAGCCATTTTGTTACTTCGAGGATTTGTTGAGAGAAGAATTGAAATGTTTATCACCACAATATTTGTGAATCATTAATAAAATGCATTCATTTTTGGTACCCTTCCAACATTTATCTGAAGACATCGCTACTGTCTGTGTTACAGAGTTTTTAAATGGTAAGGAATTGTATTTTTATCTATTTATTTATTCATTTATTACGTATAAATAAATTATTATAAATGCTTTTTTTTTTTTTTATAGTGAATGCCGTTAATAAATTGGGTATATTGGTATTAGTAGACAAAATTATCCGAGAAAAATGTGCTACGACACCAAATTTGGCTGCTGAAATGGAAAAATATCTTTAAATTTTATTTCACGATTTAAGATGCCACAGAAATTATTCAGATTTTTGAGAATTTGTTGATACCATTTTATGGGCTTGGGAAGAGAGTAAAACTTGTCAGAACCAACTTGAAGATTCAAAATTTATTTTTAATCAGCTGTAATTTAAATTTAATTTTTTTATTTGTAAAATAATTTTTATTATCTTGTTTCTAATTTATTAAAAGTGATGTATCGTAATTTATAAATTATTCATAATTTTATATTTAAGTTAATCGTCATTGTAAAAATTAAAAAAAAAATCTAAATTTTATTTTTTCTATTATTAAAAATATTTTTATTGTTAAGTAATTTAAAAATAATACATGAAAAATTGAAAAATGTTAATTATCAAATAATTATAAGTTAAAAATCAAAATATTAAATCTTTGTAAATATTCTAAAGCTAGATCTATAAGAAGAAAATTTTCAATTAATCGAGCATGACAATAAATTATATTTATTTTGTATATACATAATAGTTAATTTTTCTACTTTTGATACTTAAAATTTAAGGCCTTTTATTTATTAAATTATGTATAGTTTTAAAGAATTTATATAAATTAAAAATAAAGTTATTAACTAATACCAATGTTATGTCAGAAATTGACATAAATAAATGTTTTATGGGTATTTGGCCCAAGCCGAAGCCTATAGACCGGGAACCCCAGAGACCTTTTATTAAGGAGGATAGGTTTAATTTTTTTGTTAATAATACGATATTTGAATTTTAATTTCTACTATATTGTCAACTCATAAAACAGTTATTCATGATTAATAACAAAAGTATTAGGTGGCTAGCAGCCGACCCTAATTACACAATTGAAAAATTACATTTACTATTTGGATTTTACATTATATATGTTCGAATTTTAATTTTATAATTATATAATTCGGACATTACTAAATTGAACATTTTAAAATTGATTTTATTCTTTAATTGTGAATGACACGTAATTGAATTTTAATTTTATAATTCATGTAACTAAACACTTTTAAATTTTATGTAATATTTTGATTTTTAATATACACGTGTTTTAATTTTAATTTTATAATTCATGTAACTAAACACTTTTAAATTTTATGTAATATTTTGATTTTTAATATACACGTGTTTTAATTTTAATTTTATAATTCATGTAACTGAACAATTTTAAACTTCATGTAATATTTTGATTTTTAGATTACACGTGTTTTAATTTTAATTTTATAACTTGGACATTACTAAATTGGACATTATTTTAAATTTATTTCATTCTTTACTTATGAATGACACGTGTTTGGATTTTAATTTTAATATTCATGTAACTGAACACTTTTACATTTTATGTAATATTTTGATTTTATTTTGTTATACCTGTTTTCCTGTGTAAGTACTTGATGAGCTTCAAATTAATATACTAGTTTAATTTATACTACACTTTTCTTTTTCTTTTTCTTCATTGTGACCACTTGTTCGCACCTTGATGATTGCAGCCAGACGAGAGCGAGTAATTTTTTTTTGTTTCTCAGGCCCAAAATTTTCTTATCTTGGTCGGCGCACGCATTATTCTCCCCACTAAGATTTTCCTTAATAGATATTTCGTTGTTTACGTGGTTCATTGTATATTATAAAATTTATGAATAAAAAAAAATTGTTTTTGAAAATTATAAAAATTAATCGGACGTAACACCCCCGCTGTTAGACGGAAGCACGAATCCAAATGAGTGCGACGTTACATCCTCAAAAGTCGATTTATTTTTTCAATTTTCTGGTGATGTGTGCTGTTTATCTGCTTCTTCTTACTTCCATTCTATTATGTAACTGGTTCCTCTTGATGTCTTGTTCCGTGGCGTAGACTTCTCAGGTTTAGTGGAGTCGAACGATGGTAGCTCCTCCGCAGCACTTAATAACTATTTTTATTACATTAGTAAGTTTCTTATCCGTACAACCTTTTTTTCTTTGAACAATTTTTCAGCTCGTAATATGCTCTTTCGTACAAAAATTTTTTTTTTTTATGTTATATTTTCCAATATAATTTTTCGTGATATCATTATTATTATTATTATTATTATTATTATTATTATTATTATTATTATTATTATTATTATTATTATTATTATTATTATTATTATTATTATTATTATTATTATTATTATTTTTTTTTTTTTTTTTTTTTTTTTTTTTTTTTTTTTTTTATAACATTTTATTCTATTTTATTTTGTGTTTTGATTCTACCTTTTTATTGTCTTTACTTTTTTTAACGTAGATATTATATGAGAAGTACATGTTAAGTTATATTCTGGGACGTAACTTTAAGAATTTGCATGTAGGTTTTTTTTTTTTTTTTTTTTTTTTTTTTTTTTTTTTTTTTTATTTTTTTTACATGAGCCGTTTAAATTTTTACTAAACTGACAACTTCTATTTGATGCAAGTTATATAGTTATCTATTCATTTTTCTTTCATAAAAAAAATTTTACTTTGGTTTTGATTATTTCTATATTTTATTGAAAAAGTTTTGTCAACTATTTATTAGTATAACTTCGCAAAATGAAACTCAACTGTAATAATTTTGTTGGCTAGCTCATTTTACTTCAACTATTGAAGATCCGATAGGTTTTTCAGCTCACCCTTTTGGCTTGTTGCACTACCCTACCCTTTTAGATCTTCGTAAACTTTGTGGATCCGGTAAGGCCAACTCCCTGGTTGCCTTTACTCGCGATCCTAACTACTGTGAATCCGGTAAGGCCAACTCTCGGGTTGCCTTACTCGCGATCCTAACTACTGTGAATCCGGTAAGGCCAACTCTCTGGTTACCTTTACTCGTGATCCTAACTACAGACGGTCTACCTCTCCTGGGCATTTTTACCGCTGCTAAGTAGATTCCTCCCTTTCATGGGACCTATCTTAATTATTTTTCTTAATTTATTTATTTATTTATTTTTTTATTATGAGCCTAGCCTCAACCATTCACAGCAAGCGTCACTTCCCGTGGCTTCTACTAACTGATTCTTTCAACTCATTAAATGTAACACTGAGAATCAGGAAAAATAATAGACGGACTGGACCGGGATTTGAACTCGGCCCTCTCGACATCCTGCCGAGTGTACTACCGCTATACTATCCAGTACCAATTTTCAAAACACTGAATGTAACATGAATTAGGAAAAATATTAGACAGACTGGACCGAGATTTGAACTCGGCCCTCTCGACGTCCAGCCGAGTGTACTACCGCTATACTACCCAGTACTTATGCCAACCTTTCACTTGATTCTACATCCAATAAGTGAATTTACTATATTTTTCAGTCTGATTCTACTGTAACTTCAATGAGTCAATTTGAGTTGATCATTTATTTATTTTTTTTTTTTTTTTGAATTTTCAAAAAATACTCATCAAACCTTTTTCCTTTAATCGGAAGGTATCAACCTATTTCATAATATTCATATTTTATTTATTAAATCATTTTTATTGCTCGAAAAAAATTTCATAATCGAAACCAAATTAAAAATTTTATTTTACAGTTAATTTTTAAGATCATCAACGATCTATTATCTAATACTTTGTTTTATTAACTTTACAATTTAATAATTTTCTTTGATATTTCATTTAAAGTTTCATATTAATTTATTTTTATATTAAATTTCAATTGAAAATTTTCAAGAATATTATTTTACCTTCATTTATAAATTTTATTATTAATCATTATTCCTATTTATTTTAATTTTAATCGTCCCCAAAATATTACAAAACCTTTCTTAGATAGGAAAAAAAATTATTGTGTTCTATATTTCTTTACTCTGTTTTCCAACGAAAATTAATTGTTTTTCAAATTTCTTATTGATAAAAAAAAATTTTGTTCCCTTTTTAATTATGTCTTACTCGAAAAAAAAAATTCAATATTTATCTTCGAAAAATTTTCTTTTCCTCTAAATATTTTCAAAATTAGTTATTTATTTCTAATACCATTTTAAATTATACGTTTTACTTCAGCATTAATTATGACCATACATTTGTCATACTTTTTTAAAATTACTTATTTTCACAATCAATTATTTTAAAGTTAATTAAATATTTATCTGAAGTGAGTTGGTCTAAAGCTTTTGCTCTTAGTTGGATGATCATTAGGATTTTTCATATATTAGATAATTCTAGATGGCCACAGCCTACTCTATACCAATGACTATAGGTGGCTACATTCTAAATCTTAATTTAATTTTAATTTTCCTTTAATCGTTTTTTCTGAATTTTATTCTATTTTTACGTTGATTTAATTTATTTTTACGTTTATTTAATTTATTACGTTGATTTTTGTTTTGTTTAAATTCCATTCTATTTCAAATCTTTTTATTCAATCAAGTTTTTATTTTATCGGAATTCTTTTGTATTTTATTTTTAATTTTCTTGATATTTACTGTGAAACTTGAATTTATTTAATTTTAAGTTTTACTATTCTACTTTTCTATAACATTATCCTTTATGTTAGATTGTTTAATTTTTTGTTGTTTTGCGATAAATTTTTTTTTGTAGAGATTCAATACATTTATCTAGATTCCGTAAATTGTTTTTAGAATTATTTTCGATTTTCTCAAACATTAAAACATATTTAAAACTCATTATAACGGTACTATTTACTTAGGTCCTACTTTCAGAGTGCAGTTCGGCAATAAGAAATGCGTCAGCTGCCACTCTGACCTTAGTGAGGCTTAACAAAAATATTATCTAAAGTAATCTTTAAATACAATCCATGTGTCCAGACAAATTCCTGACAAATTACCAATTTCTTGGTCAATATAAAAAATGAAATTATTTAATTGAAATGTTTCATTTCACGCCTTGAACGACTATTTTCTGTTTTTTTTTTTTTTTTTTTTTTTATTTTAGAATTCTATTTTTCGAGTTAAACTTTATCCAAGTTACTGATGCTACTTCGGTCTTGATCACGCGAATCAAACCCGTATTGATAATCCCGAATTTTCCCATTCTCCTCAATAAAACAATCTCAGGTCCCTGTTCGAGCGCCAATTTGTTATGTCAGAAATTGACATAAATAAATGTTTTATGGGTATTTGGCCCAAGCCGAAGCCTATAGACCGGGAACCCCAGAGACCTTTTATTAAGGAGGATAGGTTTAATTTTTTTGTTAATAATACGATATTTGAATTTTAATTTCTACTATATTGTCAACTCATAAAACAGTTATTCATGATTAATAACAAAAGTATTAGGTGGCTAGCAGCCGACCCTAATTACACAATTGAAAAATTACATTTACTATTTGGATTTTACATTATATATGTTCGAATTTTAATTTTATAATTATATAATTCGGACATTACTAAATTGAACATTTTAAAATTGATTTTATTCTTTAATTGTGAATGACACGTAATTGAATTTTAATTTTATAATTCATGTAACTAAACACTTTTAAATTTTATGTAATATTTTGATTTTTAATATACACGTGTTTTAATTTTAATTTTATAATTCATGTAACTAAACACTTTTAAATTTTATGTAATATTTTGATTTTTAATATACACGTGTTTTAATTTTAATTTTATAATTCATGTAACTGAACAATTTTAAACTTCATGTAATATTTTGATTTTTAGATTACACGTGTTTTAATTTTAATTTTATAACTTGGACATTACTAAATTGGACATTATTTTAAATTTATTTCATTCTTTACTTATGAATGACACGTGTTTGGATTTTAATTTTAATATTCATGTAACTGAACACTTTTACATTTTATGTAATATTTTGATTTTATTTTGTTATACCTGTTTTCCTGTGTAAGTACTTGATGAGCTTCAAATTAATATACTAGTTTAATTTATACTACACTTTTCTTTTTCTTTTTCTTCATTGTGACCACTTGTTCGCACCTTGATGATTGCAGCCAGACGAGAGCGAGTAATTTTTTTTTGTTTCTCAGGCCCAAAATTTTCTTATCTTGGTCGGCGCACGCATTATTCTCCCCACTAAGATTTTCCTTAATAGATATTTCGTTGTTTACGTGGTTCATTGTATATTATAAAATTTATGAATAAAAAAAAATTGTTTTTGAAAATTATAAAAATTAATCGGACGTAACACCAAAAATTTTGTTTTTTTATTTTTCTTATTATTTTATCTAAAAATTTATAACAATTCTAATTAATTTTATCTAATAATTTATTTAATTTTTTATTCAAAAATTATAAACTAGTTAACTAGATGAAATACTGTTTATTTGAACGGAATTTTATATTAGTTATCATAGAATAACCTCGGCTGTTACCTTTAAAGTTTCAGAAACAGGGCCCTTTACCTTACTTAGAAAAATTTAATACCATTTTTCACACACCTAATTAATGACTTATTAAGAAAATTGTAAATAAAAATATTATCTTATTTACTTTTTTAATTTGTTTATTGATATGCCAACAATGAGCTAATTTGTATACATTTTTTTTTATAATTACAATTTTTTAGGAATCGCGCAACAAATTATAGAATTGCATACTAAAAGTTCGTTATTTGTTTATTATTAATTATTTTTTAAAATTATTATTTTATACAATTGATAAAATTTATTTAAAAATTAAATGTAATTTAATTAAAATTAGTTCATCAGAAGTTATTGACTGTTGTCGATGATTTAATTTGCATAATTAAAATAATGGGTTAATTATTTTTTTTTTTACTTAACAAAAAAAAAGCAAAAGTTTATTTTACACAAATTAATTTTTTAAAAATATCAATAGCAATTGCGAACGTTATACATCACAGTTTATTTATGTTTTTTGTTGCTTAACTATGCAGTAATTACGTATTTAGATTATTTATGGTAGTATATTTATATCAATTACATATTTTTATATCATATTAATTACAATCTAAACATTTATTTTTACACAATTTACATCAGTGTTTATTTAAAAAAAAATTCTTAATATTTATTAATTCATGCGATATTAGTTATTGCTGATTTTTTTTTAATGATTGCATTTTTTTTTGTTAATTAACATTGAGAGATATCTAGGAAAGGCGGACCTCTAAATTATAAAAGTGAAAATTTATTTATTGATTTTTGTTTTTATGAGTAGCGAAATTATTTGATTACCACATTAGACTAAACTGTAAACACTGTAAAAAATAGGGAGTGAATTCGGAGTGATCACGGATTTTATGGAAATCCGAATTCACTCCGTCACTCAGAGTTCCGAAGTTTTTACAAAAAATGAATCTGCATACGGAGTAAATAGCAAGTCTTTTCAATGGAGTGATCTGGATTCTGTTTCAATTCGCATTCTCTCCGATTCAGGATTTTGATATTGCAATAAACTCCCTTTTGCATTGAATTTTACTTTCCCTGACGAATCTGAATTACGATAATTTACCGCATTTTGCCGTAATTAACTGTAAAGTACTGTACATCTACGTTAAATTTGCCACAGTTTACTTTAATACACGGCAATTTACAGTAATAGACTGTAATCTACGGTATTTTACAGTGAATTACGACACAAATACGTAAATTTACCGCAATTTGCGGCATTTTTACCGTAAGCATCGTATGTTTTTTTATTTTTACTGTTTTTACAGTGTAATACTTAACTTTACGGTAAAATCATTCCCTTTCTTCAAATTTACGATAACAACTTCCTCCAATTACTTACGATCGAACGTAGCAAGGTTTGATTGATTTCTTTATAAGTTGAAAAAATTCTTAGATAATCGATTTTTCGTAGATCTCATTAATTTTTTTATTAATCTAATTCACATTAATCATTAATAAATTTATTAACAGTAATCTGATCAATAGCAACAACTTAAATTACATATATTTTTATTGCCGTGAGCACACAATAATAATTATAATTATCACTATCATTAATGTTAATTTTTCATTATATATATACGTACAACAGTGTATAGTACAAATTTAATAGTCATATTACATTACAAAGAAGTCAACAATTCATCATGAAAAAAGACTAGAAGTATATATATATATATATATATATATATTTTTTTTTTTTTTTTTTTTTCAGCTAACCCAGTAAGTTATGCGACTTATTTTATTTTTTACGTACTAGGCTTTCATATTAATTAATTGATAGTAAGGATGTGCGAATAGGATTCGCCTTGAACAAAACCGTTAGTCACTAGTGTCTTTTTTTACGTATCGGTCTTGGGCAAGATCATGTAGCAAGAAATCGTTATCAAGACTTGTGTATGACTTTCTCAAGGCATTGTACACAAGAATATTGAAGATATCTTAGATACGGTGCAGTTTAAAACTTTCTGGCGCATTTCTTGCACCTGTAACTTACGGCAGGTCCTTACGCATGGCTTGCTCAAGATCTGCTCACGACTCAAGTCAATTTTGGGCCTTGAGCTGATCTTGAGTAAGCCATGCGTAACTATTTTCAACTATAGTCTTCTTCCAGAGTTGAGTTATAATCTTGCACGGATTTCTTGTGTAAGGCCTGCACTAGACTTGCTATTGAAATTTAGCCACAAGTATCTGCAGCAAGACACACAGGTAGGAAAAGACACTAACGTCTATCGAACTTGAGACCAGGCTTGCTCAAGCTTTGAACAAAATTGTTGTATGGGAAACAGTTCGTAAATTTGATTTACATATTCGCACATCTCTAATCAATACTTAATTTATTTTTAATGATACATATTTTGTCAACGTTACGTAATAATTTTATTCAACTTTTTTGTTTTATTTTTTCACAAAGGGTATAAAAATATATTTACATCAATAAATTATTAATCACTAAGACATATTACATTACATGTTAACATTTGTCTGAGTGATTATACTATTATTTTATTTTTTTATTCATTTATTTATAAGTTTAGTTATTTATTATACAATAGAGGCCACGAGATTGACATGTTTACAGAGTATTTATAAAATAACAAAAAAAAAAAAAAAAAAAAAATTAACTATGATTTCTAATAAAAACACCCTGAAAATCCGGAATGCATTTTTAATTCATAACAAAATATTTTCATCGATGCTCTCAATTTAAAAAATGGATTTATTTATAATTATCAAAAGTATAAAGACTTTTTCTTGTTATAGTGTAGGCCTCGAGTACAAAAAAAATGTCAAGGTAAAATTTAATTCGTAGTTATAGACAATAATTTAATAAATCACATGAACGATATTTTTCTTTTTAAAAGAATAATACTTACAATTAATAGACAATCATATTTGCTTCGTAAAATTATCTTCTTCAATTACATCATAACAATAATTACATTTAAAAAAAAAACATGATGCATTAATAACTTAGAGCAATAAATGTATTGTCAGCATATCGTAATTTGAGCATCGCTTTTCAAGTCTAAAAATACTTTTTAATACAAGCAAAAAAAAAATTTTTTTTATTCAAGGGGACCGCAAGTTTATAATATTTTATACTCTTATAGGCTATTAAGTATATTCAATTTTTTTCTGGTAGAAAAAAAGTTAATTTGTAACAGCATTCGTATGAGCGGTTTGTTAGTATAAATTTTCAGGTCACGACTAGAGAGTCTTTTTATAAAAATACTTTGGAAATCATCTAAGTGGAAAACATAATAGGAAAAGAAGGGAAAAATGCTAAAAATTAAAAAGTTTTACTAAATTTTATTTCAAAAGCGATTTATAATCGTATAATTATCTAAATATATCAGTAAACGTTTTCTACCGTATTTTTTTTTCTTTATTGACGAAGCATGTGCATAATATCGTAAAGACGTGTCAGAACACTAACCTATAATTGTAGTTTGTTTTTCAGTTTAGGCGCTTTATGCGTTGATTGGATTATTTTTTTCAATAACTTTTTTTGCAATAGACTTTTCATCGGCAGTTTTTACCAACACGGAAAAAAATGAGGATAAAAAGTTAACTCATTTTTATTATGCTGCCGACCAAACTTAAAACAGGTAAATGAGTCTCCCAAAAACTATTATGCTACACTACAATTATTACCGTGGGCAAAAGTAATTTTTATTGAAGCTCATCGATATATTTTAACAACTATGAAATAGTTGTTAGTATATAGCATCACAATTTTTTAGAGACTCATTGGCCTATTTCAACTTTCGTTGACAGCGTAATAAAAAATTATTAGACGTTTTATCCTCATTTTTCTTCGTGAACTAGGTTTTAAAAAATATCAGGTAAGCAAACATATAAAAAATGCTTCAACGTAAATATAACAACGAAAAATGATTAAATGACAGAAGCACTCAACGCTCCTGTGCTTGAGATGTACAACATTTATTTATTTTTAAATAATTTTTTTTTTTACTAAAAAAAAGTTCATGTCAAGTCGATCCATTATCCTCAAAAAAAAAAAAAAAGTTTTAATAGTATATTTCGTAACTATAATCTGAATGTGACAGTTATGACTATTTAAAAACTAGCGGTCTCCTTAAACTTGAAAAGTACATAAATATTATTTTTACGATTAATAATTGATGGTTAGTGATTGTCATATTACTAAACCGCAATTCATGAAAGTCTTACAATAGATAAGTAACGTTTATAAATTTTTTTTTCCACATTAGAAGGCATTTAGAAGTGAAGACATTTATTTATCAATGGCTTTAACTTATTTACTATTAACAATGTTTTCAGTTTTAACTAACAATTCTTTATTCAAATTGACAATTTAATCAGTATAATTATTATCAAATAATAACCGATATATTTATTAAATATTTAGTTTTTAATTCTGCGGCTCCTTTGTACAAGCTCGTTGACAATATTATTATTAAACTTCTTTCTCTCTCTCTTTCTCAATTTTTTTTTTGCAGCAATAAGAATCTTTCGAGAAAATAAACGAGAAAACATACTTAATTTTTTTTTAGTAAAAAATTTTTACTATGTATTTACTTATTTTTAACCAATTATTTTAATACAAATTGGGTAAAACTCTACAAATATTTTTTTATTTAGGTTTTATAATTATCTGGCATAAATAAAGTTAAAAAATGAAAGAAAACATAATATCGAGCGATAAAAAGTAACAATAATTATGTAATTTGGTTTTAAATATATATTTTTTGCAACATCTGCTTTGAAAGTTCAATTTCCGAGCGCTGTAAATCATGTGGAACCGCCAAATATATACACCCTTGTCTATTCATTTTACTTAACCGCACTTGTGCGCTAAATAGCCTATAATTTTACAGTTTTAACTTTACTATATTAACGTAGTAATAAGATGTCACGACCAGTGACTTTATTAAATTTTGCTCTTTACAATTGACAGCGTGATTGTACTTGAAGCGAATGAAACGCCACCACACGTTGCGACAACGCATTACTTTTTGTTGCTCATGTGATATGTAATGTATACAATAAAAAACTTAACATTCTTGAAAAATTTGATTCAAGATAAAATTTAAATTTTTTACTTCTCGAAAATTGAACTTTCATAGCAGGGTTTGCAAAAAATAATGTATCTTACAGGTGGATAAAAAAGCGAACATGAAAATCCTGACCACGCCATTTGCTTTAAGGTCATACGGCTCGTAGCGGTCACCACACTCGTTCTCGTGTCAATGCATTATAAGCCTTACGCTCATGTCGCGACAACATGGTTGTCAAATTATTCGCTCTTTAGTCCACATGTAGCACAAACTAGTATTATCGTTATAAAAAATATTGTTTGACACGTATGATTAAAACGAGAAATCCGGTATACTTGTTGTGTCAACACTCGTCTAAGGTTATGTTACATTATCAATGAGAACGAGTATAGTCGTCCCAACGAAAGCTTGGGTTTTTTTCCCACCAGTTTCTTCCCTCACCCCCATAATATTAAAATGAGCGCATGTGCCAAAGTCACTAAAACCAACATTCAAAGGGTGGGGAAAGACACCGTGGTGGGGAAAAAATCCCGAGCTTTCGTTGTGACGACTATACATACATCTTTCTCGCCCGAGCGAAGCGAGATTAATAACAAGATTAATTTGTTATAACAAATATAATTTTTCCAAATTATCAGGTAATATTTTCAGTCGTAATATAGATTTTCTATCTGCTATGCCAAAAAAAAAATTGGTTTGTTGGAGTAAAAAAGTGAATTTTTTTAAAATTATAGTAAACGGGTTTCAGGATATGTGCAAAGAGGTTAAATAGTGCGTTTACAGGAAATTATCGACAATACGATTATCCAGAGCAAAATAGTCATTCTAAAATAATTGGCGGTAGAGATTTTTTTTTTTACAATTTTTTTTTTTGTTTTGTTTATTAAAAGAAATTGAATGTTTTTTTTTTACCGCTAAAAGAAATTTTTAAATTTTATGAGGCAAAACAGTCACTTCAAAATTAATGAAAGAAATGTTTTTTCGTTATTATTTATTATGATAACAAAGCATCATTTGTTTTAGTAAAAAAATATTATTTGTTGTTGCAACGAAGGTTATTTGCTAATACGATTTGTGCTCTTTACAAAAACAAATTGAACTTTTTGTTGCTTTGTCAAACTTATTTGTTACTGTAAGTAATTCGATTGTTATAATAATACGATTTTTCATTGTCCCGTTATTCGTTACTATGACGAATTTATTTTTTTCAATGCAGTTATTTAAAAATTAAATTATCCCGAAATCGTAGATGTCAGATTATCTTTTTTCCACATCGATCAAAGCGCTAGCCGAGTAACCAAAATTGGTTAATTTTGTGAAATAGGTCAACTTTCTGCTAAAAACATGTTTTTTTTCTGAACAGTATGACTTTTTTATGTAAAAAGTCCGCAGAGCACTATCTTGATTTGCTATAGTTATTGTATATTAAAAGTTGTAATTTATAAGAGTAAAACGAGTTTCGAAAGGCTAATTGGCTACTCTGCGGTTGGTGTCACTATTATATTATGCTTCTCGCAAGTAATTTTCATTGTTTGTTTCTTTATATAATATTTCAACGCTCTTTGCAATGTACTCAGAAAAAATGTGTAAATCGTTAATGGGTTGCATGATAAAAGTCAATGTTATGATACGTTTACTCATACGATTTCGGGTGCATTGAAAAGTAAACCCTTAATGTTAAATCGTTACGGGTCACAAAAGTGAGTCAATTTTCTGTCACGCCAAAGGCCCCAAGGGCTAAACCGTTGATACTATTCACTATTATCAAATATTAAAATTAAATTTCAAGTTGTTATAAATTTTATAATTAGAAAAATTATTAAATACTTAATTTAATAATTAATTGAGTTTTTTTCTTGTTATAAAAAATTAATCAATTATTTTTTTACTCTTCAACATCAAGGACAATTTCATTGTCATCTTCACAACTTTTATCGATGAATTTTATGGTATCATCGTCTTCATTAAAAATATTTGCGATTTTATTATTACTATTGCTATTATTATTATCATTATTATTATTTTTATTATTATTATTATTATTTTCTGCTGCATTATTTTCTAACTCGGGCTCCTCGACGAGGGTAAATGGCATATCAACATCATTAGGATACTCTTCAATGGAGACGGTGACACTTACTTGATTTTCTTTGACATCAGTACCATGACTGTTATCGGAAACAGTTGAACCTATTTCGTCTTTATCAAGAGAATTCGTGTCATAATACTTGAGCTCGTATTCTGGACTACAGCCTTCAACGACAATAGGTACATTTAATGAATGACGGCTGATTTGTGAATCACGGCGATTTCGATCGAATGACGTACGTCTATTATCATCGGATCTTGAATGATATAATTTTTGTCGCTGTCGAATACTGTCTGTTGTATTTGATCTTTCTCGTTGATCAAGTTCTTCGATAAAATGTCTTGAAAAAAAAAAAAAGAAAATTATTAATGATAATTACTAATTTAAAAAATTATAAAGAAAGTTGTTTCCACGGAAAAAAATTCCAGTAAAATTTACGGTGTAAACATTGTAATCGTAGACTATACTTTTATTAGTATCAAACATCGTAATTTTAACAAAGACTTGAATTACAAATTAAATTAAATATTACAGTGCTGTCTTTATTATAATACGATGTAAGTTATAAAAATTATGACGTTATACATCGTAATTTTTGAATAGTAACTGTGTCCATCGTAAGAGGCGTTCTCGTGATTCATGTTTGTTCAAATTGTTAATATGGATGTTAACACTTTAAGGCCCATGTTTATGAATCTTTCTGTGGCCGAGTGGTCCAAGTCGTCGGACGATTCTCAATTAAAAAGTCTCGTGATCGAGTCCAATACTCGTCGCGTTATTAATTTATACTTTTATTTTAGATTTCTATTACATCAAATTCTCAAATTTTACGATGTAAACATCGTAACATACTAAAGAGCTTGAAACTTTGTGTTATTTGTCTGAAGTATTATTTCTTAAATAAAATTTACAATGCTTTGTAAAAATTATGATTTTAAAGATATAGTCCACCATTACAATGATCAACACGGAAAATTACGATGTTAGCATCATAAATTTAACTGGAATTTTTTTTTCTGTGTATTTTAACAAATATGTAAATATTATTTGAAACAAACCTAATATCGAATCTCCGAAAATCTGGACTTTTTCTAAAATCGAGACTAGATTTTCGTAATGGCCGATCGGGACGGCGTTCGCTTCCACTCGTCCTGTCAAAGGACATATTTCGAAAGTTAGACGAGGATGACTTTCGAAAGTCCCAGGGCGAAGTGTTACCACGACTCAGTAAGCCAGTTGTTCCATGCTCGTCGGTTAATCGTACATCTATCGAGGCTCGTTTACGTGACATAATCAGGTCCACGGGTAATTTCGTGCATGCACCCAGCGGGTAAGCTATTGAATCTGCAATATTAATTATTATGTGAGTCACTTTGCGTTAGTTTAATATTTAATGTCTTGTTTGTATACATTTATGTCAATAACAACTGTACTCTTGCATCATAAATTCCAATTATAACTTTCATCATGCTCAAAACAAATATACGTCATCTTGAACTTCATATATCTAATAAGTATACATGAATATTTTGTACTTGGCACAGCAGATAGAGCAGTCTATTTACTTTATTTAAAGGTTTGTTTCAAATGTGCTTTCAAAATGTATATCTTTGAAGAGTTTTTGTATTTTTTTTTTTATTTTAACATCTTATCATTTTAATATTTCATTTTTTTCATCCCTGATTAAAAGAGACGATTCGAAACGATTTGAAATGTTAAATGCCCTTAAGAAGGGTGATTCAAAAGTATTCAAAGTATTCAAAAGCATTAAAAAGTATTTAAAATTTTTTTTTCTAATCGTTTTAAATTCTTCCTTTAATAAGAGATTATAGGAATCTATAATAATAGTAATAATATGAATTTTTTCCATTAAAAAAATTTGATAAATCAAGACTAGTGCATATTTACATAAAACATTTTGACTTAACCCTTAACGGCTGCATGGGGTGACTAGTCACCCAAGGCTTAAAAAAAGTGGAATTAGAGGTCTTATACCCTTTAAATAAATTGGTCAAAAAACTTTCAAAAAATGGGAGTAACCTCGTGTGGCCGTTATGTGGATGAGATGTGGCAGTTAAGGGTTAATAATAATTTTATATAATATAACAATATAAAAATTAAACCATTCTTTTAACCTGGAAACGTTTGTTTTGGATTTTCGTCTTGAAAATTAAGCGCGAAAATTTAAATTATCCTATGGCCATCTATTATGATAATTGTATATTATTTGACATTCTTCAATCACCCGGGGCCCTGTAAGAGGCCCGTTAGATCAAATTCTAATCGAATTACAGACGGCAGTAGGGTAGCTTCAGTCTACGCTAATTGATAGTTATAGTCAAAATTTTAATTATTTGAAAAGAGACGCTTTATTTGTTTGTGATAAAATTATAAATCTTAAAATTAAAAACAATCTCTCGATAAAATTTTATAAGTGAGTCGTAAAAGTTTTTACTTGAATTTGCAAATAATCTTTTTCACTGCATCAATAAAAATATAGTGAGAAAAATGTAAAAGCTGCTTTACGTAAACGCCTCTACTTGAAAAAGATAACACATGAATTTAGCTTTTTTACAGAGTTGTTACAATGTAGATATTTTTATTATGATGAATTTTTTATGTAGAAATGTTTTATTGTATACAGACATTATTATATTTTTTCAGCCTTTTTTTCTATATCGAAATTATTATGCATATGCTTTTATAGATCAGAATTTTTTTATTAGAGTTGTTATAACGTAGATAAGTTTTACGTAAATCGACCACAACTTTAAAAACATGATTGTTTGGATATATCGTTTCGTCCTCTGCGATTCCATTCTACCAAGAAGCTGCTTCTGCTTCAGGCCACCCCTTCTGGTATATACGCAGGCATTCATAAGGGGTTTGATTTTCGTTTCATGTTTTCTATTTTTAATTCTTACGAAAAACTTATAAATTAATTATTAAACGTCGATAAATTTAGCATCCGAAATATAACGTTTTTTTTTCCCGCGTTTCTTTTTCTTTTCTCTTGGGTGGCTCTTACATGTATTTTTATTTAAAAATATGAAAGAAAAAATGAATCTAATCTTGAAAAGAAAGGAAAGTTGGAAAAATGAAGCCTTTAATAAAATTTTATTTCGGATAAAGATATAAGACATTAAGCCTATAAAAAAAAAAAACCAAAAAAAATTATTCATACTTAATTTTATCGACTTAATTGCTACTATGTTTTTAATAGAATAGGATTTATTCAATACTCAGATTAAATGATATAAAAATTACCAGAATGTTGTTTTCTTCTTGCGAGAATTCGTTTCGCTTCTTCTTCATCGAGATCCTCAATTTTAGTTTGCCGTAATAACTGATGTCGTCTAGCAGTATCTGATCTGTCTTTAACTTTGAGCGTAACAGGTCCTTTGTTAGGGATGTAAAGATCCATAGCCATTGAAACTTGACTGCCATTCATTTTATTGTGCTCGAGACTCTCTCTGCTGACTCGTGGAGGGCTGTATTGTGGATTGTCAACTGACAAAGCATGTCTTTGAAGTAATTCCGGATTTAAAAGCGCACAACCAGAAAACTTAGAGGCTTTTCTTTTAGAAGGTGATTTCTTCATCACCAAAGACGGTGCACTTGGACTTTTTTTCAGCGGGTGAGTTGGCGATCCCTTGTCGTAAAGATTTCTTGAGAACCGCATAAATTCCGCTGTCAATTGTTTACGCGCTATCTCATGGGCACTTGGACTTGGGCTGCGATTCACACGAAATAAACCTAATTGATGATCCCAACGCGTCGTTTGACATGACGTTGAACGACGTGGTCGTGGGTTCCGTGAATATTTTATTGATGACGAACTTTGATTGAAGCGATATCGCGCCGGCACAACTTTCGCTGCGCTATCACGAGCTTCAAAGGTCATCACACATGCCGCCACTACTATAAAACCTAATGGATTATAAATATTCATAATTAATAATAAGTATTAAAAATTTTTCTTTGTTAATTAAGATAAATTGAAAATCAATTTAATTAACAATAAAAATTTCATTTTATTTCATTGCACACAACAGCTAGATTTTATTCATTCACGAAAAAAAATATATTAAAAAATATTTCGTTTATAATAAAACAAAAAAAAAAGTTTTTTTTAAATTTCTCACTAAAAATAATTTTCAAATTATTGCTTTTTTGTCAAAAAAAGTAATCGAGGCTTATAACACTTTTTTTTCGCCTCTAACTCCATGTCGGCCTCCATAGCTCAGGGGTTAGAGCACTGGTCTTGTAAACCAGGGGTCGAGAGTTCAAATCTCTCTGGGGGCAAACTTTTTTTTTTTTTTTTTTTTTTTTTTATTCGGTATATAAATTTTTTATTATCTACAATAAGCCATCGCGTAAGTAATGCAAAGATAAACTTGGTTTTGTATTTATTAATAATAAAAAAGCAGAATTATGAATATTGAGTACGCGTTACATCGCATACTATCTGTTGAATTAAATCCAAGGAGAGATGGTGGAAAATCGATTATTCAACGCGTCCCAGTTGCATTACCATCTTCGTTTTTATATTTTATATTTTTTTTTTTTTTAGATGTCTGTCTGCCTGTCGATTTATGCTATTGATTTTATCGACAAAAGACAGTACATAATGCTCTATTATTATTTATACATACATTTACATATTCATCATGCTATACAGCTGCACATACAATGTAATTTATATCATTCTATACACTGATAATAGTTCATTAAAAATGATAATAATAAATTCAATAGATGATAACAACAATAATAATTAAATAGTAATTATATTAAAATTAAACGAGTTTTCTTTTTTTTTTATCAACTATTACGACATATAAATATGACTTTTATTATTTTAATTACATTTATTAGTATTGTTTTAATGAATTTAAATTATTTAACTGAGATTAATTAATTATTATATAATTTATATTTTAATTATTTAGTGACCTTAATACTTTGTTTTTAGGAGAATTTAACAAACATGAGGATTTATTCATATTTTACAATCGTCGTTTTTTAACTCTAGTACAAGTACTTTTGCACATGTCTGTTTTTTTTTTTTTTTTTTTTTTTTTTTTTCAGGAAAGTGATATAGAATTCATTTCAGTCCAGATTTATTCCGATCCGATTTTTCAATGTTGAAGTTGACTTATTTCGAAGGGACTAAATAAAAAAGAAATCTACTTCAGATTTAATTCGCGTTTATTTCGAAAATTTTTACAATGTAGTGAGATAATAATTAGTAGATATGTTTTCAAATAATAATCCTGTAAGAGACCATCCATAACGTAGGTAACGGTATTATTTATACTTTTTGATAGCCCCCTAACCATTTGATAATAGATAATAACCAACCTCGCTCTATAACAAAACAAAATTGAATTTTTTAAATAATAAGTGAATAATAAATTTTCTAAATAATAATAATAAGTGGAATTTATGTGAGACAACTTGGGGATTGTGTTGGCATACTAATATTTAATTATTACAACTAAATAAACAAATTTAATAACGTAAGTCTTAGGTTCGTCAAGTTTTTACAGAATAAAATCACTGTCACTCAAATAACTGCATTAGATTCAAATTAAAAAAAGATTTTTTATACGGCATTCGATAGAGTTTGTCAGCCGTCAACTATTCTGTAAATTTTAGATCGTGCGATCAAATAAACTGAGAAAATTAAGAAATACAAAAAAGAAAAAAAATTTTCGATTCTTACTACTGTAATGCTAATCGTTTTTTTTCTATTATTAATTAAAAGTAATAACCGAGGGTCAATTTTTCTACATAACTCACTACTTTTTATAAAACATGTCTATAAAAAAAAATCTCTATATTAATATATAACTATAGATAAAATAACTTATCTTTAAAAATTACAAAAAATAAAATGTTAAAAAATTTATTTGAACAGATTATTATTGTTCAAAATAAGTATGAATCGTTTAAAAAAATAAAAAATATATCTATGTATATAAAAAAAAAAAACAAAACATTTGCACCCGACGCTTTGGTTCGAACCCCGACTATTTTGGTATTAGACTGAGCCGTCGCCTCCGCGCCGAGTGGGTCAATGTGTACTCCGAAAACTTTATGAAATCGTACATATACTTTTGGCGTATATATTGATATTTGCTTTCGATCAAAAACGTAAACATCATAATATAATTATTTACTTATATTTTTTGTTGATATAAAATGTAAATTTAATTATTTAATCAAAATGAAAAAAAAAATTAATTGCAAAATATAACAGATAAAGCCTCTTCTGGTATCAAATTTATACTAAAATGAATTGTACAGACCAATAGGCAGAATATCCGAGTTAAGTTATAGTCTACAAAACTATATAGACCCAGACCGACTCAAGCTTATGATTCAATTTAATTGAAAGCATGCCTCCAGCATCATTATATATATACATGTATATTTACTACATATATAATTCAAAAAGTACGTCCGTTTTAGTCCACATGAATCGAAAAGACCAATCGGTATCAAAATAGAATACCGACGGTTACCAATCGACTAATTTTTTAAAGAAGAATTTCATGTTTATTTAGCAAACTGATGTTATCGTCATCGCAATAAAGTTTTAAATTGGCTGTATTATTATTAGTTTCATAAATATATTATATATTTTCTTTGGAAACTTTATTTCTTCACTGTAAGCCCTCTGGCACAATAGATACCGACAACCCGGAAAAAAAGTAAATTAGATTTACGACGACTCAACTCTTCATTCAACTTTTATCTATAATAATTCTAGTATTATTCAACTTTATGCCAATCTTTGTAAATCTACATTGATCAAAGCTGAAAAAGACAAATAATCATACTGTGAAAATTGAAAAATTCAATTTCACCCACTGAAAAGAAAAAAAAAAATTGGCAATGCTTGAGTTAAAAAAATAATTTTAATTTTATTTTTGTGTTTAAACTTAAGTAGACTAAGCCAAAACCAAGTCAAATTTAATTTTTCTTTACTTAAACAGATACTAAGTACTTTAAGTTAACCAAAAACAAGTCAAAATCAAGTGTGTCTTTTATACATTTTTTACTTGCTTTTGGCTAACTTGACCTACTTTGTATCAATTTAAGTCAAAATAGTCGAATTTCACTAGGTTTTGGTTTAGGTGACTTAAATTTAAGCCAAACAAATCAAATTTAAGTTAATTTTTTTACATAGGTAACTCCCATCTTATCAAAGAAATTATTTTTATCTCTAAATATGAAAGTTTATCAGTCTTTTATTCTACCCAGTAAAAAACGAATCGTCAAAGTGTAAAAAAAGCGTGTGATAAAATTCAGAGTGTTAAATTTTTAACACTTTTAGGTATCAATTTAATACACAGTATTTATTTTTTGTGGTCTATAGCAATCGATTGATTTTTTAACACACAAACTGTTACTTTATATGAAAGTAACACTTTTTATATGTTACTGTCAAATTAACACACAAAATGTGTTAAAAATAATCTCGACCATCACAAAAGAATTCTTGGAAAATTTTTTCCTTTTAACATATACGTGTAACTTTTTCAACACTCACGACATGTTAAAATTACATATATAAATAAGTGTAAAATGTTCGTTTTATACACAATGAGTGTTGATTTTGACGAATCCTTTTTTACTGTAACTATTCCTATCGAAGATGGTAATTTCTTTTATCCAAGGAAAAAAAATATCCTGACTAGGACAAAACAGTATTATGACTTACGATACTCTTTTACCGATTTGGAGGCTTGTGTGAATAGTGCAGGTACGTACACGTAAAAAAAGGATTTCTTGACGCTAAAAATTTTTACCCTCCCCAAGAAAATATTTTTCTATGTTAATAAAGTAAATTTTTTCTATTAATAGTAACTGAAATTCAAAATGTAGATCGCAGCAATTAAATGTTTTGTATAAAATCAAATCTGTGTAAAATGCGCAAAATTTAATGAATAATGTCATTAAAATATTGCAGAGATTTTAATCAATATTTGTATTTCACAATAAGCGAGGGTGTTTTTTTGATTTTCAAACTACTTTTAGTTAAATTTAAGTAATTAAATACGTTTTAATACCGGCAGCAATTAAGATAAATCGATAGACTTTACCCGAGATTAAATATTTCGATAATGGAATTTCCGATATGCAATACAAATTAGTTATAAGCAATTTCAATCGCTCTAATTACTCTCACGTACATTTTATCTAATCTACTAAATTAGTCTTAAATAGTAGTGAGACAATCAATTACTCATCACATATACTATGTGTAAATATATATCAAATATACTTATCAAGTACTAAATAAATATCTTACACTTCATATGTATATACGCTTATCCAAAAAATAAAAGGAACAAAAAAATTTTATAAATTTTTTAGCGACATATTATTTATATCTTAAAACTTTTGAAGTATCCCATTTTACCCCTAATACTTTATTTTGCATATATTAATCCTTTATAAACTCTGAATTACAAAAAAAATTTTTTTTTAATTTTTGGGAGGTCCGAAATTTGAACACCAAGGGCAAACCCACCTACTAATCGAGTCATTGTATTCGAATGATGTTTTTGTATATTAAAAGTCTATAAAATATATAATAAAATTTTTTTAAATGTATTTCAATAGTGTATTTATTAAGCCTAATAAACCCTACATGTATATTTTTATTCATAATCTCATCAAAAATTCATAAAAAATAGCCTTTTTCGAGCACTCAAAGTAGAATACTGCCTTAACAACTTTTAATAGTCTAAATATTTCAAAAGAGTATTTTTAAAACTTGAATAGTATTAAAAATTTTTTTCATAGTAAAAAATTGAATAAAGAAAAAAATTTACCACCAACTCCCATGACAATAGGTCCAGCGTAACTGAGATTATTGAGATGAAACCCTCTCGATTCATTCTTCACTCTTACCGTCATGTTACCTCTAATCTCTTGCGCTACGGATAACTGATCTGCGTAGTAGCCTGGAATAAATGTGTCACTGATATATCTATATAATAGTATACATCGAGTTAATGTACTGTATCCTGATTACACTGACTAAAATTAATATTCTCTTTGTACCTATATATCATATATATGTGTATGTGTGTGACTGTAACAAATTATGAATATATATATATATATATATATATATTTTCATAGTTATAGAAACACTCACCGATAGTTGCCATACAAGCTCCTAAAAGCATCAGCAGTAATCCAATTCCCAAAGCTCTACAAGCGTGCCACAGACATCTTGTGGTCACTTTACCACGTACAACCTAATTAATTTTAACTTGATTTAAATAACTTTTATTATCGTTCATCACTGAATATTATTAGTGCACATCTCAAACGCCAAAGCTTCGAGTATGCTTTGCTGTTGAAAAGCCAAAACAGCACAATGCACTCACGTTAAATTGATTCTTTTATTTATAAAGCGTAACGAATTCATTTGAGTTGGGCATTCATAACAACAATAAATTCTATTGTAATTGATGAATGAGTTTCTAGATTAATTACACCTAGAAGTGAAATAGGACCTAAAAGCAGCCTGGGACCGACAGAGAGTTGATTTAAAAAATTCCGAGTTCGTTCGTTTCACGATGTATGTCTTTGTAGGTCTAATTCATACCTTTGTAAGTCTAAGTACGTTCAATTCAAGCCTTCACTGAAAAAAAAGTATTTTTCTTCCCGGTAAATTTTTTGTTCTGGTAGCAATACTGGTATTCTTGTGATAAGAATACTGAAGTTTATTTCACAGAGCAATACGTATACTGACTGTAGCAAAACTCAGTATTGCTGTAGACATAATACCACAATTAAAATAAAGTGAACTTAACCCTACTTTATTGACATGCATGGATTTATGTAAAAAGGAGCATTCTTTATTATAAAAGACGTATTATCAACAATTGAGACAAAAAATGAATAAATATTGATCAATAATTCAATAATTATAAAAAGAATATTGCACGCCTTATTTTAATAATTGTTACCACTTGTACTCTTATTTCTATCTCATAATTACATAAAGTAAAAACGCGGGAAACAAAAATTGCTATAGTATAAGTATGTAAGCGCTGGAGACACCACTGCATTTGCTATATAGTAGGGGAGGGTGGGGCAAAGTGGGCCCCGTAAGCTAGAAATGGGATTATCTTTACTTTTTTTTACTCGTTACACTACTTTATAGGCCCTTGTTTGTTATTTAACATTGATAAGCTGTGTCCATTAAAATTGAAAAATCGAAAATTAGGGGCAAAGTGGGCCTCCGTCTAAAAAAATTGTGTGAGACAAATTTATTGCTCGTTTTACTTTTTTTAAATTCTTCACTTTAAACAGTTATGAATAAGCTGTGTTCATAATAGATTACCAATTTTAAAATATGGGGCAAAGTGGGCAAAAATGGGTAAGACATAAATAAGCTAATAAGTAATAAATGAATAGGCGTAAAAAAGTAAAGGTGACTTATTATGAGCCTCGTTCATAGAAAATTTCAGGGTGCTCACTTTGCTCTCAAATTTTAGGGGGGCCCACTTTGTCCCAACATTTTTGAGGCTTTCAAAATTTTAGGGGGGTCTACTTTACCTCAAGGGGCTCACTTTGCCCCACCCTTCCCTAACATAGCATAAAGTTTTAATCCCACAATAAAACTCGGTATTGCTGTGGGAATTATACCAGGTTTCTTGCAGTAAGAATACGTTTACTTACTATAGGAAAACTAGATCGATAATAGTTTGAATTCTGGCAGGGAAAATACTTTTTTTCAGTGTTTGTAATTCTCAGTAGGTTTATTTCAAGCTTTTGCAATAATTATGTCCTAAAAAGTCTAATGTAGGTTTTCGATGCTCATTTAGGTTCAAAGTATGCCTTAGATTTCGACTCGGTAAATAAAATAAAACGTAAGTAGAATTTTTATCTTAACGTGATAAGCGTTCGAGGTGTGCATGTTTTGATTTTCTAACATTTTCCGTAAAAAAATGAATCATATTTACCCTCTATGAAGCATTTATAGAAATCGGCTACATATGAAGCATATATGTGGCCATATATGATACATTTATCAAGGGTTATTATATTTATATGTAATATGCAGCCCTGTTAATTACTCTTTTAACTCGACTATTAATTTAATTAAATAATAAAATATTTTAAATTGGTTCAAAGGGTTATTACGAAGCCTATGAAACTTTAATGACTTAAATTTATCTCATTAAATCGAACTTCAGTAGTTAGATAAAAAAAAAAAATTAATTAGAGAGAGTAAAAGGTATCATTAGCAAAATTGAAGTATTTGAAGCATTAAATAAAAAAGTGCATTAAGAGCTTTTGGCAGAGTATGCGGTGGCTGGATTGTTGGAAATAAATCTAATTAATTACATGACCCGATGGAGGTATACAGAGATATAGAGATGGATGGAGCAGTAGATCGTGTTCCTGGCTGTGGCAGAGATGGGAAAAGATGACTAGTTTTATAAGTATGTAAAAACCAGACTTAATTTACCTGAACATTCCACTGCGCACCAGGACCGCAGGCTCTCCTTTCAGTCCCTTGCCAGTGAATACTCCCCTGGGGCATCCTGGATGCTCCTGAAACTTTAATTGACGATATACTGTTACTTGAAATAAGTCCAGTGATAAGCCAGCTTATTTATTTAATTAAACGATGTAACTCCAGTGTGGTAACGAACTTTTAAGTGGCTCTTCTGTACCTGTTTTTGTTTGTTATTTTTTTAATTAAAAATGTTTATCTAATTTTTTTTCATTTCAAACTTGCCTTGGTAGTTACATTTTATTTTTCCGTAAATAATAATTTATTAATTAAAAATACAAAAAGTATGAGCGTGGATTTTTTTTTACTATACACAGAATAAATAAACAAATAATTAGTTTATTCACAAAACTCATAAAACTTTTGTT
Source organism: Microplitis deprimator (assembly GCA_964016945.1). Lineage (NCBI taxonomy): Eukaryota > Metazoa > Arthropoda > Insecta > Hymenoptera > Braconidae > Microplitis > Microplitis deprimator. The sequence goes on from OZ024708.1 coordinate 5,805,662, forward strand.
CTAACTTGTTTTTCTAAAAAAAATTTAATTTACAAATAATCCATTGTTTGCATATATTTTTTACGAGTTCTACTTTTTTACTTTTTTTTTTTAACAAAAACTTTTTGAAAATAACAAAACTGTTTCTCATTTAAATAATCTCATTATAAATATGTTTTTTATCATATTAAACTTTCCACATTTCAAAGTCTAAAATAAATTATATGATTATTTTGCGGAGTTTCAAGTTGGTAAACGAAATTTTTTTCACATTTGTTTTATCAGATTATTCGATTGAATAGTTATTGTTGCAATCGAAAAGTTTTAACGGCACTTTTCTTATTTGAATATGAATATCAATAAACAGTTTTTAGATTTTATATAAAATAATATATTGTGTGACAAGGGATAAAGCAAAACGACTTTAGACTAGGGTGAACTTGGCTACCCGAGCCTTAGGCGATCACTATCTTTCATTTTATTGCACGGAGTTTTATTTTTTAAGAAATAATTTTGTGAGCTCACTCACATCACTTGTAAACTATAAATTCGATGAAACGTAATCATCACCACGACTGCAGTGACACTTTTATAAAATTTAGTAAACGAATATCTGTACTTAATATAATAACATATAACAATCTTGTTCAAGGCTTGAGCAAGCCTGGTCTCAAATTCGATAGACCCTAGTGTCTTTTCCTACCTGTGTGTCTTGCTGCAGATACTTGTGGCTAAATTTCAATAGCAAGTCTAGTGCAGGCCTTACACAAAAAATTCGTGGCAGATTATAACTCAATTCTGGAGGAAGACTATAGTTGAAAATAGTTGTGCATGGCTTGCTCAAGATCTGCTCAAGACTCAAAATTGACTTGAGTCTTGAGCAGATCTTGAGCAAGCCATGCGTAAGTACCTGCCGTAAATTACTGGTGCAATAAATGCACCAGAACCTTTTAAACTGCACCGTATCTATGATATCTTCAATATTCTTGTGTACAATACCTTGAGCAAGTCATCCACAAGTCTTGATGACGATTTCTTGCTACATGATCTTGCGCAAGACCCATACGTAGAAAAAGACACTAGAGAGTAGGTGTTTTGCTCAAGGCACTGGCAACAGAATCTTGCTCAAACATGAGTTACTTGATACGGATAAAATTTTAGCTGCGATAAATCTGTTAGTTATTTAGAAGAAATGAAATTTATTTGTATCTGATCAAATTTATAGTTGTATGAAACAAAATTTATTTATATATAGTACTCGTTTCTTCAAGCATCCAAATACGCCTTTGTACTTGTCGTGAATAAACTTGTCTCTTAGTGTGTAAACTCATTAAAAAAAACTAATTTACGAGCATACAGTAAGTGTGCACGCTTAAAATTTGATTTCAGCAAAAAACAAAATAAATAAATAGTTATAATTTAAAAGTGCCAGTCAAATCCAATCTAAAATGAATCTTGAATAATGTCAATTAATCACACTAAAAAAATTATTCTTCCTTAACTCTGGCCATAAATCATTTGAATCTAAAAAAATTCCTCAGATTATATCTCATTTTCTATAGTTAAGAGTGTTGAAAAATAAGAGTTAAAAGAGGGAAAACATCGAGAAAGAAGGTTTTAAGCCAAGACCATTAATTATAAAACCGTGGCGAATTAACGTTCATGTAGTAAAACGCAAAAAATCACGAGAAGCACTTAAAAAACTTATTCTTCTATTCTGTTACAACTCTCGAGAACTCATTTAATTTCCTCCCTTATCCCGCGTTCATTTCCTTTATTTCTTATCATGTCTTTTATCTCATATTCTTGAGATTTTCTCATTTTTTTTATATACCTTTTCCTATGTAAGTTTTCAGTTTAACTTGGAACACATTCTTCCTTTCTCCAAAGCTTTCGTTTATATATATATATATATATATATATATATATATATATATATATATATATAGTTACAGTAACATAGTTCCAGATTCTACTCAAGGGTGTCATTTGCCGTCGATGTATTCGACATACAATGAAACTTGGATTGTTTTCTGTATATTTTACGTTCACCAATACTTATATAAATATGTATAAACTGTATATATAACTAAAATTACAAATACATTCAAAATAGATACAACAAGTCAAAAGATATTAGACTTTTCTTCATATATATGTATGTATGTATGTATATAAACTAGACTTTGTATAGAAACACAAGAGCTTAGTGTGAAATGCCGCTTCATTGTTTCTAATATTCTTCTCTTTCTACATACATATATACATGTGTGTGTATGTGTGTATTTTTATTTTGCGGGGACGAGTCACCAATGTAGTGAAAATGTCAAAAAACTCAAGTCTAAGTTTGTTTAGAAAAAAAATTCTACGTTTTAATGATTCATAAAATTTTTTCTGCTTATTTAACAAACTCTTTCTTCAGAAATATTTTTAATTGCTCGAGATTTAAAGTTTTACTAATTATTCATTGGAGAAAAAAATATTAAAGTTAAATGGAAATTTCTTTTTTATTGAAGGAAAAATATTGAAAAAGTTCAATAATTATCGAGTTCTTTTCAATTTAAATTTATGAAAGAAATTAATTATAGAGAAAAATATATTGCTCGATGTTTTGAGGGTTAGTGTAGCGAAATAATTACATGTTTTTTAGTTTTTATTAATTATTATTCGTCGATGAATTTTTAGTGAAAACAGTAATTTTGTGCTGTTTTTATTTTTAGTAAGAAAATGCTAAAATTCATGTTTTATTTTTTTTTTTTATTTTGTAATTAAAAATTTAGATCAAGTCATTGAACTTTTAGAAGATAAGTAAACAAAAGAAAATTGATATAAAGATTATTAATAATAAAGATAATAATTAATATGTACAAGAAATAATTTAAAATTTTTTCACACCCAAATTTTGTCCCAAAATTAAAAATTTATTTTTTAAAAAATAATTAATTTATAAATTTGAATAATTTAATTTAAATCATACACAGAATAAAAAGATTTCTTGGTACAAAAAATTTTTACTCATCCCAAGAAAATTTTTACTCGCCCTAAGAACCTTTTTGTATAAAGAATTGAAAACGAAAATTTTCTTGGGGCGAAAAAAATTTTCTTGAGCTAAGAAATTTTGATTTTCTTCGCAGTAACAACAAATTGATTAAACAGCTCGAGATTATTATATTAAATAACAAAGTGGCATTATTTCTGGGAAAATAATTTAGTATTTAAATCATAAAATATTCAGTCGAAAACAACTGGGAGATGATATAAATTCGTTTTTGTGATAACGAGCGTATTTCATAAAATACAAACATTTGTTTCCTAGTTTATAAATTATTACTCATGGTTATACTACTAAACTAATTGAAATTTTTTATTTTATGTAACCAGAGAAGAGACAACATTATTTAGTAATTATCACAGTTACGTTGACGTTAACCAGGCAACATTCTGTTTGTCAAATTAAGGAGAGTGGTGGCATAAAGTGCATTACTAATAACTTTATATATATACATATAGAGAGAGAGAGGTCTTATATTGATTAGAGTGGATTTATTTCAGTTAATTAAAAAAAAAATTTGATATTTGAAAAATTAAATTTCGAAGTGAAAAAAAAATAAGAAATGATAACATGGATAAAATATTATTATGCAATTAGTATCATTTTCAAATTTCTCTATTTATGCTATTTTAATTGTAATAATATCAAAAAAGCATATATATGAATAAACATACGAAAACTTTTCTAAAATAATGTTAATGTTAATATTCAGTATGTAGTTTTTTGTCTCAACAGAGGTTATTATTTTCGACTTGCAAAAATGTTGTTATTATGCTGACATTACCACTTATAGCGGCCTCTAAAAGAACTTTTATGAGAAATGAAAAAAATGTTAGATCGCTTATTTTTATTCGTTGGAAGGTTTATGTATTTTTTTTTAGTACTGAAAAATACTATCAAACATATTTATAGAAAAGTTATTTATGTGATCGCTAAAGTATTTATTATCAATAATTTTTATGATTAATACACAGTAAAAAAAACCGGGTTAAGTACAGGTGTAGAGGTGTTAAATTTCAACCCCGAAAGCGGTGTTGAAATAATACCGCTGCCGGTGTAAATATTCTTTACTGGTGTTAAAACAATTTCCCGGTGTTAAAATATTTTTCGGTGTTAAAAATATTTTACTTTGTGAATATTTTTACTTACTCGATCACTACAGTTAAACAGTGTTTTTATTAATCATACAGCTAGAAATTTTGTGTTAAATTCAGCACAAATCGTGTGTTGCAAACGGTCTACACAAATTTTTGTGTTAATTTAACACATTGGGTTTGTGTTGATCTTCAACACAAATTTTATGTTAAATAATTGAACACATAAAATCTGTCATTTTGACAGAAAATTTGTGTAAATTTAACAGACTTTTCGTGTTAAAATTAACTAATAAATATAAGCACATAACCTAACCAACTCAAGTATACTGATCTAACCTTAGTACAACTTATGTCAATTTAGCAAACAATTTGTTCGATTTTCAGTGATTTTTCTAAAAAACGGAGCTATGAATTATCCTCCCGTAAAATGAGAATAAAAAAGTTATTGAACCTGATCATAATAATATGAGGGTTATCTATGATTATATTTAATTGTAAATCAATTACAATCCAAGTTTCCTTGCAGACAATGCTGCTACAATGCTTTTCTTGGTTATAGTAATGAAGAAACGCACAGGAATGTTTAGCTAAGCAACACAAATTTTGTGTCAGTTTTAAACAGATAAAAAATCTGTTAAAGGACAATAATACAAGTGGTTTGTGTTAAATTAATAGATTTCTGTGTCGGAAATCAACACAAAAATTATAACCAAATAATTTTTAAACACAAATACATAAAATTTCTAACTGTGTACATGGCAAAATTGAAATTTCCTCCCCTATTATATGTAATACATTGTTTTTTTCTAATTTCTATGCGTGGATTTTTTTCTAACACCGGTATTTTAACACAGCCAAATTATACCGCTTATTTCATTTTAATACCGCGCAGTGTTAAATTGAGTTCATTTTTAACATCGCTCTTTTTACAGTGTATAAAAAATTACTATTTGTAAATGTAAAACATTATTTTTTTTTTTTTGGATTACATTAACGAAGAAGTGGATTCATATTTCTGTGTAAATGAAAAAAATGATTAATTTAAAATACCCAATAGCTGTCTAGACTTGCTTTAGAGAAGACCAATAAAGTAGTACATTTACCTTCACTATATCGATTTGAGAGCGATATAATTTATTCACACCGATTTTGAAATTTTACGAGATTTTCCTAACAATTTGATTTACTTTGCTCTAACAATTTAATCCCAAGTCGTTAATTTAATATGCGTTTCCCGTGACCCTTCTAGTGAGGTCATGAAATCAAACCCCGAAAGGTTGGAACAACGATTTTCAGTAGTTCGTAATTTAATGATACCCGACGATTGATTTCGGGTATCATTAAAATTTTAAAAACCCCATGCGCAATGTAGTTTCAAATTATACTGAATTTTCACTTAATTATTAAACTCTTTTTTTTATTTCTTCCCTGTTTCATTTCAGTAGATTCATAATTAATTAATTCTCTTATACCGTAGCACAAAGAAATAAAAGTAAATGAAGAATAAAATTCTTTATTTAAAAAATAGTTTTATTCATCGTAATTTTTTCTATTTAAAATGTTAATTATTAAAAGATCAATTTACAAACGAAATAAAATATTTACCTTCAGAATTATTTAACAGCTCTCCTTTCCTCTTAAAAACCAACTCAATAATAAAAAAAAAAACTTTTAAAGTACAATTAATACGTGTCACAACATGTTACCCATAAAACTATTTGCTGTTAAAAAAAATTCCATCAGTTCCAATACCAGCATAAATTCGCTTTGAACTTTTCTCTGTCAATAAAAAAAACTATCCAACTTTAGCTTTTTTTTTTTTAAAAAAAAATTTACTCTCGAAACTCGCAACTTAAACTACGAAAAAACTTTGTAGAATTTTCATCTCTCGCATTTGTTTTTCACTATATATATATAATAACAGCTCACTAATTAACATAATTACATCCTTTACAGTACCATCTACGCGCACCATAATAATAATTAAAATATAATTATAAGAGTTGTTATCATCATCATAAAAAAAAAAAGTAAATAAATAAAAAGTGTTATTTAGAATAAATATTTTTTTTTCTCTTCATACACATATTCATCATATGGAAGCTCAATCGTAGTATCTTCATAAAAACAAAAAATATCTCTCATAAAAAGCTTCGTAGTACTTGACTTCAGTTTTACTACTTTTTCATACTTTTTTTTTTTTTTATTCATAAAGTCCTACACCAGCTAAAGCGCGGTACCTTTGGGCAAATTAAAAAGGATCTAATCCCACGTGGATCGATTCTGTCTGCACAAAATACTATTATATATTTAAACTTAATTTTTATGATACTTAATAATTAACCACTTTCATAAATTAACAGTAATCTCTGTATAAATATATAAATATATATTAAAATAAATGAAACTAATGCATAAAATCACTTGTCACATTTTTAAATAAAATAATTTCGTCACGTCCAAATGCTTCATCACTTAAATATATTAACACATAAAGTATTATAAGTAGTAAATGTTAAACATATATATGTTGATGTAAAAAAGGAATAAAAATGTGGGATAAATAGGTAAAAAATATATAACAAGGATGCACTTATTGAGGATGAAAACACGCGTGACTTTTGTTAACCTTCGACAAGAACCGTGACGTTGGTGTTCAAGAAAGAAACAAGTCCAAGGGAGTGTCTCTAGCATCACCTGTTGGTTCGTATCCCGGTCGCGACGACGCTTACCCACCACGTTATTTTTGTCTCTCTCACGCGATCACCCACTCATCTCGTTGTTGAGGTATATTAAAGCTACGGTTGTAGAGATGCTGGTTAGTATAAAAGAGATGAGGGTGGTGGAGATCTGGAGGTGGTTCAAGCTGAAAATTTTAAACCAAAGCGCAGAATCCGATTCACAGATCGATGTGTATGTTATATCGTTATTATTTTCATCTGGAATACTACAAGACAATTTTACGCTAAGGCTTTACTTTTTATATTTATTTTTACTGTTATTATTATTACTATTATTATTTTTTTTATTTCGGTTACTTTGTGAGTACAATCGGTTGGGAATTGGAAGACGAGTGTTGAGAATTGGTTCGTAGTAAGATGAAATAAGAATGAGGAAGAGGAAACAATATTGTCTTACATTTGTATCGTAGAAATTATTTTCATATATTTTATTGTAGAACAATAATTCATTTTTTTTATTTATAGCCAATTGAATCACTGATTGTTATTAATTATAATGAAGATGATGCTAAATTAATGATCGAGTTTAATGTATGATTTAATTGCGTAATAGACCGTGTGGTCAATTATTAAATGTTGATTAATTATTATTTTTTTTATGATGCATTGTAAATTTGATAAATACACTGTAAAAAATTGGGAGTGAATTCGGAGTAATTATGGATTTTAATTAAATCCAAATTCACTCCGTAACGGAGTAAAAAAAAATCACTTCGAATCGGGGGTTTGTTTTTTCAGCGGAGTAATTTCGGAGTGATCCATTCCATTTGAATCCGCATTCCGATTCGAAATTTTTATATTAAAATGACTCTTTCTTCGGAGTTAATTTTACTCCAAGTAGATTAAATAAAAAAACAGTCATCTGCTCCGCATTCATTCCGCATTCACTCAGCTAATTTTTTACAATGTACTGTTGTAGTAAATGTATTAATTGACAAATAAAAGGAGCTGATAAAAAATTTTATTATGGAGCTGTTCAGAAAATACATTTGCACTTATGGGGGAGATGTTGCCTACTGTGACAAGGGGAGTGGGAGTCTGAGGAAACGTGACGTTCGCAGCTTATCAAACAATTTTGAAAAATTATCCCCCGGGTTTTTTTTAATTTTACTTTTTTGTTACATATTTGGAAATATATCTATCATTTGAGGCGCAATATTGATATAAGGATCGAAAAAAATGTGATATAGCGTAACGAAGAAGGGGGGAGAAGATATAGAAAAGTAAAATTTTGCGTGACATATTTTATGACCGGCCCCTATTAGTAAACTAACTAATGAAGTAAATAAGATTAATTAAATATATATCGGAGTAATTGTAATGAAAATACAGATAAATATTTTTTGTAAATAATATTTATTAGATAAGTGCTTACGTATTATTTAAATAACATAAAACGTAATCTAAGGTCCTTCATAGAAGGTGTACAAATCATTGTTCCAGCAATGTCCACGTGGTAACACAGATATCCCCATTTATGCAATTTTTATATTTTTATTTTATTTTATTTTTATTTATGATTCTGTTGTGATTTAAAAATACGCGCTAAATATAAGCGTATAAATCCCATCGTTTTATTTTAATATATTTTATTTATTTTTTTTTTTATAGGGATGTAAGAGGATGTGTCGAAATACTGCATTACCTCATCATGATAATTGATTATCTACTGCGTTCATGATAGAAAATGATACTCTATTTATTGTTTAATATAAAAAAAAAAAATTTTTTTTATTTATCTAGCAGTCTTTAATGACTTTATACTAATAATTTTATAAATTATTATTTATCAAGGTAATTTTGTACTCATTTCTACTTTGATTTATAATTAATTACTTTAAATATTAGAGCTGTGATATTATTTAAATTATTTTAATGATTGTAATTATTTTATTATTTAAATAAATTTAAATGATTGTTTGTAAATAAAATATATTTCAAAATCATGAACGCTTGAGAGTAAAACATTTCAATTTCAGCTGAATTAATTATTTTTATATCATTAATATATCATTTCATCATCATAATTATTAATTACAGTATGTAATCATACACTCCCAATTTATTCGCAGTTAATACGTTTTTTTTTTTTTTTATTTTTTTTTGTTACAATTTATTATTTTAAGATTTTATAAATTTAAATATTATCGACATGCATTTAAGTTTTTGACAGCGTAATCGTAGATCAGATTTAACGATAGTCGTTAGTCATTAAATATCTGTGATTTTAAGTGATTTATATGGAGCAGTTATAGATAAATTTATCTGATAACTTTTGAATTATAATTTTAAAAACAATTATTTTCCAATTGATTTTTAGTTCGACAGTATGAGAGTATAAATGAGATTCATAGATCATTGATATTTTTATTTATTTATTTAATCAATGATTAATAAGTGTTCAAGTATTACCCATATATTACCCATTCATTCATAGAGTATTTTAGTATCATTTATTCACAAAAATTGTATAAAAAGTTTTTTATGTTTTTTAGTTTATTCTTTTTACTTCACACCAGTTACTGATTCGTGATTATGAAAAACACTTTAATTATTGTTTTTTTTTTAATTTTATTATGTACTCAATTGTTTTATACAAATCACATTCAATTGATTATAATTCACATTGATTTCGGACACATGATATTTGTTTTTTTTAATTATTAAATAAAAACAATTACTGTAATATAATTGATTTTTGTAAATAATTGAATACTTAAAATAATTAATTTGTTTATATCATGTGCATTATTTTTCACTTATCATTAATAGTAATAAAAATAAAATAATAAAAATAAATGTAGACATGTTTTTACTACTCAATTACCACTTTTTTTAATGATATAATGCGTGGAAACCCTGGGGGGTCTGAATTACGGTAATTATTGTAATTGACGGTATTCGAAAGAATTACGGTATTTTCCCGTAACAAGCCATAATTTACCAAAACATACTATAATTTATGATGAAATATGGTATTCTACTGTCAAATATGGAATTTTACGGTAAAAGTATGGTATTTTTTACCGTAAAATTGCGACAAGCCTTCGGTATTTTACCGTAATTTAGAGTTTTGGACTGTAAAAATAAAAAAGCATACGGTGCTTACGGTAAAAATGCCGCAAATTACTGTAAATTACCGTAATTGTACGCAATTCAACGTAGAAATACCGGATGTTACTGTAAATTGTAGTATTTTGCTGTAATATACCATAAAATACGATATTACTATAGCAACTTAACTGCAATTTCTAGTAATTTACGGACAATTACGGAAATTTACCAAATTTGCGGAATTTGTACCGTAAGCACCGTATGCTTTATTATTTGTATAGTTTTTACAGCGCAGCACTTCACTTTACGGTAAAATACCGCAGGCGTGCCGCAATTTTACGGTAAATTACCGTTGTCTTATGGAACATTTATGGTGAAAATACTGCACTTTTTCCGTAAATACTGCACTTCTTTCGAATGCCGTAAATTACGGAGATCATTGAAATTTACCATGATTCGAAACCGCCAGGGTCAGAACAAGCTAATTTCTGACCAATAGCGTTGCAAGAAAATAACGCTGTATTTAAAATACACGAATTTAATTAATTTAATAAAGAAAACCAAGTATTTTATTAATATAATCATTTTTTTTGTTGTAATTCATATCGTTTTTGAAATTTTCCAACACATTACTGCCAGTTCGGTTGGTAATTACAATGACATATATATTTAAGGGTTTGAAATAAACAAATGCGATTCTGACAGAGACGAAATAAAGTCCGGAAGTAATTTAGCGGGCAAAAACTAATGAGTTTCTTCCCTACGAAAGAAACTGATCAGTGTCTACCTGCTAAATCATATTGGTCTGAAATTTTCTTGTTTTGACCGGCAAAATAGGCATTGAAATTCATATTTTAAAGTCTGTGTTTTAAAACATTAATAACTTTCGATAAAAGAGTAGAATAACATCATTAATTATTAATAATTAATAACTAAAATATAAAATCAAAACCCAGATAAAACGAACAATTAAAAACTGAGTTAAAACTTAAACCAAGAACATTGTCTTGTTTATTAATAATGAGCATCCATAATGCATTACTTTATAAGAGATTTAGTATGTCGAAAATTTTAAGATAATGCAGTTTCTCGTTTCTACTGCCTAAATAACTTAATTAAAACTTTGTCTAGTATCTTTATCTTTGTTTTCCATACAATATTCTTCTGCATCCTCTCCACCCGTACTTTCCATGCTTTTCGTCTTCACCTTCTACTCCCTTTTCTCACCTCCTCAACGTCATCATAAAGTTACTTTCACTCTCTACTCACTCACGTGATACACATTCACGACGTACCAAATAACGTTCATAATATGAAAAGTCATAACATAATTTAATTTATATTTTTTTTCTCCTATTCAATAATTCATTTAATTTGATAGTTTTATTTAAATTTAAACATTTAATTTAAAATTTAAATTGACAAATAATATTCATCACACTCTTCATCATATTTATTTATTTACTTATATATATATACATATGTATGTATATATGTATATATATAATAAATGTCTCAGACATATTTTAATAAACAGCAGCATTGAATATTTGAATTAAATAGAATTAATTAAACTTTTGAATTTAATTTCAGTTGCTAAGTTAAATTTTACTCTTCACGACTCATTGCTAACTTTGTTTTATTTATTTACTCATCATATATATGTATACCCAAGTATCTCATGCTTGAGCAAGATTCTGGTGTCAGTGTCTTGAGCAAAACCTCTAGACACTAGTGTCTTTTTCTACGTATGGGTCTTGCGCAAGATCATGTAGCAAGAAATCGTCATCAAGACTTGTGCATGACTTGCTCAAGGCATTGTACACAAGAATATTGAAGATATCTTAGATACGGTGCAGTTTAAAAGTTTCTGGCGCATTTCTTGCACCTGTAACTTACGGCAGGTACTTACGCATGGCTTGCTCAAGATCTGCTCAAGGCTCAAGTCAATTTTGAGTCTTGATCAGATCTTGAGCAAGCCATGCGCAACTATTTTCAACTACAGTCTTCCTCCAGAATTGAGTTATAATCTTGCACGAATTTCTTGTGCAAGACTTGCACTAGACTTGCTATTGAAATCTAGCCACAAGTATCTGCAGCAAGACACACAGGTAGGAAAAGACACTAACGTCTATCGAACTTGAGACCAGGCTTGCTCAAACCTTGAACAAGATTGTTATATGGGTGTATATATATATATATATATATATATATATATATATATATATATATATATATATATACATGTATATATTGTTTCTTTTTCTTTCTTCTTACTTTTTAAAGTTCAATTTCAATATCTAAATGAATTATTTATTAACCTATTTTATTATTAACTTGTTTTAGTTTTCTTAAATAATAATTTTTATTTTTTTTTGCCATCAGTTTGATTTATTTATTTTAAATAGTTATATTTATTAACAAAGTAAATTTATATTTTCATTTTCTAAATAGTTATAAATATAAATGAAGTATTAACAAGAACTAATTTGCGAATCAACAAAAACTTCGCACTTATCAACATTCTACTTTCACTCGTACTCCTAAAAATTTCTATTTTATTTTAATAATCATATTTATTTATTTATTAAGTTAAATTGTTTTATTTATTTCATATTTTTTTTTTTTCCTAGTGAGGAGTCGTCTGTTGGTTGAAAATCCAAAGAGCGACGTATATAAAGTGTCCTAATAATTGTCTTATAATTATTTATATATTTATTTTATTTATATCATATAATTTTTTTTTTTTTTCTATGTTAATTATATTCAATGGCTCTCTGTACACACTTAGCCATTAAGGTATGCATATGTATATTATGTATTTATATATGTATATATTAATTTATTAATTTTTATTTATTTATAAGTGGATATATTTAACCACAGGAATTAAAATGCAAATATGGGTGCATTGTAATTATCGTACACCAATCAGAAAAGATTATTTATTTTAATATATAATTTATGTTTATTTTATTTATATAATTTTATTATTTATTACTCATATTTGCATTATTAATTCGGGGTAATAAGTCTCCAAACTTGACTTTTGTGCGTTTGGACTTGTTAATATTATTTGTTTAATGTTTATTCTGAGATCTAGGCAGTTGTTTGTTGTTATTTATTTTTTTTTTAAGTTAAAAAAAAATTAATAACGATAAATTTGTATTTAAATCATTGCACTTAACTGTTAAACAATTTTTTTTGTTAATTTTAATCAGACAAATAAGACTTTTTTTATAAAAATTTCATTAAAAATTTAATTTAATACTTAAAGAAAAAACTTAATTATTATAATATTTTTAAATTGTTTATTTAAAATTTTTTTTTTAATCCTAATATCAATGATTCTTTTTTGGTTTTTTATTGGCACTAGTGTTGAACGAAACAATTATTTTGGGCAGTTTTTATTGCGTGTCGGCAAGTGTTGTGAAAGCTTTTATTTAAACGTATTTTTGTAAACTAATTGATTCTTGTTTAAGTGGACTGCTACCTTTTTAAAAAAAACTAAATTTTTTTTACATTCATTGGAAATTTTATTTGCAACAAGAATATATATGTATTACGTATCTTTGAATATCTTTTAATCTCAAAAAAATTTTTTTACGCAGTTAGAAATTTTGTGTTATATTCAACACATTGCGGTGGTGTTGATCTTTTGGACAGATTTTATGTTAAATAATTGAACACATAAAATCTGTTATTTTGACAGAAAATTTGTGTAAATTTAACAAACTTTTCGTGTTAAAATTAACTAATAAATATAAGCACATAACCTAACCAACTCAAGTATACTGATCTAACCTTAGTACAACTTATACCAATTTAGCAAACAATTTGTTCGATTTTTAGTGATTTTTCTGAAAAATGGAGCTATGAATTATCCTCCCGTAAAATTAGAATAAAAAAATTATTGAACCTGATCATAGTAATATGAGAGTTATCTATGATTATATTTAATTGTAAATCAATTACAATCCAAGTTTCCTTGCAGACAATGCTGCTACAATGCTTTTCTTGGGTTATAGTAATGAAGAAACGCGCGGGAATGTTTAGCTAATCAACACAAATTTTGTGTTAGTTTTCGAATAACACAAGAACTGTCTTACATTCCATATTTTCTAATCATTTAACATATAAAATCTGTTAAAGTACAATAATACAAACGGTTTGTGTTGAATTAATAAATTTCTGTGTTGAAAATCAAGACGAAAATCTGAACCAAATAATTTTTCAATACAAATACACAAAATTTCTAACTGTGTATGGCAGCCTAAATGTACATGTCGAGATGTGAATTTCAACTTTACCACCTATTTTTTGAAAGCAATATTTTTAAATGTTTAGTTACACTGTCCTTGGAAATCAATTTTGATGATAATATTTTTTATTTATCAATCGAATGTAAAATTATAAAAAGTATCTAGTGGCCATTTAATTTTGAAAAATTCTTGTCTAATGAACATGGCCAATAAAAATATAATCCTGAAGTTAGCAAACAATTAACAATTTTCGGATTTTTTTTTTTCAACACATCAATTACGAAAAAAAAAAAAAAACCAAAATTATGCGCATGTAGAAAATTAAAAAAGTTACAAGTGCAATTTGTTTAATATTTTTTTTTTCTTATAATTTATTGTCTTTAAAAAAATTCAAAAATTGATAGACGTCGGCTAACTTCAGTCATCATAATTAAAATATAAATTTATAATATTTTGCTTAACAACAATCTTTTGATCCCTGTATTAATTATTTAAAATTAAATTATAAAAATTACATTGAGCTTGTGTTGTCAAGGAACTTTTTAAAAAGAATCTATAACTCGAACAGAAATCTAGAGCTATTTCAATTTCCAAGAAAAGTGTAACCCAAGTTAGCGCGAGCATCAATTGCATAAATTTGAATACTAATTCTCAAGCAATCATTTAATCGAAACTAATTATCTTATATTAATAAGCTGGCGTTAAAAGTACGCAATTAATCATCTCAAAAAGCATATTTTCAATTAATTATATTATCGCGTTGGTCATTAAAAAAGTACCCTTAAGACAATGCACGTGCTTTCTTAATTTAAACTGTTCAAAAAGTAGCGGTCCCTCAATTTATCTGTTAATTTCATCAAATAACAGTATATTCAATGTAAATAAACAATGAAATCTATGATAATATAATAATAATTATAATTTAAGTCTATTAATCTCTAATATTTGTTTATCCAGTTTTATAACACTGTAGAAAATTGAGAGTGAATTCGAAGTGATTATGGATTTTAATTCAATCAAAATTCACTCCGACCCGGAGTTTTAATATTAAACTTCTCCTTTTCAGGGTGAATTTTACCTGACGGATCCGAATCACGGTAAAGTACGTTAATTTACCGCACTCTTGCGTGATTTACCGCAAAATAAGGCATTTCTACGGCAAATTTCCCGCAATTTACGTTAATTTGCAGTCATATAAGGTATTTTAGGTGAATTACGGTAAAAATGACAATTTACCGTAATTTCCGGATTTTTTACCGTAGGTACTGTATACTCTTTTTATTTTTCTAGTGCAATACTTCATATGACGGTAAAATATCGCAGGCTTGCCGCAATTTTACTGTAAATCACCGGTTATTAATGCAAATTTGCGGTAAAAATACCGCACTTTTCAGTGAAATACCGTATTGTTGCAGTAAAATACTGTACATTTACCGTAAAATGCCATATTTTTACCGTAAATTTCGGTATTTTACTGTAAAAACTGGAATTCACGGTAATCTACGGTAATTTACCACAATTAGGATCCGCCAGGATATTCCAAGTGGATCAATTAAATAAACAGTCATCTGCTCTGTATTCACCCCGTATTTTCTTCACGTTCACTCCACTAATTTTTCCCAGTGTAATTTATGTTATCTCATAAATATCTTATTTATTCTTATTATTGAAACTTCGGCCGTTTAACATACTTTCAATTCTACCTCTATGATCGTAAAGTTATACATTACTTCAGATGTCTAACATAAACGTCCTAAGCATACCTGAGGAATTGATGTAAAGCAAATATTATTTCAGAAAGTGATTTCAATTTTTTTTTATTATTATAATTTTTTTCTATTATAAATTTTCCTCTATCATTTTGTTTAACTAGAGTCTAGAAAGAGTGAGCTTGGAAAACACCTTTTATCAAGTTTAAAAAAAACTTATTTTTTTTTTCAA
Source organism: Microplitis deprimator (assembly GCA_964016945.1). Taxonomy (NCBI): domain Eukaryota; kingdom Metazoa; phylum Arthropoda; class Insecta; order Hymenoptera; family Braconidae; genus Microplitis; species Microplitis deprimator. Next base: position 5,821,788 of record OZ024708.1, read on the forward strand.
TTTTCCTTTATTTATTTAATTGATAATTAATAGATTTAAATTAATAATAATTATAGTTAATTATTAATATTATGAATGTCTCGTTGCTTTTTCCACGTGAATTTTAGCATTAGGATCTGGCGGACCGCGATAAATTTTCGGAATATGTCCGAGATCAAGGAATCCTGGTACTAGTGTCCTTAAAGAGGATCAAGACGCGCCGTATGCACAGGCTGAGTTATCTGGTGGGCTTATCTTTTCAATAGGCAGGACTGCTGCTTTATGCCATTCGTCACGTACCTAAAAATAAAAGTTAAATAAAACTAAGTACATTAGCTTTAGATAAAATGAGTTAACAATTAAATAGATTAGTTTAACCTCTTCGACTCTTGAGAAAACTCTCAATAGATTGAGGCCAGCGAGTTTCTTTATGTCCTCTTCAGTCCACGTTGGATCCTCGAGTAGGGTTGCCAACAGTTGAGGATATCTTGAAACATCTTCCAGTCCAGTTGGTGTACTGCAATGCCAATAGTCGCATAATATAAAAGATATCCAATGAGAGATAGTTTGAAAAATCAATTGCTATTGTTAACTATTGATAAAGTTTGTTGAATCAAAGTAAGTAGTTTTATATAAAAGAAATAAGGTCTCGGTCTTTATCAATATATGTATTAATGGTTTTTCATTTTCCCAATGGTAACATAAGAATAATTTAAAGGTTTCGAGATTTACTTTGCTAAGTATTTGAGTTTCGAAATTGATCTCAATAAAAGAAACGTTGAAAAAAATTTTCAATCGAATGCGATTGGATTTTAATATTTAGATTTTAATGTAAATTTTATTTTATATTTTAAATGACAAAAAGTATTCGAATTAAAGTTATGATTATGATTATTGTAATTTTTTTTTTAAATGGAAGTAATAATAAATCAACTTACAAATTTATTCCATCAAATCCTGCTCCAATACCCACATGATCGATACCTGCTACTTTTCTTATATGATTGATGTGTGCTGAAATATTACAATGATTGATTTTATATTTTTTATATAAAATACGTTTATTATTGTTGTTGTTATTAAAGTAGAAAAAAATTATTATAATGGGGTTGGTTTGTAAAATATGGAAAAATTTTCTTACCAATCACGTCTTTTATTGTTGCAGTACTGTTGCATGTTATGAAATATGTGTAAAAAGGTACCATTGCGATTCCACCGTTTTTAGCCTGGAAAATATTAAAATAAATGGGATTAAAAAAAAATTGTATCGTATGTATTTTTAGTTTTATTTTTGTTGAACTTTAAATGAAGAATATTGAATTGAAATTTTTGTTTAAAATTTTAAAACGATTCGATTTTATGGACACGACCTGTAGTTTTTAATCGCAAAATTTTGAGAAAAAAATTATGATTTTTCTTAATTGAAAAAATGAACATTTAAAAAAATAAATTTTCTTTCACTGAAATTTATTGCCATGGTCAACTTACCCCACCTTTCCCTAGGTAACATAAATAAACGTTATCAGTTAAAGAAATTTTTTCTCAAGTAGTGTCTCATTTTTTCACGTTAAAAAATAAAATTTGAATTTTCCGATTTTTTTTCAAATGTTTTGAAATTTTTTTCATATATTTTTTTACTTTAAATCGCGATACTGTACTCGTATACTTTATTCATTTATTTATTTTTTCCATTACAGACAGTCAAAAGGCTTCACTAGCACTCTAACTTTTTCAATATTATAAAGGCATCAAAATATATAATTCAAATATTCATAAAATGTGATCTATGAAATGAACTTTGAAGACTTACATATTCACAAATGAAAAAAAAAGAATTTTTTAATAATTTAGCGTCATTCAAAAAGTATGAATAAGTTTTATTTTACTTCCGAGCATTTCAATGACGCCCGTGTAAATAATTTAGATTTAAAATTTTTTTATGTAAAGATTAAATGAAATTACACATATAAATAGAGGCTGGAAGAGGGTTAGAGGAGGGCGGTTTTGAGACAAAATGGGTTCCCTAAAAAATTTGAAAAACAAAAAAAAATGGTGGAAAATTTTTTATAATTGATCTGACAATTAAAGCTCATTTTGATAATTAAATTAATCAACAAACTTAATAGTGGCCCATTTTACCTCGAAGTCAAATTTTTCTAGTTTTCAATCAAATAAATCAGATAACGAACTCTTGGAAAACGAAAAAAAAATTCACTTCAAATTTAAAATTGACCCTAGTGTTCAGGCTGATCAACTTGCCCCATCTTCCTTTACAAACCGTACTCTCTTATAATGAATCAGTGAACTTTTAGTCACTGGTTGAACCAGTGAATTTCTCTAGAGAATCAGTGGAATTTCACTGATTCATTTTAAGAGTAACTCAGTATTTTAAATCGAAAAAAAATTTTTTTTTTTCTCAAAAGTAGTGTTCCATTTTTCCCCCCCTTTTTTTTCTGTCGGTATGAAAGAAAAAAAAAATACATATACACGAAGAAATTATTTTCGTGTGAAATGCAATGATGTCATAATAAAACTGGACCATGTCCACCTGCAGAGATTAAAAAAAATACATGTAAAAATTACTATAGCCATAGTAAAAGTAACAACGATTATATCAAAAATTTCTGTAACCGTTGAAAATTTTACTATGCTCATAGTATTCTTCAAGTGTTTATTTAAATTTCCGTCAGGTGGCCACCATGGCTCGGATCTACTGTGATACCATAGCATTTCAAACAAGAATAATTTCTTCGTGTATAAAAAATATAATTTTTTTTAAGTCGGATTTCTAAGGGAGTCCACTTTGCCCCAAATTTTGAGTTTTTAATTTCTATGGCTGCCATACTGATAATTACATATTCAGGAACTAAAAAAAAGTCTAACCAGAAAATAAACTCGTGCTTTGCATTTTTTCTTAAGACCCATTTACCCTCCCCCCTCTCTTCCTTAAGAAAGTTTTCTCACCATGTTGACAAAAAAGGATTTTAAAAAATTTTTAAAACAGAATAAATTTACGTACAAAAAAAAGTTCTTTATACAGCAAATCCTTTTTACGTCTGACTAACAATCGATTTATCTACTTACTATTCCTCGTCTGTCTACTCACTTACAAATTTAAAAAATATTTCCTCCTAACTTATATATATATTTTTTTTTCCACCAGTACTTTTTCAATATATTTACGTCGGTTTCCAAAGTATTGAAAACTTTTTCACCGCGCCCGTACAAATAATAATAAACAAATAAAAAAATAGAAACGGTAAATAAAAGTAAAAATCCATGATATGTTAAAATAAATAAATAAATAAAAAAATTATTTGGCAATGCGCATATTTGATGTACAAGAGTTTGTTGTCTTCTTTGAAAGCTTGTGCACCGGAATCGAATAATTCTCATGCCAGCCGGATGTCCGACGAAAACTTTCGACTAACCTTCCTCCGGAGGCTTTCCGTATTTGCATCCGTCGATTCGTTTGGGGATAGTACGGGTTTGAAACTAGTCAAACTACTATACCGCGTTTGTACCAAAGTCCTATAACTACACCACTATATATACACTCACACACATATCTATATATATGTATATATATGAGTTTGAGTCAAATACCTAAAGTAAAGCGGTACGGGAAGTACTACTGAGAATTCTATTCTATGGTATTAGTTCACAGACAAATATATATAGTGTGTATATAATATAAATATATATATATCAACAATTGAATAGTATACATAGTAGTAAGACTAAATTCTACTAATCACGTTACAAATCTAAACTTCCGACAGTATAGATCATTGATCCCTAAAGGATATTGTTATTATCGAATTTATCACAGTATTATAACAATTTAAATATATATGCAAATAGATAGAGCTAGAGTGTGAGTTGTTGACAAGTTTAAACGTCATCTGTGTTGGGTGAAAATTTTCAAAGTTTCATAATAGCTCATAGGAACGTGCCACAGTGACCACAACCGCAATTTACTAATCACCCACGGTCATCATGATGATGATGACACTGGAGGTTTTCATACCAATTTGATACTATAAATTTGATTATAGATTTATCAATAACGCTTTATATGCATACTCTATTATATTACAATTATTATATGGTTTTAGATAATTGCTTCAGGGATAGTTTCATTTTATTTAAGAGTAATTATGTTTAATTAATTTTTATACTATGGGTGGTAGGAAATTCTTTTGGCTATTGAGATTTTGTTTTAATTACATTTTTTATTTATGATAGAAAATATTATTTCGGAAAAATAACGAAAAATTATGTCTTTTTTTTTTTAAGATTTAAATAAAGTTTTAAGGGGAGTTTGATATATTTATGGAATTTGTTTTACTGCAAGTTCATTATTAAGTTTTTTAAGCTTTCTAAAAAATGAATTAATTTTTTGAAAAAACTAGACAACCAGATGATGATATATTAACATTTGCACGTCAATTGACGTCAAAAAATTTTTGGTCAACTTTTAAGTCAGTTTTTTAAAAATAATTGTCTGAACACTCCAATATAAAAGTACTTATAATTTAAAAAAAATGAATAAAAAAAATTCTTTTGCACACCTCAAGCGCGAAAGTAAAAAATTTTTCAGTCAGTTTTGTATAAAATACTTTCTTTGGAAAGATTTTCATCGCGGAAACCGTCATAAATTTAAAAATAATCGTGGTCAATTTTTCGATGGTAAGTTGACATCAGTTGTATGACAATTGACATCAATTATATGACAATTGACATCAATTTTTTGACAATTGACAAGACAATTTTTCTGCCTCACATCATCAGTATAAATACTAGAGATGAGAGAAAAGTATTAAAATAAAATATTATTCTTAAATTCAAAATTTTATAAACTAATTAACAAAAACTGTTTTCTAGCTGAGGACATTAATTAATTTTCCAATTGTCCCAGAATCAGAATAAATCAATAAATTTGTCAACAAAAACAAAATTTAATTAAATATGTAAATGTAATCCTTAAAATAATGATTTAATCTTCACCTGATAAATTAATTTACTCATCAAGTAAATAGAATAATGTGATTTTGATGGATAATAACGACAATAATAATAATAATAATGAAATGCTTGATGCCATTGTAAATGTGTTAATGAGTGACTTTGAGTACTTTTATATCAATCGTCTATCAATGGCACCTACTCGACCTTTCATAAAGCTCGAGGGTGTCTAGCAACTAGCGGTGGATGATCGTATTGACGATTTAACCACGCTCGACTATTTCGGTGCATAGCTTGGCTAATTGGTTCGGTTTGTTGGCTGATGTCCGATAATTACTGGGCACCAATCCAATTTTATCTTTTTTTTTTCATACTATTATTTTTTATTTTCTTTATTTTATTCTATTTCTGTTTCTACCTCTATCTCCTCATCATTTTTTTTTTTTCAACTATTTCATTACAATTAGTATTTACATTGAGTTTTAATTTCAGATTTATCAATAATTTACAGAAAAATAATTTTTTTTTATTTTATTAGATGATAAATAAGTTTGCAAATAAAAGTTTATTATTTATTTTTCATTGTCAATTTAAGTTTTTAATTAATTACTTAAATAAAAGTAATTTTTGTTAAATAATTGCGAGTGTATATATATATACTATTGCTTTATTGACATTAAAGTTTAACTGAAAGTTCGTCACTGTTTGAAACTTTTAAAAACCACTTCAGCTATAAGTCTTCGAAAAAGTTAAAATGAACAGAGGGAAAGAACGAACGAACGAAAGAATTAAGGGTAGAATGAAAAAAATATATAAATTTAGTGACTTTAATATTTACCTTATTTTACTCATAACTAAAGTTTATTTTAAGTGATTTTATTTTTTTGTTAAACGGATAATTTAATTTTTTTTACCGAGAGTTAATGCTCATATTTATATTTTATTTTATATTTGGATCGGAAAAATATGTTTTGAAGATTAATTTCAAAGTTTGTTATGCTCTCAATTGACTAACTACTCGTGTACAAGAAGAAAAAAAAATTAAGCTTATATACGTTATGTAAATTTTCTTAAAAAGTTGCCCAAGTTGCTCTTGAACAAACAATTGAAACATTTTCAATAGCACTCGAGTGCTAGCTAATGATGTTGAATTATAGTTAAATGTAATTTTAAATTATTCTAACATTCATTAGTGAGATAATTTTGCATCAAGACTGCTTTAATTTTCGCTTACTTGCTTAACATCAATATTTTTTTTTTTCAAGTTTTTACTTTCTATTTAAAGTGAAAATTTTTCGCTTTAACAAAAAATTAAAATTGAGTTCAATTTCATGTGTAAAAGTTTGACTGGAAAAAAATATTTGAAAGAAAAAGTCGTTAGGTGGGTGGTGATACTCTTAATTTTAATATTAAATTTTATTTTACGGTTAACTCTCAATGATCTCATTTCCGGCATGAATTATAACAGTCATAAAAAGTCTAGAGAACTCCAGTGTCCTTGCATACAGCAGCCTACGATAATTTTTTAACCTTCTTAATATTTAATTATTCTTACTGCTCAATCGGCTGAGTCAATCAAACTATTGAAGAAAAGGAGAAAGAAACGCCAGGAGGTTTATTGATGGACTGAAATAAGTGAAGCAACTTCTGTATTATAACCCAGTAGTTTTCTACTTGAATTAACGAATAAAAAATCGTTTTTTACTTTTATGATATTGAACGTTATTAATATAAATATTAATATGAAAATTAAATTACATACACTGTAAAAAGTAACTGGGGTAAGTTCAGGCGGTGTAGGTGATAAATAAATATTAAATAATTACAATCATTACTATTTTATTTACTCAAATAGAATCATAATAATAACAGTATAAATCCTCGTCTCTAACCTAATGTCGGCCAAATTTCAGCCGAAAATAAAATTTATTATTTTTTCATCTGGGGAACTTAACATCAACCTGAAAAGCCTTAATTTTAAACTATTTTCAAACTGAAGAGCCTGATTTGGCGCTTTTGTTAAACTGAATAGTCTGACTAATTGATTTTATTTTCAAGCTTAATTTCAGCGTGATGGTCCTGAAAAGTGAAATATGATGACCTTTCAGCCCATATTCAGGCTCATTTTATAATGTATTTTAAATAGGCATTTTTTATTTTTCTCAACTGTTGGCTAGTGTTTATTCAGTTCGAAATACAGTCCAGTCGCATTATAAGTCCGCCAAAATTATATTTCTTGGAAGACATTCCCCCTCTATGACTACGAAAATAATCATGTACACACTCACACGCTTGCAAAGTAGGAGAAGTGTGAGTACGGCGTTCAACTGCTGAGCAGAAGTGGGGGTACAGGAATTCATAGAATTATATTCCCCTACACCCCTGAGGCGAACTTATGACGCGATTCGACTGTAATGCTAAAACTTTTCGACTCGGGATAGTGGATATTGACTAAATAACGAAATTTACAGTAAAAATGCAAATAACAATTTTTTAGGAAATTGGATTCTCTATAAAAAAGGTTCTCTTTTTTAAGTATCTTAAGTTCTTCGTTCACTTAATATAGGGATTTTGATAATTTTGTAAATAAAATATTTTATAAAAAATTCGACAATTACCCGAGTCGAAATGTTTCAGTTTTATTTCAAACTGAGTAAACTGCTAGCCAACAGTTGAAAAAAAATAAAAAGTGGCTATTTAAAATACATTGTAAAATGAGCCTGAACTCAGACTAAAAGGTCATCATATTTCACTTTTCAGGACCATCAGGCTAAAATTAAAATCATTTAGTCAAGCCAATATTGAAAATAAGCTCAAAGCTTAAGCTAGTTTTGAACTGAATAACCTACATGTTATTCATTTTGAATTCAGTGTCTTTTTAATGCTATAGTAGGCTATTCAGTTTTAAAACAGCCTGAAAATTTTACGTCAGTTTGAAGCTTAAGCTCGTTCAGGTTGAATTCAGCTTTAATATAATTCCACTAGCAGGCTGAACAGTTGAATTTAAGGTTCAATTAAGCGTAGTCAGTTTCAAGTAAGACCTAAGTCCCGTTCAGCTTAATCAGTTTGAAATAATGCTGAAACTTTTCGACTTGGGTAACATCGCCACCGATGCTATTTTAACACCGCTTTTGGGGTTGAATTTGACACCGATTACCTTAAAATCGGGATAGCGAGGACTGATACCGATTTTTTTTATAGTGAATATGCACCGTAAAAATTCGAGCATGAATTCGGAATGAATATAAATTTTATTTCAATCCGAATTCACTCCGGATGTAATCCATGTTTACACCGCAAATTTTTTGCAGTGTAAGTAAGAGCAAAAATATATGTAAAATATTAGTGACATTTATTGTTTGTTTGCATATAAATACATATTTTTATATATTTATAAGTCGCACATAAATGTCGGCATGAATGTCTGCATAAATTTTTATAGATTTATCTGATTTAATATGCTAAGCATATATACATAATTTATGAAATATATTTTATATTTGAAGAAGTGTATGCACATGGATGTTACATTTCATTACCACGAATATATTTTCATGCGGGTAGAGCTTGCAAGCAATTAAATCAGTAAAACTTTATCGTAAAAAATTCAAAAACTGGTTGATTCTGCGGGTCAGGATCAGTAAAGTTCTCGTTGTCTGTGATCTTGGAGAGAGATAAAGTTATAAATAAAAATATGTGCTTTCGAGCTCTCAGCCTTTGAAAAACAATCAGTAAAATTCGTAATTTTTCATCCCTGATGAACGGAAATTTTTCACTATATTTATCGTCGCGAGTTGAATATGAGATAAAAAAAAAATTCATATTCATACAAAATCAGGTAGTCGGTAAAATAGTCATTTAAAATCTTCTTGTGATACAAATTTTCAATTAAGTTAAAATTGTTAAATTTAAAAAACCCAAATAAATAATAATAATAAAAATAAAATCTAAGTAAGGAAATAACAATAAAAGTAACATTTATTGTTAGCATAAAAACACTCGACATTGAAGAATTTAACTTACCAGATTTCTGAGGACGTCGTCAGGCACGTTTCTGCTAGAATTGCAGAGAGCTCGTGCAGCACTGTGAGAGAAAATGACCGGCGCCCTCGTGGTTTGAAGCGCAGCTCTCATCGTTCTCGTTGATACGTGAGAGAGATCCACCAGCATACCAAGTCTGTTCAGTTCTCTCACGACTGCCTGGGTTGTCGATAAAAAAATACATTAAATGTATATATATATATATATAGAGCATATCTACTATATATACGTCTATATAATCGTAAAAATAAAATCCATATCAAAAAAAAATTTAACTGTCTTGTTTTTTATTTTATATATATATATATATATATATATATATATATATATATATATATATATATATAAACTCATCGATATTTATAACTATCAATAAATGTCAATATTTTAATACGTTACGTTAAACCTTTGAAAAAATACTTTTCTTTTTTTTTTATGTAATCATACATCCGGTATATTAACGCCTACTACACTGTAAAAAATTTTTGGATTCGGTGTAAAAATTTTGATGTAAAAATTACATCAAATATCGTGTTAAATTTAGGCGGTGTGAATTAAAAATTTTTACACTGTCAATCGTGCAAATGTATAACTTATGGTAATTAAGAAAAATAATCATAAAAATATTGAAATGTTCAAAATACTATTTAATATCTATAGAAAATCAATTTTGTTATTGACGAAGTAATTAAAAATGTTCAATGCTCATTTGTTGATCATTGATCAAAATTATACACTGTAAAAAATTTTTGCTGTGAAAATGGTCCCCGAGGACTTGACACGGTCTGCTGGGTGTGAAATATCAAGCCGCGTACTTTTAATACAGCATGAGTGTTTTCTTTCACACCGTTCGGTGTTATTAGCTCAAATATTGTCTGATAATATAATCTGTAGTTAAAATATTTCTATTGATATATAGCACTAGTATATCATTATTATTACTTATGTATATTATAAAATAAAAATTATATGCCTAGTGTCGAAGTTATCGAGAGTTTTAAATACATAACTTATACATTTACACCGTTGGTGGTGTAAACGTTCTAATTCACACGGTCCAAAATTTAACACCATGTGTCGTGTAACTTTCACATCGACGGTGTTGAAAATTTTGTGTAAATGATTTGGTGTTAAAACTTTCAGCACCAAATCATTTACACTACACCGCAGACTCAAAATTTTTTACAGTGTAACGAGTAACGGAATGGTGTAAACAGTACATTACACCGTTTTAAAATTACACGGATGGATAATTTACCGAGGATTTTTTACACTGGTATTTTACACTACACGGTCGTGTAAAAGTTCTCGGGGGCCATTTTCACACCAGAATTTTTTACAGTGCATTGTTTTACTGATTTTTCCATAGTGTAATTTTTTTCCACGATGGAAATATTTTTTACTGATGTTAATTTAAACCAAGACACTCAAGGTTTAAATTCTTACCACGCACCATTAAAGTCTTTTGGTTAACCATCTGCATTTTTATGAAACACGTTTATTTTCTCTTTACAATTTATATTTTATATTTAAATCAATTATTATTCATCGCACATTTCTCGATACAACTTAACCATTAAATTCAATATTACAGTTGATCTAGTATAATAAAAAATAAAAATTCAATTTAGAATGAACCGGATACAGATAAAATAAAAATTTTAATTTATTCTGCACTTTTACATAAAAGAATATAATTGTAATAGTATACTTTTTAAAAATTAAATTATGTTTCTGTAAATTGAGTCATTAATTAACATATTTATATTGAAATTTAAGTAAATCAAACCCGCATGGAAATATATATATGCGGAAAATATATGCGAACATATAGGTATTATAAATATCACATAAATAAAATATATATTTTGACATATTTTTTTTTTGCGCCAAAATATATTTTGAAGTTACATAAAAAAATATATATTTTGATAATTGTAAAATATATACCTACGTATATGCATACATATAAGTACATATATATGCAGAGATAGGTGTGTACATATATGTCGGTATCTATACAGCCATGTATGTCTACATAAATGTCTACATATATGTCAACACATAGGAATGCATATATGCACTCATATATATATATATATATATATATATATATATATATATATATATATATATATATATATATATATACTTTCAAAAATAATTTTTTAGTCGGAATTATTTTTTTTTGTTTCTAGAAAATGTTACAAGAAACGGTTTGGGAATTTTAATCAGAAATAGATTTCTCACTGTAGGGCTTATCAATCAGTAAAGAAAAATAATTTGGTTTGCCCGAGCTTGGAATCGAACCCAGACCAATTCGTTCTCACCCGAGTACTCTGCGGTTGAACTACCAGGCCTTGTGCCGAAGAAAGTTCAATTCGTTTATATCAATTAGGTCACGCCATCTATTACCCAGCGGCATTTGTGAAATGATTTATAAATATGCTTTTCATCAGACATACGTCTGTCATATATTTGTAAACTTATAGTAGAATATTATTAAAAATTTTTCCTCAATTCATAATTAAATTTGAAATATATATCTGACATACATTTCACATATATGTTTCCATATATATTTACATATATATCGACATATATATTTGTTTATGTGCCAGCATATAGATTCGTATATATTTTTTCATATATGTTGACATACATGACATATATGTCTACATATATGTCGACATATATTTCTCGATATATGTCGGCATGAATGTCTACATATATGATTACATATATGTTTACTTATATAGCCACATATATATCTCCATTTATATATATATATATATGACATTTATGTTGCATATAATTTTCACATATATATTTTTCCATGCGGGAATGTGTAGGCGTCTTTGCAAGATTTTTTTTTGCATCGTAATAATTCTAACAGTAATTTCTGATCTATAAAAACTTGCATAATAATTTCTGTATAAAAAACGTCTAGAAAAATGTGTCCCTTGTGTAAATTATTGGAAAAATAATTTCTGTACAGTAAAACATCTTTACATAAAAAATCCATCATAATAAAATATCTACATTGTAAAATTTTTTTATAGAGCTATATTCATGTTTTAGCTTTTATGGACTCATTCCAAAAGGATTAAATTGTAAAATTACAATCAATTCTCATTATCAATATTGTTTTGAACTAATGATATTGATGAAAATAAAAATGTTTGAAAAATTATAATTACTTGAAAATATCACTAATTGATTTAAATATAGAGGAAAATGGGGTATAATGAGACACCATATTTAAAAATAAAATTTTTTTTATAAATATTATTTATGTAAGGCAGAGAAACCACCCGACAGTTGACCAGCGAAAAATTGACCAACGGTCATTTTTTAGAAGATTTCACAGAAATGTAAATATTGTATTTGTCCTCATGACGCAATTTCAAAAATTTTACCATTTTCTGTCTCAGCTAATCGAGTGGGTTCCAAAAATACAACTGGTTTAATAATTTATATAAGTATTTTTAGTGAAAGTTTTAGACTTTGAAATCTAAAAGAAATGTCGAAAAAAATTTATCCTTAATTCAATCTTATTTGAATTTAATGGCGTTTTTCGCGCCAACTTAATTTTGACCAGAAAATTATTTTATAAAAAAAAGACCGGAAAATATTTCACCGTCACTTCACATCAAAATCGAAGTGAAGAGAAATTTTTTTACGAATATCTTTAAATAAACGAATCAGTCGCTATATTGAATGATACGAGTTGATATTTACTTACAGTTACAAGTGTTTGTACATTCAATATTATCCAAGAAATTATTTTTTAAAAAATTGACTGATAAGTTGACTAAATCATTTTTGGCGTCAACGTAGTTCTCGCGATCTGACTGAACATAAAATGACATTTATCATTTCGCATAAAAAAATCACTTTGCATCACCAGTAAATATTCAATTTTTTTTTCCAAGTTCATTTTACCCTCAAGTCAGTTTTTTTCTGATTTGTTATAAAATAACTTTGATAACAAATACGTAATAATTTTTTTTTTTGGTCAAAATTTCGAAATGGTCGAATTACTTTAGGTGACCAATGCACCTCATATTTTTCAACAAAGTGTAGATAAACATCTAAAAAAAAAAAATAAAACTCTTTTATTGAAAAATTTTGTGTCTTTCTTTGCCCCACTTTCCTCTACATTTAAATGCAGAGGGTTAATTTTTTAAAAATATAACTCATTGATGATTTATTTTTCTTTCTATAGTTCTGGTATTAGTCGTAGTAGCAGTTATTGATAATTATAATTATAAATTACTTGTATAGAACATAAGTATTCTTCGAATCAGTGAACAATTTAAATTGGAATATTCAAGTGACATTTTTATTTGTTCAAGCATTAAAACACTAACACTTAGTAACATCAAAGTACAACTGTAGATGAAGGGTTAATTCTCATTAAAATTTCATTAAAGAATCAATTGATTACATTTAATTATATACTTGATGCAATTAAAAGTTTTAAGTTATCTCATTATTAGTATCTCAAGATAATAATTGTGATTTTTTTCTATTTCAATTTATTTGCCTCGTGAAAAAAATAATCAATTTTTGTAAGATTTCTATTTTATCTCCGTAGATCTAAAATATTTTTTTCAAACATAAAATTTAGTAGTGATTCGAGTGGACAAATATCCGGTTATTAACCGGTAAGTTATTAATTTAAATGATAAATATCTACTTGTGTCGAATGTGCATCCCGTAGATTCGAACCTGGGTCGATGAATCTCAAATTCTTCTAACCAACTTTGCTATAACAGACCTTTACAGACAGGGTCGTATTTCAATACTAAAGTTGCATTTGACAAGATCCGCGAATACCTTTGATCAATTTTTATTGGCATAATAATTAATTTTTTATCATTTATAATTTTTAACTATTTATTTATTAACTAAATAATATTGAAAGATAATAGATAATTGCTAATAATTTTTAGCGTACATTATACACATCTTCAATCGCACATCAACGCCACCCACGGAACAAAATTAAATACTTTGGTTATTTATCCGGTAAATAACCTGCTGAAAATTGGTAAAATAAGTAAAATATTTATTTTACCGGTAAATTCTCTTCCCTAAAATTCATCATGAATTTTTCCTTTTTTCACTCGACAGTTATAACTTATAAGTAACTAAAGCTTGTTCTTTATGACCATTTTTATGAGAAACTTTTGACTTTATCAAAATTCTACTAACAATTCATGCAAAAAATATTTCATATCTTTTAGTAAAATTATTGTACAATAATTCTATGTAGTTGCATTGTCTACAGTTGAACTCTACTGTAACCTTATTTAAAATATTTAATAATATAAAATCCATAAAAATAATAGAATTAAATAAAATGATTAAATAAATAAAAATACCTTGCCAAATTCACTAAGACCTGGAACATTGTCTTGTGTACCATTGCCTTCGCCAACTGAACAAACTGCCCTGCCGAGAAATAAAAAAAACGGTTTATTAGAAATATTTCTTTACATTTATTCACATATATATATATATATATATATATATATATATATATATATATATATATATATATATATATTTTAATATTTTTTATCTCAATTTAGACCTTTGTACTTTTATTATTTCTTCTCTTCTTTTTAATGCTATTAATATAATGAAAGATAGCGGACAGGATAAAAAGAATAAGAAGACAAGCGAAATAGAATTTTATAGAACAAGAGTAATAATAAAAAAAAAAAAAAAACTATAAATAAAGAAATAAAATAAACAAGAGGTTTATTTTATTGCATTAAACTCTAAACTCATAAATGTCATTTCAATGTAATGGAAAATAAATAAAAAGAAAATTTTGCTCACCTTTCTTTTAAAAATTTATTTAATACAAAGAAATAAAATACTAGGGCTGCAATAATTTGCGACTTGATTCAGAAAAAATTTATGTGTTACGTGAGTCGATATTCACGAGTTAGTTATATTCTTCGTAACGTGTGCACGTATTTGAAAGAAAAAAATGAAACACGAGGTTACAAAAGAGTTAGTAAAGTTATATATCTATATATATATATATATATATATATATATATATATATATATATATATAATAGAGAAAGAGAGAGAAGTTAAAATAGTCTTGACACTTTATTTACGCAGCTGCACGGCCCGCCACGATCGTCTAGAGAGACGTGTAAAGTTCAAAGGGGGTTGTAAAGCTTGCTTGGACTTTCTGCTGGACAAGTAATTGCCTTAGAACAAGCTGAGCAACACGTAAACCGCGCAAAAAAGCTCATACGTTTGAATTGAAAAATAAAATTAAATAAAAAAAATAAAAAAATATATAAATAAAATAACAAGTGTACGTATCACACGTGCTGGGGAAAAAGAGCCTAAGGTTAAAAAAATTGTCCAATGAAACGTTTTCGTTATTTATTTATTTTTTTATGATATTGCATTACGTTTTTTATAAGATTATCTCGAGAATTACATGATGTTCTATTATTGTTATTTTTTGTTCGACTTATATAGATTACAGAGCTAGTGACAGCACAAATAATATTATTGCAATAAAAGTATACCTGAGAATAAATGTAGAGACAAGATGGATGTCAAAAAAATTTTAAAGTTGGAAATAATTTAAAATTTTATTATATTTTTTTATTCATGAAATGTAAAATTTACTATCAGAGAAAGGTATCGAGATAATACAGAGCTTTAAAAATTTATAAGAAAATTAATTTTGAAATCAACATTTTTTTAATTTTATGTTAATTCAAAATGAGAAAGATTTGATCAAGACGAGTAATTTTGAAAAATTTTTAACTTTCATTTTTTAGGAGGACCACTGGTGTGAAATTTTGAAAAAATCAATTTTTTTTTCATATTTCGATAGTGTATATCTTCAAAAATAACATACTACAATTTCAACTGCAAATCTCGAATAGTTTTTGTGAATTACAGCCATTTGACGAGTAGCTGCTTATCGGTTCTCGAAAATGCATTTTTCAAAATTGCTGCAGTTATGACTCAAAGACAAATCATCCGATCGATTTGATTCGGATTGCAGCTTCTTTTATATATGTTTTTACGTACCATGAACCTCCAGTTTTCCAATCGAATCAAAAATGTAATTTTGACAGGCCAAAAACCATCAAATTTTCGCGCAAAATTTGAAATTTTTTTTTAAAACTCCGCCATTTAATCAAATTTCAATTTTTTTCTTAACTCGAGGGTCACGGTATGGAAAATACCTTCTAATTTAATAAACTTTTTGGTTTTTTTGATTTCATGGACTGCGAAGGTCGCTATCATTGTAGTGGGGGGACTTTTTTTTGGAGCGTTGGGAGATTGGCAATAACTCGCTGAATTTTCAATTTTTTGCTCAAAAAATTTGATCTTGTATTCATTATATATCCACAAATATATCCTTAGATCAAAACATTCCATGCAGTAGTTTTTTTCAAAAATATTCCCAAAAATCATCTTTTTTCAGGCGGTCACACTAGTGGCCCCCCTTAAGGAAAGGCTCAGCTAAACTAATATTCTAAGAAAATTATGCACTTTTTTAAATTTAAATAGATCAAATCATTTTACTTGTATTTGAAAAAAATAATAGTGTTTCATTGTCATTAAAAAATTTTAATTATTTTGAGCCAAATGCCGTCTATTTTACCCAAAACTTTTTTGAATTTTTCCAGTCCACTATATAAATGACAAAAAACATACTTCTGATTATATCAAATAAAATATGATTAGTTTCTTTATAAACTAATAAAATCTTCAGGTGGTCCCTCCTGTCCGTATCTGTACATTAATGTCTTAACTAATATAATAAAATATCAAAAGTTTTACTGTACTTTCATTTAATTGTCCATATAAAAGTGACTATAAATTTTTTATTGAGAAGTTAATATTTACAACAACATCAATAATAATGATAATAATATTAGTTAAAAAATATATATATATATATATATATATATATATATATATATTTATAACGATTTGAGTATTATGAGTATTCACAAGGTATAAGCTGTGAAAAGTGGTACTAGAAATGGTAACAAACAGGTTAAATGATCTAAGGCGTGTGTGCTACGTACTGAACGATCCTGAAGCTCGTGAAATGGGAATTTACGATTTACCTAGAGTGGCTAGGTGATTTTATGTCAGACATCTGCACCAACAGTGCTCCAGCTGTTTATTTATGGTTCCTGTGCAACGTCGACTGAGGTGTCAGGGGAGGCGTAAAAGCGAGGCCGTTGCAAGGATTGAAAACTCGACCCTTTTTCCAACTAACTTTATATATATATGTATATAAAGCAAGAGTAAGAGAGAAAAAAGCAAGAGCAAGTGCAAGTGGAAGGATACAAGTATAATAGTTGAACAAGTTACCATAGAAAGTGTAAAGCTACTGCGTCACAAGCTAAGGCCAATACTTTTTCCTGTTTAAGGAAAATGAAGAAGCAGCGGTAAAAGAATACGAAGAATAAAAAACTAAAGAATAAGAGGGTAAAAATAATAATAAAAACAAGATGAAGATAAAGATAAAGAATAAGAGGACATTGGAAAAAGATACAAGTTTGTATGAGAGACAAAAGAAATAGGAGTAAGAGTTTACTCAGGCGTCGGCTCTACATTCTCCAGAAAGTCATTTTTCTAACGCACGAATCCCAGCCAACTTTTCACTTGCCCACTAGTAGTACGACTAGATATATATATATTTATAGATGTAGTACAATCCCGAGTGTAGTAGTGAGAAAATGCTCGTGGGACTCGGGGATATGTAATCACTCGACTTCTCAAACTTTTTTTATTTTTTTCTATCTAATGTTTTTACGTTAAAAATTGATTTCATTGTTAACATTGTGTATTTATTTATATTTGGATCAAGGATCCAGAGTTGAGATGAGTATATGGACTTTTTGTGTATGGTGTTAATGGAAGGATTAAGATGAATTGAGTATAGATTAGGGGATAAATAATGTACGGAGTTCGAAGTGATTTATTTTTTATGGGGAATGAAAAGATTTTCGGTGAGGAAAATGATATCAC
The DNA here is from genome assembly GCA_964016945.1 of Microplitis deprimator. Classification (NCBI taxonomy): domain Eukaryota; kingdom Metazoa; phylum Arthropoda; class Insecta; order Hymenoptera; family Braconidae; genus Microplitis; species Microplitis deprimator. The sequence continues at coordinate 5,839,821 of OZ024708.1, forward strand.
CTAGGGGATTTCAAATACTTACCACGATGTGTCACACGCATGTGTCAATGTTAGATAGCGTGCTCCGAGACCGTAAAATGTCCTGAGAACGCCCAAAGAATTTCCGAGGGAGTGACCACCTTCAACGCCGATCAGGCTTGCGATTTTTCCTTCGCGATGAGCATCGAGCAGACCTAAAATGAAATAATTTTTTTAAAGGTTTCATGAGTGTTAATTGAAACTTGACCTTAGGTTTTAGATTTATATTTATCACAGTTGGGGTGGGAAAAATATAAATTGTCTAGCCAAGGCATCTATTTGTAGAACGAGGTTACTTTGGCCTGCAGTTATATTTTCTACGATAATGTAAGTAATTAATTGGTATTGAACAGCTGACATTGATAAAAATAAGATGAACTTTCCAAGGGTCACAGTTTTAATTTGATTATTAACACTTAAATCGATACTTTATTCCTGTCTTAATGAAAACAATATTTGAGAGTTTTTAAATAACTTCTTAATTTATTTTTCTACATAACGAGCATTTAAAATATTATAGTTGTAACGAGTAAATTTGTTACTGATAAACAAGGATAATTGACAATAAATAAAATGAAAATTGTGGTGCAGAGTTTGGTAGATCCATTAAGTAAATGGATTAAAAATTATAAAATAACATTAAATATCTCAAGTTTATCAGTCATCACGATAATCAAGTTTGTGCAGTAGATAAATATTTTTGTTTTCACAAACTATTTTACTGACTTGCTACATCTTCTATGATTTTAGTAGTTATTATTTCATAAAAATTTATATTTAAATTTAAACTTAATGAATTCTCATAAGTAAATGGTGTTTAATTTTTGCGATAAAAAAAATATAAATTGTTATGTTTCATTTATCGATTTCATGGGTTAAGCGTTATTCGATTTGCTGTATGTTGTTTTTTATCGTAAAAAAAAATAAACCATTTTCAAACAACACATAACCTACACAGTTAGAAATGTTGTGTTAGTCAACACAAATCGTGTGTTGCAAACGGTCTACACAAATTTTTGTGTTAATTCAACACATTGCATTTGTGTTGATCTTTTACACAAATTTTATGTCAAATAATTGAACACATAAAATCTGTTATTTTGTCAGAAAATTTGTGTAAATTTAACAGACTTTTCGTGTTAAAATTAACTAATAAATATAAGCACATAACCTAACCATCTCAAGTATACTAACCTAACCTCAGTACAACTTATGTCAATTTAGCAAACAATTTGTTCGATTTTCAGTGATTTTTCTAAAAAACGGAGCTATGAATTATCCTCCCGTAAAATGAGGATAAAAAAATCATTGAACCTGATCATAAAAATGTGAAAGTTATCTACGATTATATTTGATTGTAAATCAATTACAATCCAAGTTTCCTTGCAGACAATGTTGCTACAATGCTTTTCTTGGTTATAGTAATGAAGAAACGCGCGGGAATGTTTAGCTAAGCAACACAAATTTTGTGTTAATTTTCGAATAACACAAGAAATGTCTTACATTCCATATTTTCTAATCATTTAACATGAAAAATCTGTTAAAGTACAATAATACAAACGGTTTGTGTTGAATTAACAGATTTCTGTGTTGAAAATCAACAAAAAAAATTTAACCAAATAATTTTTAAACACAAATACACAAAATTTCTAACTGTGTACGGACCAGTCACCGCAAAACACCGAAAATTAAATAACTTACTTGGATCTAAAATTTTTTTCTACTTCAAAATGCAACAAAATATCACAAAAGCTGCAAAAAAATATACGCAAAAATAACATAAACTAGAGAGTCCTTGAATTTTTCAAGAATTACAATAATATCGCATTCCCTAATTGATTAACGCATTACGTTTGACCTAAAAACTGCCAACGTAATTAATCACAACTCAATGATTAAATAATAATCATAAATTTAAAGTATCAAAATATTTTGATCAAGTAGAATTTTCAGTTAGTTTTTGTCTAATAAATATTTTATTCAACCAAATACTTCAAACGAAAAGTAAAGAATGAGACTCGATGTGTAACTCGATAATCTATATCAATCTACGCTTAAATTTTTATTTACTTGAGAGAACGTGGAAAAAGTTTTCATTTACTGCAACAAGGATAATATCGTTCGTTCACTAAAAAGTTATAGAGAAAAAAATGAGAGCCCTCTTATAACTAAATAAATCAAATTTAATATCCAAATTAATTATTTATAATTAAACTCTTTGTCAACAAAAAATTTAATTTAAAAAATGGCATGGCAATAAATTGAAAAATATGTTTATGAGACATTGTATTTTCATATTTAATACGCTACGCTTTTAATGCATGAGATTTTGTCGGAATACCAGACTTGAGTTTATAATTTATTTATGTTATTTTTATAAGTTGATAAAATTAATTAGTATAAATATAAATAGGTTTGCATCAAGTTGAAATGGCATATTAGAATAGTTATCCGCATTGCGGATGCATATGTTCTCTGAACCATGAAACATTACCTCATGTATTTGTACATATATCCATTACACACTCTCTCGAGTTAGTAGTCTATACATTTCAAGTTGCTTTGTGTCACTTGATAATCTCTCATTCATCTATTGCAATTATTCATTTATATATATATATATATATATATATATATATATATATATACTACGATGTATATTAAATTTATATATCATTTATTCGTGAGTATATGTGATACAAAGTACTCTATCATTTTGTTATGAAGTACGTGAAATAAATAATCCAAATATATATATATATATACTTATAGATACATATGTAGGATAAGCAGCTTTTGTAAAAGATTCTTATCTCTTCAGTATTTGCTGAGTTGGCAAATAAAAGTGTAACGCAGCATTAAAAAAAAAACTAAAAAATGAGACAGAGATGAAGGAAAGTAAAATTATAAAAAAAAAAAAAAAAAAAAAACTGTAAAAGGAACAAGTATTGGGGAAGGAATAAAAAGTGCTGGGTGAGAAAGAAAAAGCAAATTCAAAAGTTGGCGCACTATTAAGAGGCAAGTTCTTTGTAGCATATTCTTCGGTTTTAAAAATTGTTACAAGACGAAAAGTTTTTATTCTCTTTCATGTATTAATACATATATAAAGAAAGAGATATTTGTGTGCACCAAAAATATATAGTAGTAGTTTTAGCTAGTAGATGATGCTGTTATAAAAAAATACTTTTTCTTTTTTAACTTTAAAACATTTCAAATTTTTCGGTGTAATCTTTAGCTATCTTTTACATAAAACTGCTTCGCTGATGTTTTTATTTTTTAATTTTTTTATTTTTAGATCATAACATTATTGGATCTATAGGGATTATCTTTTTTTTTTTATTATTATTTTATTAAACAACTTTTTCTTCGCTAGTAGATTTTGAATAGTTTCTCATGATAATACAGTTATAGTTCGTAAAGTTATTTTTAAAATTAAAATAATTTCATGAATTAAATATTATTCTAAGGAATATATTGACTGTTTTACTTAATAAAGAATTTTAATGCTTTGTTTTTATTTTTATTATCGCATTATTTTATTAAATATTCAAAGTATATACCAAAATAAGTTTACGTATTCAAGTAAATGGAAAATTAGGGAGATAAATTTTTGTTCGGAAAATGTTTATAAGATTGAAATACCAATTTGGTTTTACTGAAACATTACAATCGTTTAAACAAATCAATAAGGAATGGAGCACGAATGTGCAGCGACGAGATTTAGTGAACAGTTCCTGCCATAGCTCGGAAAGATACTGAACAGTCGACTGACATGCGAATAATTTGTTCCACATAATTTTCCCGTTTTCTAAATGAAAACAGTTGTCCCACATGTCACTTCGTTCAGAATTTTGAAAATTACGTAACGTATTTGATTTATTTTGAATCGTACTTCTACTTTAAATGAAGTTTCTTTGATGTTGCTGGTACTTTCCTTGATTCCAGGTTCTAATTTTCTTGTTAGCGGATCGTTTACAAACTCGCCATTTTCTTAAAAATACCACGAGATAAGAATACGGAGAGAAAAATGAATTTTTCAATCATTTAAAACGAAAAATCGCATCCAATCATCTTGTTGGTTGTGACTGACAATATTCTTGACTAAACGTTAATTTGTAACCAAAAATTTAATGGCGATCACAAATCATCTAGCTAGATGTGACTGACCAAATTTGTGACAAAATAAATTTTTGACGGTCCAAAATGACGGACGGACCGAAAAATTTGTGACGGTCATTTCGCATTTGAACAGGCTCGTTATTTAGGATCGTCGGTGACAAGACCGTCAGCAAACCGTCTTGTGATCGACACTCGAAATGACGGTCATTTCTCGTCACTATATATACAACCAAAACTAACCATACTATTTTTAAGTTAGTGGAATAAGAGTATAGATCATGCAATAATGTTTTTTATTATAGTGCCGGATGAAATAATAAAGTGATATAGTGTACTCTCTAAATCTGAAACAGTGGAAACCACTGAAAAATAGTGTATATACACTATTTCAGATTTAGAGAAATAGACATCAGAAATTCGTCTTTTCTTCACCGCCATCTCATAACCGCTCTCTTAAATTGAACTTCTGACGCAGGGCTGGCATAAAATAAGTAACATTGCTATAAAATCCGCCCAGAGAGTAAGTCGTCGAGAATTGTCAGAAATTTTCGGTTTGTAATCTATGTGTAGTAACGGCAAGAAATTAGACTCATTTTCTAAGAGTGGAAGTGAAAACCGACGGTAAGTTACTCTGTGAGAGGACTTTACATTTCTTTATTAATTTTTGTTATTATAGATTATTTACTGAATAAAATACACACATACTAGTGTAACCAAAACATTAATATGAGCAATGTTTATGCCTCGGTTATAAATAGTGCGATTTAAAGTTTTACTCGAGTAAAAGTCGATTATTTCTGCTAGGGATGTAAAATCGGTCTTCACCAATTCCACTTAAATAAATATTTTATTTGAAACCAACGATTTTTAATAAACATTATTTGGCTTATGGTTACGATCAACAACTTCTTGAGTTACAAAATCAAAAAAATTAATATTCAGAGTATAGCGATAAGCACCCGGATAGTGTTTAAATATTCTATAATTAATTGGTTTAAAGCATCGAAATTTATTATTTGCAAGCACTTTAAAGCCGCCCAATTTGGAAAGTCGTTTAGGATTAAAACTTGATAGATCTCCATACAAATCATTAATATAACAAGAATAATTATTATAATCACTACGTGTCCCAAGTATTGAGTATTTACGCAACAAATAATCAATGTTCCATTCACTATGTGAATGTAATAATTTTTTATCTCTATCGTGTTCCGATGCCCAAATTAAATCCCGACACTCGTAAAATACATGAGCACATCTTTGAAATGTATAGTACTTTGACGCAATTAAGATTTTCCCACGATGCATTCCAATGGTATCTTCAAGTGACCAATTTCTGACCCAACGGTCACCACCATTCTCTTTAGTTGCATAACTATTTAATGTCTCGCATAGTTTTATAGTAGTATTATTATTATAATTACTATCACTTTTCATGTTCCTTATAAATAAAATAACTAATTCACGTGGATTATCAGTGATAAATATATTTATGTCACTTAATAAGTTCTCAAGTGAACGAGTGCTCCCTAATATTTTTATCCACGCACCATGAGACGAATTTGCCATCGTATTATTTATTTTAAAATGTAATGATACATCTATTACACGTACTCCGATTTGTAATTGATTAAGAATATTTAATTCTTGCGTTTTTTGTTTCATGTTATGAATTTTGTATGACATCGAATTATGAGTACCAGTTAATGACAGGTGTCCTATTTTACGTGTGTCCGGTAAATTTGATAATAAATTACTACGATTTTTGTATGGTTTGTAACTGTATTTTGGACATGATATTTTCATCTGTACAAATATACCGCAACTCATTATAAATAAAACAATAAATAACTGTGACATTTTTTAAAAGTCTATTAAGAATCACTTGCGTACGTACTTTGTTGAAAAAAAGTATCTCAGTTTTATTTTATAGTTGTTTATATTCAATGTGTAGGTATTTATTTCGACAACATACATGTATCTATAGGAGACTTTTTTTTATAACACTTTATAACATGACAAACCAGGTCGTCATTTAGTTTTTATTTATTATTTATCGACGGATCAATGAACGCGGCAACATAAAATTTTTAAATAGATTGTTATTAAAAGAGGATTTAAAATGATAAATACATTCTATAATGACGTAGATTAAACTATCAAAAAAAACATCGTTATAAAAATCTAGTTGTCGGCTAAATAAGTATTTTTTTACAATAGAGAATAGTTGTCTTTGATGCAGAAAAACAATGCATCAAAATAAATGTTGTATTGATAATAAATATGTAAATTAAATTTAAAAGAAAATTTTGAACTGATTTAAATTAAATCAGAGATATTAAATTGATTACGTATATTAATTGGTAATTAATAGATAGTTATAACTAGAGAAGAGGATGTTTGATTAGAAAAAAAAACAAAATTTACGTTACGTCTTTAGCGTTTAGTTTAAATCTTTAAAATTTATGAGACATTTCAGAATATAAATATTTTATGATGTAAATTAATTATAAGAAGATCGGGGGAGGGGGGGGGGATTTATTTGTAAAAATATATGAAGAGGCAATACGGACATTCCCGCACGAAAAAATATATATCCCGACAAAATAGTATATATTCGGCTTATATTTTTAGCATTGTCATATGTATGCTATTTTGCCAGCATATATTCCCGGATATATTTTTTTCCGTATGGGTTGTGGGGAAATATGGTCTTAAAATTTTTCTAAAAAATATCCGTAAATCTTAATATCCTTGGATTAAAGTAATTCATTTTAAATCAATGAAATAACAAATCGACGCAATATTGGCTTTAAATTGTCCCTTAATAAATTCTCTGTATGCTAGTATATAACCTACGTTTGTGCAATGAAAAGATTGTAGAAATGTGTTTGTGTGAGTGAAATAGTCGAAAAAAAAGAAGTGTCAGTGAAGTACTCTCAACGCTTTCGCGCTGTAGGTGTGCAAAACGTTTTAATTCACTAGAGGTAAATATTTGAATTGAGCTAAGGCCAGAGCTCTATCGTTACAACGTTTTTTAGTAAGTAGAGAAGGGCAAGGCACAACAAGGTGCCCATATTAAAAAATTATTAAAAAAAAACCAAACGAAAAATAAGTAAACAATGGAAAATTTTATTCATAGGTCAAAAAACGTGTAAAAATAATCTATATTATTTTATTCGAATGACTCATAGTTGAACAGAGTTATTTAGTTTTTTTTTTTAAGATTTAATAATAGTTTAAAGCTATAAATTTTTTTTACTAAACAACATATACATGGGTAATTCTCATGAAATCTCGAAATTCTTGTCCTTTCAGTTTTTACAAAAATATAACCTATTTATGATGGTAATTATTTTTTCATTCAAAATAACATTACTGAGGCTAATAATGTTGTTGATACTTTTTTAACCAAATGGATATCTTTAAAGAATATTATATATATATTACCCTGAAAATCATTCCCTCACTATGTCCCAAACTCCAAATTGTAGTACTTTCGAATTTTTAAATCGAAATATGTTAAAAAAATTGGTTATTGAATTTTTCTAACCAATTAAAAATACAACGAATTTTCAAATAATTTTTAAATTTGGTATAATAAGTAATGAACAAGTGTTCAAATGTCTTCTTTACATGTGTCTATAAACGACTGTTATATTATTAACTTTGAGACTGAGTAGGCTATTACAAAGATTTTAAGTGTGTTCTAAAATCTCTATAAAAGATTTTGAAGTTTCCAAGAAAGTAAAATATTTTTGTTAATCTTCAAATTGCAATACTAATAATACTTCATAGTTTTTAGGTTAGTATTCCTCAAAAAAGTTATAAAAACATTTTGAAAATAACAAACAAGATATTCTATAAAAAATGAATTATTTTTTTATTGATTCTCAAGGATTGCCTGTAAAGATCATTCCCTCATGTTAGTCATCATTTCCTCACTTTTAAGTTTTTAAATCATCCTTCTAAGTCACTTTAAATAAGTTTATTCTAGGGACCACTATACCAGTAAAATTTAGCAACATATGCTACAAAACTGACAGAAAAAATTCAAATTAATTAAAAAATTTTCTGATAATTTATATCTACCTAATTTCGGAATTTCATGATAAGTACCTACATATGTAAAGCTCCGTCATTTTTTATTTAAACAATTCGAATCACGTTATAAATCTTTTTTTTTTTTAGCCGTGAATTCAATACTCAGTTCAAAGAATTTAATATTTTTAAGTTCTTCATAGACGTTAATAAGTTAATTAAAATAATTAAAAAAGAAAAAAAAATAATTTCTTCAGATGAAAAATACTTGAAAATTTTCTTACAATTTAACAATCTAATTAACGATTCTCCGTGTTCTTTAGACAAACCCAGCCACTCGTAAAAATAAAATGAGCCTCTCAACATTTTTTTTCATCAATGTGCCAAAAAATTTCTTTTTAATTTTAAATCACTTTTATTGAAAATAACGAAAAAGAAATATTTCATACTTGAAGTATTCAATTATCAAGAAAAAAATAAAAAAAAAAATGGTATAATATACAACGAACACATACCTTGTACAGAAGTTACAAGAGTAAGATGTTGAGCATTCATCTCAGCAAGTCTTCGTATTACGTCAATTTGCTCAAGAGACAACTGTACAGCGTTAAGTTGAGCTGCGCCGCAGGGTACATAAGCTGACCAAAACTGAAAAAAAAAAAAAAACAAATGATTACAAACAATAAAACCATTGATGTATGAAAAGAAAAAAAAATACTGATAGTCACGTCAATATAAAGATAAAATAAAAACACCTTTTTGATTTTAAATGAAAATAAAACAAAATAACAGTAAAAAATTATTTGATCGTTTAATAAAATTGATATAAAAGCTATCATATCTTTCTTGTCTATCGAACTGCATCAAGGATCAATAATCGATCTATTGGTCCGTGAAAGTGTAAAAATAAAAATCAGGTCGGGTAAAATAAAAAAAATAAAACTCAAACACGTTGATTGGTTTGTCACGTAATCGTTTGTTGAATTGTGATTGTTGATCAGCTGGCAATTTACATCCCTTTCAAAGACACACATACACACATACATATATATATATATTCTGTTTTTTTTATTCTTTACACTTACTCTAACATGAGATTTTCGGATCAGCCTTTTCACAAATTAAACATACATATTTTCACCTTTAGCGTTCGTTTTTTGAATTTCTATAAATGTATATATATATATATATATTTATTTAGGTTAGAGACAAGCAAACCGTGTCCGAATCGAATAACTTATTCGATTTTAAAATTTTTGAATTATTCGTAACTTTTAAAATGATTCGAAAAATTACGAATTATTCGGTTCGAAATTCGAATTGAATAGTTCGTTTCGATTCGATATGGCTAATTCGTAAGCTTGAACTATTCGTACCCCTCTAATATATATACCTTTATATATTTTGTATTGTTTGTGTTTCAATTAATACATAAATGTATATAAATGAGCAATGGCAAGGGACTATCAGCAGCGTTGAAAATCCGGATCACGGTGATTGTCAGATCGAATGAGTTTAGAGGCCGGCAATCGAACAATCACTAGACATTCAATTAGTCGGCTCCAGTTGTATGTATTGGCACATTGTGCAATTGGTACATTGCATTGAATTGCTGAAGCTGCCGAGTAGAGCAATATTATAAGGGCAAAACGGATCTTCCGATCATGTTGCCCTGCTTACATCGCATTTCCTTTATTACATATATATGTAGGATGTGATATTGATTTTTCACTCTCCAAAACTACGGTACTAACTTTTGTACCATGATAAAATTTTTATTTATTGTATTTTTTGGGTATCAAGCATGAGGAGTAGCAATTATGTTATGGTGTAAAAAAATTGGCGTTTGAGGTTTCTTATCATTTTAGAATTTATTTTATGTTAAATTGCTAGCAGTAGTACTGTAAAAAATTTTCAAAGTAAATGGAATTAAATTCTAAATGAATGCGGAGCGAGTTATTTTTTATTAATTTATTTCTCGCGAAGTAAAATTTACTCCGAGGTGGAGCTTTATTTATATTATTCATATTTATTTATATTATTCATATTTATTTATATTATTCATATTCATGGACTGAACGAAATTAAATTATTAATTATGAGGGAAGACCGAAATGTAATGAAATACCTGGGGTACAAAAGGATCTTTACAACTTTCTAGAAAAAAAAATTTTGGTTTTTATAGATAATTATGAATTTTGAGGTGGCTTAAATTTTGAGGGTACAATGGGGCACCTGAGAAAATTTAATCAAAATTATTGTAAAATAATGAGATTAATTTGAAATAGACAAAAAGTCATTTCATTAGTTTAAAAGCCACAAAAATCAATTATTTGCTTAATAGTCTAGTCAACAAGTGCCTTTTTGACGAAAACCTGTTCTAGACCACCGAAAATTATGATTAAGGTCTCATTCGATTCGAAGTGGAATCTATAAAAAATGTTAAAATGGAGATTTGGGGCTGGCAAAAATTGTAAAAGTTATAAACAATTTAGTAAAAAAAAAAGTGGTTTGGTTTTTGCCAAATATTTCAAAAACTAGTTTTCGTCAAAAAGGCACTTGTTGACTAGACTATAAGTATCTCATCATGCCCCAGTCTCTTAAATTGTAAAAAAAAAAAAAACCAATGCAAATCCTCGTTATCCCAGTGTTCAGGTTATAGGTGTTAAAATAACATCAGTAGTCTTAAAATTTTTTACAGTGTTAAAAAAAAAAGTAGTTTTATTTTTGAAGTATCAGAAGTCGAATTGCATTTCAGACACAAAAAAAAAATTTTATTGTTTCAAAATTTAATGATACACCATAGTTACCAATTTATGAAGAAATCCAAAGAATATTTGTCCACAATGTTATGGTATAAAATTTTGGAAACAGTTTTTTATGATTCAAGTCTTTTTGCAAACGAAGTCAGCGAGAAAAATAAAATAAAATTATCAATGATTAATTTCATCACTAAATCAGTTATTACTTTATGAAAAACATAAAATTTATGATCGAAATAATTACAATATTGTTCATAAATATTTAATTTTATAAGTGATCAAAAATTTATGCAATTTGTTTCAGTTTAATAAAAGTGACATTTCTCATTTTAGGTGTACAAAAATTGTTTTTATCTCAATTAACGATAATTTCGTAATTTTAAAGAAATATTATTATTACTTAAAATTTTCTGATCCTACATATATTATTAAACAGAAGTTTTGAGAAATAAGGACATGTATATAATATTGGTTACAGAGTAAGGCAATTATAATGCGAAGTCCTCTCAGAGAGTAATTCGCCGTCTGTTTTAGCCCCACTATAAGAAAATAAGTCTACTCTCACGCCGTTACTACACATTAATATTACAAACCGAAAATTTTCGATAATTCCCGACGGCGATTTACTTTCTGGGAGGACTTTATGGTTGGTGTTTGTGATATTTGAGGTCAGCTAAATATCATATTCATTATGTATCTTGTTTACATTAAATTAATTTAAATTTCTATAAAATTATGTACAGAACCTGAAGGTGACAAGTAGTTACAAAACGATGTTTAATAAAATGAGTCGCTAATACACGCAAAAGTGGTTTTTATTCCTCGAAACTTCTATTTACTAATATATTATTACTTTCTTTTCTGTTTTGTAGATCTTAAAACATTTATGCTCACATCCCCATACCTCGATCGGAGTTATTTTACGCCGCATGTGCACCGTTTTAATACCAGGTGATGACGCCACTAAGTACGACCTTTAGACCAGTGTGAGTTGATTTTACCTTTATATTTTTTGTACTGTATGAAAAAATAATTAAAATAAAAATATTCGAATAATTGCATGTTATCTTGGCAGTAAATATTAAAAATGAATGTTTATTAATGTTGATATGAAGTTTATGAAATATGTAACTTCAAAAATATTTCCCGTCCATCTGCATCATTATTAAAAATTTTTCACGTTCACATTACTTTCGAGTGCCACGTATACTTTAAATACTTTAAATTTTATATTTAAAATACTTTCATAATATATTCATAAACAACAGTAATAAAAGTTATAAGTTCTCACCCTCCTTTGCATAAAATATTTTCAATCAGCGGAGGAATAATTCATTAACAATATGGTTATAAGAATTTCTAAACATATTTGTCGTCACACCTTGTTTCTCATTGAATGAAAAGTAAAGTATTTAAAAAAATTTATTTTCCGATCTAAAAAATGTAATTCGTTAACCTCTGGAATTGAAAAGAAAATTCCTTATTTGAATCCTAAAATTAAATTTCAAAGAAATCGAGGGATAAAAATTAATAAAAAAATACATTCAAGCTTCAAATAAGCTTTAAAACGGAGGGACAGGGGTTTGCACTTTTGAAAAATCATGTACTTGAAGTTCAGAGCGTTTTTTGCGCAACGAAAAAAAAAAAATTGCACAATAAAAATTCTACTGGATGACTATATTTCCAAAATATTTTGCATATAGATGCTGATATTGTCAGCCGAAAGTCTTAGGCCACTCCCAACCGAAACTACGCCTTAAGCAGTCGAATTACATAAATTTTTTTTCACTTTCGTTCCGCGAAAAACGTTCTGATCTTCCGGTACATGAAAAATCGATTTTTTTTTTTTTCTTTTCTTATAGTTAAACATTTCTGCAGGGAGTCTACTCTATGGAGCTGGAATCGATGATTCAGTGTAAGTTGAATAAAACAAATTTTTTTTCATTTTTTTAGCTTCGAAAATTTCAAACGCATTTTTCTCGAAACCACTTTTTCAAAGTCCATGTTCACGGCCATTTGAAAACTACATGACCGATTTATTTCAAACTTGGTACACACTTTCTAGATATAAAATGCCTCCCCTCAACAGTTAGTTTGAGATTTTTTTTTAACATTCAGAGGGTTTTTCACCCCCAAAATAGCGAAATTTTTCGTAAAAAATAGCACTTTTCACTTTACATGACCAGCAAAAATTTATAAATGAAAAAAAAAATTATCAAAGCCCGGGTGGAGGATTTGATGATACTTCGACTAAATTTTAAGGGTAATTGATTTCAGATAATTTCTAGCTGAGATACAGTGAACACCGCATATTGTGTTTTTCCAAAAACGTTCTTGGAAAAGCTTTGTCACCGGTTTGTTTGTGGATATTTTCGCGTACAAATTTCATGGAATATTATTGAAATGATACTTAACGATGTAAAAAAGGTTTAAATAAATTTACTCTATCTATAAAGATGAAAAAAATTCGGAAAAAAAAATGTTTTGTTTTATGCTGAAACCCCTACCCCTCCCTTAACTTACAATAAATGGCATTAATGGATAATAACTCATTAATATCCTTATGACGGTATATTAATTAAAGCTTATAACTAAACAGGTTATAAACTCCCCTACCTTTAAAGCTAAAAATGAAAAAAAAAAAAAAATAAAAAAAATATATTTTGTAATTAAATTGAAAGGTAGAAATGACAGCTTATTTTCTAGACTTTAGCATGTCTCGTTTTTAATCATACTATGAATTTTAATCAAACTTTGTTTTGAAATTAATTAATACACAATATTGATTTTTAAGGTGCTTATTTGTCATTTTTAAACGAGTTTACCAATTTCATTGAAAATTAAACGTTATCAAGTTATCCATATAAAAGTAATAGAGTAAAATTTCATTTTTATCGGTAACAATTTACGGAAGGTAATGTGACTACATTTTTATTATTTTACAATAATAATCGTATTTATTAGGTCTCACTCTAATTTACATTAATTATTACAACAATAAAGGAATTATAGATTTAAGGGTAATCAAGTTATTGATAAAAGGGGCACTCAGAATTAAAAAAAAATTTATAATTCTCTCTATTTTAACTTCATTACTGCTGTTGCGATGACATTTGCTTCAGCATTTATCAATTTATTTATTCATGAAAAAAAAAAAAAAAAAAAAACTATTGATATCACATCCCAGCACTTATTACATTTTCAAATACTATAGTTCTTCAATTTATATACTCTGATAAATATAAATAAATAATACAAATGTCCCTATTTAAATTTAATAATTTCGAAATTAAACTCTTATATTAAAGTAAACTGTTAGTTACAATCTGACATTGAATCTAAATTGATCACTTTGTACCTTAATGAACATTGATATTGGTTACTTTCTTCTCCATTTTGTATGTTGTGCTGTTCGATATTTACTGAACTGAGTTTTGTATTTATTAACTTTCCGCTACGAAAATTGAATGTTTTCGAAAAAGATAAATTATTGGCTTCGGTCCGATTTTCAATAATCGAGTTTTCATCAGATGTCAACGTTTTGAGATCCTAGGAAACTATTCTGACTATTTCCGGATGGACGTCCATGTGTGTGTGTGTGTGTAAACTTTTTTTGTCCGACGATATCTTTGGAACGAATCAAGCGATTTGAACGGTCTTTGCGGCAATCAGAAGGGCTCATCAAGATTTAAAGTTAATTAGATTTTGAAGTCGATCTGCTGAGTAGTTCCCGAGCTCGACAAAACCAGAAAGTTTTGGAGATGGCCTAAGAGGGATGCGTTCGGAAATACTCTAGCTCTAGCTTTAGTCAAGCGTTGCCATATAGCGAGAACTAAAGCTAGAAAATTTTCAAACGCACCCAAGGCCGACCGTTTTTTCAACCCAGTTCAAATCAAAAGTTTTTAAACCCAGCCGACTAATTATGTTATCATATAATTAAATTTTATAAAAGTTTTGTCAGATGACAAATACAATTTTCAGGTTTCCAATTAAAAAAAAAAAATAATTCGTTCTGTTGATGGTATGTAGAAAATATATATAAAAGTATTAATTAAACTGATGCATTTAATTTACCACTGAATTTTTCACCATTATTTTTTAAATCTTTTTGTTTTTATTCTTACAAAGGAAAACAATGTTGTTTGTCAATCAATAGAAAAAGAAAGACGAGCCAATCGATTTGTCTTGTTTAGTGTGTTAGTCTAAAGGCGCTTACATCTAGATTTACAGATACAGATATATATATATATATATATATACGTATTTTTTTTTTGTTATTTATATAATCGTGTGTGTGTGTGAGAAGGGGGGTTTATATATATATACAGATATTTATCTATCTCTAAATACCATTGAGTAAGCTTCTCAAGCTACTTTTGCAGGAGCAAGCTTTTATCTATGCATAAGCGCCATGAGCGTTGAACTTTACCAATGCGGATTTTCTCCTCACGGCCTCTATTAATGCTACGTCGGCTTACTAGCCTCCTCACTTCTCATTCTACTACTTTTTGTAAAGCCTGTTCGAGAAAGATTGCAATATATGAACGTTGTGTTTCTGCGTATACCAGTATTTGCTTTTCTCGTAAATCATTTCTACTATTCTTTTTTTTTTTTTTTTCAATTAATTTATTTATTTGTATTCTTTTTTACAACATAAAACAGTGGAGTTGTTAAAGATTCATGGATTAAATTAAATTCTTAGATTATTTATTTTTAAAAAACTCAAGGGAGAATAAAATTAAAAAGTAACAATAAATTTTCGTTGTATTTATTTTTGAAAGTAGGATTTTCATTTATGTTTTAATCACTGTGAACACACTGTAAAAAATTTGCGGAGTGAACATGGATTACATCCGGAGTGAATGCGGAGCAGATGATTGCGTATTTATTTACGTCCCTTGGGGTGAAATTCACTCCGAAGGGGAGTTTATTTTAATATTGAAACTTGTTCGCAGTGACATTAAAGGGAGTTTTTTTTTATATTAAAACATCAAACCGGAGTGAATGGGGATTTAAAAAAAATCCAGATTACTCCGAAATCACTCCGCTGAAAAAACAAACTCCGCATTCGAAGTGATTTTTTCTAAAACTCGGGAACTCCGAGTGACGGAGTCAATTCGGATTTGATTAAAATCCAGATTCACTCCCGATTTTTTACAGTGCATGTTCGTATATTAATTTCCATGGTTAAATATATCCACTTATGAATAAATGAATTTATTTTCTTTTTATAAATTTTTTTTGCAATGAAAATCTATAACTTAACTAAAATTTATTTTTAACGTAAGAAAAAAATTAAAACAGGTGCTGTTCAAAATAAAAACTCTTTTAACAATCTGGAAAAAGAACCGACTCAAAAAGTTTTGATAGACTTAAATAAATTCTGTATTTAAATATTTGTTATTTAAAAAAAATCGATTTTATAAATTTTCATCGTGTACCGATTAATTTTTTATTTTCGAATGGTTCTCAAGTGTCTTATTGCGCGTTTTGAGATTTCATCAATCACATGAAGAGGAAAACGGTAGAATAAAAAAAGACTAAACATAAATAAAGAGAGCAAGCTTGTGAATTTTTGATATTCGTATGTAAACATCATGACATTTTCTTTCGTTTGCTCCTGGACTTTCAGAAGGTGCACTTAAGTGGATATACTCAACAGTAAAATGAAATAAGAATATAATGTTAAAGAATAATGCTTTTTGCTAGCAGTCGGTTGGCAATGTAAAGAGAGCTATTTTCATTTTTTTGCAGGAAAATAAACTTTAATATCTTGTAATATATTATTTCCTGCCATTTTTTTTTTTTTTTACAGAATAATAGTTATATCTTGATTTTTTTTTTTGAAATAATTTATTTACTTTACTTTACTTAATATAAATATTTTTTTTTTTTTATTACTTCGAAGTTTATTTATGCCAAGGTGCCAGCCGTATGGCAGACAAAAATACATTTTTGAATAAATAAGTTTTACAATTTGCTCACTTCAGTAAGTTACAGATATTGCAAAATTTCTATTCTGCTATTGTATTCTTAGAAAAGTGCAACCTGTGTAAAAAAATATCATGATGAACTTACGTATGAACATCAGGCGATTATAATAGTAGTTTATCTATCGAGTGCGATCGTGTTTGAGACGCGAGGTGTGAAGATTGATGCCCGAGCCGAAGACGAGAGTACCAACACACGAGCGTCTTAGACTCGATTGTACTAGATAAATACATTAGTTTTTGTGACAGATATTTGAAATGTACTACATTTAGTGCCTATAAATGGCAGGTTATAAATCCGCGTTTATTTATTTGGTAAGATTGTTTTTTGTATCTGTTGAAAATGAGAGAGGTCGGTAAGTGTTCGAATTACAATGATGATAAATTTTGTCACAAGATGGCTCCTTGAGTTACTTCGATATTTTTTGTACGTTTGCTATCGCACATGTAACCGAAAAATATTTTTTGATCCGTTGATGACGTCACTATTAGAACGATTAGGTATCTTTTTTACTAGCTGTATCTTATCTAATATTTTTAGCTGACGGTTATAGGCGCTAAATGTCGTACATTTCAAGTGTCTGTCACAAAAAATTATTATCGTATCGATAACATTATTTTTCTATTTTGAACGAGCAAATAAATATTGTAATAAAATTACACGAACATATGATAATGTAAATTTAGCTATATTAAATGCTCATAATAGTTATATCGGAGTTAATAATAATTATTTAAAGAGCTGAATGTTCATATGTAATCAGAATCCCCGAGGAATGATAATTATCATAAAATTTCATTTTTTACACGGGTCGCAGTAAATATCAAGTATCGATATATTCTATAATTCTTAATGAAACAACGTATAATTATAAGTAGATATATAGAAAAAATTGTATGATAGATTTATGCGAATCATTAACAATCGAAGGGGTTAGAATAGAGGGGGTATGAGTGAGAATAATAATTCTTTAACTGAAAGTGGTTTCGAACGCATGACATTTTGCTTTTTCAGAAAAATACCTGAAAAACAGTTGATCCTGTAGGCCAATCCTGAAACTTCCTGCTGTTCTTAAGCTGAGAGCGAGAAGTTGAAAACAATTTTTATTTTGTCACTAATATTAGGTAAACTTTTGAGTCCTTCGAGCTCAAAGAACTGTTAGACACGACAGAACATACATTTCGCTGAAAAAAAGTAATTTTTGTCTGACGATATCTTCGGGATGAATCAATCGATTCGAACAAATCCATGTGCTATAGTTTGTTAAATATTTGCGTAAAATCGGAATTTTGACCATTTTGTTATAAAAAAACATATTTGCAACGCACTATTTTGCTAGATTTTTTTCTGTTGTCGTACTTTTAGCATATTCAGAATCATTCTGTGAAAAAATTAGTCGACCAGGAATTTTGACCAGCAAAAATCTTTATCTCAACTGGACTAATCGTCGGACAAAAAAAGTTTACACACACACACACACACACACACACACACACACACACACACACACTCGCGGATGTCTATCTGGAAATAGTCAGAATAGCGTCTTAGGACCTCAAAACATCGACATCTGATGAAAACTCGATTTTCGAAAATCGGACCGAAACCAATAACTTCCCTCTGTTCCGGACATAACACCTCTTTTTGAAAATTTTCAATTTTCATAGCGGGAAGTTAAAAAAATGTTGCTCTGAAATAACGCACCCATATAAATATATATACTTATTAATATTTATAGGGGAAGGGGGGGGGGGGCAAAAGGGGGTAGGGTAGGTAAAACGGGGTACCCCCAAAATTTGGTGAAAAAAAATTTTTTTTTTTTCGTCTAATTACTGTATATCCGATATTTTTGAGCATTTTCAGCCCTACGCATGATACCTGGGCCAAAATGGACCAGCCCAAAAATCGAAAAAATGATTCTATCAAATTTTTATCGTCAAATTAAAAAAAAATTTAATATATTTCCGCATTCTTAGACCTACCCATAACACCTGGGGAAAATGGACCAGCCGAAAGTTTTGAAAAATGATTCTTTCATATTTTTATCGTCAAATTAAAAAACAATTAAAATGTTAATTCATTTTTCGGCTGATTTTCTGTAATTGCGGCAAATTTGGCCACTAAAAATATTCGAAAATAATATTTTATTTTTTAATTGATAAGAATTCAATTAAAAAAAAAAAAAAAAAAAATTATCATTTTTTGGAGGGGGGCCTCTCTGCCCCACAAAAAAATTTTTTCTCCCTTCGTATCCACCAATGATGTGAAATGTAATTTTTCTGTATGTATTTTACATAAAAAAAATTCAATTTAATGAAATTTGATCATCTTTCAGAAATTTTTTTTTTTCAACTTTTTTAAAGGGTACCCCATTTTGCCCGCCAAAAGTAGAAATTTTATTTCTTAACGGCAGCTAAAAATTTTGTCTATTTATCTTGGATATCATTAAAAACAAAAAGATTTGGCGTATTTTAAACATCGAAAACTTAGTATTTCCATAGGTACCCCCTTTTGCCCCTCCCTCCCCTATAATAAATAGATGAAATTATACGAAGGCAAATGAATAAATAATTTCCTCGTTTCAAGTTATAAATTTACGGTAACTTCATTTCAGCATGAAATTAGCAAAAAATATGTACTGAAATAAATAAAAATGGTTTTGTTATTTTTTGAGCCATATTTTATACGGAAACAAAAATTGCTAAAACCAGCATATTTATCTCCTTGGGAATAATTTCGTTTCGAATATTAAATCATAGCTGTTTATATGCGTACCTATGGATGCTATTTATAGATATATATGAGTTCACATATATGTACAGATATGCATGCGATGTTAATTTCCGTAAATATAAGAGCGAGTTGGAGAGAGAGCAAGTGTATTAGTAGTT
The DNA here is from genome assembly GCA_964016945.1 of Microplitis deprimator. Taxonomy (NCBI): domain Eukaryota; kingdom Metazoa; phylum Arthropoda; class Insecta; order Hymenoptera; family Braconidae; genus Microplitis; species Microplitis deprimator. Next base: position 5,859,643 of record OZ024708.1, read on the forward strand.
ACAGATGTGGTTGATGTGGGAAACTTAATGCACTTTTTCATTTCGCTAAAATATGGAATTAAAAAAAATGTAATATACATTTAAAAATATAAAATATGTATCGTTATGATTAATACTCTTTATGTTTTGTTATTCGTATTCTCAACTCCGATTGAATTTTTTTTTATTTTTTCATAAATATCTGACTACATATTTTATATTTCAGTGATAAAAATAATTTTTCGAAGAAGAAAATCAGTGATTTTTAAAAGATGAAATCCAAATACAAACATTTACCTTTCAAATGTGTGTATAAATAGGAGGTAAAAAGTATTTTAAATTGATAAAACCTGTATGAGTCTACTGAGAGTTATTTACAAATCCCGAGAACTCGTTTCCCAAAAGTAAAACAAACATACATTGAATTTTTTTTTTATTAAAAAAATAAGTTTTTTCTCATATAAATAAATTAATAAGTAAATAAACAATAATATAAACATATACATATATATATTTATTTGTATTTTTTTGTTTGAATTTACACACATGAAAATTCAGTTTATTTATCTATTTATTAGCTAACGAGTCAATCAATTTACTTTTAGTATAATCAAAATATGTACTCAATAAATCATGCATTGCAAAAGTTAATTAAAAAAATATTCAAACGGTGAAAAATCTGTTTTTGTGATTTTTTAAACCGTAAATTTATTCAATAAACAATTTTTTTTTTTTTCATTGAAATCCCTTTGACAAAACAATAACAAGAGTTTAATTAACAACTTTTTTTAAAGCCAACCGTATTTGGGACCAAAGCAAAGCCTTTGTTTAAAAAACTAAAGGATTATTTATAAAATATTTTTTAAATAAAAAATGATATCAAAAAACTCGAATTTACAATTTTAAAATATATAATGAAATATAAATACAGCAATCACTTTATATATTTCAAACTATAAGTTTTTCTATCCATAAAAATAATCTGATATTTTTTCCATTTCCTGCCTGTAATTCAAGGCACTCAACAAAGCAAAAAAAAAAGTAAGCATAAAAAAAATATAAAATTCAGGTTTAAAAAATAAAAAAACGTTTTGTCGAGTTGCCAAATGGGATTGAGTCTTTAAAATGACCGAGCGGGAGAAAGGGGAGGCCTGTCTCGTATGAGATGCAAAGTGTATTGAGGATGACCTAATTATGGACTGGCTGTAGCGTTCAATCAGAGGGACTGTCACCGGAGTATAAATATAGCGCATTAACTGATCCTGTAGTTCTGCGAGTCGGGTGAGTGCGAACCGGGTTCAGAGAGCGAGTTCAAAGCTATCTAGCCATCTAGGTATACCAGTTCTCCAGCTATCGAGTGAAATAGTGAGCTGGCTTATGAGCTAGTGAGCTCGCTTGCTAGAAAGCAACTAACCAACTAACCAACCAACCAAGAGAACTAGTATCTAATTCCTCTACTCCTTCACCCTCTTCATCATTATATCAGAATTGCAATCATGAACTACCATCTCTAACACACCCCTTCACACACACACATACACAGACTGAACTTCAGTAGATTGGTAACCCAACCGAACGGACCCTTCAACGATAAAATGACGACATCATACAGCTCAGAACCGTAATGGCGATACGTGATTGGCATATCGACACCTGCCACCGTCGTGCTTTAGACTATATTTTGTTAATTGTGAAGTTCAGAAACTCCATTGACGTTACGCAATGACCTGGAATTGACCAACTTTACTTACTCCTTGTCTTACCTTCTCCTCTTACTTGTATAGCTGTAGCTATAGCCGTTAGGTAATATACCGTTATGTTGGAAAACGCCGGCAGTTACTTGATACAAGGGGGATGAGAAGATTGTAGTCAATATTCACTTGGAGAAATACCGAGGGAGACTTATCAAGGTTACATTAAGGGAGGTATTATAAACTTTTAAACTTTTAAGTTTCAGGCCTCTTAGCATCTGAGTACGTGCTTATCAAAACTGATGTTAACTAAATATGACTAAAATAATAATGTCATAGATATAAAATTAATGAGGAGAAATTTCTACTTTTTTTTTTTTTTCTTGATATTTTGTTGGCCGAGTTAAATTAACTTGGGTTGACTTGGATTTTGTAGAGCAAAACGGTGAAATATTATATTCAGTGATATTGTACTTGAGTTAATAACTTTTAGTTAATTTTCAGGATTAAATATACAGCCAGATTTTTTTTTTCCATACTTTTCAATGTGAAGAATAATTGCAGATAAAAACTTTGCACTTTTTGTTGGAAATAATTTTATAAAAGTATTTTAAAACTATTTTTTCGCCTGCGGTCAATGAAAATAATTATTATTCAAATTGCACACATATATTTGCAAAGTAACGATGATGAAGTTGCTTTCAATTTAATTATTAATGTCCATAATAAACATTTTAAACGGATAAGTTTCTATTTTTATTGATAAAATAAATATGGAGAAAAAATAATATTGTACTGCTATAATTTATTTTTTCATGCGTCTGTTAAAATAACATCATTATTTTTTTTAGGCTGATTTCTTAGACGTCTGGTTATTGTATCTGACCCTTAACGATAACATGGAGTCCAGAAGACCCCAGGCAATTTTAAACACGAAATTTCTACATCTAATTACTCGAATTTTAAATTTTAAATATCACAATAACTATTGAGTTTCACAAAAAAGTACAAGATACTTTTTTTGTAAAGAATACAAAGCATTACAAAAAAGGTTTCGTGCAACTTTTTTGATAACTCAATATTTATAGAAATATTTGTAAAAAACCAATCAAACTTTTTTTTTCATAACTTCGTTATTTTTGATAAAAAATATTTCACTTTAGTTACTGAAATGAACGTATTTTTTTAAAAATTCAATCTTCGTATCAATTTTGTGTCAAAGTAAATTTAATCCCCAATGATTTGCCACAAAATGTAGTTACTAATCTTCAAAATTAATAGTTACAGCAATTTTTTGCATAAAATCACTATATCCGTTTTTTTTGTTTTAATGATTTTTTCTAACTAAATTTTAAAATTTATAATAAAAATCTACTTTCCCTATGGTGTTATTTGCTACGACTATAAGGTTTCCTCACTTTTTTGGAAGCCCGAATTTCATGTTTTGATGCTCGCTATAAGCATCACTAACTTTTTGTTCAACACAATCTCCTCAAAATAATAAATTTTTGCAAATACATGGTATCTTAAGTAAATAACATTTGCATGTAATTAACTTTGATTTATATATAATGCATCACCGATTATCGGTCTTTTTAACACAATTTCAATCGTTGCTTATAACGAGCTCCTTGCAAGGATTCATATGCATAACGCACACATGTAGAACGTGTGCCGAGAATCAAGATAGAGGGAGAGCCTAAATCTGGGATTTTCTTAAGAATTTTCTTCCTCTACAATCTCCGAAGATTGCTTAAATGAATTCGAACTGATTAACTATTATTGAATATTATTATCAAAAACTAATAATGTAAAATACCTGCAGTAAAACTTGTAATTGAATTTAGCTACTAATGAAAACGAGACAATTTAAGACCAATAACGCCTGTATACATCTAAATGTCAAATTGGTTAGATAAAATGACTGTAATTATTCTTTAATTTACAATAAACAATTACAATCCTGACAGGACTGACATTTAGTTAAGAACTAGTTTATCGTGTACAAACTAAATGTTTTCTACTGCAGGAAAGGAACTGATGTTTTTCAACCCTCTAAATCGCATTGGTCTGAAATCGAGTTGTTTCAGCTGGCTAAACAGGCATTGAAGTTTCACTGCAGAGGGTATGAAAAGTTATTGAACACCCGAAGCACGAAACGCTAAGTGCATTATATCAATCTTCCCCCAAAATTCGCTTACTACAGCCACCGCAGTAGCACCTCGATTTAAGTCAGAACAAATCAGCCCGTCATCTAAAACTTTCCAATTATTAGTAATCAAAATTACCGAATATATAAAATAGCATTGCTTCGAAAACTTAAACGGGAAAAAAGTGCGATTCCAGTTTAGAAAATTTTTAATAGAACCATTAAAAAAATCTTACACTATTAACGTTTTCTTTCTAAAGTATCTGTTTGGCCCCTCTTCTTTATATTATTCACGTTATTTCAAATGAAAAAATGTTAATTTCATCAAAATCATCAATTTGTTAGGATAACATTTTTATCTTTACAGTATTTGTAATAGAAAACTAACATTGGCGTTTGTGTAAATTTTACATAACTGAATTCTATGACGGGAAACCTCTTCTATTGGAGACGATCTCGCCACCTCTAGGGACTTAAAATTTAGGACGCCACTGGAAGTATCTAACTCGGTCTCCCAGTACCAGAAATGACTAGATATAAAAGCTGGGTCGCGGAATAAAATTTATTTACTGCAGTTATCACGAATTCTTCTAGCTAAATTAGCGAGTAAGATATTAGAAAATAATAATCTCACCATTCATAATGAATTACCAAATATTTTATTAATCACACGCTCTCTGACACTATTACAATATATAAATTTAATTGCCAAATCAAACTACATCAATAATTTCGTATTGACAAAATTTCACACCGTCAACTAACACTGAGGTGATAATTTAAAATCTTTGGGGACCATTTTTAAACAAAAAATTTTTTACAGTGCATGTATCAATTAAAGATATCAAAATTAATTATTCTCATCTTGATAAAGTCTTTTGTTTAATACTCATTAATACTCACACGTGTAAAATTATATAATACGTTCGTTATAAATGTTAAAAAATTTTTAGTCAGTCACTTTTCATTTCAATTACGAATAACTTTTACTGACTAAAAAATAATATTCATGAAATTTATTGAAATATAAAATATCTCATTGTTGTTTTGTTCATTTTGACTGATACCCTTATCACAATTTAAACCCTTTAGATATGCGCTTTTAGATCTTTCATACTTTTATTTTGGCGATTGAAATTTCCATAACGGAATTCACTATTATTCCAATTTCGTATCTATTGGAAATATTAAATAAACGTTATGCGTTCAGGATTTAAAAATCTATTATTTCGATATATTATAATAAAAACATTTATTCTCAATATCGCTATTCATATAACAGTTATATATCATTTATACCTCCAATATATGAAGTCTCCTTCCTCTTCTTCAATTTTATTTTAACTCTCATTCGCTATTTATTTTTAATGTTTTGTAGCGAATATTACTTTCACAACTCATAAAACAATCATATATTTAACTGCAGTTCAAAATCGCACTAAAATTATCCTCCTCCCCACCCATGCATTCAACTTTTAATGAGCGAAAAATTCAAAGCTTGATTCAAACAGCGACGATACCTACACTGCAATAAATGCGGCGTTAAAATGAACTTATTTTAATACCGGTGTTAAAAGGGTGTACACGTAAAGTAAATCAACTCCTATTGAAACGATAAAAAATTTTTTTGTATTTGAAATATAATTCGACTTCTGATATTTGAAAAATAAAACTACTTTTTTATTTATTTGACACCACCTAATAACGGAAAAAATTTAAATGCCGTTTCGGGGTTAAATTAAACACCGATAACTTCAACACCAGGATAGTGTGGACTTACACCTTTTTTTTTACAGTGTATACACTTAAGGAGGTTCGAGCGAAACTAGTGAGTCAAAGCAGTGTTTTAATTTTTCCGTTTACTAAATTCTCCTAATAGTTATAAAAATTCATTATTTTAATTTATAATAACATAACGAATTTATAAATTAATAATTATTACTTATTTAATGAAAGAAAGTAATGAAATGACGGTTATTTTTCGCTCATATGTTTTGATAAAAAGATGTGGCAACAGCGCGCCCTAACTTCTTAAACATCGATATTCAAATTAAAGCGGGAAAAATTTATTTCTAATCTCGTCTCTCTTTTTAATGTATTTCTATCTTTGTTTTTTCTCTCAGCTGCTTCCGCGACGTTGCCGAACCCTCAATAATATGTATCTCTGGCAATAAATGAGATTAAAAAATAAAGTTTAACTTCAATTATTTAAATAACTACAACGGTAACACTATATTGTTAAAATGGTATCATATTCTACAAATATTCGTTTATGATATGTAGCTTTTTATTTCTTAAACTTGGGAGGTTAATAATGAAAAAAATAGAGTAAGTCATGACGGAAGCTTGTCAGCCATAAAAGTCTGTCTATAAGCACTTTGAAAATGTCATTTTTGAAGTTATTTTTCTAAGAAACTAGATGGTGGGTCATTTTCAAATTTTGAGAATACATCGATAAAGTACTCATTTATATATATACTAAGTTTCAAATCTTAAAGTTGGAAAATTCTTTTTGCATTAGATTCGCTCGAACCTCCTTAATACCTTTCAAAGTCACAAATTAATTCTATATAAAAAATTTCACTGAATGACACCTTAGCATACAAATAGCCTTAAACTTTTTATTTTTAATCAACATGTCAGCACTTTTATTGTATTGAATTTTTTATTTAATTACATTTTTAATGAGAATCGATACTGACTAAAACGTACGCTATTTTAGTACTTGATGATTATCGAGTATCGAAATATTTATACATAACCATCGTCATCACCAACATCACTGAGAATTGTCCGAGGTCATTAAAGCATGAAATGTCACAAATACCAGATCAATAATAATAATAATAACAACAGCAACAACAATGATAATGGCGGATAGTGTTAGTGGTGTTGGTGATGCCAATGATAATGATAATGATAATGGCGATAGTAATGGTCTGATGGTGAATATAGTGGTAGCATTGACAGACGATTGCACAGTACATGAACCCATCTAAGCATCATCTACTACCTTGATAATCGTCAAATGTTAAGGCCGATGAACGACGATTGTGACGGTTAGAGTTCGCAATAGTACATTCTGAATATACATTGAGCCATACCAGTACCAAATGTAGTTCTAAATGCTATATTACTACACTGTATAGACAGATAGTGTGTGTGTGTGTGTGTGTATGTGTGCATAGAATGGAGAATGAATCAAATGCAATATCGAGACGTGCTTTGTCAATTACCGACATTCATGCCCAATTAAGTTACCGCTGAGTCGGCTGCTTGAATCATCTGATGGTTTGCTTCAGTTACGAATTCATGCTAGCTCGATAGCTTACTTGCAGCATAGATTACTATGTACTCTAGTTCACTTGTAACAGCTCAAGTCTCAAGACTTTCGAGTTCTTAATTAATGACAATGACAAGTTCATCTGATACTTTGGTGTTTGTTAAGACTCTACTTATTCTAACTAAATATAGTCAATCATTATTAATTAATATTATAATATTAAAGAGCCATTAAATTTCAAAGAAACTTGAAAAAGCTTTTAATGCATTGCCGTGAGTTAAGTATTCTTAATGAGCCCGTCAAATAATTTAAGTTTAAATTTTTAACGTTTTTCCTTTCGAGCGAAAAAGATAAAATAAAGAGACATCTTTATTGTTATTTATTTTTACTGGAAATAAAGTATTTGGTTTCGATAGCAAAAGATAGTGATGACATGGAAGACAGGATTCACGTTTCGATAAGAGTTAACGCTCACTTGTTGACCCGTTTGGATGCTCGTAACTTATCACGATCCCGGGACTTATGTTGGACAAATTTATCTTAGGATCTGGCTGAGAGAGGCTGTTCTGCTATTGGGAATATGTTCGTTGGGGTGGCAAAGGTTGTTTTTGTTTATGTTGTTGTAGTTGCTGTTGTTGTTGCTGTGGTATACGCCCCTGTGTATACTATAACAAATATCGAGTATAGAAATATCGAGTAGTCTGAGTTACTATCAACTATCGACTGTGAAGTGGTAGTAGTAGTAACAGAACCAGTACCAGCCAACGCGTATTATACTATTCCACTGAGAGTTATCGAGCTCTAAGGACTTGACCCGGTCATTTTTTACGAGTAACTGCATTCGTAAATTACTATCAACACGTGAATCATTTTTAATGGTCTGTCTTTTAAACTAAATTATTTACTGGATAAATTTTTAGCTTTATTTTTCACGATATTAATACTGGTATAATATTTTTTAACTTCTCGCTGTGGAAATTGACAATTTAAAAAAAAAAGAAAAGAGAAAGTTATTGACTTTAGTTAGATTTTCGGAAATCGAGTTTTTAATGTTTTGAGGTCGAGAAACTACACGTTGAAAAAGAAGTGCACAGAAAAAAAGAATTTTTTGGCGCAAGAAATATTTTATATTATGAATTGAAGACAAAAATTTTTCTTGGCTCAAGAATTTTTTTCTCGCCTAAAAAATTATTTTCTTGTTTCAAGAAAATTTTTTTTCACCCCAAGAAAATTTTTTATTTCACTTTATAATACAAAAAATTTCTTGGGTCAAGTAAAAATTTTTTAAGAACATTTTTTTGCCCCAAGAAATCCTTTTTTTCTGTGTGGTAATACCTCTCTTTTTAACAAAGTAACATTTGAAAGATTCTCATTCTTTTATGATAACTTTTCCTACACGCTTAAAAAAGAATGCTAACTATCACCATTTTGCAACTCATATTATGTTTTGTTTAATTTTTTAAACAGAACTGTCAGTTTAGTTGCTTACTAGACTAACATAAATATTTAGAGGCTTACATTAAACACATACTATTCTGACAGAAAGCGAATCAAGTCAGAAACTAATTTACCGGGGAAAACTAATGAGTTTCTTCCCTAAGGCAGAAACTGATCAGTTTCAGCCCGATAACTCGCATTGAAACTTTAGTTTCAATGCAGGTAATATGAAAAAAATAATCATTGAGGTAATTATTAATATCATCAGTTTAAACAAACTTCAATTGATTCAGTTTGAATTAATAATTAGAGGTGTGCGAATCGTGTTCGAATCGAATAATTTGAATTTCCAAATAATCTAATAAATTCGAATTATTCATAACTTTTCGAATTAGTTGATTCAAATCCGAAAATTCCGATCAGTTATCTAATACTCAATTAATCAAAAGTTATCTCATAGATTAGTGTCTGAGTTTTATTTACCTTCGACAAAAAATTATTGAAAAAAACATCACAATTTTAATTCGTTCAAAAGTAAATTTTCGAATTATTTGTAAATTTACAAATTATTTGAAAACTTATGAATACATAATTTAAAAAGTTTTAAATTATTAGAAAATTTACGAATACTAAAAAAAAATCTAAACTCGAATCGAATAGTCCGATTCGATTTGATACGAATAATTCATAAGTTCGAGCTATTCGCACACCCCTATTCATAATTTTTCCAATAATTAAATTATTTAACTCAACAACTTTTATTTTTCATTGAAATTTATATGACGTTAAAATAATTATTCACTTCATTGATTCAAATAATGATAAATTGGCTAAACTCTTAATTATATTGGTTTAACCACTGAAATTTTTTTAATTGAATCTCGAAAAAGGTTTAAATTAAAGACAGTTCAGTTGTCACAACTACGCCGGTCATTGAAAGAAATCCTAATTCTAAAGGCGGCGTCGCTTTCAGAGAAGCTATTCGTTTTATTCCCTGTATCCAAATACCAGCCATCTTTCAACCAATGACGGGTTTGTTCCCAGTGCAAACTTTTTCTCTTAGTACGATAAAAGTCAATTTTTTTACACATATAAATTCACTGATGAATGTCTGAAACTTCTAAGCTATTAACGTTACAAAAAAATAAAACTTCAATGACAATTTTAGTTGGAATTGAATTCTCTACAAAAAAAGTTCACATACAAGACAAAAGTTGATAATGACATTGCTGAACAGCGGTAGCATTAGTTACAAAGTTTGATTGTTTTTTTTTTAACAAAACCAGGATTAGAATCAATATATTTTGCAATCACTAAAAAAGGATCAACACAAATATTTTACTACTATTGAACCGAATTGTTTTTCAATTAGAATAGAGTGTTTTTTTTTTGCATATATTGTATATTTATAACAATAAAAAATGAATATAAAAAACAGTCATTATTAAGTATTTTTATATGAATGGAACGTTACAGTTTTATCCAATTTTTATTTTTCAAATTTTTGTTCGAAAACTTTGCCGCAATCTAATTGTAGCATAAAAATAAATAATTCATTTTTTCATTCCGGTGATGCTAATGACATTTGTTATTATTATTTTCAAAAATTACGTAAAAAGTAACATGACAATAACAATAACGACAATAAAGTGATATTTCGCTATAACAAGTCTTTGAAGTTTAAAAAATTTTTTTTTTGTTTATCTAAAATAATAATATTTAAAAAGTAAAAGAGGTAAAGCAAATGTCAAAATGGTTGATATATGTCTGTGTACCCTGTACCTATGTATGTATAATCTGGCTTAAAAAAGAATAAAGTAATTTCACCGAGACTTGATATTGAATTTTCATCCAACTATCAGGCATAACGAAGTGGACATCGTCAGCAGACACGGAAAAGCAAAATTCAATTGGTAATCAACTCACCTGAGCTCCAACAAGTCCGGCGCGCAATCTCGGAATATCCGTGTGACTCCAATCTGACCTGGCCCATGGGTCAACTCTCCCCAGGTCACTACTGAGATTCACTTCGCCCAGTTGATTGTGCACAAATTTTCTCACATTCCAGGGCAAGTCATTGTGCCTTGATCACCATAAAAATTATACAAACATAATAACCATAAATTAACGAACAAATTTATTTAAACATCAAAGTTTCATTGAAACGTTATTACTGCCATTGATAAACTACACAGTTAGAAATTTTGTGTATTTGTGTTTAAAAATTATTTGGTTAAATTTTTTTTGTTGATTTTCAACACAGAAATCTGTTAATTCAACACAAACCGTTTGTATTATTGTACTTTAACAGATTTTTCATGTTAAATGATTAGAAAATATGGAATGTAAGACATTTCTTGTGTTATTCGAAAATTAACACAAAATTTGTGTTGTTTAGCTAAACATTCCCGCGCGTTTCTTCATTACTATAACCAAGCAAATCATTGTAGCAGCATTGTCTGTAAGGAAACTTGGATTGTAATTGATTTACAATTAAATATAATCACAGATAACTTTCATATTTTTATGATCAGGTTCAATGATTTTTTTATTCTCATTTTACGGGAGTATAATTCATAGCTTCGTTTTTAGAAAAATCACTGAAAATCGAACAAATTGTTTGCTAAATTGACATAAGTTGTACTAAGGTTAGATCAGTATACTTGAGTTGGTTAGGTTATGTGCTTATATTTATTAGTTAATTTTAACACGAAAAGTCTGTTAAATTTACACAAATTTTCTGTCAAAATAACAGATTTAATGTGTTCAATTATTTAACATAAAATTTGTGTTAAAGATCAACACAAACGCAATGTGTTGAATTAACTCAAAAATTTGTGTAGACCGTTTGCAACACACGATTTGTGTTTAATTAGACACTGAATTTCTAACTGTATAATTACTTAATCGAAATGGTAAAGTAGTTAACGCTATTTAAAAATAAATAAATTAAATGAATTGATTGAGTATAAAATAGGTGAAAATGAAATAGAATAGGATTGAATAAAATAGCTTACCCATCAATCAGAGGCACTTCAGTGAGGATTCTTCGAATAACATCGAGCCTCTGTTCGTGATTAGCAGGGGCAGTTTGTAGTATAAATGGGAGACAAAGTCCGCCCAGTAATAGAGCACTTATCAATAGTAATATTGGTGCGAGGATTCGACATCTCCGTCGTGGACCTTGGTCCCTCTGGTCCTTACTACTCCCAGAGCTTGGTGATTCCTCGCAGGTTGGCGGTAAACGTACAGTCCCGTTACAAGGCGCAACGTCTGGCAGTTCTGTTAGGCACGTTGTCTGTAATACACCAATAATAATGGCTATCAACGTTAGATATAGCCCGCCAGTCAATAATAATAGTCAATAGTAGTCAATAATAGTTGTAGTTATATAGAGTACAATCGATAAACTGATGAATAGCTTGATAATAATACGATCATTCGGAACTACGAACAAAAGCCCAACGGGATAGACGCGAGTTTAAAGGGGTAGAATGGCTAGTAGTGGTTGTTGTACTAGTATACTGGGTTGAATTGAATGTGGCGGTGGTAGTACTGGGTTTGCCAGACGTGTTAACTTGTTATACAGCTCATCGTGTAATAGTAAATAGAGCATAATAAAGTGACAATTGAACTGGTGATTTTAGATTAAATCTTAGATATAGTTGTTGTCAAGGCTAACGTTCAATGAGAAACACCTTGCAATATGGTTGACTAGATGGAGGAGAACTTTGTTAGCTGATTAGTGTACGGAAGACTAATTCAACTAATCTTGATACAAAGCTAAGAGATCTAGTGTTGGGTAGTGGTGAAGCTACAGAAGGTAAAGAAGGTGAATGAGGTGGAACTAGGGGACTTGAGAAACTGGTACTTCTGCGGGCTTTGTTTCTTCTGTCACTCTTGTTCAACTAGTCAGTTGTTGCTACTGCTACTGCTGCTATTGGTTTTATACGAGACCTAGCGATTTAATTAGTAAGTTGGAGAATATTGTGTACGAGATTGGTAATAAGATGAAAACATTAACTCAACGGAATTATAGGAGCCGTGTTTTTCAGATTGTTTCTTGCCAGTGGAAATTTATTACCGACATTGATTTTATTGTTTAGGGTTTATTTTTTTTTTATTGATTGAAAAGGTGAGTGCTGTTTGATAACGGTCATGTAGCTTAATTAAAGGAAATGTTGAAACATTTTTTCTCACGTCTCATGTTCGGGTTTTTTTATAAAAAAAGAAAAAGTTGCAATTTATCATAAATTTGATTTTATTTTGAATCGCAATAAATGATGTAAATAATATTATGGGCTTTTGTATTTTATGTATCAAAGAGAATGCTTGCATTTATTCAACACAAAAGAGAATTGCTTTTTTTTTTTTTTGTTTTTTTTTTAATACAAAGAATATTTTAATATTCATACTATTGAAATTTAAATTAAAATAAATAACTATATACGTCGAAGTAAATTGCCCGTTTTGACATTCGATTGAATTTCATTTGATATTCAACGACACACCTAAATTATGAATTATAAATATTTTTAATTATTTAAAAAATTGTATAGATTCGATATCGTGTCAAAAGTATCATAAGGGTATATACAAAAAATTACGTTGATTCATATCCATTTTAATAATTATTATTACATTTAATCATAGTTACAAGGATATAATATGTTGTTATTAATTAATCTTTATTACGATCATCATACAACGTTTTGTTGGTTTCCCAACTTTTTCGTCATTAACTGTCTAGTAAACAATTATAAATTGAGACAATATGATAACTTTCCTTTCTCACAATTATCATTTAAAATATACAAATTATATACAAATATATATACACATTTTTTTTCGCTCATCAATATAGGGTACGGGTACCGTTTTTGGTCGCTTTAGGGCCAATTTTTGATACTTCAAAAATTTAGATAAAATAATTTGTAAAATATGCAATGACATGATTAATTTTTTAAATGTGTTCGAAGATACTATTTATCACACTGTTATAATCGAAAGTTTGATTATACTTTTTCATAAATTAAAATAAAGTATTAAATATCCAAAAATGGAGTAGTGGCCATAAATAGTACTTCTACCCTACTTTTCGTCGAAAAGTATGAAAGAATATTTACAAATTTTGAATTTTTTTTTAGACGCCCTTATGGTTCCCGAGATGGGTACCGAGAACCATAGAAGCAAGGATCTGTACGAAAAATTTTTAATGAAATTTTTTTGGTTTTTACATTTTTATACTTGTAGATGAAATGTACATCGATTAGTATGATTTTTCAACGTAACCTTTTGCTAAAATACACCCTCATAGAATCTAAAAATTACAGAAAATATCGTTTTCAGTTTCAGTACAATCTTCAATGTAAAACGGGCCCGGGCTTCTTTCTGATACTTAGAAAAATGAACAGAACTATCATTGTTGCACTCGTAGAGTAAATGAGAATTTCAAAACGGTTGTTCTCGGAGACAAAATAGAATTTCTGACAATACAAAATTTCCTGCCCTCTGTTAACGTTCTAGAAAATACAAGATTCTCTATTTTAGGTTTCCAATATTTGTTTTTGAATTAAAAAGAATTGAAAATCGGTTACTGTTGTGCCATAAAATTGAGTTTTCAATAGATGACATTGCAACGTCTATAAAAGCATTTCTGACTATTTTCAAGTTGACATCAAAAAGTGTGTGTGTTTGAACTAAATATTTGTTGGATTAATTTCAAATTTTTGATGCCGTTATCACTATATCTTATTAAACTATGATCTAGTTAGTTTTTGGAATCAATCAGCAAAATAGTTTTTATATAAAAAAATAAAAATAAAATAAAGCATTTAAAGATATTTTTTTTATAATTTGAACTACACTATTAACTCAAAATTTGATCATATCTAAGTCTTGATGAACCTTTCCGATAACCATGAGACGCATACAAATTAGTTCATTAGTTCCAGAGATATCTTACGTCAAAAATGACGTTTTATTAAATTTTATTTAACGATATCTTCTGAACAAACCAACCGATTTGATTGGTTTTTGCTGTAATTGAAAGAGTTTATCAAAGTAAAGATCTTATTTAATTCAAATCGATTAGATGAGAAGTTAACAAAACAATCGGTCTCAGAATTAAATAAGATCCAAGTCATGATAAACTATTTCAACTGCAGAAGGAAAAGTTTAAAACGATAATTCCTTGTAAGATATCTCACTACAAAAAATTATTTTCTATATATTATTGGAAATATTTTGTAATTATTATTATTAATAAACTAATTAAATAATTAACATCAGATGTAGTATTATTATTTTGTCAAAAGTAGTTTTCACTATTTTATAATTTCAAGCATCGACTTTTTACACGCAGAGAAGTTTTTAGTAAAAATTACCCATAAAGTTTAGAACTGTCAGGACATTTGGTAAACATCAAACTTTTTGCCATGCACATTATAGAATATAGTACTCGAAAACACGTATTAGAAGCACCATTTCTATTAAAAACATAGTAAAAATTTACTCACTTGCTAGAAGACCTCACATTATTTAAATTTTTGGGTAATTTTGAACTTCCCGCTAAGAAAATTTAAAATTTTTAAAAAGAGTGCATTCGGAAATGCTTCAGCTCTAGCTCTAGCCAAGCATTGCCATATAGTGAGAGCTAGAGCAAGAGTATTTCCGAATGCACCCAAAAAAGAGAAGTTAATGGTTTCGGTCAGATTTTCAAAACCTAGTTTTAAACAGACCTCGACGTACTAAGGTTATTGTCGGGTGATGAGCATAGTGTCAGATAATTCTAAAATTTAGTATACGTATTAAAAATAATAAGATACAATTACCATTAAAATTTGGAGTTGACTATTGACCATCTCTAATTCGAGATATTTATAATCAAATTTCTCGAATCAAAGAAAAATATTCTTGATTTACGAAAATTTTTTTGAAAACCTCAAATTTTTCGGATAAAGTAGAAATCACCTCTGACCAAGACGAATTTTCTTTAACAAAGAAAAATTCTCTTGACTCAAGAAAGTTGACTTGATCCGCGAAAACGTTGGTTTTCCAAAATATTTCCTTCACTCGATAACTTTTTTCCGTGCAGGGTCAGCCGTTTTTCATATTTTTTTTTAAATTTCCCGCATGTATTAGTGGAAATCATTTAAAATGAATACATCGCATGACCTTAAAAGAGTAAGATCAAAACACATCCAACTGCTTTGCATTTGAGGTGTCCAATACTTTGTATCAAATGCAAAAATTTAGGTGACAATAGCTATTAATTGATATTTATTACTGTTAGAATATGGTTTTTACTTACATCTATCTATTATTAAGTATTGATAATTTTTTCTATGCAATGAATGATTATATTTAATTGAATTTTCCAATAGAGTATTATTTGCAGTAATATCTATATTTATTCTAAAACAATGTTGTAGATTTGAAAGATATAATTGATTGGTGCGGATGCTTGTCAATAATTAGTACGATAGTAAATTAAGTGAGGGAATAATTAGTACATTGAAGCAAATTTTTGAAGCATCTGTATTATAAGTTTCAACAAAATGTAGTATTCAAAAAATAGTATTATCCCACAATCCAAAAAACCAACAAACAAGAAATGTAAACGTTTTTTTCCATTAAAAGTTGTTTATAAAACTATAAATAACATAGCAAGTAAACTTAGTTGTTACAATTTCAACAATAAGTGCACTCGCTTTAAAAAAATTGTTTCTTGTATAACTTGCTTATAAATTATAAATTTATTCAGTAAGTATATTTTATACATAATGCTGTATTGATGAATTATTTGAGTAATAAATGTTGATATACATTGTCAATAAGTTTAAAGAAATTGTTTTTCCAAGACGACGACAACAATTGACTTTATACAAACGATACTTGTTCTCAAAAGTATCGTCTTTTGTAGAGTTTTTTTTAACTAAATAAAACAAGAACAAAGTAGTAGAAAAGTCGATAATGCAAGGCTATATAACAGATATATCATGTATATATGAACAGTAAAAATAAAATTATAGTAAAAAAATAAATGCCAACGAAATAAAATAAAATAAAATTTGAAATACACAAAGTGGATACCACATTTCAAAGTGTAAAAAGGCTATAGCCTTATCGCTTGCATCACTTTGATCTATCAAGTGGTGTACAGTATCCTCACTAGTTTCTATTTCAATGCTATTTCAAGAGTATGGAGATCTCGTTGCATTTTTTTGCTACTTTTATTCGTTCATATGTACATAGATCAGTGTAGATATATGACTATACAAGTTGCAGGTATTCGAATGTGTGGTGTGTTTTATATATTGTACAGACAGTCTGTCGGATTTCATTACCAACAATGGAGACAGCAGCTTGCCGCAGCTCAAGTAACTCGAGTTCCTCGATATGACTCTTATTTTTTTTTTTTTTTTTTCGTTTTATTTATTTTTATTTTTGTTCCTTTCTATTATCCGCTTTACAGTTTTATTTGTCTATTCAGCTAAGACATTTTTCTTTTTTATTTTGCTTTTGCTACGCTGATATTTTTATTTCTGCAATCTGCTTTAAGTATTTGCAGACTGTATTGTTAAATTTAACTAATCATATTTGTCTTTAATTGATTTATTAAATTCATTTTTTTCAGTGAATTTAAGTTAATTAAGATACCCGCGGGTAATAAGGCTTAAGTGACAGAAATGATATTTAAAATAACCACCTCCGCTAAAGGCTACTCTAGTAGAAGGGTCTTGCATATAGATGTTACGACAAGTTTATAGAGTCCCGATACCACGTTTCCTGTCTTTTATATTTCATCACCCGTCATATGATGTCGTAGCGCAGAAATAATCATAAAAAACAATCTAGTCTTCTGACTCTTGAAGAGGAAATTGATAGTTTTAAGTGCTGCTGAACAAAACAATCTAGTCTTCTGTCTTTAAAAAAGTATTGCTGCTAACTTCAAGTGATGATTCATCTCTAATACCAATTTTATTAAGTATAATTAAAATATTTCAGTTTGTTTAACCTGTAGGCCTTATTACCCTTCCGCAGTAAAATAAGGCCTATTCGTATGGCTTTTGTAAAAATTTATTTTTTTGTTTGTTTGTGATATAAATTACCAGTACTTCATTATATTTTATGGCTAATGTATTGAAATAAAGATTTATGATACATTTCGATAATTAAATGCAATATTTTCGATTCTATTCAAAATCCCCCTTAGCTAGGCCTTATTAAATTAAAGGCAAAATTCTACAAAAAAAAAAGTACATAACAGTAATTAACGAGATAGACAGTAACGAGACGAGACCTAGATCGAGACGAGTGTCTGATTTTTCTCAATTTACGAGATCGAGACGAGAGTTTGAAATTCTCGCCTCGTCTCGTCTCGTGCGAAGCCCTAAATCAGTACCTAAGCCACTTATCTATACAAGTTAGAAAAATAGGGTCAATCAATCATTGCTTCCTCAAATTAACCTTGTAAATAATTTTTAATAAAAAATAATATAATTTTTTTATTGCCGTGAGATGGACGATTAAATGTATAAAGGTCCACCTTAAGTTTACACAATAAATTGTATAGTAAGTTCTGAATAAGTTTGAATTGAGGTACTTTAGTTACTTTGATGCCTACACAACTCAACACCATGTAAGTAGATGCAGAGATATACGTTACTATCTGTCTCTGCTTGTTGCCGGGCTAGTACAGTGAATTTCACCAAAGTGTTTCGGCTCCATTCGTACTCGTAAAATAGTTGGTCTAAAGCAGGATACATCAACATCGGTCTAACTGATGGATCTGTTAATGTACTCGGAATGAAACCATTTATTTCACAGTATTCATGGTACTTTAAAACTTTTTTTTATATCACCTGCATTGAAACTGTGAGTTTCAATGTCTGTTTTGCCAGCCAAAACATGCCAATTTCGAACCAATGTGATTGAGCAGGCAGAAGATGATTAGTTTCTGCTCTAAGGAAGACTCATTAGTTTCTGCTCCTCAAATTAGTTTCTAGTTTGATTTCATCTTTGGCCGGATCGAATTTGTTTATTGTAAGTCTCGAAATATTTGTCATTATAATAACCAACTAAACTGGCAGTGGTTTAGACAATCTCAAAAATTATATTTTTCTACCAGTCAGAAATTAGGATCTGTTGACTGCTTTCAGATATTAAGATTCCTAGTACCAATGCAGGTAATGTAAAAAATATAGTGCGTGACATGGGATATGAAACACGATTTTCGACTTCGGGTCATGTCAGCCCTCACATTCGACTCGGGCAGTCGATTTCACCCTCATCTCAAATCATCTTGTTTTATCCTTTGCCACACAATATACTGTTAAGCTTGGTGGTCGACTTACAAATCAATTTATTTATAGGTCAATATTCTGTCACATTGGGCATATCGAGGGTTCTCTGACGCAACCTTGTATTTTTTTTTGAAATACGAGATTTGGACAGAGCACCCACGATATTTTAAAACCTCGAATAAAATTTGGATAAAAATATGATAAATACGCATGAATTAATGTTTTGAAAAAAATTTTACACAAAATGGAATTTTTATATTAAATCTGCTACGCATTTGCCGAAGAAATTTATCCGAAAGCGATACATACAAAATTGGATAATTACTATTTAAAAATATACATAATATTTTTTCAGGATGTAATTTTATGGTACTTAAATAATGTTTTGTAAAGGATAAGAATTTAAATAAAAAATTTCTAATAGTATAGATTTTATAGCGCTAAGATCCGAGCGAGGGCGAAAGTTAATAGTCTGTAAAAATAAATTGCTTTAAAAAGATTAGCGAAATGTTCGTTATGGGTAGTTGGCAAATTTGAGACGATTTTGTATTTAAATCTAAATTATTCTCAAGCATTTTTATATATTTTAGATAATCAAAGTCATTAAAAGTACCCTTGTAAACAGAAGTTTAAATGGCATTAATAGTATATGAAGGTAATCAAATTGTATGTTAACTATTAAAGAGCTTTCTTTAAACTTTCTTAAAGGCTCTTTTATGCTCATTTATTTGAAGATCATCAGTCGTTTATAACCAACTTTATACGGACATTGTGATTTTTATGTGAACAAACTCCATACTACTTAAACTTTGTTAAACTTTTGTTAACAAGGTACGTTTTATTTTATCTTCATGAATATTTGCAGTACTATTTTTTTTTTTAAATCTTCCATTTTGTTACAAATAAATTCAAATCAAAGTTCCAACTTATTTGTATTTAGATATCTACTATAACTTTGATTCTTTGATAATTTATTCTAGTAAAAATTTTATTTATATCAGAAATCAACTCATTTTTGATGTTTTTTATGGTAAATATATATATATATGAAGTATCCAGTTTTTGTACCTCTCACAAACGTTCTCTAAAATTCTCTTCCATATATTATGCTATAAAATATTTTCAACAGATTATACATTCAAGTTTTTCATATTTTAAATAAACGGAATATCAATTGAAGTTAATATCAAATGAAATCCACTCAGAAGGGGAATGAATAAAAAAAAATTATCCAATCCGCGTTCACTCCGGATTCATTTTGCGTTTATTCCACAAATTTATTACAGTGTTATAGTCGACAACTAAAAATATTATATATAACACAGTGGGTGATATAAGGTACGTAATCACTCATATTGTGACGTTAGTCGTACGAAAAATATCTATTTTTAGTTGCATGCACTATAGCTCGCGTGCAAAAAATATCGAAGTAACTCATTGTGTCATCTTGTGACGAAATTTCTCATCATATTTCAAGCGCCTTTTGCCACGTTCGGCCGGTAACCTGCCGCCTATTTTTTATCATGTGAAATTAGGGTTTTTGACAGGTCTACCTGGTCGAATGTGTTCGACAGTGTTCCGAAAGTTTCCGAAAGTATCCGAAAGTGCTCCGAAAGCGTCGTCCCAGACACTTTCTAGACATCGAGATGACCGTTATATTACTGACAGACAACTGACAAATAACCAATTTCATGTAACAAAGTTTACAAGCATGAATATCATTGGACTTGTAAACTTAAGATGAACCTTTAAACGCCACCGTCCATTTTACGGCTTTAAATAAATTATATTATTATTAATTGAAATTTTTTATCATGTGAAATTAGGGTTTTTCGACAAGTTTTTGACAGGTATCTGTCAATTGGCGTATTTCTCGAGTATTTCTTACAATACTAATGAATACTTCGAGTACAATTCTACATAAGACGCTCGTTGTGTTGCCAACGTCGCTTCGACTCAGTAGCCAATCGTCACAACTCGCGTCTTTTACAAAATCACACTTGATACGTAAACTACTATTTCAGTATTTTCGCAGATTAAAATTAAAAATAAAATTTTCATTATTTTTTAAAGAAAAATTATTTTTTCTCACTTTTATTGATCATTTTTTAATAATTGGGTAGTATATTGGAGTATAAAATGATTATCTAGTGATTAAAAAGAAGTAGAATTTATGAAAAAAAATTTGCGTAATTGAAATGTTTTTTTTTTTATTTTACAGGACCCCTATTCCTCTATGAAATAACTGGATATACTGAACTGAAATATAGCAACATAGTCAATATTTCATAAAGAAATATGTTTTGAAAAAGTATTTATGAGATAAAAATATCCTCTGAAAAAGATTATAAGTAATATACCATAACTTTAAAAGTTTGAAATAGTTTCTATAGATTTTCTGTATGAATTGAACTATTTCACAGTCATTATCATGATTTACTTGATATGGGAGTAAAATTCTAGCTTCCGTAAATTTAATTTATCATTTATTAATTTCATGCTCTATAGGTTTACCCGATTCTATTAATGATTAATTAAATACTTTTCGTTATATTGAGAGTTATTATTAAAGAATTAAATTATTTGCTGAGTAATAGATAATTCATTAGTAAGGTAAATAAGTCTTATAAAAAAAACTTATCAATTGACAATATGACCCTCCGTAAAAAAAAAAAAACTAATTTTTAATCTTTTTGGCTACCCTACAAAGTATTAAAATAGTAAAAGCTTTTTCATTAAAATTTCAATTTTTTCACAATATAGATATTGATATTCTCATAATTTTTCCAATTTTTCCATTTGAAATAATTCTGCAAAAGCTTCGACTTTCATTAGTTATTGTAAAATTCTGTAATCATTAATACTAAAACATGTCGACACATTTTACTTAACTGTCATCAGAATAGAATTTACTAAAAAAAAAAAACTTTCGAATGCATAAAACAAATAAAAACTAACCAGATTTTAAAAAGTGTATTTGTAAAAAAAAGTTGGCAACGCAATATTTTAAAAGGGTTTTAATGAACGAATCCTCTTGAATAAAAATAAATGGCAACAAACAATCAATTTTTATACAATACGAGCGTATTTTTGTTGGTATCCATTGTAATAAATAAAAAAAGTGTAATAAATAAAAAGGATTTGTAAATAATAAAAAATAAAAAGTAATGAATTACCAAGTGTAAACTGTCGTACAGTAATTTTTCGAGTGAATAAAGTTTCGTAGGTTTTAATATCAGTCCACCCACAATTCAAATACCCCAATGTACCAGAGAGTGTACAATCGTAGCAAGAGTAGTATAGAGGAAACATTGGATCAATGTTTGGTTAAAATATACGAGCTCGAATTTCGTACAGTTTACTATACTGTGTTGGTGCAGTACCAGTACTGGTAGCAGCAGCATCAACAGTTGCAGCAGCAGCAGCAGCAGCAGCAGCAGCAGTACCGTAACAGTGACAAACATTCGACACCGAGGCCGAAGCATTGGATTTTGCTTTACGAGGAGGCATCGCGTACTAACTGACGCGCAAAATTGCTATATCGTGGATGACGTCCTGCATGTTTGTATACATACATATATGTATATACATGTAGCGGTCAAACGTGTAGCAATGAAATTGCTGCAGAGCGTAAGGGAACGTTGTGATAAATCATGCGGTCGTTTGTTCAACGACCTAGTCTGATCTGGATATTTTTGCTGCTGCTACTCTTGTATCTGCGGCTCTTTACAACTGATATGGGTGCCAGGTTTTTTCTTTCACTCTTTCTCTTTCTCTCTCTGACTGTTTTTTTTTTTTTTATTTTTTATTGTTACAATGAGAAAAACTATGTTGCGCCAATGACTGGACGTGAGATAGACTCTCAATGGGTACAGCTAATGGCAATGGAAATAGCAGATGTTCTGTTGTTCTACTACTCTAGTATACTACTCTGGTCGAGGTAGGTTACGACATAACTGTTAGGATGAAAAAAAAAAAAAAAAAAAAAAAAAAAAAGTAAATAAATAAAAATAAAAAAAAGATGCGAAAAGTAAATCGATTCTAGTGAATCGCATGTCAAGTGATTGGTATATAGAAATTGAACATGGTTATTTCAACTGTTCGTTTCCGATCTGTTACGTTGGTTGAATGTAAAGAAGGATATAATGTCAAATGAAAATATATAAGATGTGAAATAGAGTAAAATATAAGAAAAAAATATAGAGGATAGGCACTCGAAGCGTGAAATAATCTTATCCTTACGACCATATTCACCTCATATCATTTATATTTGTGTATATATATGTATATAGGTATATGTATATAATAAAAAAAAAAACATGCATGTGTAAGTAGTTTTATATATTTTTAGATGTATGTGGGTGGGATGCAACAAAGTTTCTTGAGAGGGTGGAAAAAGGTGGGGGAGGTTGAGGTTGGAACAAAGACGTAAGATAGGAAGTAGGGACAAATGGAAGAAGCATAAGATTTTCACGTCACCCTCGGGGTGGATTCGGAATTTCAATTTGTCTCTACTCCTTGGAAGGGAGTTTGCCTTTAGCTCGAGTTGTCGTGAAGCTTGGCTCATCGAGTCTAGCTGCTCGCAAGGTCTACGTGAGGCTTGCAAGATGCCCTAGATCATCTGTGTGCTTCAATTTCCTTTAACGTAAGCTCGCTTTCATTTTTTTTTTTTTTTTTTTTTTTTTCATTACTATTTTTTATGGATCTTTTTCTAGTTTCCTTTCTTTCGTTCTCTCGTTCTGTCTGTTGACTTTTGTCATTTACTTTCTTTTATCATAATTTTTGTGTAATGGTTCTCTAATAGCAAAGCTTTTCTTTGCCGACTAAAGTATCTCATTTGAAATTCATATATTAGATAAATAAAAATAATAGTTTTGTTTTATGTTCGTAAAATAATTTATGCTGTATTTTTTATCAATTTGCGATGTTTATTTTTTAGGATACGGTACATTGCATGAGACGTTTATCAGGTCACTTGCATGTCTAAGACTAATTTTTTATAAAAATTTATGAACTTCAGAAATATTTAATCGATAGAGATCAAATTCGGAACGGAAATCAGAGAGGGTTAAATAGGATATTGTCGGAAACATGGAATACCCCAAAATTTCTATAAAAAAACCGGTATAAGTATTATAGTCGAATTTTGGTAGATTTTTTAGAGGGCCCATTTTGCCCAAAATTTTAATTTTTTATTTTTGGAGCATATTGATTACGAATACATGGCAAAAGACTCGAAAATGTAAAAGCGGTAAAAAAAAATCATATATTAAAACTTTTTTTTGGGGGGCCCATTTTGCCCCGAATTTAAAGATTTTTAATTTTTAACAGACGCCACATATTAAGACCAGAAACATGTAAGGGGCTAGAAAGAAGTAAAACAAGTGAGAACCACAGAATATGAGCCCTTTTTTCTTAAGAGACCCATTTTGTCCCCTCTTTCCCTATAAAGAATCAAAAAGAATATTTTTTTTTTTTCACGGGAGGAAACCATTTTACTCGACCTTCCTCTACATGAAATTAATTGTTTTTTAAACATTACACTTTGACGTTGATTAAAATAATGTATAATTCATAATTAGTGTCATCGGTAACTAATTGATTTCAGTAATGAGTCATCATTTAAATAATAATTAACTGATAATTAAATATTAAATTATCAGACTAATGTTAATTACTTTCAACTAATAATTCGAATATTTCTATATTATTAATTGTAAGTACTCGCAATTCTTCATTATAGTAAATAATTAATTAGATTATTACTCATTATCGCAAATCATTAACAATTAATTAACTATCATAAGTAATAATTTTGAATATATGGTAAATTAATACCTAAAATAAATAATCATTTAATAAAAATTAATTGGATAGTTAATAAATAATAATTCGATGTGCTTTTGCCTATTGAATTAACGAATTTACTTTTAATACATTACGAGGAATATACTAATGTAAAAATGAATATGTATAAGTCGTTGTATAAATTAACTGCAAAAACGCGTGCTCTACTCTCGCATGAAAATTTTTCATTTATTACGTACCCACGTTGAATTATATCCACAGTACATTTAGTAAAATAATTCATTTATTAGAGAAATGTTTTTAAAAATAAGAGATTTCAATTTTCATAATTAATAGACTAGGTTAAATTACTTTGATATATTTTTAGAAAAATAAAATTCAGATGTTTGTTTTTAATCATGTTGGCCTATTTGCCCATACGGTAACATAATAAAAACGGTAATTTTTAATAATATAAATGAACTCTACTCTTTTTCATAAATAAATTCAGTTGAATTTTAGAAATGAGCTTCGATTGAAGACTTTCAATAAAATTCTCACTGTTAAAAAAATATTTAAAAATAATGATGATTATAAAAGCACATAGACATTTTTTGTTTCTACACGAAGAAAATAACTGTGGCTGCAACAGAAATAGGCCCTGTACGTGAGTTTGTTGCTGCAACAGGACTGATCTTGTAAATACGACATGGTTTCCTCCCGTGTAAAAAAAATTCGTTCCCAAAAGATTCTAAAAAAGTTCCGCATGTGGAACTTCTAAACATAAGACAGATCAGAACTTCTAATGGAACTTTTTTGGAACGTTAGTAATTTTGATGGTAAAAAAAAAAAGTTTTTATGAGCAAATTTAGAGTCAAAAAAGGACGTTCTTGGAACTTTTTTGGAATTTTTTATGGAGGTTTTTTTAGTTCTATAAAAAATTCAAGAGTAGTGATTTTGAAACTATTTTAGCATGTTTCTAGAACGTCATTATTCTACAAAAGATGCAAAAGTGGTGATTTTGGAATGTTTTTGGAACATCTTTTTTAGCTTTAGAAAAAGGTCAAAAATGGTGATAATGGAACTATTTTGGAATGTCCATAAAAAATTCCAAAAAAGTTCCAAGAACGTCCTTTTTTGACTTTAAATTTGCTCATAGAAACTTTTTTTTTACCATCAAAATTACTAACGATTCAAAAAAGTTCCATTCGAAGTTCTGATCTATCTTATGTTTAGAAGTTCCACATAAAGAACTTTTTTGGAATATTTTTGGAACGAATTTTTATTACAGCTGTTGCAGCAACATTTCTTTTTTTTTCGTGTAAAAATATAATCAAATCTATTATTAGGGTAGTTGTAACCGTAAATTTCTCTGTGTGTACACATAGAACTTTTAAATCGTTTTTGAAATTATTTACCCATCCATTTTTTCTGTCAAGTTAATAATACTTAGATACTAATATTAGTTTCACACATGAGTTGATCCATTCATTTTTTACGTCAATCAGATACGTAAATAAATAATATTATAAGAACAATAAATTTATCTGTCACATTAAATTTAAGGTTAGCTGTCGTCCATCAATATAGTTGGTTAAAATGTAAGATTTGTGTCTCTCTCCACTATTTATTATTCATATTGCGATTTATTTAAAATGGAAAAAAAGTTTTGTTCAATAAAATATTCAGGAAGGACTGCGTAAAACGGAGACATTAAAAAAATATGGCATTTTTAATGACTTCAATAGGGAGGATTTCTTACTTTTTACTTGTAATTTTTTAAAGAAAGAAGAAGAAATTTTTCATTGCCGTAAGAAAATCTTGAAAGTGGATGATCCCGCGGGCCAACCCTACAACTTTCCTCTGTTCTCAAGTATATTGAGCTTTATCAATACATATACATTTAACACCATTCGAGAGTAAAAAAAATGATTTATTTTGAAATTAAAAAAAACTGACATCAGTTGGATTAAAAATTTCGTTGAAGATTATTCTTGAATAAACATACTAATTTAGATGGCAATCGCAAAAGCTCGTTAATGTAACGAGTTTAATTTTTTTTTTAAATAATTGGA
Source organism: Microplitis deprimator (assembly GCA_964016945.1). Taxonomy (NCBI): domain Eukaryota; kingdom Metazoa; phylum Arthropoda; class Insecta; order Hymenoptera; family Braconidae; genus Microplitis; species Microplitis deprimator. Next base: position 5,886,351 of record OZ024708.1, read on the forward strand.
CCATTAGATAATGAAGTATTCGAAAAAAACGAGAAAAGTCATTTTTAGTAATCGCCTTTAAACGATATCTCTGGAACAAATCAATTGATTGAATCAATTGATTATGCGGTAATCAAAGAAACTTAATGAATCATAAACCTGACACGATTTGGATCAATTGGATGAGTAAATTATGATTCAAGAAGAGAGAATATAATTATTAACTTGCAAATTATTCGTTAATATATCTACAAATATTTTGATTCGAATAAATTTTAGGGCATTTGACGAGACTTTAATAGTTTTGGAGCTGATTAGATTATTTATTGAAGTAATACATGAATTACATAAATGTATACTGATTCTAGGAAGCCCTTTCAAAGCCGTACAATATGAAATCATTATAAATATCAGTATAACGTACACAGTAAATTTTTCGAAGAAGAGTTAGTTTCTACTCTCATTAAATGTTTGTAACAAAGATTCTTAAGTATAGACAAAATTTCAGCTGTTGTTATATTTGTTGGTAGATTCCAGAAATTTATTCTCGTTACAAGAAATGAATTTATGAAAGTAATCGATCAATTGATTGGAAGGTTATTGAATAAATAAATATATATATATATATATATATATATATATATATATATTTTTAATAGCTCAGCATCCATTGGACTAATGAAGTTCAAATTTTGACGAAATTTAAATTTTAATTAGCACTTTGGAATGCCATAAACTCGATTTAAATTAATTGAACTCTCGAATTTTTATGAAATATTTAGCCGCGTACACAAACAAACACTGTTTTTTTTTGAATTGTTAATTTTTTTTGCAAGAAATCAAAACCTAAGTTCTCGAAAATTTTCAAGATGACTAAATTTGCCCGCGAAAATAAAATTATAAATCTATTACTTCGAATTGTCAAAGAATGATTATACAAATGATGAATGTTGATTTAAAACCACTGTGATGAAATTTTTTTTTTTTTTTTTTTTTTACTAAAATTTAGAGATTCCTTACTTTGTGTGGCGCTCCCCTAATATAATAAGAAATATAAAAAATATAACAATGAAAAAAAGTAATTTTATTCCTACATTATTTCTGACTCCTCCAGCGATAATGGTATTACTATATTAAAATGTCACAGTTTTCGTACTTGGAGATGCTATAATAATAAATACTTGAAATTTATCAATGGTATAAATTCCATATAAAAATATAAAAATATTTTATCATTATTTTTATCTAAAGAAACAATAGCTTTGACTTATTCAATAATATTACTTATACAAATGAAAATTGTTAAAACAACATAAAAATTTGTGTAAAATATTGTTCTAACACACAGTTTTGTGTTAATTTCTACAAAATTTTTTTTATTGTACATGTGTATTTTAAACCTTAAATCACCCTTTGACAAAAATTATCCTATACGTTGAAAAAAAATGCTAACTATCACCATCTTGTAATAGGGAATGATTACCATCTGTATGTGATAATCATTATCATGATTTTATGTTATCTATTACTATCGGAGATGGTAAGCATTTTTATCCGTGATGATAATCATTACTATCTTAGAAGGCAAAATTAAAAAATTTTTCAGACGTATTACTATCTAGATGGTAACTATTACTATCGGCAATAGTAATTATTACTATATGAGAAACAAATAGTTGACATAACAGCATGACAATGATTATCACATACAGATAGTAATCATTCCCTATTACAAGATGGTGATAGTTAGCATTTTTTTTTCAGCGTGTAGTAATAAACGAGTTTTAATGATTATTAATAAGAAAAAAATACCAAGACTTTAATCAAAGAGTCAGAGTATGACTTTTAAATGAATGATAATAACTTTAATAATCTATTACTATCTCGATTCTCGATACAATAAATATAGTCGGGTAAATTATAATTATTGCTGTACATTACGTAGTTGATTATTTTGATCGTTAGTAGTGGCTGCTATATGGCCATGAAGATAGTTATTATCAGCAATCATTGTCATTTAGCATCAAGTTGAATAATTCAAAATTAACTATGCCATATAGTAACCATTAAATGTTTCTGATGACAATTACAGCCACTAAATTCTCAGCACGTACTAGTATTCTTATAATAATGATACGCGTCGTAAAAATACTTTTTTTTTCGGTACATTAATCATAACCATGATAAATGTTATCTAATAAATAACGTTTTCAGATCTTAATGTGACTATTCAAGTGATACAAATTAATAATTGCTTTTGATAGTATAAAATATATGTTGACTAGTATTTTTTTATCTTCCCCTATTTTGGAAGAAAATTGATTTAGTATATGAGGGAACTTTAGTTTCGATAGAAGAAATTATTACTTAATGATCAATAACAAAAGATTTCGTCATAGGAAACATATTACGATCTATAATAGCACAAATACTCTTAGTATACTGCTTAGACTTTGATAAATGTTATACATAATATAATATTTAGCTCATTATTAACAAACAATTGATTGAATAATGACAATAAAATTGTAGAAAGTTCATTTATAAATAAATTGAATATTTGAGTTTTTGTTAAGAAAAAAAAAGGAACGAGCAGAGAAACAATTCGATTGAAATAAAAATATTCATTTATTTATTACTATTATTGTTATTTTTTTAAATTCAAGAGGCGTTTAGAATTAATCGAGAATTCGACATTCTATCCCCGAGGTCATGATACAGCATTTTTGAGGGTTATCATTTTTTTTTTATTTTTTAATAGGTGTTGGAAACAGCTTTTATATAAAATACCAATTCATTTATTATGGGGGAATTTCTAAATATTTAAAGTCCTCAAAATTTCTTATTGCAATATTTTGAGGAAAAAAAAATTTTGCCTTGTAATTTACTTTGGTGAAAAAGGTGCACTGAGAGAACAATTTATCAAATATTATTAAAATTTATCAATATTTAGTACACGGTTCACTTAAATTGTTTCCAAGTACACCATTATCAAATATTTATAAACAGTTTTTTGAATATTAATATACAGTTTATCCAATATCAATAAATATGGACACAAATATCAAAATTATAGATAACTTTTACAAGTCCCAATTTCTAAATAATTCTTCCATAGAACTTTATTTTATATCTTTAATTATTATTAAAACAAGCATAAAAACAATTTATTAACTTTGTAACATGTCTATCAGTCAGTATGTTAGATTAGAAGATACTACGTCTAAAAACTATACGGAACGCTCATATCAATAATTAATACAAGTTTATCAAATATTAATAAACTTATTCTCTAAACATAAATTATTGAAAATAAGTAAATATTTACTGATTCCGAGTGCAAACTGAACCACTAATTTCAAAAAGTGGTTCAATTGGCACTCAGAATTAGTGAATATTCATTTATTTCATTTATTCATGTTTAGAGAGTATACTAAATATTGATCAACGACCTATCAAATGTTAATATTAATTTAGTAATATCTAGTCGATATAAAGAATCAATATTTAATATTTTTAGACTAATATTTAATAAATAAAGTCAAATACTTCATACATATAATTTATCAGATGTTAATAAATCATTTCATCAAATGTTAGTATACTTTTTTCTCACTGCGTACAAAAATATAAGTCTTTTTGGAATTAGTAACGTGACATGTACGTATGTACATACACATATATACACTCGGGCATCATCTTGAAAATTAGTCAAAATAGCTTTCTAGGCGCTCAAAATATCTAAATGTGTTAAAAACTCAGTTTTCGAAAATTGCAACAAAACCACCTTAGTGGATCCGAATTACGGTAATTACCGTACACAGTAAAAAATATTGTGTATCTGTGTTAAAAACGGTCCGTGTTAAATTTTTTATGTTGATTATTTTGTGTTAGATCAACACATTTCTTTGTGTTACTTTAAAATTTTTAATCGATTTACTATTCAACAGTTTAAAAGTGTTACCTCCTATAAAAATCGATATTATCAACATTTATTAAGTGTTACTTTAAAATCAACACAAAAAAAGTCTTGAAGCGACAGTTAAATTGTGTTAAAAAAAATGTCTTCCTTCTATTCGCGGGAAGCGCCATTAAGCATAAGTTCTGCTTGGTTAGTGCTTATTTTTGTGACATTGATTTTATTTATTTTCAATTGGGCATAAAAAATTAAGTTGACAAAGTTCACGATTCGTATAGTTAAAAAAAAAAAATATTTAAAAAATTGCATCTGTTGCTTTTTTACTTTTCTACATCTGCATATTTTTATATATTTATTTTTTTTCGTAATTGATTTTTTGATAAAAAAAAATTCGAAAATTGTTAAATGTCAGCTAACTTTAGGATCATGTTGACTATCACAAAATAGTTCAATGTTAACTAATAATTGTTGAAACTTTTGATAACCTCAAAATAATTTATGGTACAAAAATAAAATGTACAAGTTAACATTTTTTTTGTGTCGCCATTAACATTTAAAAAGTGTTGAAGTTACTTCTCATATTACTCGAATTTTGTGTTGAAATTTTAACACAAATTTTGTGTTGAAATTCAACACAAATAGTCTGTGTTGAAAAATAACACAAATATTGTGTGGACCGTTTCTAACACACAGATTGTGTTGATTTTAACACAATATTTTTTACTGTGTAATTTGCTGTATTCAAAAGAATTACCGTGAGTTGCCGTAAAATACGGGATTTTACCGTAAGGTACGGCGGTTTACGGTAACGTACGGCTCATTTCAGTAATTTACGATAAAATATCGCTTTTGCGCCAAATTTAAGGTAAAATTGTAGCAATACCGCGGTATTTTACGGCAACATTGCGGCATTTTACCGTAAAATGCCGTACTTCAGGAAAAATATCGTGTGTTTGCGGTAATTTGTGGTAATTCTTCTGAATGACGCAAATTACGTTATTTGCCGTACTATACCGTAATTTGAAGTCAATTACGGTAATTGACTGTAGAATGCGGTAATTTACCGTAATTTGGATCCGCCGGGGCGATAACTTCCCTATTTTAAAAAATTTTCAATGTTTCTTAGCGGAAAGTTAAAAAATACTTTGATTACAAATACGAATTCACATTAAATTTCTTTTTCTTCTCATAAATAAAAATAAATCAATATTCATGCTTCCATAAAGTCAATTTTCTTTTTCTTTTTTTTTTTTTACGATATAAATTTTTCAATAAATAAATTTATAAAAATGCAAAGAATAAATTACGATATTGATTACACAGGTGATCAATCAGTCATAGCAGATACATAGTAAGTATAGTATGTATATATAATAGAAACAGAGTAGCTAGAGCCGGGGTAGGAATAACAGCTGCCTATGGGACTAGTCATACTACAGAGAAAATCGACATCATATACAGTAGGTTGGAAGCTGCTTTATCAGTTCGTAGGTTCCCTTGTGAGTTTGTAAGCTCTTGCGAAGCATAACCAGGTGAGTGAGATCGAAAGCATACAGTGCAGAAGCATACTAAGGAGACAGTACTGTGAGTAAGTGACTGACTGAGTGTGTGAGTAAGTGAGTGAGTGAGTGAATGATGAGTAAGTGAGTACGTATAAAGATAAAGGCACGTAAATGAGAGTAAGAGTGAGAGAGAAAATACACTAGGCCCGTCAGAGACGAGGGTTAATTGGACAAGGGTGGTAACGGCCGCCAAGGGGGTGAGTTCGCTCTACTTCAAATGCGACCCAGGAGTACTCTCGTAAATTGCTATAGTACAACGATTCACATGATGAACATTCTCCTTGGATCAAGTGTCACACATTTTACTCAACACATATGTTATCTCTGTTATTTATAATATTTCACGTAAGAAATTAACATTTACGTGCTTCTATTGTTAATTCAAAAATATTTATTTTTAAAACTCATTAAATATTGAGTTTAATAATTCAAATTTTTAAAATAGTTTACTGTTAAAATAAATTAAATTTATTTAGTAACACAGTTTTATTTATAATTATATTACTGTATGTTTACGTTAAATTGTAGTAACTGAGATGACACTGTGCGGTGTGTGTACACATAAACATTTGGAATAAGGTACTGTGCTTATAGAGGCGGCAGTAATGTGTCTACATGGTATGCGACATAATGTAATGACATTCACGAGCACTCAAGTGGCAACTGATTCCTTTGATTTTCGTTGTAGTTCCTGGTTTTCCTGTTTCTCTTCCACTACTAGTCGTTCTGACTGCTGATGAAAGCCGTGTTCTCTCAGACACAACCAATTTAACAAAATGACCGAGTCATTTTAATAAAAAATCAAATTAAATTTTTATTTTTTATACTTCAAAGTTATATTAAAAATTTATTTTGTAGAATAACTGAAACTGGGCTATTTATCTACTGTACTGTTTATTTTTCTACTATCAATTCTTCAGGTTTGAATTGTATCTACACTGTAAAAAGTAAAAACTGTTTTTTGAAAATAATCAGTTTATAAATGTGAGAAATTTTATAGTAAGAGTAATAAATTCATAATTACCAAAAACTAATGGAGGTTTTGAAAAACAAAAGTTAGTTCTGCATTTCAAAATTTTTTCAATTCAAATCCAACTCAATTTTTGGATGAATCACAAGAACATACATTTTTTTAGGGTGTGCAAATCGTGTTCAAATCTAATCTAATACAACTATTTGTTTCGAACGATTCAAATTTTCAAATAATCCGAAAATTTTCGAATATATCGAATTATTCAAGAAGGATTAGCTTCGAAATATTCGATTTTGATCTAATGGTGGGCTTAGTTTCTTAAAGTAGCCAACAGTAATTATTTTGTAAATTCATGTCTAAGCTCTATTATCTCCGATAAAAATTTGAATTATTTGGAGAAACATCACAATATTAAGTCATTGGGAAAAAAAATTTTTGAATAATTTGAAAGGTTATAAAGTATTCGTAAATTTACGAATAATGTAAAATTGGAATTATTCGCTTCGAAGTTATTTTTTAAAAACAATTTCTTGAATTTTGATTAAATAAAGGTCACTATGGTTAAGTTCAATTAAACCTCTTAATGGTAACAAAAAATCTTATAGCACTGTAGAATAAAAGCTTTCAAAATCACCCAAGAAAACCATAAAACATTATTTTTTTCAATGGCACACAATAGCGATAAAATGAAAAAAATAAGTAGTTTGACCTCAACTATTAAAAGACCGTGATATAAAAAATAATCCATCTTTTATCGTTAAATCTATTAGTACATCATCAATAAATATCATAAAAAAGGTCAGAGGGTCAGTAAAATAAGTATAATAGTAGCAGTAGAGTAAAGCATAAGAGCAGCTTTAGCACGTGAATGACATTCCATAGGGGTTGAAAGTGGTTAATGATAAAGTTCGATAGATATTTAGTATCTGATACACTCTTATATGCTTCCCACACACTTTGTCAACTATGTTGGCGTATAAAATACAATTATTATCGAAAACTCATCATAGACTCATTTTCCAAAAATAGGTATACATACATATATTAAGGTGTGCTAAAAAAATCAACTATTATTTTTATTCATAATTGATCTCAAAATTTTGGCAAAGAATATCAAATAGATTCAGTTAAAATTTGAGCCCTTAATATTAAAATTGAAAGTTTCATTTTTGACCCAGGTGGTAATGTCATATTGTGCAAATGAGACTAGGGTATATTTTTGAAAAAAAACGAAGGCTTTGCAAAAAAAAGTCCCTTATTATTGTATGATAAATCCAATTTTTCCAAAGTTATGTAAGGTCACAGTCGAATTCATAGTAAATTTGACTATTATGTGACCTTTGCGACGAAACTATTAGAAGTATCACAAAGTGTCATAAGACTTCTTTTGGAGATCATTTTAATTTTTACAAATTATCTTTAACAGTATTTTCGAATTCCTGAAAACTCTTTAGTTATTCGAATTTAAAAGTCAATTTGTTCCAAAAAATCGTATTCTGGCCGATTTTAATTAATGATTTTTATATTAAGGGCTAAAATTTTAACTGGATGTATGTTTTGATTATCCTCTACTAAAATTATGAGACCAATCATAAAAAAATTAGATCGTTTTGGCAAATCATGATATATATATATATATATATATATACATTAAATTGTGCTTATACCCAGTGTAGGTTGTCAAGGGAATTTCAAGAGATGCCAGAGAGTTTAGGTCACGCGTCTATCTAATCGTCATCTACATATATATATATATATATATATATATATATATATATATACATGGTTTACTATTCATAAGCATCAAAAGAATGTACAGCAGGAATAGATACCAATGTATATTGTTATTATTGAAGGAATGAGTATGTGAGTAAGGTAAAAGGTACAGGGTACAGATTGAGTACATGGATAAGAGGGATGAATATAAAACGAAAAGAAAGCTTTGGTTTTTCCAGAGCTTCGAAAGAGCTTCTAGGAAAGACGTGAAACGACAAGTACCCTCATGGAGAATGTGACAGTCGAGTCATTTAATAAATTCACACGAAGTAAACGATCGTAAATATACCGAGCAAGTAAATAGAATCGGATTGGGAGAGGGATGTAGAGAGGCTGGAAGTTTTGTGAGTAAAAAAAATAAAAATAAAAAATAAAATACTTGGCATTTAAATGTATAACGGAAAATAAAAAAAAAGAGGGTAGTGGGTTGAGGAGTTGAAGACTGAAGAAGGTGGAACTAGAGGAGTTTAAAGCTGGAAAACGATGGCCATTGAGCCTGTATATCGATTAGAGTCGCTCTTCACCAAAGAAAGCGAGGAAATGGAAAAGAATGTGATGCTTTGAACAATATGCAACCACGATCAAAATATCTAATGTATTGCTTCTCAATGATATACGATTTTTACTTACTCTGTTTTTTTTCTTTCTTTTTTTTCAGACATTTTTTCAATGGCTTTCAAGGCATTGACATCGATATAAATTTTAGATTTCGGTTAAGAGTATATTTTTAATGGAAAAATTTAAATTTTCTCTATAAATCTCTTTAGAAATTCTACAGCATTCAGTTTATTTCTTTTGGAGATTAGACTATTGTAAGGATAAAGTTTTCACAAAATTTTACTCTAATAGGATCAGTTTAATAGACTTTTTATAATTTTATAAGTTAAATGACTCACAAATAGTGATGTGAAGCTGAACGTCAGGTCATTTTTTGATCGTCACGTCATGGTCAAGACCGTTCATAAAATGACGGATCGTCAAAATTGTGGCGACATCTTACAAACGCCTTTATAACTTTTATACAAATTCAAATTTTTAAACCGCCCTTTTCTTAAAAATACCACAAGATAAGAATACAAAGGGAAAAATAAATTTTTCAATCATTTAGAAAAAAAGATTGCGTCCAATCATCTGGCTAGTTGTGACTGATAAAATTCTTGATTAAAGGTTAATTTATGACCCAAAATTTGATGAGGATCACGAATCATCTAGCTAGATGCGACTGACCAAATTTGTGACAAAACATTTTTTGACAGACCCTGACCAAAAAATTTGTGATGGTCATTCGCATTTGAACAGGCTCGTCATTTAGGATCGAAACTCAAAATGACGATCATTCCGTATCACTATTTACGATACAGGAGGACCCGGGTCAATTTGAAAATTTGTTCCATTTCAGTAATTTTTATCTAAATTATTTTATTGAGAACTTAAAAAAACTGACTTTAAAGTAAAACGAGTCATTATTGAAGAGAAAAAAAAAATTTTTTGCTCAAATTTTCAGAACGTATTCTATGACAATAAAGTTTAAAATAATTTTTTCACATAAAAATCCTCAATTACTTAATTAGTACTAAATACGGATGATTAAAGTTTTTCGTTAATAAAAAAGTTCATTTATTTGATAAATATAGTTAGTTCAACGAAATCTACTTTCCATTCCGGCTGCCGGAAGGCTTATTATATTATTATTATTGGTATTATTTTTTTTTTTTTTCTACTAAAGTTATTTTTTATTCATCATTATAAAGCTTTTGCTATAGCGATTATATCAAGTGAATAATATAAAGCTTACAAAAAAAAAAAATCAATGAATTTTATTTAAAATATTATTTTCTTGGGTTCTGTATCCATCATTTTAAAAGTGATAAAGGTGAATAAGTCTCAATAAAAAAAAACGTAAAAAAGTTACGGGAAAATCAAATGAACCAATCATCTGGTCTATGCACGACGAAGTGACTAGCAAAATTGTGACCCGTAAAATTCTAAAAAAAACTCGACGAATTTTTTTATTTTTTAGTTCTAGGGGTGCTAGAACGAGTAAGAGAAGAAGAGTGAGAACTATTAATTTCCCACAGCGACACGGATTTAAAGGCCACCAGCATCGCCGAAAGGGTGTCGTGCTTCACGATTTTACTTTTTTTTTTCCCCTATTATTTTTTTTACTATTGTTTGCTATTTTTATTTTGGATTTAACTTAAACATTCAGTCTATGATTTTTGCAACATGTGTACCAGGTTGACCGACAGACGGATAATTTTTTTTTTTACTTTTAATACTAATTTGAATCGTCATACAGCGAAAATAAATAAAAAAAATGGTTTTTTTAGAATTGAAATCCATTTTAATTAAAATTCTCTTTGTAAACTGTGGTTTATTTATTTGTCAATTGCATTAATTAAAGTGACAAGTTTAAATCAATCGAAAAAAAAAATATATATATATATATATAGGTATATATATTTGGAGTGAACGAGTTCAAATATGGCGCAGTTACCGTATGCTCAGCGATAGCAGTGGTAGTTAGTACCCAGTGAAGCTGTTTGTGTATGCAAACTGTCATGTGTGGGGTAATTATAGGAACAAAAATAATCTGCTGAATGTATTGAATCAATATATGATACATGTCTGATTATATTCATGATAATACGCTTATCACTACTACAGTGTAATAATTTATTATTGTTCAATAAAATACTAAATTGCATTTTCAAAAACAAAAACAATACTCGAATATTTACATCGTATTGATTCAGTCACTGGAAAATTCGAATTAAATTTTCTGTATTTATTTTAATCATTATGAATGTTACAATTAAAAAATCTGTTAATCGATTGAACCTGTGAGCCAACCCCAAAACTTCCCGCTGTTTTCGAGCTCAGAAAGCTTGAACGTTAGTATTTGAAAACTTTTGGGCTCTTCGAAGTCCAAAAATGTTTATTTTGTTGTGTAACCAAAAAAAATACAATTAGCTAAGAAAAAATTTATTTTTGTTGTATGATATCTTTGGGATGAATCAACCGATTTAGACGTGTTTTGCGGCAATCGAATGGGCTTACCAAGACTTAGAGCCGATTTTATTTTGAGACAAATCGGACAAGTAGTCGATGAGTTACATGAAAAAAACCTTCGAAAAAAAAAGTTTTAGTTTTTATGTTGATCGTAAACAACTCGGCCGATCAATTTCAAAATCGAATCAGATCTAAATCTTGATGAGCCCTTTTAATTGCCAAGCATGTCCAAATCGGTTGATTCATCCCAAAGATATCGAACGACAAAAATGAGTTTACACACATCCATACATACACACACACAAACCTGGACGGACGTCCATCCGAAAATAGTCAGAATAGCTTCCTCGGACCTAAAAACGTCGACATCTGATGAAAACTCGGTTTTTGAATATCGGATCGAAACCTATAACTTCCCTTTTTAGGAAAATTTTCAAATTTCATAACGGAAAGTTAGAATTAAAACAAAAAACTGCTGGAAAATTTTTTGAGGTAACGAATTCTTGCATAATTTTATTAAAGGATTTTTTTTTCCTCTTGTGAACATTTATTTCATGATTAAGATAGATAATTTTATAAAAATATTTGTTCGGTGGGTGCATGATCAAAGCGTTTCCGTTAAACGACAAATTTAATCCTCTTAGATGAGTATGAGGGTGAGCATTAGTTACCTCATTTTTAAAATTTGTCGGTCTTGAGCCGACATTAATTCTAATAAAAATAAGTCTTTATAAATTTTAGCTGAATCAAACACTTTTTAAATGTGGCTAATTTTTTTTATTTTATATCAGTGTAATAAAGAATTTTTTTCTTTGAAAGAATTTAATTTTTTTGATAATTAGTATAATATTATTTGGCAGGACAACTTGGACTCACTTTAAAAACATACAAAAGTTCAAAAAATTTTGAAACTTCAAAATTCTTATATTTATGTATTTTATCGGGACAAATTATTATTTATTTAGTTCAAGTTTTGTGTTTCTTAACTCAAAAGCAATTTTCAGTAAACGGAATAAGTCATAAATATGAAATTGTTGTTAAAAAATCAACAACTGTAAGATGAAATATTAATTAATTACAATTAAATAAACTTAATTAATTTTTTTTTGTAACTCTGACTGTCATTCTAATGGGAATTGAATTATAAGTAAAAAAAAAATTAGTGAATGATTAAAAAAAAAGTTAAATGAAAATAGTTACAAAATAGAAAAAGAATCAACGTAAATTTATGGAGGTTTTTTATTGCGATAAGAATTAACATATTTTAGGTTGGAAACGATAAATTCGACAAAGTAGGGATTTTATTGTCACGCAAATGAGTCGACGTTTAAATAAGTAGTGCAAATTGTTAGAAATGTATTACAAAATCTTCTTACATATCATTAAATGTACATATATATACGCTAATTCAAAAAATTAAAGAAATAGAAAAATTTTAGAAACATTTTAGTGATTTTTGGAATGCTATACTTCGTGAAAAATAATCATATCGAGATTAAAAAAAAAAAAAAAACATTTTAAAGCTTAGTCTCTAATCATGTGAAATAGTGCGAGACAAAAATTTTGTATTTGGCGAATTAGGTATTGATTGTTTCGATCTAATTCTATAAGTTCGTCGCTAAATATTTATAAGTATATACATAAGTCCATAATTTTTTTTTCTCATTTTTACTAATTGCGATTAATCTAAAATTTTTATCAAATTCGATCTCTTTTGATTCATCCAGGGTTAATGTCATACATGATTATTATAACGTAATGCATTGAAGTACATATAAATCATATCTATATTTATACTGCATTAGTATACAATGGTCTCGGAAAAAAATGTCCGACAGGAATTATTCTTTGGCTAAGCAAACAAGAAACGTTTAAAAATACAGTGTTTTCTACGATCTCATAAGTTAAAATTACTGTCATGAATAAAAATTGATATCATAAGTAAAATATTACTTATGACTCAGTAATTTTTTAGATTTTTTCATTTTTTTACTTGTGATATATATTTTGATTATGTCTGTAATTCTTATTTTTGCGTTAGCAAGAAATAGTGTAGTTTTTAGCATTTCTAGTTTGCTTTGCCAAATAGTAATTTTTGCCCAACTTTTTTACCATTTTATAAATGGGAAAAAGTGATTAGTGAGTCAGTGCCCCTTTTAGATTAGGCTAAAATTTATATTTCGTTCACCTCCTAATTGATAACAACTGTAATTTTTTTTTCAAATTTTTATCTCAGTGAAATTGTAAGTACGTTGTCGTTTTCATTAATCAATGCTTTAATTTTTTTTTAATTAGTTAATAAATTTTTAATACTGTTATGCCAGTTGAAATTCATATAATTAATTTTTGAAAAAATGGAGGATAATTCGATTTGTTCCAAAAAGATTCCAAGAAAGTTCGACATATGGAACTTCTAAACTTGAGACAGATTAGAACTTCGAATGGAACTTTTTTTAAACTTTTGTAATTTTGATAGTAAAAAAAAAAGTTTCTCTAGGACTTAATATGAGCGAATTTTGAAGGAAGTTCAAAAACCTCTAATTCGGAACTTTTTATGAACGTTTTTTGATTATTATGGGGCTATTGGTTTCTAATGGGAACTTTTTCGAAACTACGGTAAAAATATGTTTTAAAAACGTTCTTTTTTGACTCAAAGTTCGCTCTAATAAAGTCCTAGATAAACTTCTCTTTTACTATAAAAATTAAAATAGCTCAAAAAAAGTTTCACTCGAAGTTCTAATTTGTCTCAAATTTAAAAGTTCTACATGTTGAACTTTTTTGGAATCATTATGAAACCAATTGTTTTTACACGGGCATATCATTTTGAAGATCTAATTTCAAATATAACTCAATTAATTTTAAATCATGCCTCCTATAGATATTTAACTCGGGAAATCATTTCAAATCATTTTGACAACACCTTATTCAGAATTTTTCAGATTTTACGAGCTTTTAGTTTTAAAAATCGTGGTTAGGAAAGAAGGTACAATTGTAAGCGCCTTTGGGGTTTTCGAATCGTTAAATCTATAAAAATGAATGTAAAAAAATGTAATAAAAATCTATCTATCATAAGCTTTTATTTAATACCACAGTGTTATTTTAGTAAAAAAATTTTTTATATTCTTATAAATCTGACTATATATCATAAAAACTCGGGTTTTTAAAAATTTATTCTATTTTGTGGAAAAATTCATAATAATCTATTGAATACTTTAAACGGATTAACGTCAAAGTTTTTATTTTTTAGTTGAATATATTGATTACAAATGCTGGTAAATACTTTGCTTGACCCTATGAAATTAAAATTGGCAATCCAAATAAATTTTTTATTGTACACTTCAAACACGAAGCGTAAGGTGAGTTCTATTTTTGACGAACCATCTCTACCGGTTACCGCACCCTCACGTTACGAAAAGTACACTAATTTAAAGGGATACTATAACAAACAAACCTGATGTTTTTATTATCCAGTTCAGTACGGGTTAATGCAAAAAAGGTCAAAACAAAAATTTAATCCTCGGTGCCCGTCAATCCGTCGCAAAAAATTTGTAAACACAATTTCTCAAGAAAGACTTGATTAATAAACTTGAATTTTTTTGTATCATTTTCAGAATTGCGCAGAATAGAATTTTTCAACATCATTTCTGTAATCTGTTTTAATTGGTCATAAGTCATAATAAATTATTACAACTAAAGTCAGTCACTTTGTATACATATATTGAAACCCTTTTTTTAGTAGATTTCAATAGCAATGAAACTATTTTATTTATCTTCATGATAGATTTTTCAAAGCATTTTGTCATAATGTATCATAATGTTCCTGAAGATTGGGACGTTTTTCGCGCAACGAAAAAAAAATTGGAAAGTACAAGACTTACTGGATGTCTAGATTTCTAAAATGTTTCACATATAGATGCTGGTATGTCAGCCAAAAATCTTAGACCACCCCCAACTTCTGGAACTACCCCTTAAGTCGGCCTTAAGCAGTCAAATTAGATAAATTTTTTTCATTTTCGTTGCGTGAAAAACGTTCCGATCTTCAGGTACATCTATCGTAACTGGTCTTTATTAGGTTTCAAAAATACCATTGGTTCAAAAGTTTATAAATAGATGTATATATTCAGTATAACGCGACTTATGGCATCGATAGCCTCCTTAATTTGGAATGGATTTGAACGAAACAGTATCCTTCTTTTTTTTTTAAATCTAGGTTAAGTTTGATAAATGACCCTAATGGTTTGAAAGTAGCGGGTATTAAAAATTTTTGAAATTTTCAAAAAATCATCTTATTCCGATTCATCTTCGAGTAAATTTTAGGCAAAAAATCATAGCTTTTTTTGTTAAATGCATTTTTATGTTCGTGTAGTTAGTTTTAATTTTCACAATTTAACCAATAATTTTGACAATTTTTTCTTATAGATTGACGACTGAAAATTTCAAAATATATCAAAGAGAAAATGTTTGCAGTTTTAATTCTCAATATCTTCTGAATGATACGTTACGATTCAATTTCGTTTGTATTATGCTCTAGCTAAAACAATGAGCTTCAAATTACATTACTACACTGAAAAAAAAATATATTTTTTTTTCAGTGTATGACTATATCTACAAATGTCGACTTGATTTATGACGGCGTTTTAACAGCAACTATATGATTTATTATAAACCAATCGAGCCTAGTGGTCACGATAGCACCCACAGTTCTCAACGGATCTTATTAAAAACTTGGCACACAAACTTTTCGGTATGATATCTTGATAAAGAAAAAAAAGTGAACTAAATCAGTCACACGGAAAAAAATGGGGACGAAAAATGTACGAATTTTTATTATGCTGTCAACCAAACTTGAAGCAGGAAGTTCAGTCGACTACAAATTATTATGCTGCACTATAATTATTATTGCAAGCCTCTAAAAATTTTGTGTTGTCTACTATAATTTCTAATTTAGACAAATAATATTCATTACAATTTATCAATCATTTTTAAGTGTATAATATTTTTTGTAGTGTAGCATAATAATTTATTGGCAACTCAACTTTCTGTTTCAAGTTTGGTCGACAGCATAATAAAAATTCGTACATTTCTTAAGCCCACTTTTCTCCATGCAATTAGTTCGAAATTGTAGGTGGAAGAAAATTTTCACAGTTAGGAGAAAAATGATCTTTTGCTGATTTATCTACACTCAGAAAATTAAGTAATTGGGTTTATTATGCTAAATTTTTAATTTCAATCATCTGGGATGATTAATAATAATTAATTCTAGTTAACATACAGGATTGTAACAATTATTATAAATATGGTGAATATTACAATCTAGATGGTTTATACAATCATCTAGATAATATTTACTACTATCTGATTTCTTACCATAACTAAATAGTAACTCCTATTATTTAATTTTCTGAGGGTATAAATAACTGAAACCACAACTCATAGTGCATTATCATTCAAGGTATTTTTAAGCATATCTACACGCTAAAAAAAAAATGCTAACTATTACCATCTTGCGATAGGGAATGATTACCATCCGTATGTGATAATCATTATCATGCGTTTATGTTAACTACTCGTTTCTTTTATAGCAATAATTACTATTGCCGATAGTAATAGTTATCATCTAGATTGTAATATTTCTTATGTCTGAAAAATTTTTAATTCTGCCTTCTAAGATAGTAATGATTATCATCACAGATGAGAATGGTTACTATCTAGATACGAATGCTTACCATCTCCGATAGGAAAAGTTAACATAAAAGAATGAGAATCATTAAAATGTAAGGATGGGAATAGTTACATCGTTAAGATGGCAAGTATTACCACTTTTTTTTCAGCAGGTAATTAGTTCAATTTCTGTTACTCGACATTCAGTCTATTTCTTTCTATAGCTTGATAGTCCTGGAATTCATGAAGCATGTCGAACAAAATTCGTTTTGAATTTGAATTTTGTAGAAAAGCTTCAAAATAAATAAATAATCAGAAATCTACTTCTACTTTGGCTGACGAGTGACATTTTTTCTTATATCTGAAAATCTCAACGTTTTTCGCGGAACAAAAATGAAAAGTTAAAAATCTACTGAATAGATTTATGAAATGTTCCGCATGGATGCTAGTATATGTTAGACGAAAATTTCAGCCACCCCAAATTACCCCTTAAGTAACCTTTAAGCAGTCAAATTACATAAATTTTTTTATTTTCGTTGCGCGAAAAACATTCCGATCTTCAGGTACATCTTTTTTCTACTTTTCTATTCTTTCCACTTATACATTTTTGAATTTTCAAAGGTTTTCTAAAATTAATATTATTTCGTCATTGAAACTAAAACGATTTTTTTTATCATAAATAATTCTAGTTACATATAATCGATATGAAATATGAGAATTTAAAGGTTTCTATCGTTCCCATTCTACGATAAAAAAATGAATATAATAAAAAATAAAATAAAAAAATGTAAACGACAAAAAAATATAGTGGACGGGGAAGTGATAGTAGAAAATCTAAAAACGTGACAATATGATAAAAAGAAAGTTAAAAAAGAAATAAAATAAAACAAAAGTTGAGGTTTGGAAGCTGATGGTAACGATTCGATCCTATTGATTTCGCTTGTCGCCCACGACTCGACCGAGATGTAAGACCTTGACATCAATACCGAGCATAACAGCAGCATGCCCTGCCGATGTTCGCAGCACCAGCTTGTCCTCTTTCTCTCCCTTTCTCCCGCCCTCCATCTCTGACCCCATCGTTGCCATTTCCCGCGGCCTCTCTTTTTCTCCTATTCGCAGTACGCCAGCCAACTCTCCATAATACAGCAGCCTCACTGCTGCAGCGTTAGTTATGCTCCATCGCTTTCTATGCGGCGACCCTCCCAATCGCCCCCTTAACCGACCACCCTCACAGCCAGCCTTACCCGTGAATTTCACTCGCGGTACTGACGACCAACTTTCTCAAGAAAACTCATGCTCTAACCGTCCGTACATTTTTTTTTTTTTATTTATTTTTACTTTACCCCTATACTTTCTTTAACCAATTGCCAATTTCACGGCAACCGTTTACTATTCCTTTCACGGTTTTGCCAGATGCCCTCTCCCTTCGGTTAGTCATTTGACAGCAATCTGATTTCCTTCTATTAAATTATACTGATGAAATATTAAGTCTTATATATTTTTAATATTAATTAATTAATTAATTAATTAATTAATTAACTTTCCATATTTTTAATTTAATCATTTGGTAAAAACATTTTTTTATTTTTTATCAGAAAAAAAAATTAAACATTTGCTTCTACAACATTAAAATTTGTATATTTTACTATACATTTTGTTTACATTACGATTTTTTTGTGACGTATAAAAAATTGAAAAATTTATTTCTAATAAAAAATGTAAAATGTAAAATTCTAGTTTGTCTGATAGAGATTGATATTAATAAATCATGAAAAATTTTCTTGTAAGTAATTAACATAAAGAAAAATGTCATTCCACATAATTATTGGATGCAAAAGAAGAAATAGTATATTACATACCTAGGCCAGTAAAAAAGAAAACCTCATTCCAAAAAAGACATTTTTAAAAAAGCAATTATATTTCGTTAAAAGTAATAGATTAAAAAATTATTGAAAGTTAATCAAATTTCAAAATTTTTAATATTTTCAAGTTGATCATTTAAATATATCTAAAGTTATTTGACACTGGGAGTTTTGTTATTGTAAATTGATAAGAAAAGAAATCAAATTGATTCCATTATATGTTTTTGCAAAAACAAAATTTTTCGAAAATAATGAAAAAAAAAAAAATTCAAAATAATTCTCATTTATATTTACAAGTGATTTCGGAATGTTGAAAAAACATTTGAAAAAAAAAAATTTTTTTATGTTGTAAAATTGAAGAAGGGATGATTATATCACAGCGAAATACAGTTTTTGAGTTAAAAAAAAAATTCTTGTGTTTAAAAATGCTTAGTTGCGGCTTGCGAAAAAATGGAGCGTTGATCCGGACAGTGTGCGGCCAATTAAAAATTTTTAGTATTTTTTTTTTTTTTTTTGTTATCTGATAATTAAAGGTCATTTTGATAGTTAAATTAATGAAGCACCAAAGTTTCAATAATGGCCTATTGTACCTCAGAGATAAATTTGTCAGTTTTCAGCAAAATAAATCAGATTTTTTATTTAAAAATTTTTATCCCGGGGCAAGATGAAAATAATTTTTTTTTATTTCCATAAATCTCTTAGGTGTCCCTATTTATCTCAAATACTTTGTTTCACTACGATTTTCTAAGGATATGTAGATTTTATTAAACTAAGCGACAAAAAAGTTCTATTCAACGAAATTTTTGGGGTATCCCTTTCTGCTCCAGACTTCGCTAATAAAATAATTAAATTATGGTGGAAATTTGTTCCCAAACAAAATAACCCTCTTTGGCTCTCAAAAGGGGAATGAGAAAATCACATTCACCCAAGTAGTTATGTCGTATTTAATTTAATACTATTTTGTTGTTCCGAAACATTTAATTATTATGTAATTATGCTCTAAAATATAAAAAATTTATTAAAAATTCCGATTATACATTTCAGGATAATGGCAACAATTAATAGCCTTAACGATCTTGACACATACTGAATAATCACATGGTAATAAATGAAGACGAAGTCATGACACAATAAATACATGGTAAATATTGTAAAAATTCAATGATTCACATTAATCAGAGTGTGGAAATTTTATAGAACATTTAAAAAATGTGTAATTTTTTAATTTTAAAATGGCAAGCAGGAAAATTATGTAATTAGTGACGAGATTAAAAACACGAATAATTTTTTATTTTTAGGTGACAATATCGTTTATGGTCTTTTTCAATAATATTCCTGCACTTTTTGCGTCAATAATATCAAGAAGCCGAAGAAAATATGTTGATAATAAAAAAATGAAGTTAAAGTTTAGTGAGCAATATTAAAAAGGTCGTTGCCAGATAAATTACATTCTTGGGCGTTTTAGAATTTTTTATTAAAGAACATCCAAATTAATAGGTTTTCATTATTGTAATCCTCATTTAAGATATTATTTACTATTTATTGAAAATTTCTTTACTGCAAGACCTTTAGGTTTTGCTCCTCCCCCCTCCACTCGATCTCTATATACTTAGTTTCTAGGTTATTTAATATAAATAAATTAATTGAACCAACTAATTATGTTAAATAACATTGTATTTATCGAACAACGTGACATAGTAAAAATAAAAAAGGTAATTCTGTATAATGCAAGAATCCGTGTGCTCAATTTCACTCGTAAGCACTTAATCCATAATATCCCATACGAATAGGATGGAAAAGAAAATATGATAGAAAACCGATAATGATCGATCCGGCTACGAACATTGCCGAATAAATTATCGATCGCAGTTTCTGTTGCAATCACCACATACATATACTGTAATAAAAACGGTGTAAGTCCATGCTATAGTGGTGTTAACACCGATTGGATGACACCACTAAGTAGCATTGCTACACCGGTGTGAGTTCATTTGAACACCGGTTTTTTACAGTGTATATATAAAGTATCAAACAACTGCATTTGTAAATATTTGTCATACAAAGTTCAAAGGCACGAAAACTTTTAATAAATTTATAAATTGTTTTCAAGAAAAATAATATAAAAGTAAAAATAAATTATTGTCTCAGTATTTGTTATTAAAATGTTACGAAAATATTTAATAATAACTTAAATATTTCACTGACGATGACACATAAATCAATATCCCATTTTAATAATAAATCATTTTCATTTTTATTAAACAACAAAAAATCTCAACAATAAATTTAAAAATCACTGATGATTAATTTATAAACCACCGAGCTATAAACTAACGTTTAAAAAAAATATATATTTATCTCCAACTCACCCCCCACAGAGTTTTTATTTGACGTAAGAAAATACTTTCCCGCCGAGTAGGTAGTGAATATTTGACACCCTCCGGCAGAAGAAGTTACTTTCCGAGACGAAGGGGGCTCCACTTTTCATTCCATGTATATTTATATATACCAGAAAAAAAAAGCAGACATAGAAGTAGCAGAAGACGAAGAAGGGTTGCAAACAAAAGCTTTACCTAAGAATCCTTACGAAATAGCATGTACTCTTTCGACCTTTCACCATCCACTAGGGATGGCTCTGGGTATTCTCACTCGTCGACGACAAAAAATATAAAAAAAAATCTAGTCATGACGTTATATACACTGTGGTCATGATAAAGATGAAAATGTACTGAGAGGTAAAGCGTGAGGGTGGACCGTAAGTTTTTTTTTTCTCTTTATTTTTTTATTCCTCTGAAGAATAAGTACTCTCGTCAGACAGTGTTTTCCTTTTTTTCTTTTTCTTCCTCCCTCTGGTTTATTTTTTTTTTTTTTTTTTTTTTTTAATACGCTTTTTCAGGAGGCGTGAACGAGGGTCAAAGAGACCGTAGAATGGGACTGGGAAATTACTTTTTGCGACGGAGACTTTGATAAAAATTTATCGAGTGAAAAATTCATCTGCGGTTTTAGTTTATACAGATACGTATGCGTTATATATTTATATGGTAGTTGGTATATTACCGAATCGATGAGCTTGAAATATTTTAATTGGGTTTTACGTTCATTTATTTGTGATTGACAATGTGAAAATACGAATTTAATTTTTTTTTTATTCTTTTATTTATTACTTTTTTTTTTGTTGTTGTTATTTTTTTATTTTTAATTCAGTAAGCTTTTGTAGTAATTATACATTTTTAATTAAAGTTTGTGAATAGCTGAGCAGTAATAAATGCGATATTTTTGTTTATTCCGCGTTTCAATTTACTTTTGAATATATTACGTTGTATTATTACTCTTGCTACCATTATTATTGTTATGTTCTTGTTTATAATGCCTGTATTTTACAACCTTCAAAGCTTTAATTTAAGCTCATTTAATCGTAACTCGAATTTATTTTGTGTGTATACTTTTGTTTGGAGATATTCGGATTTATTTAATAGAATTATTGAATTAAATCATTTTTTTTACAACTTGAAAATTTTGAGTAACAAAATTTTATTTACATCTTATGAATGTTAATTAAAACGTGACCTCAGATTTTCAATTTATATTTATCACAGTTGAGGTGGGAGAAAATAAAAATTGTCTAGTCAAGGCATCTATTTGTAGAACGAGGTTACTTTGGCCTGCAGTTATTTTTTCTACGATAATGTAAGTAATTAATTGGTATTGAACAGCTGACATTGATAAAAATAAGATGAACTTTCAAAGGGTCACAGTTTTAATTTGATTATTAACACTTTAATCGATACTTTATTCCTGTTTTAATGAAAACAATATTTGAGAGTTTTAAAATAACTTCTTAATTTATTTTTCTACATAACGAGCATTTAAAATATTATAGTTGTAACGAGTAAATTTGTTACTGATAAACAAGAATAATTGACAATAAATAAAATGAAAATTGTGGTGCAGAGTTTGGTAGATCCATTAAGTAAATGGATTAAAAATTATAAAATAACATTAAATATCTCAAGTTTATCAGTCATCACGATAGTCAAGTTTGTGCAGTAGATAAATATTTTTGTTTTCACAAACTATTTTACTGACTTGCTACATCTTCTATGATTTTAGTAGTTATTATTTCATAGAAATTTATATTTAAATTTAAAGTTGATGTATTCTCATAAGTAAATGGTTTTTAATTTTTGTGATAAAAAAAATATAAATTGTTATGTTTCATTTATCGATTTCAAGGGTTAAACGTTACTCTATTTGCTGTATGTTGTTTTTTATCGTAAAAAAAAAAAAAAAATAAACCATTTTCAAACAACAAATAAACTACGGACCAATCACCGCAAAAGACCAAAAATCAAATAAGTTATTGGATCTAAATTTTATTTTCTACTTCAAAATGCAACAAAATATCACAAGAGACAACAAAAATAGGCATAAATAACATATATCAGAACATCCTAGATTCCAAGAACTACAATAATAAAACGTACCCGTGTCAATAAAATAACTTGATTTAGACTTTTTTGACTTATTGGACTTGCTTTTGACTCAATTAACTGAATTTCGACTGTTATAGTTTTTTTGAATTGCATTTGAATAAGTTAACTTGATTTTGGTTACACTTACTCTCTTTAACTTCAATATTACTTTTTGAACTTAAAAAGTTAAGTCTGATGTGGATTTGACTTATTTGACTTATAAATTTCAGTCAACTAAGTAGAATTAAAGTCACGTTGATTTGGATTTGACTTGAATGACTCGATTTGAAGTCAACTAAGTCATATCCAGACTGACAAAAATAATTGGTAGCAGCTACTCATTGACATTCGGTAGCCACTACCAATTATTTTTTGGTAGCCGCTACCGATTATTTCGGTACCAGTTACCGAAAAAATCGGTAGCTGTTACCGAAAATTAGGTAACTGATACCGAAATAATCGGTAGCGGCTACCAAAAAATAATTTGTAGTGGCTACCAAATGTCAATGAGTAGCTGCTACCAATTATTTCTTTCAGTGCAAGACTAAGTGACTTTAATTTGACTCAGTTGGTGTAAATCACTAAGACAACTTAGTCAAAGCAAGTCAAAACCAAATATGTTTTCATATTTTAAAATATGTTTTTTATTTATTAAGGAAAGTACTCAAACTCGACTCGCTTTTGTCTTGCTAGACGCTTTATTTTCATTTTTTAAAATTACGCCAAAATCAAGTTATTTTTGTAACCCGGGTATTCCCAAATTTATCAAAGCATTACATATGATCTAAAAAATGGTAACGTAACTACTCACAACTCCATTATCAAATAAACATAACTTTGAATATTAAAATATTAAAGTGAAAATTGAATAAATAAAAGCATCCAAATTAGTTATTTAATAATAAAAATTAAATCCATATTTTCCAGTACGTTTATAAATGATGATTAGATTTTTTGTTTGTAAATAATGTAGTTTAAAAATTATCGTGGCAATAAATTTAAAAATATTATATTTATTATTTTATTTCCATGCTTAATTTTCTACGCTTTTAATAGATGAGTTTTTGTGGGAATACCAGACTCGGGTTTATAATTTATTTATTTTTTATTCCAAAGTGGATAAAATTAATTAGTATAAACATAAATAAACGGAAAATATAATAAATAGTTTGTCCGTTAATTAATAAAAACTGAATATTATTTCTACCTCTTAAATTTAAACTACTCGATTACTTATTTTCAAATTATTGTTAAATAAATATTTTAGTAATTTCAATTAACCCAAAAAATTTCAACTCATCAATAAAAATAATCACAAACGTCCCGAGTCGAAATATTAGACGTAAATTGAACGTTCTTAACGTTTTGAACGTTTTGGACATTAACAACTTAATTTGACCTTTTTTAATATATTCAAAACGTAGATTGGACTGCTACGAATCCAAAACGTAATTGAAACGTATTTATACTTACAATAAGGAAATATAAGCATACCAAAAAATTTTTTTATCAATTTTGTACTCCTGGATTATAATCACGTCAATTGCCTAAAATTTTTTAGTACGCCCTTTTTACTCTTATGGCAGATACCGTAAGGCATAAAGGCGTAGCAAAAAAATTCGTATTTTGAAAAAAAATTTTTTTTGGTTTCATGCTTCTAGATTTTTAATATTCTGTTTGTTTAAAACAAAGTTTTATATACATCTTGCTTATATCTGTAATACCATCTCTTTATATCTGTTCATATATTATTTCATATCCAGATTATAAAAATTGTGATTACAAACATCAAAATAAATTAATTATGATCCTGGTTAGCAGAAAGTTGACAATTTTTGAATTTTTTTTTTTTTTTCAACAATTTAATTAAAAAAAAAAAAAAAAAAAAAAACTAAAAATATGCACATGTAGAAAATTAAAAAAATTATGAGTGCAATTTTTAAAAATATTTTTATTTTATGATTTGTCGTTTTTAAAAAAATCTAAAAATTATTCAACGTCGGCAAACTTCAGTATCATAATTAATTAATGTTATTGTAAAATTAAAATCTTAACTCATTAACTTACCAATTTTTTATGAATCAAAATACAAAAAAAAAAAAAAACGTCTAATATTTTGACTCGGGGTTTTATAATAAAAACACATTTCTAGCATCCGTTTACATTTATCATTAAACTTGTCTATAAAACCAAGCTGCAACAGTGATTATGAATAGCGCACATAAAACAAACGTGGCGTTAAATAAAATTCTAAAAGCAACAACAACAATTGTAATAGTAACAATAAATAATAATGTAATTCAGTGTGTGATGTATAATGTAGATCTGAGAGTACCGTAAGCTTGACAAGGATCAAGAAGTTGATGAGCTTACGAGTTAGCCGAGGAAAATATATAAAGTAAGCTGGCGACACTGAGTTGTGTATGCATATTACGTAAAAAGACATAAAGCAACTAAACGAAGAACTGAGAGAATAAAAATGAAACATGCGCCAGAGGGCATCGAGCCACATCATTCTGCTTTTCTGTTCTCAGTACAGCATAGCTCACAAATACACAACGTGTATAAGAGCCAGTGGATCCTTGCTCGGCGCTTCCAGTTCCAGTGTAACAAGGTTACGACTACTAGTGGTGCACACACCACTTTGTTAAATTTCTCACAACTGCAGTGCAGTAAAACCAGTTGGATAACCGTTCCCGTCGTCTCCGCGCTTCTCCGTAACCAGCATCAACGACTACTACTATTTTCAGTTTACTCATACTCTTTAAGCTTTTCCTCTACTCATCTATACTTGGGTTTTCTCCTCACTACTCACTACTCACTACTTACTCTATATACTACTCTCTGCTCTTTACTCTTTACTCTCTACATTCTACACTCAACACTAGCTTTCGTGGTTTCATGATCCACCTTCTGTGTGTCAACCTTTTTAAACTTTTCAGTCAACGCTTTCTCATAAGCTTAAATTCGATACAACTTTTGCCGCTCAGTAACTTATATCCTAACTAATATATATATATATATATATATACACAATATTATTATTATTATTATTATTATTATTATTATTATTATTAAATACATAATGTAAATATCATAAAGGTGAGACCGGGGTATGACGGCCTGACCTCAAAATTTGGTAAAAAAAAAAATTTATTTGTCGTTAATTTTTTCATGATTTATAGTTCAAGTATTCAAGAGCAGAATGAAAAATCTGGGGTAAAATAAAATACCCAGAAATTATAAAAAAATAAAAATATTTCTTATGAAACAATAATTTTTATTGCACACCTCGTGCTCTACTGTTGCCAAATGTCAAAGCGGGGTTGTCGTTAACTTAAATCATCTCTACTAATTTTATGTAGCACTTAACAAGGAAAAAGTGCATCTATATCGAGAGGAAATTCTAGTAAACAATTTCAATATAATTTGAAGTCTTCTTTTCTTATAATTTTTTTTCTTTCGGGGAGCAGATCGTACTCATGCATAAAAAAATATTTTTTATAAAAAAATATTGACAGATCATTGGAGAATCATTTGAGGTAAGTGAAATTCGAATATGTAAGGTAATTAAACAGAAATGAATTATGAAACTAATAATTTTTTCAAATAATTTTTAGGGGTAGGTTGTTATGTTCCCGAGAAAAAAAATTTTTGATAAAAATTATTGTTAAGTAATGATAAATTTTTTTTAATCAGATCAACGCACTTTTGTACTCAGCGCATGAAAGCCACAAGAAATAATTACTGGAATAGGTCGGTTGTTATACTCCGGTATCTTCTGTATATATATACATATATATGGATATTTTGTTGAAAGTATATTTGTATTTAAATTTAATGAGTACATATGCCAAAATTAAATATATATTTTAATTGGAATTTCGGTTAATGGTATTAAATTCAAATATTTATTAATATCGTCGCTTGTATTAATTATTGCAATATGATCAAAACTCAGTGTAATGTGTGTAATAGTATTAATGTTAATTCGCTATTGATTCTGTTCTGAAAATAAGTCATAATGACAATTATAATAATTATGCGATAAAATAATTTGATGCCAAAGCAGTTAAAAGTAATATTTGTATTGAACTTAGCAATATTAATAAAAAAACACAGTACTTTATCATTTCTAAAATAGTCTATATTGATTATTTTTGTTAAATAGTATTAATAATAATAATATTAACGAGCAACCTATAGTCAATATATGACTGCTCAAGTATTGCTACCAAATTAATTAAATATGATTTGAATTTATCTGTATATCAAAGTCTCTACTGTAAAATTAACTCTAGAATCTTTTGTTTATTTCTATTATCATTTAAATTTAATGAGACAAATCTCATCATTAACACGCAAACTTATTGATTTCGATGATTGTATAATCATAAGATTCTTGAATAAAAAACTACACACGGTCAAATTTTTTTTTTTAGTCGTCTAATATATGTTTTTTTCACTGATACCAAATTAAATCTGTTTAATTTTTATTATCACAGAAGACATGGCATATACTAGATTTTTCTTATTATCTCTTAATTATATATATAATAGTTATATATATTCAGTGACAGAGTAATTAAAATATTAATTTATTTAAAGAAAATATATACGATCGTCTTCTTTTCCCGCGAAATTCAAAATGATCCTGAAGTTAGCAGACAATTAACAATTTTTTGATTTTTTGAAAATTAATTTTAAAAAAAAATCCAAAAATATGCACTTGTAGAAAATTTTAAAAACTCTAAGTGCAATTTTTTTAAATATTTTTTTTTTTTATAATTTATCGTTTTTCAAAAATCGAAAAATTATTAGACGGCTAACTTCAGTATCATAATTTAAATGTAATTTGAATTATGTAGATAAATTTATTTATCTCAACACTTGGCAATAAAAAAGTGTATTAACCATGAAAATGCACAAATTTAAGTCAAAAACTTTCTAATGATACCAAATTTAATAACATTAACTAATTCTATCATATAGATACGGCCGGAACACAAGTTTTCTTATTCTTCTAATAATATAGATAATAATAATAATAATAATAATAATAATAATAATAATAATAATAATAATAATAATAATAATAATAATAATAATAATAATAATAATAATAATAATAATAATAATAATAATAATAATAATAATATTCATAATAATGATGATGATGCCGATGATAGTGAAGAAGATGAGGATAATAATTTATTGATAATTATGTATTGTGAATATATAATAATACTGTCCGCATAATTATTATTATTATGATTATTATCATTATGACTCTAATGGATGAATCCGAAATCTATTGATAATTTAACCGTCGCTTTGTTATTAATCTGTATTTGAGAGTAATTAATTAATGAATTAACAAGACCATGGACGTGTTGCGATTATTGGATAATTACTTGGTGTAGAAGTTACGACGGAAAAACATTATTCCTTTTTGTTTAATTGAAAAGAGAATAATACGCTAGATTTTTTTTTTTTTGTTTATTTCTTTTGTTCTATCTTTTTTTTTTTTTTTTGTTCATTTTGTGGATGGATTGTTATAGAATCCACTTTATCAGAGTGGAATTGAATTATAATAATAATAAAATGAATGTAGGGTAAAAAAAGTAGTTTATTCAAGATGGATTATTTTTTTCCATATGCCACTATTTTATTTATATTTTTTTAATTAATTATCAGCACCCGCTCTATTATTTTTTCAATTTATATGAAAGAGATTTTATCACAATAATTGGTGTAATTACGAAAGACAGATAGAATTTCAAATATGATTGATTGCATTCTCGATAAAAATATAACTTTTAAATTTTTGATTTTTAAAATTTAATCTATTGAAGATTTATAAAATTCGTACAGCATTTAATGTATGAGTGGTTAT
Source organism: Microplitis deprimator (assembly GCA_964016945.1). Classification (NCBI taxonomy): domain Eukaryota; kingdom Metazoa; phylum Arthropoda; class Insecta; order Hymenoptera; family Braconidae; genus Microplitis; species Microplitis deprimator. The sequence goes on from OZ024708.1 coordinate 5,915,463, forward strand.
GATTTATCTCATACCTAGTAATTCAAAATTTTTTATATTTATCATTTATTGTATTTACCGTCCAATGTTTATTCGTGGCATTCACTGAACCGAGTACTGGTAATTAAAGAAAAAATCTACATGTGCACAAAATAGAATATTCTGCGATTTTTTTTCTTTTGTTGTCTTTTGTTTTGATAAAAACCGAGCATAATATTGTAGAAAAATATTATAACTTTTTCCAATTCAAACATCCCGACTGCAAACGATGCCACCAGAAAACATTAAAACTAGTAAAAAAAAAAGGCAAACCAAAAAACAAAAAAAAACAACAAAAGAAAAAAAATTTTAAAACGACGCCTAAAACTCTTTACGGTTGGCTAATTTTTTTTGTGTTCATGGTTTGCGTTCGCATCGGTAGAACCAATTGAATCGACAAAACTACAAAAAATTAAAAAAAAAAAAAAAGAAAAAGAACGATAACTAAAAAGAAATTCTGGAAAGCGGACAAAAAATATCGAACCAGTTATTGAATAAATAAACAATCATAGGAATAATAAATACAATAATAATAATAATAATAATAATAATAATAATAATAATAATAATAATAATAATTTCCTTACCTGATAATCCATGTAATTTCCATAGCCCATGTGATTGCAGGTGCAAGCGCATGCTTGTATATGTCGTCGCATGTCGAGCTCAACCTCTTCACCACACATGCCTCGGGCACTTGCCATCATCGTGTCACCCATACAATAGGTACCAGTACAGTACATCCGCGGATCGTTTTGGTCCAGGTAACCAACGCCGCTAATGGCACCCCCGCCACCTCCCCCACCACCGCCACCTCCGGTGTCATCGTAGTCAAGTCTACTAGGACACCTCGAGTCACTTGGATACCCACCCACTCGTGACTGCGGACGATCCTCGAAACCCACACGAGACTGTGGCCGGTGCGAACCCTGTGGCACTTCCTGAAACAAGTTTTTTAAAAATAGTTTGTAACTGAGTCAGCTTCAATAAACTCAACCATTTTTTATTTCATTTATTTTTATATTGTACTTAACACGACACTCTAAACACGTATATAATGGGGATTATGGTCCAGCGAGTGGGTAGCAGACAAGTAAGTAGAAAATGAGTTGCAGCATCAGCCCACGCGGGACTTTTTATGCTTAGTTTTAATGGGGTTATGCTCGATTTTAGTCAGACGGTATTTTTATTTTACTTTTTTTTTCCACTTTACTTGTCTTATTAGAATTGTTTTGATTTCTTTTTTTTAATAAATAATTTATAAGTGAACGAATGAATAAATTTATCAAGTAATTGAAGACGGTTTTAGTCGGACATTTTTTAAATTAAATTAAGGCCTATACAGAAAAAAAGGATTTCTTGGTGCAAAAAATTTTTACTTGCCCTAAGAAATTTTTTGCGTTATGAATTGAAAACGAAAATTTTCTCAGTGCAAGAAAACATTTTCTTGAGTAAAGAAAAAAGTTCTTGCACCAAGAAATTTTGCCCTGTCCTAAGAAAATTTTTATTTTCATTTCTTAATGAAAAATTTTTCTTGCGCCAAGAAATCCTTTTTTCTGTGTATAAAAAAGCGTTATATATTTGAAAAAATATGGTAATATATATGATCATTATGATAGTTTTAAATTACACGACTGGGAAGTCTTACATTGTAAAAAAAAAAGGTGTAAGTCCATGCTGTCCCGGTGTTAAATTTAACCTCGAAAACGGTGCTAAAATAACGCCGGTAGCAGTGTTAAAATGTTTTCAGGTGTTGACAAGGTTCGAGCGAAATTAGTGAGTCAAAGTAGTGTCTGAATTTTTTTGTTTACTTAATTCTCCTAATAGTTATGAAAATTCATTATTTTAATTTACAATAACATAAGGAATTTATAAAACAACAATTATTACTTAGTTAATAAAAAAAAAGTAATTAAATGACTCGGTTATTTTTGACTCATGATTTTCGAGCGCTGCCTATTAGCGGTAGCAAAGAGGCTGATTTCCACATTGCAGAAAATAGCACAGTCTCGTCATTACTTTCGGCATGAATGCCAAAAGTAAATACTTTCGGTCCTACCCTTCCACTCTTCACTCTTCAGATGTAAAACGTGAAATTATTAAAGGAACAAAGTTTAAAATTTTTAAATAAATATTTTATCATAATTATAGTTATGGAACTTTGAATCGAAAATTTTCATTAAAATTTATCGGATTCAAAAGAAAATGGGGAAAAATTAATGATCAGTTGAAAGTTATTAAACTTTACAGAAAAGTCATATTCAATAGTCTTTTGAATGCTGGATAGATAATGATTGAAAATAAAAATGTGAAAGAGATTTAAATGGTATAGTATATACAATAGTGGTTGAATTAACGAATGAAATCAGAACTCTGTGATAATTAAAACAAGGTCTTGGTCCCAGCGGTACGTTACACGTTGAATAATCTCAGAGACAACGGAATCGATCGCTCTGCTAACAGAACTTGTGTAATTATGTTAATTAATGTAATTTCGGGCTAGGTAACACCACTGAGCGTGAAAATTGAACGCTTAAACTTGGCTAGTTGGATTTCTCAGTCGTCAACACCGTAAGATCAATAGTTTCCTAATTTACTTGTTAAATAAACTATAACTAATAATTATATAAGTTGTTTATTAACTTAATGATTATAAATATTGTAAATTTCATGAAAAAAAAGGCAAGTTATTGATTTGCGAAAATCAAGTACTCAATATATGAAAATGTTTTGAGGAAGACAACGACTCTGCATCAAGTAGAGACAAACGAATTACTATTATAACCATACGCATTGCTGCTATAGCTGCACAAAATGACTCATAACTGAGTCCATTTGACAGTTCGAGAGATGACTCTAATAGTAATAATTTTTTATCCGGGTAGTAAATCAGCCCCAGCTGTACAGATAAGTAGGATAAGCAGGAGAGATAAAAAAATATGAGAGTGGGTGAATTAATAAAAAGGGAAAGTGTGGATATAGCAAAAACTCAAACTATGTTAGGCGACGTCAAGTTGATACTTAGGGTCTTGAAAATCCTAACCTATGATCCGAGTGAAATTGCTATTTATCTACTTAACTTAATAAATTAATTTTCAAAAATTATTTTCATCGTTTTAATGGAAAATCGCTTAACTCTTAAAAAGTAATTTAAAAATTTTTTTTTCATCTAAAAATCGATTCCATATCTAGTATATGTATAATATTTTTGTCTAAGTTACTCAAATTATATTTTTTCTGACTATTAATATCTGAAAATTACACAGAATCATATACTAAAAAATTTTAAGTTAGACAATTTGCTAATTAGAACGTCGATATAGGAGACTTATAAAACAGAAAAGTCGTTTTTTCAACTTAATGAAAAATAAGAAAAAATTCAAATATGAAGATTTTCTTATTTAGGATAACATTTCCTCTACACTGTAAAAAAAAAAAACGGTGTATAGAAAACTATATACCCTTTTGGCTTTCAATTTTTTTTTTTTGTTTTCAATTTTTAGCTATAAAATAAGTCTGCAAAACGATTGGCAATGAAAAAAAAATTATACATCCTTTTGGCTTTAGAGAATTTTCTGAAGCCAAAAGGGCGATTAAAAATATGCCTTTTTGGAATTAGTGGCGCGATATATTTGAACCTACATTGCAACCGAAAAATTTCATAAAGTATATGGAATATGTCATTTTTTCTGTTAGTAGTCATAAAATAACGTCTTTTCAATTTTTAATGAAAGAATAATTAATTATTAAATTAATTGCAATATAATTAAAAATTTTTGAACTAGATTAAGGAAAATAAATGGAGTAATTTAATAAAAGATTCTGTTGAGCTGAAAATTAAGTTTAAATAGAGTTATTTAATAAATACGAGGAAAATGTAACTGCATGCCGTAATCTGGAATGACCCTCTCAATGGCCGTAGAATGCGGTACTCTTTGTCTTGCTTACTTCACTGCCATTAACAATAAACTTTCCTTTAATAGGATTTTGATGAGGCCATGGAACAATACTACAGCCATCTTCCAAATACTTGATAATGTTCCTTTACTCAGACATTCAATGTTTGCTCTTTAATATCATTATGTCCCTGCTACTATCGCTACTGTAACTATTATCATTGTTTTTGTTATTGTTTTTGTTTTTTTTTTTCAATATTTATTTACTTTTTTTTATCCATTCGCTTTATTAGAAAACAATTTCAAATTTAAGTTTATTAATACTTGTATTTTTTAAATGTCAGTATATATTTTTTTCCGGACATGAGAATTTCGTTTCGTGGAAAATTGAAGTCTTAAATTTTTTTTTATTTCACTGTAATTGTTATTACCTTTTTTTAGTCCATTCATTGAGGTAATATATTTTTTTAAGAGTTATATAGCTAAATAAATTACTTTTTTTACAAGTTAATGAAATTTTTTATTACTGCTGTTAAAAAATACTTTCAGTTATTTGAGATTCAAATAATTAATTGTTGAAAAATTAATTTAATCTATTTCAGTATGAAAAAACTTTTTTCTTTTCAGTTTCAAAAATTAAACTGCATTAATTTTTATTACAATAAAAGAGTTGTCTTAGATCAGAAAATAAATCAAAAAAATTTTCATTATCCAGAAAAAATTTTTTGAAAAAAACTGATTAAATTAAGAAACGATAAAAAAAATCATTTCATTAATTTTCAGTGATCAGCGAAGGATTTTTAACTTTTCGTTATGAAAATAGAAAATTTTCGAAAAAAGTGGTTATTGGTTTCGGTCCGATTTTCGAAAATCGAGTTTTCATCAGATGTCGATGTTTTGAATTCCTAGGAAGCTATTTTGACTCTGTTTAGATGGATGTTTGCGCGCGCGTGTCTCTGTGTGTGTGCATGTGTAATAGTATATTGTACAACTAGTGCGGTAAGTTATCGATTGCCCACGAGAGCGAAGTTGAGCGCACGAACGAAGTGAGTGTTTACTTGTCACCCTAAAATTTACTTGTCGCACGCAGATAATCGTATAACGCACACAAATGACGTGGAAACAGTTAAATGGGTAAACAGCTATTTGGCGAAAAAAAGAGCGTGCGCTAAGATAGCACTTATATTGCATGAATGATAAAAACTAATGTTTGTCGTATGATATTTTTGGAACGAATCAAACGATTTGAACCTTCGTTGTGGCAATCGAAAGAGCTCATGAAGATTTAAAGTTGAATAGATTTTGAAGTCGATTAGAGGAGTAGTTTTCAAGTTCAAAATATAATCAAAGCTGTCTCAAAATATACTTTCGATCACCTCAAACGTGTGCAAATGATCCGATTGGTTCCGAAGATATCGTTGGACAAAAATTCCTTCTTTTCAGCGAAATGTATGTTTTTTTTTGACCAAGTGTTTAATGGGCTCAAAAATTTACAAATAATTAATTTTCGAGCCCTTGAGCTTGAAAATAGCGGGAAGTTTTTGAATTGGCCCACAGGGTCAATCGTTTTTCCCGATCCTTAACCTGCCTGACTATAAGCCGACGTTACTACTGCAACTGAACACTCACATGAATAGTCTATCATTATTTTACTTATTGGCTTTGGAAGCACAAATTAGTATAAGGAATGTATAATTATGGATCGAATGATTAATGATCAACTCTCATTTACAACCCAACTTCGCTATAAGACTCCCGGTAATAAGACTCTTCTCAATTTTTTAAAAATTATCTGCAACGTTTACCCCCACTAATTGCCTTAAACTAACTTAGAGTATGTACGAAGTAAAGTCAATCTCTCTTTTTCAAAAACAAAACATCAATAGTTTTATAGCGAGGTTGAACTGTACATCGCTTTCATGTTGGGGAAATCGGGCACGTCAGAATACCCAAAAACTTCAGTAAAAAGCAAAAAAACAAATTTCATTACCGAAATAAAGTTCATGAAGTTTTCGCTTACTCGCAAACTTTAATTTTTTCTCGGGAATAATTACTACAGACACAAAACACTTACTAAACAACATTGGATCGTTTACTGAAGACAAATAATCTCTCTAACGCTTTACGCTTTGTAAGCTTCTCAACAATAACAAATCTGGAACATGAGCTGTTTGATATTATCATAAATTTATTGAAACGTTAACTGGATAATCCATTATAAGTTACACTACAATTACACTTCATTCCATTTATGGTTGATCATCTTTATTTTACTGAACTATGTAAATTTAACGGATGTAGTCTTTTAAACGATCGTTATCATGGTTAAGTTTATTAAGGTATTGTGATAATTGTATGTAATAGTTTTTATGAATAATTCTTTCCAGAAAAATAAAACTTGAACATAACTTCAAAATACCAATGTTCGCATGGTGAATTGAAGGGCGGCTTTACAAACTTGAATAAATTCCCTACAAGTAGCTCTTAGTGGGGGTCAAGATTGAGAGGATGTTACGAGTTAATGGAATTCGATTGTATTTGGTCTTAAATATAAAAAATGAATTGAAAAAAAAAAACTATAGAAATGAAAAAAATTCATTAATAATGATTTTAGCCGAAAAACAAATCATGCCTCACTAAATTAATTAATAACTTAGGGGAAGGGGAGGCAAAACGGGGTACTTAAGGAAATACTAAGGTTTCAAAAACTCAAATACGCTAAATCTTTCTGTTTTTAATGGCATTCAGAGTAAATAAAAAAAAAAATTCAGTTGCCGTTAAGACAAAAAAATATTCACTTTTGCGGGCAAAATGGGGTACCCCCTAACAAAAGCTGAAAAAAAAAAATTTCTGCATATTAAATAAATTTGATTAAATTAAATTTTTTTTTAAGTAATTTACATAGAGAAAAATTACATTTTACACAATTATTGAATGCAAAAGAAGAAAAAAAAAATTTTTATTGGTTTTTATCATAAAACAAAAACCATTTTTAGACTGACACTTGATTTTTGAAAAAGTTTAACAAAAAATATTCAAAATAATGCTTAATTATATTTACAAAAGTGATTTTGGAATGTTCAAAAAACATTTAAAAAATAAAATTTTTTTTTTATAAAATTTTTGAGGTACCCCGTTTTGCCCCACCCCCTTCCTATAATTAAAATAAAAACAAAATACAGCCATAAGTCTATACTAAGTATATAACTATATATTTCTGTAATCACGTGAACATGGCTCTTCTTTTACCACGTGACAGCCCAGTGGCTGACCATCCCCACTCTGGCAACCTGACCGTACATCCTTCAAGTTACAAACCGTTAAACCTTTGAAGTGTATCAAAGCCATCGTACGGTATAAATTAATATTATACTTTGAAATAAAAAAAAATACACGTGTAATAATATTAACACTAAAATCAGTTCAAGTGTAAAATGAATGTTAACATAAAGTAGATTATAAGCTCTACTGTTTGATAATAAGCCAATAATAAAGTTAATTAGGTAATTGAACTGGATAGAATTCAGTCATTGACTGTTCATATAAATGCCTGGAGAACATTAAATTTGCCGTTAGTGACAGGCTTATATATATATTTAGATATACATGTATACATAAAGTGAGATTTGAAGTATACTCATGTTCACATCATATGACACGAAGCAACGTTAATAGACATTTGCTCGCTGGAAGAGGAATTCGGTGTGTTTTGTACATCGACAGCAACGAGTGCTTTCGTCGTCTGCCTCCAAATAACCGCTGCAGAATAGGACGGTACTTGTCTCACTTGAACGGTGAAGAGTGCCTAAAGCTCTTCACTTTCTCATACCATTTAAATTCTACCTAAGTTACTCTCTTTTATCCTGCATCCTTTATCCTTCATCCTTTGATCTTTTATCTTTTATACCCTTTTATTCCTTAACCTCCACTCTCCTACCTTCCACTTTCAAACCCTTTCTTTTCCAGCTATTCCTCTTCTCACTTATCATAATTACTACCCCATTATTTAATTAAAATGAAAAAAAAGCAAAAAAGCACCTCTATACATCAAAATTTCGGCATAATAACTTCAAAGTTAATTTAATTACTATTTTTAATAATATTTAATATTATTATTACTATTATTATTATTATTATTATTATTATTATTATTATTATTATTATTATTATTATTATTATTATTATTATTATTATTATTATTATTATTATATGAGATTTGTGAAAAAAATTCATAATAAACTTATGAGATTAATTTAATTAGTTAATTTAATTATGCATTTATGAAAGTGCTACAAATAGCGTTTCGAATAATTCTCACATATTGAAAATGATTTAATGACATTCCATTTTTTATCATTGGTAATCAATATTATTCAAATATATGACCATGTATATATATTTGAATGAAAATTTTTTACTCATTAAATTTATATGTAATTAAATAATTAAGCAATAATAATTATGATAGTAATATAGATAACTGTATTTGTATTAATTGAAATATTTGAACATTTATCAAAGTAATTAATACATAAATTAATAACTTGAAATCTGGCCATATTGACGTATATTTAAAAATTATGATTATTAATTTATTTATTATTTGAACTATTTATTTTAAAAAAATTATAAATGAAAATTAAAATTTCTTTTACTATTGCGAGCAATCAGTATTATTGGACGAGAAGAGCACCTTCTTATAGAAAGGAAGATATATTTAATATGCTTATGTTTAATAAAAAATTTATATTACAAGAATGCTTAAGATTTTTTTATTACAGAAACGACACGATTTTGTCGTCTTTCGTAGAATTTTACTAAAATTAATTACACGCTTAGGTATTCCATGTTATCCCGTTTATCTACATAATAGTTGACAAAAATTTAACCCAGGAGTATGCAAGTTAAAAACAAAATTATCAAAAACTACTATCTTATTTATATTTTTCTTCCTACAATTTAATATACAACTAAAAAAAATTTGTGGAGAAAACGCAGATTAAATCACTCCGCTGAAAAAAAATTTCCTATTTACTCCGTATACGCAATGATTTTTTTTTATGAATATTATGAATAAATTAATATAAAAAAAAATTATCTGCCCGCTCATTATCATTAAATAACAATAAAAAACAGTAAAAGCTGCAAAAAAAATAGTAACAGTAAAATAGTACCTGAGTGTTTTCATCTGGATAAGGCGTTCGTATACGGCAGTCCTCAAAGCATCTCGTGTCATAGCCACTAGGTGGTCGTGGGTATGGATCCTGAGCCGCAGCAGCTGCCGCAGCAGCGCAGCAATCCGGTATAGGTGCATGATAGCTCTCATACGGGCACTTAGCATCTACACTTGTGGCAGGGGTACCCGAAGCTCTCGACACTTGGTGGACACGTTCTTGTGGACCACCACCACCACCGCCACCACTATTCGAATAACCGCTAGTACTATGATGCATTCTGTTCTCCAGCACAAGTCTTGATCTCTGCTGTTTTCCCACGTCCTCCTTCTTCGTATATCTCCTCTTTCAATTTCCCCCTTTACCTCCTCCTTTAACACACTCAGAAAATTAGGCAGGATGCTTTAGTGGTCAATGCATCCGCCCTCTATAACTCTGTCTATCGGTTTGGTAACTACCAATACTTGGCACGGACAAACCGAGGACATGATCGCATCCTCTTCATGTTGCTCTTCCATACCAATAGCAGCAGTTGTTGTAGCAGGAATACTTGCATCATTTCCAATTCTATCTGTAGTGGCTCCTGTAGTTGTAGTTGTACTTGTAGTTTCAAATGTAACAGTTGTCCTAATAGTAGTATTCATCGTCGAACCCTCCCACGCAATTGTATGGTCCATCCTCCAACACATTTAACTTGATATGGACCCACTTGTTAATGAATAACAGCAGCCTTACCACTAACACCTGCTACATAATATTATTATACTATATGTCTTTATGACAGCTACACCTGCACTGTTTCCTCATTTGATTTGATATATCTTCTTAATCAATCATCAGTTTAAATTTATTCATTTTTATTTTGTATTATTATAGTGTTTAATTGTTAATTATTGTGGTGGTGCGATGGTGATGATTTTTTATTTCCTTGTTGTTCGATTTAACTCTCAGCAACACCAGTCCAACTGCAAAACAAATAATTGAATCAGTCAGGCTTAATAGACGCTTGATTTCCCTTCTGCACTCACAACCGTCCCTGCGTCACGGTTTTGTTACTCGCGAATTATTATTATTTTTTTTTTATTTTTTTTATTACAATTATTATTGAATCCCGCGCCTAATATAAAGGTAATTTTAACGCTCGGTGGGTCTTTAGTTCGTATACCACGACATTGTGTGCCATTTTATTTTAATTTTGAATGTTCTTTGTTCGGAGATTTTATTCAGGTTTTTTTATTATTAGTTATTGAGTGGGTGGAATTTTTTTTTTTTTTTCATTGAATTTATTATTTTTTTTTCAACATTGATTTGTGAGAGATGTATATGAAATGGAGAAATTGTTTTTTGTTGGTTATTTGGTGATGTGGATTCGTGTGGCAGTGAAAGAAATTTTTTTATTATTATGTTTTTTTTTATTTTTTTTTTTTTGAATAATCAAAGTCGCGGTGTTGGGTTTCCTGATAGATATATCGATTTTCGATAATGCGAACTATGTAGCTGGTAAATTTTGCAGGTCTCTAGCTTTGTGGGTTCAAAGGCTGCGAGCCTTTGAACGTGAAATCACGTCTCGGAAGTGAAAAAATTTTTCTTTTTTTTTTTTTGTATTTTGGTTTTGATAAGATTTTATTTTGCTCTTTTTATTTAAAACTTGGAATTGATTTATGTTTTTAATCAATACTTTCATAATAATTTAAATCTACTAACAATAAATAAACTCAATGCTTGAATACCTGATATCAAAAATTTGATGGTAAAAAAATATACCAACGATAAAATTCAATTAGACATCAAATATTTTATTTGCGTATTTTTTTACAATCACCCGATGTATATGTAGAAAAAAGTTGAGTAATTATGAACACGGAGTTACACTGTAAAAAGAGCGCTGTTAAAAATGGTCTTAAATTTCGGTGTGAAAAAAAAATTCCACGCATAGAAATTAGAAAAAAAATATGTATTACATATAAAAAAATATAAAAATTTAATGAATATTATCTGGGGGAAATTTCAATTTCGTTATGTAATTATTTAAATAATTATTTATGTCATACGTAATTTATTTAAAAATTACACAATTTTTTTGCCCACCATTTCAATCACCATAAATTTAATTAATTAATAAAAACGATGCTTAACTGTATAGTGATCGAGTAATTAAAAATATTCACAAAGTAAAATATTTCCAACACTGAAAAATATTTTAGCACCGGGAATACTGAGAATTTCTATAGACTTAGTAGCATTGCTTATTCCATAAGTGGTAAATTTTTTTTTCTTAATTAAGGATAATTTTGTAATTTCAATGAAATATTTTTTTTTTCGTGATTCTTATATCTTAAAACACTTCTCGTGACTAATTCCAAAAGGACTTATTTTTTTGTACACCCTTTTGGCTTAAGTCACTAAATTTAAAACCAAAAGGTCGTATAATTTTTTTTTTAATGCCAATCGTTTTGTAGACTTATTCTAAAGCTGAATATTGAAAAAAAATTTTTTTTGAAAGCCAATAGTGTTTAATTTAAGCTATACGCCCTTTTGGCTTTCAAAATTTGTTTTTCAATTTTCAGCTATAAAATAAACCCACAAAATGATTGGCAATGAAAAAAAAATTATACGCAGTTTTGGGCTTAGAGAGTTTCCTAAAGCCAAAAGGGCGTATAAAAATATACGTCCTTTTGAAATTAGTAACGCGACTCATACTCACACCCTTATACTCCGTTCGAAGTTAATTTACTTCGCATGTACACCGTTTCAACACCTCATTGATAACACCGCTAAGTAGCACCACTTTACCGGTGAGTTAATTTTAACACCGCCTTTTTTACATTGTATAACTACGATTAAAAAAATTATTGTTTTTTTAATGGATGAAATATTTAGTGAATCTAATTTATATTTAAATATAATTCAGTTTGTAAATGAATTGCTATTGACTTAAAATTGCGCAGAGTATATTATTATTTATTCAATGCCCTAACCAGAACGCCAAAAGCGAAGCTTCAGTTAATGATTATAGGTCGACAGAGTGGTTTGCGTTATTTACATTTGTAACCTTTAAGCTCTTTATAGCGAAGAGCACATACGCTAGCAGCCGCTCACTATTGGTCCTAAATTATCTTGTTTATACTGATTCCATGGTATTAAAACACGACTGAAGCAATACTGCTAATTATGAGAAGTTTTGTCGCTCAAAGTGAACTATATTTACACACAGTGTGAAGTTAGTGGTCGCTTTATACCAACTGACGCTATTTCACTTCTTGCCACACAATATTCTGTTCTAAAACTCTACTTTTTCTTAACTTTTCCAGGGCAATGTTGAGTTTCGTTTCGTCTGAAATTTTTCTACATTTAATGTACATTATACATTAATGATGTTAGCAAATAGTTTCCAACATGACTTTTTTTTTCAACTTTGCTTACTCCCGAATTAACAAATAATATTAGTAAAAATTTTTTTATTCTTTGAACAGTTTGATGCATTTTTTAAATTTAGATTTTCATTAAAAAAATACAAAACCATACAATAAAAATCGTTAGCCATAAAATTACCGAAAATGATGAAAAGTTGGCTTGAGAGAAAATCTAAAGAATTAATTTTTTATGAGAAGAATAAAATTTTCTATCGACAAATAATTGTTTCCATAAAATAAATGAAGTAAAAATGAAAAAAATATATGAAGATCGAGTGAATGAAAGTGCTTATGAATCACTTGTACTGATAATGTAGTACACCAGCCCCGAGAGACTAGACTGACTGGCAAAAATTCGAAAGAAGGATATAATACACACGTTCGACTCGGATGTTACGAGCTCATATAGTGAAGCCATAATTCCCAGTGGAAATAGTATATATATACCTCGGAATATAATATTTTTCTCGTATGCCATATCGACAATCATTGTCATGGATTTCCATCCATTTCTACGTCTGATCTCATGGATAAAAAAATTTCAATACTCCGCATTCTCGAACCACTGGTCGTAAAAATATAAAAAGTTATAAAAAATGGAAACTGTGAGAAAATAACTAACAATTTTTTTTTTTACAATAAAAATAAAATCATGAGTCCCAGCGCAGAGATTCATGCACTTTATTTTTCTTATATTACAACGCTCAAACAGCTTTTCTTTCTTTTGTCATTCCGTCACGTTGGGAAAGAGAATTCTCATGAGTTTTCTTCTCTTGTATTTTTATTATTTATTTTATTTCATACAACCTTACACCTTTCAGAACCTTGACTCGATTTTTACTGACGACATTTATATGCATTTATCCTTTGCTATCTCATTCATTTTATTTTTATTTATTTCACTTTCTGCCTTGTGTTTTTACATTTTTTATATTTTTTACTTATCTCATTTTCCTTCTTACCCTTTTTTTATTTTATTTAACCTCAAAAGTACTTTTTATTTATTTGGTTTATTTATTTTTTTTTTTTTTTCATTTTCTTTTACATCTTTGTACAATCCTTTCTTTTATTTACTCTTTTTTAATTTTTTTATAATTTTATTTACTCACAAGCTCATTCACAAACCCACTGCTGCAATAACGAACCTCAAATCCTGTGTACACAACTATGTTAAATATATTATCCACGATCTCGTGTTATAACAAAGAATATAAAAGAGTATAATAAATAACTATGCAAAAAAGTTTTATGAAATAAATAATAATATAATGGCTCGTAATAAAAATTATCACTATCTTTTACCCTTAATAGTGTTTTCAATTATGTTCTTTGCTATCGTAAGAAAAATAGCCTGTTCAAAAGTTCACAGATACCATTTTAGTAATGAATAGAAGGAGAAGGGGAAGGGGCGAATAAGCTCCTTAGAAATCTTAGCGATCACGTCATTTTTTTTTCACTATTGTTACTTTTTTCTTCATCATTAAAAAAGTAGTCGATAGCAATAGCATTCAATAAAAAAAAAAAAATCAAAATGTGAAGCAAAATAAGTTTGTTAAGAAATTAATGATTTGGATTTTTTGTTTTTTAATTATTTTAGTCTTTTTTGAGAAAATAGGAAAGGAGATATGACATCATATGATGGGCCACTTGCAAAAAATCAATCGAATTATTGGGAACTAAATGGCCTTTGTTATAGAGCTGATAAAAAAGGTGAATTTTTGAAAAAATTTATTCATTTTAGTAAATAAAGTGAAAATCTTTTTGAGTGTTAAAATTAGCGATAGAAGAGTGTGATTGGATTTTTGAAATTATTTCTATAAATATTGAGTTATAAAAAACTTAACCCGGGTCGAAAAATTTAATCTGATTTTAGTCAAACTAGATTTGAAGCAGATCAAATTTCGACCCGGGAATTGTAACACTTCAAATTTTCTACAAAAAAAATATCCAAGACTTTTTTTTAAAATAAAATAGTTATCAAGATATTTTGAGTTCGAAATTGCATGGGCTCTTTTAGATCCCATGTGACCAATAAGGATTAAGTTTGAAAGCCGTCTTTCAACGAGGATTCTCTTGTGTCAGATGAATTTTTTTTTATAACAGTAATTTCTTAATAATTCAAAATACTCTAGTATATGATTCAACTTTATTATCAATACTCGTACTCTCTAAACATGAATTAGTGAAATGAGTGAATATTCACTAATTCATGTTTAGAGAGTAAGAAATTATTATTTACGAAAAAGTAGCTATATAAAAATGTTTATGTCCACAAAACATATTTCAACATATTTCCCCAATATTTGACATTAACTCAAATTAAATTCAGTTGACTCAACTATCATCAAGTTACATAGAAATTTATTTCACTAAAATGTTATTTCTTCATGAGAACTAAATATTTATTTTGCCATTATCTAAATATATGTTACTTATAGCAAATAAAAAAGTTTTGACCTGGAAAGCTTATTATTCTACATTATTTTATGGATCAAATCAATTTTTATAAAAAACACCCGGATCAAATACTCCGTATGCATAATTAATACAACTGCCATTAATTTATTTATTTTAAGATTACTTTATGTCTGACATATAATTAGTATCACTTGAGCGCATATCGAATTCTAACTAATAATTTACTGAAAAATTTTTAGTAACTCAAGTTGATAAATATTTGCACAACTTTTCAATCATCATTAAAAAAATTTTTTTTATAATCATATTTTAATTGTGTTTTAAAAAAAAAATTTATAACGATTAAAACTCGGGTGTAAATTTAAGTAAGAGATAAAAATTGTGATACAACTGACATTAACGATGGAGTTGATAAGGTGTAAATTTGTCACTCCTTGAGCTCCGGTTCGAAAACTGGCTTGGGTACTCAATATTAAGAACCCAGTAGTAAAGGGGAGATCACTGGTAAAGTGAATGACTGTACTGGTTGGGATTTCTGAAGGTTTTCTCGTTCACACTACGATTGCACAATTGTGGGCAAATGTGGTACAGAATAGTAAATTGGCTCCAACCGCATGGGTAAGTACGGAAGTTTGGGAATGAGAAAAGGAATAGAGAATACAGGTTAAGACGAGGTGGAAGTCGGAATAACATATCTAAGGTAACCAGATTATTATTAATTTGCAATATTACTTGAAAGAGAACTCGTAAAATGTACCATTACCGAGACAAATAAAAAAAAATATATATGTATTGTAATAACTAACAACTTATAAATTATTATCACTTATATTACAATAACAACATACTTATCTTAGGAATAACAACACCACAATTACAGTGGTAAAAGAAAGGCAAGGAAAATAATGTTCATTTAGATGCAAGATGTTGGCTGTTTATAAACAACACTATAGTCAATATCTGACTGACTGACTCTAGTCGCGTCTCTATTCAACAAGAAGAGGGCAATTGTTCCTAGATGTTTAACATTCGTTACAGTATATATAAATATAAATCCCATACTTTTTAAAATGTTTAGAAAAAAATGTGTGAAAATGATAAATTATGATTTAAAAATATTTATTAATAAGAATTTTTTAGGTAACCCATTTCTTCTGTCTCTCTTTTCTAATGACTGTATAGTAGATATTACACGGAAAGAAAATTATGGGAACGGTTCCTATAATTATAAAAATGTTTCCTATAATTTATAGGAATAGTTCCTATACTATTATGGGAATCATTCCCATAATAGTATAGAATCCATTCCTATAAAATTATAGTAATGGTTCTTATAATATCATAAAAATATTAATTTAGAGAAAAATGTGGGAATTACTTCTATAATACACAAAAATATTAACAAATAAAAAAACAAAATTTCAATTATTGAAAACAAAATTTTTATTTGGCAAAAACATTCCCAGTTTATTATGTACCGGGAGATCGGAACGTTTTTCGCGGAACGAAAGTGAAAAAAAATTTATGTAATTCGACTGCTTAAGGCGTAGTTCCGGTTGGGAGTGGCCTAAGACTTTCGGCTGACAATATCAGCATCTATATGCAATATATTATGGAAATATAGTCATCCAGTAGAATTTTTACTGTGCAATTTTTTTTTTTCGTTGCGCAAAAAACGCTCTGAACTTCAAGTATATAGTTTATTATATTTTCGATCATAAACTTGCATATTTTTTATTTATTCGTGCATGAAAGTTATCCCTGTATAGTAAGGGTTATTATAAGCTTAATCTAGTGTTTCAATACAAATTTATCGTTGAAGAAGCTTCATTTAAATCTCTCCATTGTCTGAGCGAAATTTCTTCACTATTTTTTAAATAAATTTTTTTTGATGATATTATAGGAATGGTTCCCATAATATATAGGAATCATTCCCATAATATTATGGAAATCTTTTCTATAATGTATAGGAAAAGTTCTTATAATTTTTTTTCCGTGTACCACGTTAATACAGCTATTGAAGATTCGATCGATTTTCAATAACTAATTGGTTATTTTCGAAATTTAAATATCAGTCATGTGGCTTGTTTGATTTCATCGTACAAATAAATTAGTACATTCAGTATTATCAAACATTATATATGTACAATGTACATAGTTATCAGTTATCATTAATTAAATGATATCATTAAAGTGTATAAAATGGCTTTGTTGTAGATAAATCATATTATTTTATACATGAATAATTTTAATGCTAATAAACTCAGTACATTACTACAGCGGTTATAAATATTGTAACAAATTTTGAGGTAACGTTCAGTAGAGAGTAAAACTTGTGGCGTATTTAACATTATTCACACACACACACACACACACACAAATTTTCCTTTGGAAATCGTTTTCAAAAACAGACCGTATCAAAGCGGATG
Organism: Microplitis deprimator; assembly: GCA_964016945.1. Classification (NCBI taxonomy): domain Eukaryota; kingdom Metazoa; phylum Arthropoda; class Insecta; order Hymenoptera; family Braconidae; genus Microplitis; species Microplitis deprimator. The sequence goes on from OZ024708.1 coordinate 5,932,811, forward strand.
CTCAGAAACATAAGGAAAATTCGCACCAAATTTCAAGGCAGGACTTAGAGTAAAAAATCGGAAGTATTTTTATTTTTGACTCCGCTGCAACTCTCCTTCAACAACTTTGTTCGGGAGAGATCGCCTCATGGTGAATGCTTATGAAGATAAGGAACATTCGCTCAAAATTTCGAATCAGTAGGACAAAGGGTTGAAGAACAGGAGTATTTTTATTCTTGACCCCATATCAAACCTCTTCCGAATATTATTCTCGGGAAAACCGCGTCATGGCGGCTGTTCAGAATCTATAAGAATATTTGCTCCAAACTTCAAATCTGTAAGTCAAAGGCTTCAAAAACAGAAATATTTTTATCTTCGACGAAAATGGTAAGAATAGCTTCTGGGACCTCAATACGTCAAGATCTGTTAGAAATTCGATTTTCGAAAATTGGACCGAAACCAATAACTTCCCCTTTTTCGAAATTTTTTACAGCGGGAAGTTAAAAACAATTTGAATTGAAAGAGCAAAAGTATTCAAAGGAAATAAATAAAAATGATGGTAAAAAGGTTTTTAAATTTATAGGAATTATAAATATTGAGTAGACGATTATAATATTATTAAAAGTTATGACGTAAAAAATTTTCGCTTTAAGTATAAGAGGCTAAAGTGAACGAGAATTAAAGAGAAGTGTATGCAGTAAAGAGTGTGAGGTAAAAAAATAAAAAAAATTGAAAAGGGAAAAAAAAGGTGAAAGGAGATATGTTGGAGCCGAAGGAAAAGCCGATGCAGCCGTTAAATCTAACCCTCCATTTACTCTCTTAACGAAGATATAGACCATGCACGTTCTCACACTTGGTCAACCTTCCATTCCTTCATTCCTACGGTACTTGCTTCTAAACTTAACCTCTTTCTCTATCACAACCTTTACTCACACTAATACCCACACTCGCACCCACATCCACGTTTACCAGCCCTTCTCTTTATACTCCATTTCAATTTAATTTGGTTAACGTAGTTTCCAACATACTTGCGTATGTTTCACCCCTTTTACAACAAGTTTAATTGTTTCTAAACGCACAGGCTTTCATCTTAAACAAGTTTAATGCGTGTTTAAAATAAAAGAAAACACTGACGCTAAACAACTGTATTTAATTAAAGGAATTCATTTTTCATCTTTTCGTAATAAAAATTCAAAAAAATCGACTATTTTTTTTTTTCAAAAACCATACGGAAAATATTGTTCAAGATTACGGAAAAAAACACTGTTAGAGTTTAAGCTCTTAGTATTAATATTAACAGCCATCTCATCGCAATTTTCTATTTTCTGTTTAAATAGCGTAGGAAAATTTTTTTTGAACTTTGAATTTTATCAGTCATCAGCAAATCAGTGTATCGGAACAGTCAATAAACATTTTTGTAAAGATGATTTGACGTAAGGAATTAGTCGAAAAAATAATTTTGATCGTAAAGCACACAGAGCGCGTTTGCCCTTAAGGTGTGCAAAAATGTATTATTGATCGTATAGATAAGAAAATGTACCTTGAAGCAACATATATCTTTTTACTTTTTGTTTCATCCTTAAGTGCGACTGGAATGATCCAATTAGAATTGATCTCGTGGGAACACGACGGTCTCTTTGAGGTGTACAAACTTCGTTAGTACGCCTCAGAGTCTGTTAAACTCTCTCTGCTATCGCCCCGCAAGTACTTTCCGTTTCAGCTTGACAACACAAAATAAGACATAGAACGAAGAAAATTGATGGATTAGTCATTTGATATATTATGACAAGATATTTATTGCCACTACTAAATTCGATTTTCTTTAATTTATTTGTTTTTTTATTATTCTCGATAGCAATATTCTCACCTTTTTCAATAGGCATAAATTCAAGTTTCTACGAAAATTTACCGGTTTTTTTTTTTGTTAATTTTCAATCATAATTTTTCTTTTTTTAAGAAAGCTGCCTTTCTTCAAATTTATAAATTATTTTTTTATTCCAAGTCGGAGGCAAAATGGACAGCTGAAAACATTTTTTTTAAATTACGATTTTCTTACTGTTTGTGCAATAAAACAGTAATACAATGAAAACAACAGTATGTAAGCAAAATTGCTGTCAAATTATGAAATTAAGTTCTTTGAGAGTTGATTAAAGAATAGAAAAATAGAAAAAAAATCAAAATCTGGCCAAAATAGAGGAAGAAAATACTTTCATTAAAAAAAAAAAAAAAAAAAACGGTTTGAAATCGCTATTTATGACTTCAACAATAATTATTGAGCAATTTGAACTGCCCTCGCATAATATTTCAAAAATTGGGCTACAAATATAACACTATAGGCTATACTCTTCTGGTTTTGTTAAAAATCGGTTTTTTAGTTTTTTTAGTATATACTCCATTTTGCCCAAGAAATTAAAAAAAAAATTGTTTAGAACAACTGGAAATTCGTCTTATGTTTATAAATTCAAGTAAAAAGTAAAAGACAGCGTATTCAGGAAAAAAATAAATAAATTTTTTTTTAGTCTCCCTTGTTTAGTTGACCCTCTTTTATATACATTTATATATATATATATATATATATATATATATATATATATATATAAGTACCATTATTTTTTTATTTATTGTCATAATACGATTAAATATTAATTTATAAATTTTTATTGCATCATTACTATCATTTCCGAGATGAGTTATCTTATATATCCTTAATCTGTATACATATATATCCGTTAATTCACATATATATACAAAGGTGGATATATATTATGCACCCAATTTCACATTGATTCCATTAATCTTCGATTCACTTGGGGGATTGAACGTGATCATCGGCTTACACATTCAACCCTCCTACACCAGACGTAAATATTTTATGAACTTTTGACCTTAAGACGCATATTGTCAAAAATATGAGAATGATAAAAGATAAAAAAATAAAAAGAACGAGTCTTTCAACTTTACTTTAACCTGTCACTATAACAACAACATTTTTCTTCTATTAAATCCAGCCTTCATAAATGTATTCTCTTATTCTCTCATTCATTTTATGCACTCCTCACTCTTCGTCATCTCTTTTTTTTTCTAGTTTTTTTTTTTTTTTTTTTTTTGAAGACACGGTTTGTAAATAAGATATGTATTTCACGCCTCGGGAGTGACGAGAAACACTAGGGTGAGAGTTTGCATTTTTTACCGCCATCATACGTTTATCACACACTTATTTGTTCTAGTTGTTTGCGTTTAATTTTATGACACTTTTTAATTTTTATTTTATTTTAATCTCTTACTTTTCCTAACCCAGTACTTTTTTTTGTTTTATCTACTCCCCAGTGAGGTTTTCTTTGATACTCTGTAAAGTGAGATAATCTCAAATTGACATTTAATTCGTCTGTCGTTCGAGTAACGGTAAAGTTTAAACCGCAAAATAAAAAATTTTTTTTTGAGTTTACATAATTTAGCTATTTATCAAATGGAATTTTATGTTTTCATTTTTAAATATTTTATTTAAGTCTTATATAAAATACATAATTATAGAAATACCTGAGTCGAAATTTAAACCATAGATTTAATATACTTATCGTTGAAATCGCAAATTGGATCTTTGAAAACGTAAATGAATATTAAAACCTACTTAAAATGTATTCGACGTACAAAAACGTACATAAGACGTTTGCAATTGTAAAATGTAGATAGAACATACACTGCAAAAAAAAAAAATCGGGGAAACCTTTGTCTCTGCGTACGTTTAAAATACGGCGTAATGATCATTTACGTCTTTAGAAGTCCAATTTACTGTTTCAACATCAAGTACGTTTGATCTACCATTTAAACATCGACTAGAGAAGTAATATTAAATATTTTATGATTTATTGTTTGATTAAATATTTCAATCTCTTGTTAATGATCTCTTTGATCTTATAATTTTTTTTTCACATTTCTCGAATATAAATTTAATATTATTTTAGCATACATTCAATAAAAATCAAATACATGAAAGATGAAAAGTAACTCAAGTAAATCAGAATATTAATATTTCACATACAATAAATTACAGAATCAATCATACTAATTAAATTCTTTAGTATTTGAATTTTAACTCAATCAAACATTTATATCCATGATAAAAAAATCTTTTGAAAGATTAAAAAAAAATACAGGTTTATTTAAAAAGAATTCATAGAAAATTTTATGTATACACTCAGAAAATTAAATAATAAGAGTTACTATCTAGTTATGGTAAAAATTTCTACCATCAATCAGATAGTAGTAAATATTATCTAGATGATTGCATAAATCATCTAGATTGTAATATTCACCATATTTATAATAATCGTTACAATCCTGTTTGTTAACTAGAATTAATTATTATTATTATTCTAAATAGTTATATTCATAATCCAGATGGTAACAGTTACCATCAGAAATTATAATTGTTACCATCCTGATAGTAACTGTTTCGAAATTTATTGCAGAAATAAATATTATCATCCTGATAGTAAATATTACCATTTTGATAGTAACTGTTATCATTCTGATGGTAACGGTTACCATCTTGATAGTAACTGTTACGAAATTTATTGCAGAAGTTATCATCTAATAATTATTAATTCTATAAAAAAAAATTATAACACTAACTCTTTTTGAATTGAAAAACGTTCCAATCATTCTAGATCTAGAATCATCGATGATTGGAATTAACAATTTAGCATAATAAAGACAATTACTTAATTTTCTGAGTGTACACACACACATATATATTAATTCATTTTTTCGACATATATATGTATATGTCGAAAAACGAATGAATTAATTTCCTATTCCAGCGTATATAATCTATAAAATAAATTTAAGCCTCAATAGCTTCTTGGGCGGGCTTTTGAAAATAAGATTTCTCATATGTAATCACAGTAAGATCCCTGATTTCGCATTTATAATTGGGCTTTTGACAGTGTTCATAAAATTTGGGCAATGTATTTAATCCTGGCCAGTTGTCACATCAAACTTACGACAATACGGAAACCGGAGCCTGTCCTCACTGGGTCCTTCATAAAAATTATATAATCGGGCCTTCGTATCCCGCCCTTACTCTCTAAACATGAATAAGTGAAATAAGCGAATATTCACTAATTCTGAGTGCTAACCGAACCACTTTTGAAATTACTGGTTCGATTTGCACTTTGAATTAGTAAATATTCACTTATTTTCACTAATTCATGTGTAGAGAGTATCGAATGCTGTTTGGAAATCAGACAATTAGAAATATTTAAATCCTAATTTCGTTTGCTGTTCGAAAAAATTAGTTGTAAGATTTCAAATTGTGTGAATTAAATGAAAAAAAAAAATTAAAACTATTATTGTTAAAAAATGCATAATTTCCTCTGAATCGGGTAAGAACAATATTAAATAGTGTTTTTTAATTTTTTGATATTTTTTTCTGAAAGTCGATTGAAAAACAAAAAAAAAAATCTTTTATTGAATAATCATCTAGTTTTTTTTTATTTGTGAAAGTCTAAAAATTTAAATATCATTTTGGTTAAATTTTTTAAAAATCGTTAAACTGAGTATAGGTAGAGATAAGAGGCTTAAAATTTATATAGGAGCTTTTTCAACACATACGATAATAAATCTAAAAATCAATTACATTCGAAATAGTCGAAGAAAAAAACTGTTGATTCAACGATACATACGTAAATATATCTATTAAAACACTCAGATATTGAGTGTTCGAGTGACGTATTAATTAATATAGTTGAAATAAATAATGCGTGAGTATGTATGTATAAATAAATTTAGAAACTGTTTATACAATAATCCAAGCATCGATTCTGGTCGATTTATTTTTCTGCGTTAAATCTATATGTCGTCATGAATATACTATTCGGAATGTTGAACGCCTGGTTGTAATTTGCTTATCACACGGCAACTCACACAATATTTGTTGACTTGCCTCTATATCCCGATTCGTGTTTACCTACCGCTTCAGGCTTCGATATATTTTGTTTCTCTCCCTTTTCCTCTCACCCACATGCACCGAAACTCCCTTTCTATATTTTTTCACTCTTCATCCATTTAAATATTTATGACGGACAATTTAATCGAGATATTTCACCACAATGAAAGTTTAACACACGTGATTTAATGACAAAACCCTATGCAATTAGTATTTAAATTTTTTATTATTAAAATTATATCATTTGAGAATTAAATTACTTTTTATTATTTTTTTTTTGTTCACTCGCATAAAGATAAAGCTATTAAATAATTTATCTTTTAGAAGGATCAAAAGATGTTATATAATTGTATTAAATAGAAAATTTAACTACCCTGGAATGTATAAATAATATTTTTTAAATATTTAGAAATCTAATCAAGTATATGGTTTCGTAATAAATTTAATTTATCAAGTTCAATTTAATATTTAATGGAAGATAAACTGACCTTTCAAAGGATAAGCGGATGAGCTGTTAGTAAAAAATCTAATTTAAAATATATAGATGTATAAAAAAAAAATGGTTGACCCTAGAGGTCAGACTCGAAACTTTCTGCTGTCGTCGAGTTCATAGAGAAAAAAAAGAATATATATATGGCGGAAGGGCTGGAAAAAGGGGCCGCTAAAAAAATTATGGATTTTTGTGTATTTAAAAACGTTGACTTTTTTTTTTTTGACTTCCATTTGAAGTAATTAAAGCAAATTTCCAGTTGCCGTAAAAAAAAAATTTCCCGGGTGGCCAAAGCAGACCGTCTCCCAAAAAAGGTCAAAACAAATTTTTTTTTTTTTATTTAAAAACAAAGATTACAAGAGAATTGTTTTTATCTAATCTAGTTGAAAAAAGAAATTTGCAATTCTGTTAGTAAATAAAGATGCCGGAAACAAAAAAAAATATTAAAGATAAATTACTTATATAAAATTTAAATATAGCGAAAAAGACACCATGTTTTTCTTTTGTGGCCAACAATACATTGAATCCCCTTAAAAAAATATTTTACAAAATTTTTAGGGTGATCCAACTTGCCCACCCTCTCTATATGCCCTTTTACTGAAAAATTTTTTTCGTTTTCATTGTTAAAAAAAATTTATCACAAACGAAAAGAAGAATTATTCTTGAAGTAGAGTTAACATAAAATTACAAAGGTCACTCGGAACGTTTTGAATATTTTTTATAAAAGTACAGATACAATTATTTTGTTTCATTTATTGTTATTTTTTACTATCAATAAATATTTTGATGGACTTATCGATCGTTTAAACGGTATATTGCGATGTAGAGCGTAGAATTATAGTCAACATGGGTAACTTTGGCCTGTCAGAGTATCATTTTCCGCTCCAAAAAATAATATTTAGACATGACATAAATAATTTTTTTTTAGACACGTAATCAGTATTTTTTTTTTTGCACGTACGTTATATGGTAGATTACGATTGAAAGTAAAAAAAAACGAAAAAAAATTTGGGATGACCAATTTCACTCCTATATTTAATGTGATTCCTAAATAATAAATGTTAAAATATAAATATATATTTATGTATAATAATCTAATAATTTATACTAAAAATCAATGATATTATTCAATTATTTTCATAATAAAATATAATTTTGAAAGAGTTGAAAATCCAAAAGATTTCTTCATCTTTTTTTTTTAATTTTCTGGAAAGGTCAGAAAGTAGGCCATGGTCAATTACTAGGACTTACTTTTGAGAGTATAAAGAAATAAATTGCAATTCAATTTTTTTTTCTATAAAATTTGTTCGTAAATATTTAAAAAAAAAATTTCGAGTTTTTTCTAAAATTTAGTAAAAAATAAAACATTCGATAGACTATTTATGAAGATAAATTTTTACGTAGCTTGATAATTGTTCTTTTAAACTGATATATTTTTTATTCATATTATGTAGAAGTAAGAGGATTTGAAACAAATAATAATCAAGTAATAGGAGGATACACTAAAGAAAAGATTTTAAAAAAGTGAAAATAATTGTGTAAGTTTTCTCTACAACAATGCAACAACGAGAGCTTGTTCTCGCTGTCGGATTAGATTCGACGATGAGAGCAAAATGAAAACTTGAAAGGCAGAGATGCAATAGTCTACTTGAATGAAAAAATCCCTTCTTCTTTTCCTCGAGTTTTATTTTGTAATAAAAAATTTTTCACTTTTCTACATCATATTAACCCGAATAAAAAAACAATACGAATAAATTTTACTTCTATTGATATTAATGAAAGAAATATTTAATCCTCTTAGTTTCTGACCCATTAAAATTAAATGAAATACATCTATTCAGAATTTTTATCTCAATATTTGCCGATTTCAACAATTTTTTTTACTATAACTTATTATTTTGAACTTCCCGCTAAGAAAATTGAAAATTTTCAAAAAAAAGGGAAGTTATTGGTTTCGGTCCGATTTTCGAAAATCGAATTCCTAACAGATCTTGACATTTTGTGGTTCTAGGAAACTATTCTGACTAATTTCAAGATGATGTCTGAATGTATGTATGTGTGTATGTACGTATGTATGTAAAAACTCTGTAACTTTTGAACGGATGAACTGTTGAGCGGCTCATTAATTCCAACATTTTTTGAGAAATTGAGCATAATCGGTATGATACGTTCACAGATATTTCAAAAATAAAATTTTTTCAAAATTGTTTTTTTGGGATAATCTGTAATGTACTCGATGTATTTATTCCAAAATCTAATCAACCCTAAAACTATAAGCCACGTTGAATGCCACCTCAATCATCAAAATCGGTCCATTCGTTCAAGAGAAGTCGTTATCGAAAGAATTGCGAAAAAGTGTTTTTTTCTAATAAAATTCAAATTGTTTAGCTAAACCGAGTTTTCAACAGATCTCGACATTTTAAGGTCCTAAAAGATTATTCTGACTATTTTTACGAAGACATCCAAGTGTACATATGTGTGTATGCACATACGCACGTTTTTCAAATTTTTTTTCTTGAAATAAACCTAGTGGTAAACCAAAAATATCTCATTTCTCTACATTAACATACAAATAAAAAAAATTTAAGCTTGAAATGTATTTTTTAAATCTGCTGTAATTAAGTATAAAGAGAAAAAATTATAGAAATGGTTTCTATGTGGTTCTAAAAAAAACCATCCCTTTGCGGCTGTATAGGATTACACTCAAAAAACGAGTGTGTTTTTTAATCACATCTAAGTAGGTTACTTTTATAGAATACATGAGCTTAAATGAAAGTAATTTATAACACGTTATCTAGTCATGATTAAGTCCATGTATTTTGAACAAATGAATCATGAAATATACATATATTTTTCCAATTGTAATTTTTAGCTTAATAATATTCAAAAATTATGTTATTTGAGTAAAAAAATCTGCTTCTTTTCCGACTGTTAGATGGTAATTTTTCGTTTCGTTTTTTTACAGTGTAACAAGAACATTTCATTATAGACGGGGAAAAAACAGTGTGTACAACGAGGAAAGCTGGCGAGGCATCTCAATATTATTCGCGTGTTTGCCATCCTCGCCTACGGCTGGGTGAAAATGTTATAATTTTCTTATTAGTAATATACTATTGTAGAAAAACTTTTATTGTGCAGGATAAATAATTATTCTAAAAATTCAACTGAAAGTCATTTTTGATTTGAAAAAAAAAATTTCAACTGACCATAATATTTGTTCAACCAGTAAACAAACCATTAAAAATGCATTCACAAGTCTATTGATCGTAACCTTTTTTATTGGACCTAACATGTAATTTTATTATTAAAAATAAATTCCAATGCAAATTTATAAAAAAATGTATCCATAAAAATTGAAATTCCTGCTAGACTTCAAGAAATTAATTTTGCTGCTGTATCAACTTTTAGAAGATAATTAATTAAAATTTTTATGACATATTTAACTTTCATTGAAATTAATTCGTACAGAACGATCGTATAAGAGCTTCATCACGGAAACCCTAAAAATTAAAAACTTTCATGTTTTGCACGTGATCCACATGAAAATACGTTACTTGAAATTTGAGTTTCAATTATAAGAATAATAATAATAAAAGATAACTATAGAAATAAATTAAATAATTTCTTAATTACACTAAAATTTTTTCTATAATCTAAATATTTAATAAACATTCATATGAAAAAACATCAACTTTTAAATTAGAGATACATTTGACTAATTTTAAATGCACTTTTAATCTCACAAAACCACATGTAATTATTCTGTTATATGGTTCTTTTCATAATTTTTTTGTACTACTGTCACTTGTGGTTTTACTTTTATTTTATCTTGCTCAGCTTTCAGCATTAAACATAGCGAAAAATCTTTCAAATTAATTTTAATTATACTCATTTAAGTTATTTATTTTAATTACAACAGAAAGTAAAATTTAATTTTTATTAGTTAACCTGACTAATTCTTTCTTTATCAGAATTATATACCTCTCTTTCTCCCCACTTAAAATTATACTTAGGCGTTTTTCTGCTACCAACCCTGATACTTTTGGCTCTTAAATTATCTACTGATTACGGTTGTAAATAAAATAAACTAATTATCTTACATGTTATAATTATTTTTTAAGATGGACAATGTTACTCCGATCTACCGGATTTTTCTCCAGATTTACCCATGAAGTAACATTACAATAAGTAAAATGGGTCCCCAACTATGTTTTTTTTTTTTTTTTTACGGTATATAGAAGAAGAATATGAATACTGGGGGAATTCAGGCCACCCAAAATTTTATACAAAAAAATTTTAAATTTAAAACAATTAAACATTTCAAATTATTTGGGGGACTCATTTTTTCAATCACTCAATCATAATGTTACACTATAGAAAAATCAGGAGTGAACTCGCAATTTGATTTAATTCGCATTCACTCGAATCCAGTTTTTTATGTTAAAATAAAGTCCTTTTCGGAGTGAATTTCACTTTGAGAGGATTAGATAAATAAAAAATCACCCGTTCCACATTCACTTTAAATTTAATCCATGTTTACTCTAAAAATTTTTTTTACAGTGTATCAAATACATATTCCGGGAAACTGCTGACATTATTTTCGTAGAAAGCTCAATCTATCCCCTTTTTATACATTTCCCTGTATAAAATTTACAATTAAATAATTTATTCATCAGCTCAATAATAGATTTCGAAAATTTATGAAATTTTTATTGTAAAGCCTAAGCTGCGAAGTATAAAAAGTTTGGATTCCTCTCAATAGTAACAACCTCGCATAAACACCCCTAACACGCTTGATGACACACTTATTTCCAGAGTGTAGTTACTTGAATAACAGGATTTACTTTCACAATATCTAGGATCTTTCTTATCCCCGTGGGTATAGTTGCTACGTTATATTAATATTAAATTATGGGAATAATTCTTATAATACCTTGGAATAATTCATATTTATTAGACTGTAATATTATAGCAACATTTTCTTTCACGCTTACTGTTTAAAATCTTTGCTTCTATACATTAAAAAAAATATCTCTCAACGTATGATTAACAATTAATAAAAAAATATGAAAACCGCCTGACTCTGCGGCGAGCCCCGAAACTTGCTCTTGGGTTCGAAAATACTATTGTTAATATATTTTAGAGCTCTTCAAGCTCGAAAATAGTAATGTCACACCTTCCATAACTAAAATTCAAGTAATAATGTATCTAAAGATCGGAACGTTTCTCACAGAACGAAATTGAAAGTAAAAAATCTACTGGATGCAGATTTCTGAAACGTTTCGTACATCAGCTAAAAATTGCAGCCCACCCCCAATTACCCCTTAAGTCACCTTTAGAATCAAATTACATAAATTATTTTCGATTTCGTTGAGTGAAAAACGTTCCGATCTTCAGGTACATAAATAATAAACAATAACAAAAAAAAAAAAAAAAAATTAAGTAAATTGTAGTTTTTTTTAATTTATATCAGCAAAATTCTTGGAAATAATGAACCGATTTTGATGTTCAAAAAGGCATTCAACACAATTTTTAACCTCCAACATCATAAAAAATTTTGAAACATTTGATAAATTATATTACGAGTTATTCGGGAAATATGAAGTTAATCGTTATGTATAATTTCCCGCGAAGAAAATTTAAAATTTTCGAAAAAAGGGAAGTTATTAGTTTCGGTCCGATTTTCGAAAACCGAGTTTTCAACAGATCTCGACATTTGAGGTCCTGAGATGCTATTCTGATTATTTTCAAAATGATTTCCGAGTGTATGTATGCATGTACGCATGTATCTACGTGCGTACGTAGTTTGCAAAGAGACGAATTATAAAAATGTGTTTCCCATATTTTATATTACAATTTTAACATGTCATTATGGATAAATATTTTCTGTATTTCTCCACTATTGGTGAATCTGTCATATCATTAATTTCTCAAACAATTACAAATTTTATTTTGTATTTGAAATGACAGCAAAGTTGGCAGAAATATGACAATTTTTTAAAACTTTAAAATAATCAAATAAAATTTTTTTTCCAAAAAAATTAAAAAATGGGCTTCCAGAAAATTCTAAAATTAGTAGATGCTATTTTTTTTATTTTAATAAATTAATTGATTAATTGTTTTATATGTAATTTAAAAATAGTCGTATGTCTGCTACATTTACACTCATGTATTTGAAATACAATTCGAGTTCTGATACTTGAAAAATGAAACTACTTTTTTTTTAACACGGCTCAACACCGAAAAAAAAAACTTAAACCGATAGCGGTGTTATTTTAACACCAATAATCTTAACACCAGAGTAAGGCGAATTCAAACCCGTTGTTTTTACAGTCTAGTCATCATGAAATTGTAAAAAATAATAATTCAAATTAATGATATCAGATAAATTAAATTATTACCATTAATAACATAAAAGTAATTGAATTGTATTATTAGAATAGTGAGTGATGTTAAAACAAAAACAACAATCGCTCAATAAAGTAAGAAAGATGATAATAGTAGAGTAAGAATACAAGAGAGCAAGAGTGAGAATGAGTGAGCGAGTGAGTAAGTCTAAAGACACTGACAGTGGTAATGAGAGAGGAGGACAAAGAAAGATGGTGTGCATTCAACTCGTCCGATCTTTACCGTGAGAGCGCACAAAATGCCGTCGTCGTTTAGCGTTAATTAATTTGACGAGAGAAATAAGCGGCGAGGATACTACTGTCATGTTGTAGAGACTGTTGGCTGGGAAAACAATAGCTTAGTATATTATATATACCAGTATATAAGTTTGATCAAATTCATTATCTTGAATAACATCAGCACTATTCAATATTCATAACTTTACTTTTTCGTTTTTTTTTTTAAATAAAAAGAGTAAAAAATCGTTCACTATTAGAAAAAAAACAGCGTTGACTATTTTAAAAAGCATATTGAGTGATACAGACTGTAACACGCGGTCCGATCATGCATGAACTTGCACTACTAGCTCATACATTTTTATATTTATAATACCATCAGCCTACGCTAATCAATAAAATTTCCTGTTCATTAACAACAAATTTATTCAGCTTTGTTTAATTATTATTTTAATATAAACTAATAGCGTCATTAGTTTTTATAAATAATTTTAAAAATACATTTATTTTTTTATATAATAAATAAATTAAGTCAATTAACTTTTTTCCGGATGAAATAAAATTGTTTTTTATTTTTATTAATTTAAATAATTTTCATATTAATAATGATTTAAAAATAAATGAAAAAATTTAATTAAAAATTCATTCGATAATTTTTTATAAATAACTTTAAAATAATAATTGAGCCGAAAAAATAATAAATAAATTTAAATTGTTGACACAAAGTCATAAAGAAAACAATTGAATTTTCTCTGGTATCTAGTTTCTGGTCTCCGGTATCTAGTATCTAGCAATCCAGGTTTTCATTTTACGTGTATTTCCTGGGCAAAGATGCCAAAGCTTCGAAGAAAGGAAGTTACGAGGAAGTATAGCCGAGTGAATTGCAATAACGGCGTCGAGACGTCTGGAGCGTAATGCCTGATAGCTAAACCACGTCTCAATAATCGTGTAATAACAAAATTTATATCACAATAAATTAATTACCATAACAAGTGCCATCATTAATTAACTTGGTAATTCACCATATAATTTAACAATAATATTAATAATAACATTTGAATAAATATTTATGATAAATCACAAAACACAAACACACCTTTTTGAATAGAGTTCACACTTGATTTATTAAAATTTAAAAAAATGTTTAATAAAAAATTTAATTTATTTAACTACTCAATATATTTATGTTTATATTTATTCCGTAGATTATTCTCTTTGAGTGCGTCGCACAGGATTAAAGCTTTCTCGTCATCTCATCCTCGACTGGGTGAGAAACTAGTGCCAGTGGGAAATGCAGAGGCGACGCGTGGGCAGTGAAACTGACGGTGCGGATATTGCAAGGATAACGAGTACGACATACCAAGGACAAACATTATTTAAACTACTTTATTTATATATATTTTTTTTTTTCATTTTTGTAAAAAATTTTGTTTAAAAAATTTTTAATAAATTTCCTCGGTATCTAAATTGTTTATTTTAAAAATTTATTTAAATTAATTATGTATTTATTAAAGTTTAAATTTATAACAACAATAATAACACGTGAGTAACACAAATAGCACGTTTAAAAAATGTTCACATAAATATAAAATGATTTTATCACACAATTCACACACGCATAATCACATGCACACATTGCGTTTTTAACGGTAAAAAACAAACCGAAGCGCGCTTAACAGTCGCCGCGGTAAAACTACTGGGGATTTCTGGTGCTTTAGAGACCCGGCCGGGTAGCTCCCATGGCAACCCTACTACCCACCGAGAATTTCTCCTTTTCTATCCACCCCTACCAGCATACATTTGCTATCCTACTATTCTCACCCCTGCGATGTCTCGTTTACCCCCACCCCCTTAAATTCCGGTAAGCATTTTGGCCCCCACTATGACAACAAACCTTATCCCCACTGTACGATTCAACAGAACCCTACTTTTCATTTCTAACGCATAACGGACAAACGAACGAACGAACGACATAAACGCCATCTGCAATCACAATTTAACCTGCGCGGTAAATTCACGCGCGCATGTGTGCCAATATGTGGATATGTATAGTAATATAAAATCAAGTAGAGGTGATGAAGAAGATGATAATAATAAAGTAGAAAAATAAGAAGATAGAGTAGAAGAACAAGGATAAAAAGATGGAAAAAAAAAAGAAATTGGAAAAAACTCGTGGCGGCATTGAAGCTGTGAATCTAGCTCTCGTATATCCGCGAGCTTTCGTGTGTCTATGCATCACTAAAGCCATAAGAGCTTTCATTGACCTTTGCAGGCAGGCAAGCGAGCGAGCGAAAGCTTTCACTCACCACGCGTTTTCAAACTCTTGGGCTTTTTCCAGCGGCTAAAGTTATTTATTTTTAGGCGGTTTCCTAGTGAAGCGTTAAGAAGTTTTATAAGGGCGAAGAAATACAAGAAGTTTGGGGTAAGTGGGTGGCCAGGAAGTGGAGAAAAGTAGAAAGAGGAGAACGTTAAGAAATGGAAAAAGATTTTTAACCCGATGGCGTACACGTTTTAGTTGAGAAATTCGTTTTTTGGGTTGATGATGTGAGTAATGATTATGGCGAGTGTTTTGTTACTTTCTTTACTCTTTGTCAAGTTTTTCTTTTCTTTTATTTGAATGAGTGGCTGCCGGGTCGTAAAGTCTGCCTAAGAGATACGTCTGCGTTCATTAGCTTGAAAAGTCACATGCAGATTGTTGAAACTTTTTTTTTTTTATATTTATGCAGAAAGAATTTTTGTTTTAATTAACACAAATTGCGTGACATGGTCTAAACTGGTTTAATGAAACTTTATATGTCTAACTAAAGTTAGATGGATTAAAGTGTCTGAAATAATTTAAAAAAAGTTCATTCTTACTCTTATACATAATTATTAACAAGTTATCAATTTATAATAAAGTCGTAGGTTACTAAAATTTGGCAAACAGTATTTTTATTTTTGTTAGTGATTGTAAATAAAAACAATAGAAAGTAACTATCACACGAGTCATAATTATGATAATATTAATGAACGGATGGTGAATCTATAGCAGCTTCAACACTAAGTCCATGAAAGTAATCAAGGAAAAAAAATTTTAGATTAACTTAATGTTAAATAATAACAGTATCTAGCTGCCACTCAATTTTTTATTTGCAATTATTTTACCCATTGATTATTTAAAGAAATTTTTCTGGTTGAATTTCTTTTATAATTGAATTCCATTATTTTTTTCTTCATTGATAGGACAATGGTGGGCAAAACGAGCACTCCGAAATTTTTTTAAAAAACTTTATTTTTCTAAAATTATTCTCAACCGTCTTTTATGACTCTTAACATAATTTTCTACAATTTCGGGTGTCCCAAAATTTTCTTGTATTTTTCTCAATTTCGTTTTTTTTTTATTTTGAAAATTTCTTTTCATGAATTTTTGTTTTGAAAATTATTTATTCAATGGCCTCAAAAAATACACGGGGTGTCTTCTTCACTAAGTTTAAATTTAAAAAAAGTTATTTATCTTCAATATTTTTTTTTTTTTTTGGCGTCTTTATTTACTAATTGTATTGAAAATCACTATCTTTACTTGAATGAAATATAAACGATTATATCATATTATGGATAAAAAAAAAAATGATTTTCATGGCAACTGGAAACTTGGTTTAATTACTTCGGCGTATTTGAATGCACGAAAATCCATAATTTTTTTAATAGTCCCGTTTGCCCGCCTTTCCCCTATTCATATTATTACGTAACAAAATGATTGATTACTTTATAAAAACGATTTAATGTTTTTGTTTTTAATAAAAGATAATCGATATCTATTTTCATTATTTCCTAATTCATATAGAGTTAAATAATTGTGAAATATTCTGCAATTTGTTTAACCCTAGAACCCCATATCTATTTTAGGTCATGGTCCAGCAAGTATTTCGATGTAGAAGTTTTAACTACCGATCGCATTAGAAGTGAGAAGTATCTAGAAAGGACTTATACCGTAAATGTCATTATTCATGTACGCAATGATTTATTTTGTACATTATTTTGGATCTTGGGCTTCACCTAACTCTGGTGTAACTAAGTTATGTAATTGATGAGATTTTTTAGACCTCGGCTTATTATTTACAGGTATTAAATGTTTTTAAGACCTTACATTGATTTCTAATTAGTTTTTGATTATTTTTTTTATTAATCAGTATTGTTCAGAATTATGTTTTTTATCAAAACTACATGTATATTAATTAAACCGCTTTACAAATGTAGAAAATATGAAAAAAAAAAATGTTTCATTTTTTTTTTTTGTTTAGCTACAGATTTTATGTCCACAATAACAAGTTTTTTTAATGGCGATAATTTGTTTTATTTTCTTCAAGCATCAGTGTAACATAATAGATTCAGTTCACCAAAGTCAATAAAACTGCGTGATTTTATTAGTCCCCTTTTTGTTCGAATAGCCCCTATATTTAACGATTGAATAGGACTAATTCAAAAAAAAATTCCATTAAACGAAACTAACAAAATAATTTATTGATGTAATTAAAAATTTATTATACACAAATAAAATGAAATTTTGACTAAACTTAATTTTTCTACGATGTTTTTTTAAAAAATTCACGGCTGGATATAAGATTTAATTTTCTCAAAAAAATTTTTGTGCATAAATTTGATGTATAAGAGAAATATATATATATATATTTATATGTACAATATAGAAGTTTTGATTCAGATCAGTAAATTAAAAAAAAAAAAAAATTTAGTTAAAAAAGTTTTTTTTAAGGTTAACCTACACTGAAAAAAAGTGTGGTTATCGTAATCATCTAAAGTGTTGTAATAGCAAAATGTATCGTTAAATTGGCAATACTAGATGCTGCATCAATTTTCTTTAATTTCAATTAAAAGTATTGTTAAGGGCATTCTCAGACAGTACCTCCCACTTTTTAAAAATGTGCAATGACTTTCAACTGTCATTTGAAAACAGGACAACGTAGTCGTAATTTCGTTGAGGTATAGAATTAAAACAAAATACTTTTAGTTGATATCAATAAGGAGTTAAACAAAATTTGTTGAGTAAATTTTAACCTACAAAACTTGAAAATTCGAATTATAAAACTGACATGAATATCTTACTGAAATTTATTCAACAAATTTTGTTTAACTCCCAATTAATATCAACTGTAAGTAATTTTTTTTAAATCTATATCTCAGCGAAATTACGACTACGTTGTCTTTTTTTCAATTAATGCTTTAGTATTTTTTTAATTAATTGATAAAATTTTGACATACTTATGACAGTTGAAAGTCATTGAAAATTTTTAAAAAATTTTCACATCGTTTCCGAGGAAAAAATTTCATTTCATTTTACCCTATATTACAAATTATTTTCAAGCTGACTCATATCGTTATCGAATACTCATTTGATGTTTAATATAAAGTAAGATTCGTTTAAAAAAATGAGTCTCTTGAAATTTTTAAGGAGTGAGCATTTTTTGTGTATTTTTTCTTCATTTTTATAACTGGGTTACATAGATACCAGATATTTATTTTGAGACCAAATAAAAGTAAAATACGTAAACAAGGATTCACACTATTGACAGTTTTTTCTCTAAGGGTTCAACCCCCCCCCCCTTTCTTTTCTTTTTTTACCCTTTTTATCTACTGTTATTGCTTTATAATTTGTTTGTTTTTTTGTAAGGTTTGATGTTGTAATACGTAAGATGACTTTGAAGCTCCTTCATAAAATAATTTGAATTTTCTGCAGCTTTATGGTAGCATGTAATAGAACATTATTAGTATCAATATTGGCATTCTTCAAGTTCTCATGTTGTTTAGATGTCTTTCTTGTTTATTGTGGTATATGTACTTACATATAAATATATATATATATATATATATATATATATATATATATATATATATATATATATATATATATGAGAATGTGATAGTTTTTTTTAAGGACATACGTAAAGATCTAAGAGCGAACAGATCTCTTAGCATGGCAAGAGAGGAGAAAAATACCAAGTGAAACTTGAGGAGAAGGTCGATGATACTCGGGAATGAGTAACTGGGAGAAAGAAAAAAAATTATTGTCAGGTCAGATTACTCGGTAAAGCTTGTGGAGAATGAAAAAAAAAAAGTAAACTAAAATGTTATAGAATAAAAAAAGTAACTGAGAAAACTAGAGGAATGAGGTAGTAGGATAGGGTCAACGGTTGAAGAGTTCTAAGTGGGAAAAATGAAGTCGCTTGAGAATAAAAAAAATATTTGAATCACATGGAAGTCGTTAAATCGTACATTGAGTATTAGAAGAAATGAGTTGAACCTTTAACTTGCCAGATACTTGGTTTTTTCTTTGTTTTTGATCTAGCTTTCTTCAGTTCACTATCAATATCTATTTTTAAAAATGAGTTATCGAACACTCTCGAAGTTTAATAACTTTAAATAATACTCTAATTTTATAGATATTTTTTTTAAAAGTAAGTTTTAATGTGGCAGCATTTAATTTATTTGAAAGTTCTATAGGGGAAGTGGTAGCAAGTTAGACCACTTGAAGATTTTATAAGTTTATAAATAATTCAATCGTGAAATTTTATAGATTTTATCGAAAAATACAATCTCAGTGATTTATATCAAATAAAAGGTTTCAAAAATGTAAACTTTGGTAACAACTTTCATGAAACAAATTTGTAAAAATTCTCTATTTGTAACAAATTTTGATAAATTCGTTTTAAAAGAGAAGACGAATAATAAAAAATATGAAGAAAAAAAATCAATAGAATACCTTAAATAAAAAGTATCATACTGTTTTTGTCTTACGTTGAATGAAGGAATGTGGACTTCGATAAAAACAGCAGTATTAATTAGTTCACCGCATGTAATTGAATTGATTGGAAAAAAAATTAAATCAAAGGTACGACAATGACATCAACTACTAAAAATTATACTCTGTGTAAGCAAAAAGTTTTATACAACACAGCGCTAGCTGGAATCGGGCTGATGACCCCGTAGCAGGTAAAGCAAATCAAGACGTTTTATCTGGTATTATTATGAAGATTCTGAGTACTTGTAACTTTTTAGCACGTACAGATAAAAATTATGACATACTTTTGTTAGATCATTAACTAAGTATATATAATGTTTAATGACCAAATTCAATACGCGCGATTGCAATTATGAACAAAATAAATCAATTAAATACTGGTTTTTTAGAGTTAATCAAAATCTATTACTTTTGAAACTGAAAAAAAAACAAAATTTTGGACTATTGTATTAAAAAATACGACACTAACAAGTTAATATACATAGTTTTTGAAAGTGGTTAACTTTAATAAGACTTTTTAGATTTTTGAGTTTTATAAATAAAGTATATTATTTTATAAAATTTCAATTTGAACATTATCAAAATTTGAAGGTTTGAATATTCAAATTTGAATTATATTTTTACTTTAGTGTTCAATTTATTCGTATAGTAGATTATAAAAAAAATTTCTGAGATTTTTGTAATCATTCACAAGGTGCTCGACAGTAATTAATATTTAATTTTGAAAACTCGATTGCATCAAGTTGAATTATGCATCGTTTGAATTTAATAATTTTAAGTTGTCATTTAGAGCTTCAAAATTGTAAAAAATTTATGTGGTCAGATTGAGAAAAGTTTTTGAAATCATTTCTATACCACAAGTTTTTAAATAAAAATTTTAAATACAATATATCAAGATTCCGAGAATCTTGCCTAATTTTCCTTATATCCTATTTCTCAAGCGACTGTAGGAGGGGGGAGGGCAAATAAGACCGCTAAGGAAATACTGGAATTTTGTGCATTTAAATTCGGTGAATCTTTTTTTTTTACTTCCATTTGTAATTAAACCAAATTTTCAGCTGCCATAGAAAAAAAATTTTTTTCCCGCCTGGCCAAAACGGACCAACCCAAAAAAAAAAAGTAAAAAAAAAAATACTATAATGAAAGTGTTTACACCTGATCTAAGTGGAAAAAGAGATTTACAATACTGTTAGTAAATAAAGATGCCGAAAAAAAAAGTTATTGAAGATAAATAATTTATATAAAATTAAAATATAGCGAAGAAGACACCGTATGTAGTTTTTGTGGCCAATAATACATTGAGTCCACTGAAAATTTCTGAAAAAAAAATTGTAGAACAATAAATTTCTACAATAATTATGATAAGAGCCGAAATGACGTTTTAAAATAATTTTGAAAAAAAAATTTTTTCACCAAATTTTTTGAGGGATTCGTTTTGCCCACCCTTCCCTTACGTAATTTGAAATTAAAACAAAATAATAGTAATAGCTGAATAAAAACTTTTAATGAATTTAATGAAAATCGATAAAGTGAATAAAAAGATACTTGAGAATTTAAAATATCATTGAATATATGTCTGATCCAATATATATAGCCACCAACATGTCGTTGCAGCACTACAAGGAATAAAACAAGTAATAGTAGTAGTGGTAGTTGTACGAGCAGACATCAAGTAGTAGCGTCAATAGCAATCTGTCGAGTAAGTACGTCAGTGAATAGCGTCGTGTATCGTCGACCGCTGGATAACTGACAGGGGCCAGTACAAGAGACCGTTGTAAAGAAAAAGTAGAAAATAAAAAATAGATGAAATGAAATAAAAAAGCGAGAAAAGTTTTATAAATAAATGCTATAAAAAAGGTAGAATAAAAAAATATATATCCTGTTAAAGGGTTGGTATAAATCTTTCAAAGCAGTTCCGAGACGACGTTCGAATCTAGACGATCCGGATGCGATTCGCCCGAGCACGGACAACGGATCTGAAAGCTCTTTCAAGAGAAATTTTCAACGAATAAGACTACTTAGATAAGATTCTGTGATATGTTGTATACTAGTTGCATATATATTTATATATGTATATGTATGGACTTTGTTTATCTGATAATTGAGTTGAATTAAAATTTTTATATCAATTCAAATTCGAATTTAATCAATCGATTTTTTTTTTTAATAAATCTAAATTTAAAATCAGTTTTTATTGAATTAAAATAATTATTTTTTTTAAATCTATGAATAAAAAAAAAATTTGACTCAAGAAGTTAATTAAGCATTAACAAACTCGCTTAGAAAAAAAAAATATATCAATAAATTATAAAATTTTGTTGTTTTATTTGAACCTCACAAAAACTTCTCAAATAAAGTCACGAGGTCACGAAAAAATTTTAAGATAAATGGGAAAAGGGTGAAATCCGCTGAGTTTGCTGGAATTCTGTAGTTTTTATTCGGCAATACGTGAACTATGCTTTTGCAAGAGTTGAAAAATATCCATTGTAATTTCAATTAAAATAAAAAATAATCCTTATAAATTAAATTTCCTTTTCTGGTAAAAAAAAAAAAAAAAAAAAAATCTGAACCTTTCTTAACAAGTTTCTCTTTCCCTTATTATTTTACAACTTAATTTCTAATCAAATAAATCAAAAAAGAAAAATATATCAAAAACCATAAAAAAAGGTATATAAAGTTTGTCGAGTTTGCAAGAGTCTAGTCTTAAACAATTACCCAAGTGTGGTTTGCCAGCTGAGAAAAAATCTTCTTTGTACTCGTTTAAAAAAAAAAAAATTCTTTTATTTTTTTTCATTAAAAAAAAAAAAGTACTGATAATTCTTCAGAAAAAATTCATCTCATAATAATAATAAATGTTCAAACTAAGTTTAAAAAATAATAATTAAAAAAAAAAAAATTAGCTCAATGGAAAAAAAAAAAAAAAAAAAAGTGTAAAAAGGATGATCGAGATTATCACACACAAAAGAGGGTGAAAAAGAAATAGATGGGCACGTATTCCTGACCCTCTCATTTTCTCATCCTTCTATTATTCACTCATCCTTAAATTTTATTCTCTCCTCTCTTTTGCTCTCTCACTCTCTAGCAACTACTCACTTACTCATAAATTCATAATCAATCGGTGAGTACGTCGTCGACGTAGTCGCGACGCTTATTCGACTAGTAGAATGGCATTATATATGATAGAAATCCGTCAACCACGGTATAGGGAATTCGACGTGTTGGTTTTCGAGGTTGTGGATGAGCTTTAGTTCCATACTGCACCAACCAATGAGTGAAAGAGATAGAGAATTAGAATTATAACGTACAGAGTGTTGTCAAGTGAATGAGATGGATAGATGGAAAGATATAATAAGAGAAGGGCAAGAGCTGATACTGGTACTGGTACTAGTTCTGGTACTGGGACTGGTACTGGTACTAGTACTAGTTCTAGTCACTATTACTATTTCCATTACTATTACTAGAACTAGCAGCAGCGTTGATGATGTGCTTGTGCTTGAGTTTGTGTTGGTCCTGGTCCTGGTGTTTGTGCTCTTGCTGGCTCGGGATCCGGGTTAGCTGGCCTGGCCTGGGTCTCCCTTCTCTATTCTCTTTCGCTTACTGCCGGTGTGGCTCAATGTTCTATATAGAACCTCGACGACCGTGAGGGACAGAGAAGAGGCATTGACGTGCGGCTAAAGGGGCAAAGAGGTAGACTATACTACGAAAATTTGGAACGGGTCGACATGAACGAGCGAGATGCCATAACAAACAAAGAGACTGTAGTTTTGAGTATGAGTGAGCGAGTCAACTGGCTATGGAGACAGAAGTACACAAAGAAAGAGAAAGGAAGAACGATGAACCGATTTACTGGATCCGTTTTATGGTGAAAACAATGCGGAACTGGCACAGTTATAACTCAAGACCCGCATTCAAGTTTTCGACTTAAAATTTTTGTTTTATTTATTTTTCTTTTTTTTATTATTATTATTTGCTTATATAGTTTTTCCCAATCACCTGGATGGCATTTAAAAGTTTTGTAGAGTGTCTATGGAACTATTTAAAGCGCGTTATTTATGAGATAAATTTTATCCGTTCGAGAGTTGGGCGGAATTATTCAATCTTTTTAAGTGACTTTAATTACTTCATAAATTATTATTATTATCATTAGAATTTCGAGGCTTAGTTAAATTTTTTCCAAATAAATTAGAATGGTGATATTTAGTCAGAAATTGCATGTACACTGTTAGAAATTTTGTGTATTTGTGTTAAAAAATTATTTGGTTAAATTTTTTGTGTTGATTTTTAACACAGAAATCTGTTAACTCAACACAAACCGTTTGTGCTATTTTACTTTAACAGATTTTTTATGTTAAATGATTAGAAAATCTAGAATGTAACACATTTCTTGTGTTATTCGAAAATTGACACAAAATTTGTGTTGTTTGACTAAACGTTCTTGCGCAATTCTTCATAACTATAACCAAGCAAAGCATTGTAGCAGCATTGTCTGCAGGGAAATTTGGATTATAATTTATTTACAATTAAATAAATACATTTTACAATTAAATTTAGTTAACTTTCATTTTTTTTTGAACCGGTTCAATTGTTCGCTAAATTGACATAAGTTCTAAGGGTAGATCAGTATGCTTGAGTTGGTTAGGTTATGTGCTTATATTTATTAGTTGATTTTAACACGAAAAATGTGTTAAATTTACACAAATGTTCTGTTAAATGTACAAAAATTTTCTGTCAAAAGAACAGATTTTATGTGTTCAATTTTATTTAACACAAAATTTCTAACTGTGTAATTTTTTTTAATACATAGTACAAAATAGTTTTGCAAAATTAACCAAATGCTTAATAACATACGAATATGCTCATGTAAATTAAATTATGTTAAATTTACACAGGTGTCGATAATGGTTTTACATTAGTACATTATGAATAGTGTGAAGATAGAAATGTTATTTTCATAATTCGGCGCGATTATAATTTAATTAAGGAAATGGAGGTTTTTCATTAAAAGTAATGTTGATCATACAAAGCGATACATATATGGATATGTAATGGATGTAATGTAAAATTAATGCTTCTTACAAAAGCTGATTATGAAAAGTATTTTTTAAATAGAATTTGTTATTTTTTACTAATTTGGGGAACTGAATAATTTTTTTTCATCACGTTTTCAGTTTCCATTTGTAAGACTAATTACAGTTCTACGTAAATTATTAAATTTTATAAACTTAAAAATATAATTTTTTGGAGAAAGGGGATTACTTATTTTGAATGTGGTTTTTTGAACTTAAAATTTAAGTCAATTCGACTTGATTTAGGATAAAATTATGTAATTAATTGTTATTTCTGTAGCACAGGAAAAAAGTTTATATAATTTAAAAACCATTTTCTATTTCCAATGTGACCTGTAGCTTTGTAAAATAAATTAAAGCATTAAAAGAACCGGAATCACATTAACGAAGAAGTTTAAAGCTTAAAAACGACTTTTAAATGACTTAAGTTTACAGTCTTTGGAATTTCAATAATTTCATTTAATGAATGTGAGGGAACGTTAAGCTAAATGGGAAATGCTAAGGAAATTAATCATTTTTATTAACTTTGATAAACTGGATATCTTACTTATCACAAATGTAGATATTGATTTCAATTTAAGTCATAATTTAAAATAAATAATATTGTTATCGATATTTTTGGTATTCCCTACACTTTTAAATAGTTAGACTTCGATTCATTAAAACGTAGCGTAAGAAAGTTACACGGAAAAAAGAGCAGTGGAAAAATTACAGTTTGTAGTTCAAAAACAGAACACTCGTTTAAAAAACCAAGTATTTTGTTTGCACTGTTATAATCGAGACTTCATCTTGTAATAAAATAATTACATTTTTTAGTTAAATGAAACTTTATTATGAATGAAACGCTATTAAGGACTGAAAGAAGTCTTATATATATGAAACTCCGGGTCAAAAAAATAACTTTAATTTCGACTTATTTGGCTTGCTTTTGACTTGATTAACTTGATTCTGAATGCTATAACTTTTTTGACGTGAATTTGCCTTTGATAACTTGATTTTGGCTACACTTATTTTCTTTAACTTCAATATGACTTTTATTTGACTCAAAAATTTGGGTCAAATTAGTCACGTTGACTTGGATTTGACTTAAATGACTTAAATTTAAGTCAACTCAGTCAAACCCAACTGAAAAAAAAAATGTGGTTACCGTAACCATCTGAAATATTGCTAGTGGTAGATAGTTGTCATAACAAAATATATCATTAAATTGGCAATATTAAATTGCTGCCATTGTTTTGCAGACTCAACTATTTATTGACAATCTACGATTTTCCAAACTTTAGATGGTTACTATAACCTAACGACATTGCTATTACAGTAATATTTTTTTTCAGTGATAGCCAAAATCAAGTTAACTTAGTCAAACGTAAGTCAAAAAAATTATAGCAGTCAAAATTAAGTTAATTAAGTCAAAAGCAAGCCAAATAAGTCAAAATCAAGTTATTTTTTTGATTTGGGTATAAACACACAGTCAATGTGACTGTCAAATCGTAAAATCAAATCTAATCTTGCCCGATCTGGGATGACATGATATATTCGAATACGTGAAGGTCAGAAGGTGAGATACAATATATGAGAATATTTATTTAAAACTGGTTAATGAATTTTTGACCTCTAACACTTTAGCTAAAATTGCAGAATATTATTATGATTTTACTTCTTACAAAAAGTGAATTTATAAAATTTCGTGAGAAATTTAAAATTGTCGATATTGATATTTAAGTTAATCAATAACTAAATTTGATTTCTGACTGATTTATGGTTCTAACGTCATTTTTTTCTTATTATGAGTCAACATGATTAATCAATAGCGATTTGAATTTATTTAAATTACGATAACAGTTTCCTTAATGAAAGAATAATAAAAATTCAATTTTAAATGAAAATAGTCAAACCTTTGGGTTTACTATTATTTTAGTAATAGTGACACTAAAAAATACCAAAATAAAGAAGTTTATCTTAATTTGAAATGGAATCAATAGACATGAAATAACAAAGACTTGAATTGCCTTCACTGGTTAGTTTGTGGAGGGAAATTGTCCTCGAGTCGGTCACGTAATTTTGAATGCCATTCCTCGCGTCCTCAAACTACTGAATGTGATGTATCTATAAACATAGTAACACGCCTGGTTATCAGAACTATGTAGGCCCGCGAAATGCATGAATTGTTGAGTGTCGGCTAGTGTACCACAGAAGCTAGCTGAAGACCGATTATTGCCAGCCGACTGCCCAGAGAGAATCGGGTGCGTTGCAGGCGAATAGAAACTCTCTGTTTGCAGCACCATATAGGGAGAGCTAACTTCGAGGTGAGTGCACGTATATCTAGCATTAAATCCTCTGAAGCTACCAGCCACCTTTGCCCAGAGCACTATGACGTTTAACAAAAAAATATTAAAATTTCGTTATTCCAATCTAATTGATACTAGTCTTTTTTATTGGCTGTACTCAATTGATTTTATT
The DNA here is from genome assembly GCA_964016945.1 of Microplitis deprimator. Classification (NCBI taxonomy): domain Eukaryota; kingdom Metazoa; phylum Arthropoda; class Insecta; order Hymenoptera; family Braconidae; genus Microplitis; species Microplitis deprimator. Next base: position 5,960,169 of record OZ024708.1, read on the forward strand.
AACTGGTTTTTATTTAATTTTCATTCAATTATTAACTATTGGTTCTGGTTCACTTGCCGATCTACTTTTTTTATTACTATCACTTTTTTATTATTTTTTTTTTTACGTTATCCAATTTTACTTCGCAAAGATAATTTAAAATTTAATTCCTTCTGAGCTTACTTCGCTAAGTTTTTTTATATTTATTATTATAAAAAGAGAACGAGGAGTTGAGACGATTGACACAATATTTTCTATATTAAAAAAATTATTTTAGGTTTTGAATAGTTAATTGTATATTTTTTAAAATTTATATTAATATAGATAGCATTAATGAGTTTTGATCTTTTTAATAGTTTTCGGTCTCCCAACTAAAAATCTTTCCATTTTATTCTTCAATAATCTGACCTTGTAAATTAGAAGCTGTGAAATTTGAGCTTAGACAATAAAACATAATAAGTTGAATTTTAAAAAATTTAATTCATAAAATTAAAAAAACTTCTTTTCTTTTTTTCAGGCAATTAGGGTACTTGCAATAAAATGGACAGAAATTTTTGATCATAAAAATATAACTGTCAAAAACTTTTGGATTCGATGCTCTCTAAAAATGAATAAGTGAAATTCACTGCGAATCACTATTACTACAGCTATAAGTATACCACTAGTTCAACCGGTGGAATACTTATAGCTGGTTCCCATGAATATTCACTAATTCGAAATGAATTTCACTAATTCATTTTTAGAGAATTCCTACTGTACGTTTATGAAACATCAACCCAAAACGTTATGGTAATAATTACTCGAAATTATGGGATATAGGCTCATTACTTCTGCCCTCTAAATCTGAAACAATGAAAACCACTGAAAAATAGTGTATACACACAAGTATAATACTTGGTATACTTATAGGTGTGAAACAGTGAATAGTCGCTGTTTCAGATTTAGAAAGTGCAAAAGGTTTCCATAACTGTAAGAACAATTCCTATGATAGTAAAAGTTCCTAATAGGAATACTATAAAAATACGGTAAATATTACCTAAATATTATGGTAACCATTACCATAATATTTAGTAATGATTCCCATTCATTATGGGAATCATGACCATTATATATAGAAACGTTTACCATAGTACACTGATAGAAGGATTTCTTAGCATTTAAAAAGATTTCTTAGTATTTAAGAAATCATGCTTTAAGAAATGATTTCTTAACTATTAGGAAATCATTTCTTGAATAGTAAGAAATATTTGTTAAATACAAAAAAATGATGTTTAAGACATGATTTCTTAAATACTAAGAAATCTTTTTAAATGCTAAGAAATCCTTCTATCAGTGTATATGGTAATGGTTACCAAAGTTATATAGTAACGATTACTATAGTAGTGTGGGAATTATTACTACAAATTTATAGGAACTATTTCGATATTGTATAGGAGTAATTGCTATAATTTGTATGGGTGCCATTCCCATGATCGATATTTCAAAAAAATCTTTTACCATACGGTATGGGAACCATTCCAATAATATATTCAAATTGTTACCATAAATTTCTCTCCGTTTACGAATGATATATATTTTATTTTTTAATTTGATTGGCTGTAAGTTTAATATACAATTTCTCATATCGAATACAATATCTACATCACATATCCATATGCATACATTATGATATATATATATATATATATATACATATAAATATATAGATATACATTATTGGTATGGTTGAAATAATTAACCAAAAAACTCGCATATTCACTTTGACTACTCGTTATTTGTTAAGGATACCATGCATCTGCGTGGTTCGGTGGGTTCATTAAAGTCCACTCGACCGCAAACAGAACCAAACGTTGGTAAAAGCGACAAGAGAGTATGTTGAGATTCGCTTACTCACTTTTATATCTCTACATACATTTCATATATTTATTCACATACATATGCATATATAAATACATAAATTTAATATATATATATATATATATATATATATATATATATATTTGCTAAGTGGAAATAAGTAGAAAGTCAACGGTAGACTCAGACAAAGCTAAAGTGGAAACGTTTTTCATTTATTGGAGTTGTAAATTTGGGTAGTATTGTGTAAGACAAATAGTTAACAACGTCACGAGTGTGTGAGTTAGAGTAGGTTGTATAAATAAATAAAGAACAAGAATAAGAATAAAAGTAAATAAATGTAGATAACACATTTACAAGGCAAGTATAAGTGTGTGGCGGTGGAAGTGTAAAGACAGAGGATATTATCAAGTGCGAAAGGTCTGTCTGGAGAAGGAAAACAGAGAGAAATGACCATATATCATTATATAGTCTCACTTTGTAGTGACCACTTGAAAACTCATCAACCACGAAACTAACTACACAGACTACTACTTCAGCCTCTCTTCGCTTCCTTTCTTGTTGTATTCAACCACCCTCCCCTTATTCTACTGGTGTTTATTCTTACGCTACGCTGCATTATACAACTTTTATGAATTATTCATTGTATTATGACAAGATCATGAAATATATAAATAATCAATTTTTGTTTAAAAATAAAAAAAAACTGGATGAAGATATAAAAAATAAAATAAAATTGTAATTTATTTATTTTTTTATAGTGTTGAGGATTTTAGATATTCTAGTGGCATTCATGAATATATTATTATGATGTTTGTACTTTAAGGTACTGTATTTTTGATTGAATAATTTAAATAAATCGATGAAAAATTTTTCCAAATGAAAAAAAAATTTTTTTTATCACAATAAAATTTGATTTATTATTTTTCTAGAGTGTAAGTAATGGAATATTTATGAGATCACTTAGATGTCTGTTTATCAATCACAATAAAAATTTCGTGTCTCTGGAGATATTTAAAAGATTATTTCGCACTTTTTTTTTATTAAATTGGCTATTGCCAAGATTTATTGAAATTTTTAGTATGCTGTCTATATAACCCTGATCGAGAGTTATCATTGTCGAGATCACGATGAAAAATGAGAAATATATTAAAGTAAATATATTTAATATAGACATGTAGTTGAATGAATAATTCATTGAAAATAATTATTTATATGTGTATTTTTAATTTTTTCTTAAAAACGCTTTCTACAAAAAGAAAAAAATGAATTACACCTGAGACAAAAATTTCTAGATATTTCATTTCGCTCAACCCAATTTTAACACAAATGTACTCATAGATAAACTAAGATATTAGTATTAGATGGTTGAACATTTTAAACTGCATTAAATACCGATTTAATAAATTTCACTACAAAATTTTTTTACAAGACGACTTATTTTTTGCAGGTGTGACCATGATAACCTTTGACCCATAAAAAATGCTCAACGTTCTGTGTCATAAAAATGAAATGAATTTTTTTTTGAATCCTCTGACCTTTACAGAATATATTCTCTCTACAAAAATATTAACTTAGAAAACTTTAAAATATTCGTAATTTTCGGAAAGTGATAAAAATTTTGATTTAAAAAAAAACATAAATCTATCGCGTTTATGACAAATATATATATATGCGTTCATGACAAATATATATATATATATATATATATATATATATATATATATATATAAATTTTACTTCGAAGGGATTAAATAAATAAATAGTCATCCGCTTCGTATTCACTCCGCATTCACTCTAGATTTAATCCGCGTTCACTCTGAAAATTTTTTACAGTGTAAAAATGAAACTTCATATTTAAGATACAAAAGTTTTTTACCAACATAAGATAAAATCACACACTATTTCAGAATATTAATTATTCAACGATGACATTCAAGTGATAATTTACTAAATTTACGTAGGAAGAAACTTAAATTGTGAATGCTGACTTAAGTATCAACTTATTGGCTAATAATTTATTCCAAAACTTTTAATAAAGTATTGTAAAACGTTTCAATAAATTTAAGCTATACTTTATTTTGAATAATGAATGATAATAGTGATAATTTACGAATTTATTCAAATTTCATTCGAAAATATTTTTATTTTATAACCAATAATAAAGCAAATAAAACTCAGACATAGATTCAATCTCGATCGGAATAAAATCTCACGTATATATGAAACTATAAATCAACGTAACATGTGGTAAATTTTAAAAGTTTATAGGAACAAAAAAAAAATATTGATTTAAAATGGAAAAAGATAAAAACTATAAAAGTTATGTCGTATAAGATAAGATCGATAGATTGCATTTGAAGCGATTATTAAATTCGGGTTTTGAGATAGTTACTCGTACGTCTCGGAAGGTTGTCTTCGTCTTGGATATGGTCTTGGTTGTTGGCGACGTAACCGTAGTGTAGAGAAGACGATGTCTGGGCTTGGGCAAAGTATAAGCAAAAGCATCGTGGCTGAAGATAGACGAGAAAATAGAGGAAGCAGGGCAGAAAGTAGCAAGGTTGCTCGACGACACGGGTCGTAGACCTTACTTATGCCCGTCCGTCGTCTGCTCTTCATACTGTACGGTTATAACTTGATCTACCTTTGATACGCTTCACAAGACATAATATTATTTTCGGTTAAGAAAATTTCTACATATATTTAAAATATTATATGTGTGATATTTATACAAGTTCATATTTAATAATATCTCTATAAAAAGCTTTTGATAACACTCCCTGAAGATTTTATAGCTGATGATTGCTATAAAGTTTTAAATCCTACACTCAGAAAATTAAATAATAGGAGTTACTATCTAGTTATGGTAAAAATTTCTACCATCAATCAGATAGTAGTAAATATTATCTAGATGATTGTATAAAACATCCAAATTGTAATATCCACCATATATATGGTAATTGTTACAATCCTGTATGTTAACTAGAGTTAATTATTATAATTATTCTAAACAGTTATATTTATAATTCAGATGGTAACAGCTACCATCAGAAATTTTAATTGTTACCATCCTGATCGTAGCTGTATCGAAATTTATTGCAGAAGTAAATATTATCATCCTGATAGTAACTGTTATCATCCTGATGGTAACTGTTACTATCCTGATAGTAACTGTTACGAAATTTATTGCAGAAATTTTCATCTAATAATTATTAATTCTATTAAAAAAAATAATAACACTAACTATTTTTGCATTGAAAAAAGTTCCAATCATTCTAGATGATTGGAATTAAAAATTCAGCATAATAAGCATAATTACTTAATTTTCTGAGTGTAGTAAAAAACAGCATTCTTGATCTAAGAAATTAATTTATTTAAAATTTGCAATAAAAATTTTTCGCGCGGTTTTTGAGCCCCTTGAGCTCGGGAGAAAACATTATTGTAAATTGAAAATTTTCTATAAATTATTTTTCTTGAATCAAGAGTATTTTATTTTTGAAAAGTAGTGTTATATCTCCCTGTGTACGATAAACATAGCTTCTTGTTGGATATTTTTAACTACATGTCCTTACGAGACAAATCACCGAAACAAATAGTATAATTCTTTATAATATTCATTTATCACAAAGCAACCTCAAATTTTCTGAAAAATTTTACCGTAAAATTGTCTGTGTACCAAACTTTTTGAAAAAAAATATTTGTGGACAGTAAAAGACTGATATTTTAAATCTTAAAGTTTCTTGCCTTTATCTTTTAAAACAAGTAATTTTTTTTCAAGTTACCAGTTCTAGTTAATCATTAGAAATAGCAGCATGTAAACTTTAGAAATATTTTCTTAACTTTTAAAAGTCTTGAAGCACTGAAAAAATTTATCGCTTACTCTTGATGTTTTGTACATTTAATTTATCTTTTCTTTTTGCATTACTTTAAAATGGTTGAAATTAATAAAATAAAAAAATATATGTATTTAAACGCTGAAAAAAAAATTCGATGAAAGTCGAAACCCCGAAAAACCCCGAAAATAGTCTTAAAATTTTTCCCGTTGTTAAGCGGTGTTAAAAAAAAAAGTATATTTATCTTTTATAAATACCAGAAGTCGAATTGTATTTCAAATACAAAAAATTTAGTATTGTTTCAAAAATTAATGATACAGCAGATTTACCAATTTATGGAGAAATCCAAAGAGTGTTTGTCCACAATGTTATTGTATAAAAATATGGAAATCAGATTATTATGATTCAAGTCTCTTTGCAAACTAAGTCAGCGAGAAAAATAAAATTACAGTATCAATGAATAATTTATTATCTTTAAATCAGATATTACCTCATGAAAATCATCAAAGTTATAATAAAAATAATTACAATATTGTTCCTAAATATTTAATTTGATAAATGATCAAAAATTTATGCAATTTGTTCAGTTAAATAAAAGTGACATTTCTCATTTTATGTGTAATAAAATTTTTTTTATCTCAATTAACAATAATTTCGTAATTTTAATAAGATATTATTATTATTTTTATTTTCTGTTCTGTAGATCTTAAAACACTTAATCTCACTCCCTCATATATTCAAATCAAAATCAATTTGCTCCATATGTACACCGTTTTAACGCCGGTTGGGTAACACCACAAAGTAGCACCGCTACACTAGTGTGAGTTCAATTTATCACCGTTTTTTTTACAGTGTACAATTATATATATATATATATATATATATATATATATATATATATATATATATATATATATATATATATATATATATAATTAAGAGTACGTTTAAATATTTGTTATTTAAAGTTTATTGTTATCATAATATCAAGTTGTTTCTCATTAACTTTACTATTAATTTACAGCTGGTACTTAATAATACTTGATATCCGTGAGAGATAACGTTAAGAGTAAGCGTAAACGAAAACGTGTAACGTTTGTTGAGACTTGAAATATTATTATGCTTGTTCGTGTTATTACTTCTACGCGGTATTTTACAAAACACTGCATTTACAATAGTAAATTGTAACGTTTAAATTTCTCGTGAGTTGTTAAGTTGGAACGAGTTTATTTTAATAAATTTACGAATAAGAAATTACTATTGTAAATCTAATACAGTTTGATAAAATCCACTTTAATGTTACCTAAATGTGAAACAATCCAATTTAAGATCGAGTTATGGTGCTAGTACGTTTGTTTGTGGGTTTTGTAACGTACAACCACGATTGTAAATAAATAAAGGTCATTTTCGACCTTAGCTCTATTGTGCGACACCGTTGATTCACCGGATACCAGAGTTCAATATAAGGGATAGAGTTCGTTACGATTAAACAATGAATTTAAATAATAATGAGATATCGTGAACGAAAGATCAAAGAAAAATAGTTTAATTGCATCTTCCATTGAATCTCTTCGAAAATTCCGAACAAGGTTGCGTAATAAACATGATTAATCAGACAGGTGACACTCCTGGAGGTTTATTGTCATGCTAGGACAGCTGACTTGTCTCTTATTATTCAACTACTACGAAATTAATTTTGAATACGTATCACATCATTTTTTTTGTCTTGAAGTAAATTTAGAGTTAATACGAAGCGGATGACTGAGTATTTATTTAATTTCCTTGGAGTAAAATTAACTTCAAATAGAAGTTTATTTTAAATTGAAACTCAGGATCGAAGTGAAATTCACTGCTAAAAAGAGCTAATTTTAATATTAAAACTCTGAATCGAAGTGAATTTGGATTGACTTAAAATCCATAATCACTCCGAATTCCCTCCAAATTTTTACAGTGCATGTTATCCAATACCTTCATATCCTAATTTTCTCGCGTGTATACTTAAAAGGATGAGGAAATGGTATCCTATAAAAAGGAGTCAGACTTCGGTCCCGTTACATTAATTAATTATCCTAATTCTCTTTCGTAATACGCGAATGTTGGAACGCTCTCCGGATGTGTGTGTGCATGAACACATACTTTCCTGTTTTACAGCATTATTTAATGTAATTTTGTGGCTTTCTCTATCTTTAATTATCACAAAATATATGGGGCAAAAATATTGCCACAAATTTTATTTTTTTTAATTAAATAGTAACGGCAACCAATTTATTATTTGAAGGCTTAGAAACCATTTAAAAAAATCATTTAGAAATAATAAATTAATCGACTTTTGAGTTTAATGATTGATAATAATGAATAGTCTGAATTATTATTCATATTTAATATTAATCGAGACAACTTTAAAGAAATTTCGTTAAAATTTAGACAGAAAAATTTTTAGTTTCGAAATTTTTTGGTTTCCACACTTAGAATCTTACCTAATAATAACATGTAATTTAAAAATAACTAGACATCTTAGATAAAATAAAATTTTTAAAAAATGGGCACTTAAAATATTAAAAAATTAATAAGTGCATTTTTTATAAATATTATTTTTTAAATTATTCACTCTATTCATTTATGATTTTAAATTTGTCTGATGTCTGCTATATTCACACTCGTTGCAATGATACTGAAATTAACAGACGTCTAATAATTTTTGAATTTTTTTTTTTTTTTAGACAATAAACTATAAAAAAAAATATTTGAAAAAATTGCACCTGTAGTTTTTAAAATTTTCTACATGTGCATATTTTTAGTTTTTGTTTTTTTGTAATTGATTTGATGAAGAAAAAAATCTGAAAATTACTTATTGTCTGCTAACTTTAGGATCATCATATTGCAACTAATTGTCTAATTAAATTATAAAAAGTAAATATTTTGTTAGAGTCCTTCAAAATAATTTTCTTTTGATATTTTTTATTTTACAGTAAAATATTGATGTTATTATAGAATTCGCGATTGCTCGATACTGTTCCCTTGAATTTAAAATTAAATACGCTAATAATTGTAATAAATTACTTATTGGGTACATTCAGAAATGCGTCTATAGTCCGTATTAGCAACAAAGGCTACAACTACTCGAGGCGCATTTCAGTATACCCATTATTTGAAATTAATTATTATAAGTAATAAGTGATTGTTTGATCATAAAGAATCAATGAATAATTATTTATGAATGTGAATGTAGCAGACAAATGTCAATTTAAAAATTTTTAGAATATATACATAAAATGTAAATAGAATAAAAATTAAAAAATACATTTTTAGATAATTGAAAAATGAGTATGCGCATTTTTTTCAATTTCATTACTTTAATTAATTTATTTATTTACTTAAAATTTATAGTGTCGCATGTCTGCTACATTCACATGAGTGTGAATGTAACTGACAATTAGGAATTTTTTTAATTTTTGAAAAAATAAATAAATGTGGGTCGAATAAAAATTAAAAAATACGTATTTAGATATGAGTGTGAATGTAGTAGACATCAGACAAATTTTAGATTATAAATAAATAGAGTAAATAATTAATAAAATGAAATTTTGAAAAAATGCGCAGTTAAATGATTTTGAAATTAATAAGTGCATTTTTTATAAATATTATTTTTAAAATTATTTCCTCTATTTATTTACAATTTTAAATTTGTCTGAGATCTACTACATTCACATTCGTATTTAGATAATTCAAAAATCAGCGTATGTATTTTTTAAAATTTTATTATTTAAATTTATTAATTTATTGATTTAAAATTTATAAATTGTCTGATGTCTGCTACATTCACACTCATAATTATTTACATTAAAAAAAAAAAAAAAAAAAACTCACCTTTCGTGGTAAATTCATTGGAGCTTAACCCAGAGATGAAATTTAAACAACCAAATCATTATTCACAACAAAATACATATTGAATTTATAACACAAACTGAGCACTGATATTAATTATATAAAACACAATCACTTATAAAACACGATTCATAATTACAAAAAAAAAAAAAATGATACTGAGTTTAGCTGACATTTAATAATTTTTAGAATTTTTTCAAAACGATAAATTATAAAAAAAAAAAATAAAAAAAAAAAATTGCACCTATAGTTTTTTTAATTTTCTACATGTGCATATTTTTAGTTTTTTTTTTTTCGTAACTGATTTGTTGGAAGAAAAAATCCGAAAATTTTTTAATGTGTCAACTTCAGGATCATAAAAAAAAAAATTTCAAAATGACGGCACAGAAAATTGTAAAAAAAAAAAAAAAAAATTCTAACACTGATCACTTGATAAAAATATTAACAACTGTACACATATCACTGATAATTTTAAAACACTTCTAAACAAATAATAATTTGATAAAATTTATTTAAACGGATTTTTAATTAAAACAAAAGAAACGAAAACGAACATTGGCAGCCGGACAATAGAAAAAATTCCACGAATTGTTTGTAAGTTTTTTTTGTTACTTATACTTTAGATACCGAGTAAATTATTATCACAAAATGTTCGTTGTATGACGAAAAATATTTATAGACACGAGTTTTAATTTATTCAAACGAAAAACCAGTAAATTTATTTATTTTAATCGCAAGCTAAAAAGGTTCGAGTCCGACTCCGAGTCACTACGATGGCGGCAATATGAAGTTTGTCAGTAAATACTTGCGCAGTTGTAGGGGCGGTTGGAATGCCATGCGCAGTAGAGATAAAATTGAGACGCGTTTGCGCAGGAAGCTTTTGGAAGTATCCTAAGTTAGCCAGTCTCCCGCCTAATCCAGGCTCGCGTCTTCATTGTCATTTAAATCCGTTAAAATAACTCGATCAATTATTATGCCACTTAATTAAAAATGTATTGTTGCTTTTAAATTATTATTTCTTTAATGAGGAACGTTTTGAGATATTATATTATGTGTGTCAGAGAATGTAAGCTTTTGAATAAATTAAATTCAGTGCCGGCTTAACTCTCGTGTTATTTCACGCCATGTTCGTTGTTGAAATTTTTAAGTGCAAATAAAAGTATTTAAGTGATCTAGTTTTTTTAAAAATATTATTTCTAAGTGATTATGGGAGTTTAGTGATTCATTAGTTACATTAATTAAATTTTTTTAGTGAGTGTTTATATTTTTAATCCATTTACTTGTGTGCTGGTGATGTACGAGAATTTGTCGCAAGGAAAAAAATGGCGGGACGAGTGAGTAAATTTAAAAATATTTTTAACGGGCAATATTTTTTTTACTTTTATTCTTTAACATAAAAAAATTATTTAGTAATTAATTTTTTATAATAATTGTGATTTTTATTTGATATATAAATATTTATATGACCCTGAAATATGATACTAAAATTAGCTGACGTTTGATAATTTTTGGATTTTTTTTCGAAACGATAAATTATAAAAAAAAAATTATTTAAAAAATTGCACTTATAGTTTTTTTAATTTTCTACATATGCATATTTTTTTTTTTTTTATTGATTTGTTCTCTAAAAATCTAAAAATTTTTAAATGTCTGAATTTTTTAACGATCCTGAAGTTAGCAGACATTTACAATTTTCGAATTTTTTTTTTTTCAACAAATAAATTACGAAAAAAAAACTAAAAATATTCACATGTAGAAAATTAAAAAAACTATAGGTGTAATTTTTTGAAATATTTTTTTTTTTTATAATTTATCGTTTTGAAAAAAATCCAAAAACTATAAAATGTCAGGTAACTTTAGTATCATATAGTAATTTAGTTGATTGGAAAAATCAAATTTCAAATTTTCCCGCGTATTTTAAGAGGAGACACTCTATTCAAAATGGCGCAACTGTAAACAAATCTGACGCGTGCATTTATTAATGGTTTTTTATATAATTAATTTACTTATAAATATGAATTGATGAAAATAATTACCGATGAATAATGAGGAATATTTGATGACAAGCATAAATATTAATAATCAATGGAAAATTATTTATGACGACAATTGTTTATTGAATTATTGACAATTGACAATTGAAAATTGACAAAATTATAGATAAATGTCAAGTAAGTTATTCTCGTACATCTCGTACAAAACATGAATGTTCACTTAATATTTATTTATATTTTATAAAGTATTTACTCACAATAATAATAATAACAATAATACATATCAAAATATCTTTTTATATAACGGCTCACATTTTTGAAGGTTTTAAATCGATGGATCATAAAAGATGAGGCATTAATTAAATAAACGAATTATTAAATAATTTAGTAAACGTAAGTTTATTATAAATGATAAAAAAGTTGGCGGACATCTGACAATTTTTAAAACTTTAAAATAATAAAATAAAATTTTTTTTTCAAAAAAATTCAAAAATGGGCTTTCAGAAAATTCTAAAATCAGTAGATGCTATTTTTTTTATTTTATCAAATTAATTTTTTTATATGTAATTTAAAAATTGTCTTATGTCTGCTACATTAACACTCATTCATATAGTGACACGTGTCATTTATTAGTTCTATAGAATTTACAAAAAAAAACAAAATAATAGAAGGACATATTTTATGATTGTGAATGTAGCAGACATCAGACAAATTTGAAATTATTAATAAAAAAAAGTAAATAATTGATAAAATAAAATTAAAAAAAAATGTGCATTTAAAAAATTTCAAAATTGATAAGTGCATTTTTTATAATTATTATTCTTTTAATTATTTACTCTATTTATTTATAATTTTGAATTTGTCTGATGTCTGCTACATTCACACTCATCATATTTTTAATTAATGACCATGAAGTTAGCAGACAATTAGTAACTTTAGGATTTTTTTTTAAACAAATCAATTACAAAAAAACAAAAACTAAAAATATGCACATGTAGAAAATTTAATAAACTACAGATACAATTTTTTTTTGTAATTTATTGTTTAAAAAAAATCAATAAAATTACTAGACGTCCGCTGACTTCAGTATCATTTTTTGATTAACGATCCTGAAGTTAGCAGACAATTAACAGTTTTCGAATTTTCTATTTATCAGTTTAATTTAAAAAAAAAAAAAAAAAAAAATAAGCACATGTAGAAAATTTTAAAAACTACAGGTGCAATTTTTTGAAATATTTTTTTTTTTTAATTTATCGTTTGAAAAATTAAATAATTAAATTATTAGACATCGGCTAACGTCAGTCTCATTTTTATATGTACCATTAATTCAATTGATTTCAATGACCATTAAATCTATATTTTTAAAACAATAACTTCGCCCTTGTGCTCAGCACTTGCTGAATAATATAACACAATCATGAATATACTATAATATTGAGTCATATGTTTTTTCCCGGTGATTTTTTTATGTGTGCGCAAGAAGAATTATTTTACTCTTTAATATATTTTATCAACTTACTCTATTTTACAATGTCCACTATAAATTTCTTGAAATAATTCAGATTTAACCTAAAGCCGTCACACATAAAGTTTGTCGATGTGACCTAGTGTTCCGCATGCACAGCGAGTACGCCAGTAACTTTTCACGGTAAATTCTCTCCACGTGCACATGTAATTGTTGCAATAAATAAACAATACTAAAATAATAAAAAATAAATACTTGCATGGTTTTAGAAATAAGAAAACACAAGTTTCAGGTTTTAGTATTAATATCATTCGTGTTCTATTCATTAATAATTGAATTAGTTACGAAGTGAAGAAATTGATATTCACGAGATATCGGGTACCGAGGGCTTTTAAAATATTCCTCGGGTTTGATCTTTTATATATACACGAAAAAAAAAAATTTTTTTTATTTTATTTTTCAATTTTATCGAGAGTCTGATATTGGAAATAAATCCATTAGGTAATGGTATTAAAACGCAGAAGTGAGGACGGTGGCGGCGGACTAGGATAGAACTATATATCAAGAAACTAACGTCTCCGTTGGCTATATAAATCGAAGCCAGCTTCTTGAGACAGTTGAGACTCGGAACATTAGCATGTAATCTGCTCTTTCTCCTCTATCTCCACCCCTGTCACCACCTTCGCCGCCACCTCCTTGACTTCTTCGTATACTCTAATACTCTATATACTTTCATCTTTATATTTATCCTCATCCTTTGCTCACATTTATTTAACCTACACTCGCTATCGCACAACTATCTTTTACACTCTTTCTCTTTCACCTTTACTTTTTTTTTTCTCCGTGATCCTCTCTTATTCTCTAAGACCTTTCGGGATAAAAACGAATTTTCAAGGAGTTTATACTTATACTACTACTACTATTACTACTACAACTACTATTACTATTATTATTACTACTACTACTACTACTTTAAGGCTCAATCTTAACTCTCAGCGATGCTGCTACTGCTGCTTTCTTTCCCAACCATCCACTATCAACGATTTTCCAAGCTCCGTCAGATCTCATTAACTGACATTATACACGTAATTATACTTTATGCTTTCATTTACATTTTCTCTTATACAAATTGGTCAAGGATCGTTGTGATAATCATTTTCAGCAAAGGGTTAACTTGCAAAAAAAAGTCTTTACAATTTTTATGTTATTTTAACATACTTCCTTTGTGTAAAAAAAAAAAAAAAATTACGAATCTACACTAAAAAATCGGATTTTATTTCAATTTGGATTTACTCCGTCACTCGAGTTTCGGAGTTTTAAAAAAAAATCACTCTGCATACGGAGTGAACAGGGATTTTTTTATGGGCAGAGTGATTTCGGAGTGACGCGGATTTTATTTCAATCTGCACTCACTCCGATCCGGAGTTTTAATACTTAAATAAATTAATATTTAATAGTCACAGCTGTTAATTATAAACATAATTATTTCAATAAATAATTCATTCAGATATTGATAATTAAACTTAAAATCTTATGTTTTTAATTTATAAAATGTTTTAGTAACTCACTAAATTCATATATATAATGCATAGTGAAAATATTAAATTATTGAATAGCTAGTGGCAAAGTTTTTATGGGGATATTTTATATTTCGGTACAATATGAAATGTTATCTCGTGGTATGGTTGACGTAAGTCATACGACAATTTGTGACTCAGTGGAATTAAATTTGTTAAAGTTTTATTATCAGCTGCTTATAATTTTTAAAAATCATTTCGCGTGAAAATATGAACAGGGAGCTCGTAATTATTCCGTACTCAATATAAATGTAAAAATATCAAAGACCTAAGCTCACTATGTATTAGTAATTTTTTTTATAATTAATATTTTCCGATACTCTTTGGAGTGAAATTTACTCCGAGGGAATTAAATAAATAAAAAGTCATCCACTCCGTGTTCTTTCCGGATTCACTCCGCGTTCACTTCACAAATTTTTTTTCAGTGTATGTTGAAAGTATAGCAAATAAATGTTAAAATTTATTGAAAGCGAACTATAAATTTTAATACGTTCGAACGCTAACTGCAACCTGCAACAGAAGTAAAATATTAATTTCAACATTTGTTTTCGTGTAACTTTGACGCTTAAATTGACGGATTCAATATTCATATTAATTGAAAAACAATTTGTATACAGAAATCAAATTAATGTATGGAAAACAATTATAAATTTATTGATCATATTTAAAAAAAAAATAATTATTATTTTTACGATTAAAAATAATCATACTTCAAAAAATATAAATTTAAAAACTTAATGTTGCATTTTAATTAATAACATAGAATAGAAATTAAATGTCAAAATTTATTTACCGAAAAATTTCTAGTACTAGTCGCCCAAGTATTGAAATTGCAAATGTTATATATTATTATGTTATAAATAATAATATATAACTTTTTATATGAAAACAAATAGAAATAATAGACACAAGTCAGTATTAGAATACTAATGTACATATGTAGTATTTTCCGCATGAAAACAACTGAGATAATATTTGAAACTCATGACCGATGTGACATCAACACTTATCTTGTCTTACTTCAGTGAATCAACACAAGTTCTACCTCAAACTTACATTTGAAAAGTGTCATTTTCATTTTTTATTTTCTGAAAATTCTTTTGTAGTGGTCAGATGTACTTTTAATATGAATTTTGTGTTAATTTGACAGTAACATTTTTAAAATATTATTTTCGTATTAAATATAATTTTTTTTATGAAGAAATAAATCAATCAGAACTCCCAAACAATCCAATAGGGATTTTATAAATTTACATACAAAGATGTTAGATATTTAACACGAACTTTCTTCTACTCAATTACGAGAAATTTCTTACTGTGTATATAAACAAAAATTTTTTAGTAATGCACTTTATAATGATGAATTATAACGTAGATTTTTGTAATAGAATAATATATGAATATTAAAAAAAATTATATTTTTATTTACATTTAAATGAAGATAAATTATTATGTATTAAGAGAGTGACATAGGTGATTTTCAAATGAACCGTTTTCATAGAAAATGACCCAAATCATTAAATAAAATATTTCATGTGATGCGTAAAGTTATTATTCATCGAATGAAATTCTCCTCGTTTGGAAATTTCAGTTTATATCTGAGAACGGCTCATTTGAAATTTCAATTTGCTAATGTAAGTGCAACAAGGACCGTTTCGTTTGTTCACATGTGTGTGAGAAAAAGAATAGATGGCATATCCTCTTAAATCATTATTATTCAATTGGAGTTATATTTAAGAATATCAAATAATAATATATTAATAATAATAATAATAATAATAACAATAATAATAATAATAATAATAATAATAATAATAATAATAATAATAATAATAATAATAATAATAATAATAATAATAATCATAATAATAATAATAATAATAATAATAATAATAATAATAATAATAATAATAATAATAATAATAATAATAATAATAATAATAATAATAATAATAAGTATAGAATATTATTATTTAATTATTAAGTTGGTAGAAACTTTTTTTCGCTTCTTCAAAGATTATATAAGCCATCATATTTTTATTTTTCTTCTTCAACTTATCCGCGACTCCGTGTACTTTATTACACACAATATTTTGTCATTTTCTCTCTAAAGATATCGTACACTATATAACCAGTAACTCAGGATCTCATTATCAACTTCAAATGCTATAAAGCGTTGAGGAATTTCTCAAATAATAAACTGACAATCACTAGTCACGTTATGAAATTCCACTCTTGAACTTTAACATTTCAATTTAATTATTATTATGTATATATAAATATATTATTTCATATCAAGACTGCCGTATTTCGAATTTAGTGCCTTTATAAGGTAAAACGCTGGTCTATTATATAGATAAGTCTCGGGTGAAAATTGCGATTAAAATTTCTAAATATAAAGTTGAGTTAATCAGAGATTGCTGCAGTTTTAATATTTATTCATTGAAGGAAGACATTGAGCTAAGCTTGCGTTTTTGCTTGTTGAGTTAATTGCCATTTCTTTTATATCCGACCCCAGTGTAAATTTTTTGATAACTAACTTTCATTTACCTCAAACTCACAGTTCAAATGATTTAGTCTTTTCAATGAATAGGTACTAAGAGTTATGAGGTTCATCCTCATAATATCTAAAAAAAATTTCACATTTTTATAAGAATGTTCCTACGACATTACTATTGAATTATGAGAATACTGTTATACTTTTGTTTAAGAGTAGGCTCTATATAGCGTAGAAGTACCATTTGCGATCACTGCTCCCTTTTTGGACATATAAAACTTTATTTTAATTAATGAAAAAGTATCAAAAGAAATTTCCATTGCAAATGTGTGATAAAAGTATCTTTGTACACATTTGAGGAATTAATTATGCCGTCTTTTACAAATTTATTTAAATTTTTCAAGTGTTCCATACGATTTTTTTTTATTGACTAAAATACGGTACAAGAAATAACTATTTAATTTTTTTACATTGTGTTTAACATTCAGGAACAAAAATGTTTTCTTTCTGCAACTTAAGTCGCAAATGTTCTGAAATTTTTAACCATCTCTTAAAATTACAATTACGGGCCATGCTTCTGAGACAATTTTCTTTGGATGTATATTAAATGATTGGGAACAGTAAACATGAAACCAAAATGCCGATGCATGTGATAAATTTGAAAATGTATGAACTTAAGTTGAGTATAAAATATACATAAATATTTGAAAATGCCATTTTCTTAAAATTTTTTTTATGTAAAGTAATTGCCATCGAAAATGGCATTTTAAACTCAGTCAAGTGAAAAGAAAAGCCTGAAGCAGATACGAAATTATATATATTTATTTACATAGGTCTTTTAGGCCGAAAGGAATGTCCTGGCGACGTCTATTCGTGTTCGCCAAAAAGCAATATCTTAAAACACAAGGACTGGCTTTGATCCAAAACAGAGCCACGCGTGCTTGTTGTGTGCACCCTTTTTCCTTTATTTTCCATTCTCTCCTTTATTTATTTTTATTTTTTTTCTATCTACTTTTATTTTTTCCTTTCTTGTTTTCATTTTACTCTTTTTAGTTTTATATTTCCGTTCAAACTCTCAGCTACAGTTGTCTTCCTGCAGGTCGTTCGCTTCTTTTGTTGCGACCTCCGGACTCGCGGTGAATTCACAAAAGACATAGTAAAGTCAAAAAACATAAATTGAAAATTCTAGTGCATTGTCAAAAAAAATATAAAAAATAGAAAACCTAATAAATACTAAAAATGCCTTACAGTTTTTCAAAATTTTATCCATAATTATTAGTTCGACAAATTCGAATAACTCTAGCGTGTTAAAAAAAAAAAATTAACTTTTCTTACTTTAGTATTTTTATTTTATGATAAAAAAAATAAAAATTTTTTAATATATATTTTTTATAGTTATATTGAGTCATAACAATATCAAATGGATGAAAACGTAAACTTTATAAAACGTATACGTTAGAGTAATAACAAAAAAATAATAAAAGCGTAGGAATAATAAAATAAAAGAATAAATTGGTATCTGAGTAAAATTACGCAATGTTGAATCATAACTTTTATATTATATTGTGTGGCAAGGGATGAAACATTACGATTTCCAACAAGGGTGAGGTTGACATCAAACGAAATCTAAAATCGTGCTTTATCCCATAATACACTTAAAATTTTTTCATATTGCTTGCATTGAAGCTTTGAGTCTCGATGTCTACAGCCAGTTAAAACGAGACAATTTGAGATTATTAGTATATGAATAAACTGTCATAATGATTGATTAAAATGAAATTTTCACCGTACCTGCACTGAAAGTTCAAATTCACCCTGGTTAGCGGGAAGAAAATCGTACTCTTCCCTTACGAGAATACAAATAAAATAGTATATAACACATCTAGGGAGGAAATTAGGACATTCTGACCCGGGTGTGTAATTGCCTACCCGAGCCGAAGGCGAGAGTGGCAAACATGTAGATCGTGACGACTTACCTTCCTCAGTGGTGTGTATCCAATTTTTCACCAGATTTGCACCGAAAGTTTAAATTCCTGCCCTGTTTAGAGGGAAGAAAGTCGTTCTTTTCTTTTATGAAAAAACAAACGATAAAAATTAGCGCATACGCCATTCTTCCCGCAAACAGAGGCAAAAATTTAAACTTTAGCTGTGGATTTGATGAAAAACGAAGACCTCAACTTTGAGGTGACTACGCCACTCAGTTATTACCTGCAGGGGAAGCTACTGACTATGTGCCTGCATAGCCATGAGGTCAAGTCTTCAAAATCTGACAGACTGGCAAACAGTGAGATGTTATGCCGTATAGGCTATGACACAACCTCTATCTTGCTATTCTTCGATTTGAAATAGAATATTGAGCATCGACAAAATGTTCAAGTTCTTCCATTAAGTGTTTTTAATTAAATTAATTTTCAATTATCGTAATTGATTTAAAATGTCAGGAGATGCATAAAAAGTATTGAAAAATTATTATATATTCCTCAGTTGATACATAAATATTATGGTTTAAACCATAGAATTCTATAAAATTTATAAAGACAGTAAATTATTTAATTTATTATAATAAATGTAAATTATGAGAATAGTAAAAATAAAGGTATGTGGAAAGATATAAATGATGCTTCTTACACGTACTATTCTACCCTTACTATCCATCTATTTGTACGTTTGGTGTGTGTCTAATCAGTGACTTGGGTTTGCTCACACTTAATGAGTTTTACCTTTTACTGCTACTCCGTACTCTCCATCAGAGTTATGAGCCCGGAACTTTTTTCTGCTTTTCCTTCTTTTTATCCTTTTTTTTTTTTTTTTTTAATTAACGAAGATCTGAAGTGAGGTATCCAAGAAATCGAGTAAAAAAATTATTTCAATTTTATTTTACTCTATTAATAGATAAATCAATTATTTCTGTGTTAATTTGCCAGAGTGAAAAATATTAAGAAATATATGTTGCGAATTTAATAATAAGTCTTTACTATGATTACACTTAAAAAATTTAAGCAAACTCTACACATTAATTAATCTCTAGGTTATTTTCAAAGTGTTTTCTAATAGAAAATTGATAAAGGCTTTGTCAAGCTTCTTTAAAGTTGCACTAGGAGTATACTTTAAAAGCTTTGTAAAAGACAAATTGAGTATCATCTGTCTAGCGCCTTGATTTTTCCTTAACATCCCCTCAATTGCGATGATACCAGCGCTCGCTGTGGCATCAATACTAATAATTTCAGGATTTTGAAAAATACTTCATAAGCAAAAAATAATAGTAAATATTTAATGGATATTTACTTCATTGAATCAGAGCCAGCTTTTCCATCTGATTAAATTAATATATCGAGTACATCTATATATTAAATATTTGTACTTATACATATATCTCAGATTGAAAAACTGACCCTTAAAAAAAATACAATTCTCTAATTTGAAATCTCTATATTAGAAAGGAAAAACGTAGTAAATATACGTTTCCAAAATTATGATTAAAAAATGTTCTTATTTGATTCAAAATTCTTCCATATAAAATTCGAAGTTAATTATATTTTTTACTATTAAAATCATAAAAGTTCGAAAAAAATCAACTTAAAGTTCTAATCTATTTCAAATTTCGAAGTTCTACACGTCGAACTTTTTTAGAATCCTTTTGGAAACGATTTTTTTCTTTACACGGGGAAAAGTAAAGAGAAAAATAAGTTGAAATCCATTACAAATATACGAGTTTCCTCTTTCAAATAATAAAATTATTAATCGTAACAATATTTATAATTTTAATTTTTATTTAACCTTTAAACTGTTACAACGGTTTACAGATCGCTAATCAAACTTAAAATCAACAGAACTTTTTTTAATTTCACGGAATCGATTTTAACTTTTAGTAGTTCTCTAACTTCTCAATTCCAACCGAATCATCATTTTTAGAATTTTTTTCAACTGTTAAACAATTTATAAGCTATTTTTTCAACTCTCAGTGACCTGACAGATCTATGGTTACTGTTAATATAACTTTTTATTTCTACGTGTTTAAAAGCATCATAATTTTACTCATTTAATAATGAAGTCGATAACATTACATTTGAATTGCTTCATACATATTTTTTTTAACAGCAATTGTCAAATACTTCGAGAGTTGCAATTGTGATTCAATTATTATTCTTGCGCCAAAAATGACAATTTAAAGGTTAAGCATCAATAGCTATTGGGTGCTATTATAAAACCTACATCAAAAAATATATCAAGTGATAAGAAAAAATCATAAATTTTCTGATTGATTTTATTTTTCCTTTACAAATCGGTGATCATGGCCGAGCGGTCCAAGACTAAGACTTAGGCCTCTCGAACTCGATCACTGATCAGACGTGGGTTCGAATCCCAGTAGAGCTAAAAGAATTTTTTGCAGTCAAAGTGTGTGGTCTTTCAGTCGTGAGATTCGTCCCGTCGCCGACCTTTGAATTTGATTTGGTTTAAAGTGGATTTCATTCGATATAAAAATTGAAAATTGAATTTGAATTAGACTAAGTTGGCCGGATATGGGATTGCTCGAGGTCTATATATGTATATATATATATATATATGCCGTTAAAAAAAATAATAAAAATTTCCTTTACAGTGTCTTGATTTAATTGAAGACATATCAAGACAATGTTAACTAGGATTAATTTTCTGAAAAAAATCGCCCAATGATGATGAAAATATAACTTTGAAGTTTAAAAGTATTCGCTTATTTTTACATAATTGAAAAATTTTTTAATTACTGTTTGAACATAATCGCAATGAATTTCTTAAAGCGAATATTTCAAAAATTATTCTTTGCACCGAAAGCTTTGATGTACTTTCAATAAAATTTTTCGTTGCTATATCAAAGTCAATTACTGTAATTATTTGTTTTTAATTCGAATCTAAAACAAACTGCTGAGCAATTTCAATTTGAAATATGATAGGGTATTCAGTTGTTTGCTCTAGCTGCTCATAGCATGTACTTTTATCATATGTTGCGTCTTTGTTTTGCTATGCTCTGGACTATGCTTTAAATTGACTCAACACATAAAGAGATATGTACTTCGAGCAAGCAGCTGAATACGCTATCAGCAAAATCAAAAGATAACCAATAAAATTTGAATATATTCTCATTAAGTTCGAAAATTTGTTTGCATAACTTTTTTCACATCATACACATTGGAATTTGAAGTTTCAGTGCTCGATTAGTTAGTTAAAATAAGTCAGTGGGATCAATGTGATTTAACAGGTTGAAAATCATTGCTTACTTCCCTAAGGCAGAAAGCTCTAGTTTATGCTTATCAAATTAGTTTATGATTTTGTTTCAATTCAGACAGAATTTCATTTGATCATCGCAAACGTCAAAATAACCATAAGTTATTCTAGCCAATCTAATTAATAGTTTAATTAATACATGTGTTATTGGTCTTGAGTTGTATAGTTTTGATTGACAAGAGACATTAAAAACCTAAGATTCAATGCAACTAATTATAAAAAATTGAAAAATATAGTCTGTGTTGCGGGATAATCCACGATTTTAGGCATCATGTGATGCCTTTGTTTCAACCTCACTCTGGTCTGAAATCATTTTGTTTCATCCCTTGCCAGGAATTCACAGTTTCTGATTAAAAGAAACGATTCAAAATAATTCAAAACGATCCAATTTTACTACTATATAGATGTACATTCATCATTGAATGAATCGTTTTGCTTAATCAGGAAGTGGCCGCGAGCCCTAATTAACCGAAAACTAGTTCACCTACGGAGGGTTAAACCTTCGAGCCTGAGAATTACTCTACAGTTTGTATAAGCAGTCATATAAGAGCGGCGTGACACAAACTATAGAATAATGTAATTATTACTATGCTGCATAGGCATGTTTACTTGACATTTCTCTCCGTGTAACTCGTTGTTCATACTCGGAATTTTATGATGATATTGGACTCTTTATTCGAGTTCTCGATACGATTGTAACCGTTACAAAATGTAACGTTACACCCATACTTGAGAAGAGAATAATAACTACCATCTTCGCTGTTGGTTTGAAAAAAGTGAAAAAATGTTACTTTTTCTGGGTTTTTCACTCGATTTACTGTTATTTTTTTAAATAACTACCAAAGCATAAGAGTTGTCAAATATTTTCAAAGTTCAATGTACTTCTAAGCTTTACTAAATTTAAAATCGCTCTAATTATCCGTTAACCTTTTCTAAATCTTCAAAATTACTAAAGAAATACGCTATGTTTAATAGGAAATTATCTCTATAGAGTGGAATAATATCTTTTTATCAAATTAAAAGTAATTATCTGAAATTTTTTTTATTACTTTTTCTTTAATTTCTCACATTTTACGTCACATCATTGCTTATTTCTTTTCTATGTAATTATTTGTGGATTACAAACTCTTTTGTTATTAACAAAGTTTTAAAATCGATAACGATGTAATTTTTTACTTTGCCAAGAGTATTATTTCTTCCCAATTATTTGAAATGTTTTATTTTTAACTTTCTATTTATATTTATCTCTTGCCTTCTGATTTCTCAATGGTTCGATAAATATTGACGGAGAATACGAAGCTTTTCGATTTACGCGGTAATGAGAAATCAAATGGATGTTGAGTTTAAAAAAATACGAAGATAGTACAGAAATAAATAAATAATTGAAAAAAAAAAATAGTATAATTATATCTGCAGATGCATAAATATATAGATATATAGATATAAATATATAGATATATAGATATATTAAGTGAAAAGTCAGAATAGAAACGAATGAGAGAAGAGATGAGACATAGAGTACTCGTCGGTGTTGCATTGTTAAAAGCGATCTTGTTAACTGAAAGTTTTGCCCTGTAGCTTTGCTAAGGTTGAACACGCGCAATTGCGGAGTCAGCTTTCTCAGGAGAATGAGTAAAGGTCGTTCTTATTATACTATCGTCTTTGTTTCTGATTTTCAACACTGCATACTCAGCCTGTAAATGAACAGCTGAAATAACTTTTTAGTTGCATTTACACGCTGAATAATGAGATTGTGAAGCATAAAAGATTTTTTTTTTCATACTTATTATTTTCATTGTTAATGTTCATTTTAATTTTAATTTCTTACGATTTCTCATTACCGGAAAAAATTAAACGTTATTCTTTTTATATTTGTTATTATAACCTTATGAGCATAATTTGAAAATGAAAAATATATTCCAAGCACGTTATTTACCAGCATTTTATATAGAGTATTTTTGGTGATTCAGTCTTACTTAGTACCCTAAATTTTTTGAGCTTTATCATATTACTGTAAATTATGTCCGTCAAAAGATGTATCAATTAATTTTGTATACTGTTAAACAAGAAAGTACGTGTCTCACTCAGCTCGTAATGAAATTTTTTTAATTTGTCTAGGTAATAATAACAGGAAATAATTTGCATTATAAAGAAAGGAAATGACTCCTAATTTTTATTTCATAAGGTGGTAATTTAAAAAATAAACTTAAATCTTAAATGTACATAAATACTTTACATAATTACTCATTAAAATAGCAACACATATTATTTTTAATTTAATTTTTCAGAGTAACTAAATAACAGAAATAATCTGGAAAACGGTTGACCCTTCAGGCCAGCCACAAAACTTCACATTGTTTTCGAGCTTCTTGAACTTAAAAACCGTATCGTGAATACATTTTCGAGCTCGTCGAAAATTCTTATCCATATATTGGGTTTTTCGCTTTGATCTACGAAAATTCAAAATACTAAAAATAATACGATAAATCAGGTTAATTTTTATTTTCTCAATTTTTCGTCATTGATATTTTTTGAACGAATTAACCGATTTTGATGTCCACTCTCTTAAATTTGAAATAGTGAAAACAGTTATTATCCACTTTTTTCTAGTGAAAAGTATGTCACTAATTCAAATAGTGGAATACTTTTGACGGGCAATAAGTGACTATTCATCGCTAAATAGTGATTGGCACATAATTTCCACTAATTCATTTTTAGAGAGCAATGCAGCATTCAATGCAGTTTTTTTAGCCTCTAACTCCAAAGGAATTTTGATAGTTAATCAGTTGAACAATTCTGATGTTATTCGAAAAAACACTTTTTTGGAACTTTTCTGTTAACGATACCTCTCTAACTAATGATCCAATCTTGTTGGTTAATGCGGGATTCGATGCGAATTTTAAAGTTTTAAAGCTGATTAGGTTTTGAATTCAATCCATAAAGTATAATAAAAACTATCTGAAGAAAACAGTTTTTCAAAAATTATATTTTTGAATGACTCAAAACATCACTGATAAAAGGATTTCTTAGTATTTAATAATATTTCTTATTACTTAAGAAATCATTTCTTAAATAGTAAGAAATTTTTCTTAAATACAATTTGCTAAAACACAAAATTTTTTTGAAAGCGTAATAAACTTTCGTAAATTCAAAATATCGTTTTGATTTATTTTTTTAGAATTCGTGTTCTTTTTCTTTGATTAAATAAACATATTTTTTGTTTTTGGTCAGTGGCAGTACACCTCCAAAAAAGTTAATTGTTCAACGATTTTTTATTGCTGATTTAAATTACTGTGCATGGTTTCATTTTACATATATTGAATAATTATACAGCGGGTTTCTAATTTCAGAACTTCTAGAGAAAAATAGCCACGAAATAGTTTGTTAAGTAACAAAGTATGAAATAATATGAATGCACCCAGGGTGAAGTTAGACTAAGCCGAAAGCGAGGGCTGACATCACCCATGTCTCCATTTATGTTTTATTTTTTGTTACTCATTAGATTTTTCATAAAATCTACTCTTAATTGCAATGTTTGCGGCCAATTGGAACCAGTTAATTTCAATTTTATGGTGTGGAAAGTTGTTAGCGTATTTTTAAATCAAAAATTACAATTAAAATACTAATTCACATTAGAATAAATTTGAATTTTTCACCATACTGAAAAAATAAGTAAAAAATTCTTAGTAAATAATTGCTAACATTTGACGCACGAAGCGTTGAATAAAAATAAATAATTATAAATGTCAGCTTGTAATTGTGATCGAATATGTTGATATTTCATAAATTTATGTATTGTAAAATAAATAATAAGGATTTCAATAATGACATTCAATAGGGTTTTATTTTACGATAATCTAAAGCTAATGCTGGCGGAATTAAATCGATTAATTTTGTATTTTGGGCGTTATCGTGAGTACAGATATACGAATGTACAGAGGTATACAAACAGAGCAAACGATGTCAGTGTAATGAAAAATTAAATTACATTTTGATTATCCGTATAGATAGAAAATTTTTTTTCTTGTATGGTTTATTTATTTATTTAATTAACTGATTAATAATTTCATTCATCACATTATTTAATGTTTCATTCAAATTCAAATTGACATTTTCATTATAGTAAGAGCCTTTGAAGTTTACGCATTTACACATTCAAATTTTTTTTTTAATAAATTATTAACAATTAAAACTGATGTTTTTATGGTTGAAAGAATAAATAATTACTTTTATTGATTTGAATAGTAATAAAATAAAAATAGAAATACATTTGAATTTTTTTAATGGACGTTAAAGATTACGGTAGAATTACGTGGATATAGATAATTTATCTATCGAATCGGAATTCTAAACCTACTTGACACTTGCGGCCACCAGATAAAAAACATTTCGAATCGATTATCGAAGACGAGAGAAATAGGAATAAAAAAAAAACGAACTTTTAGTTATCGCGATGAGACAATTTATTTTTTTTTAATCAGTTAATGAAATAAAAGGACGAAAAAACAAAATTAAATACTCTCGAAATGAAATTCTGAATATTCTATAAAAATAAACAATAAAAGTCAATAAATAAAAAAAAAGTAACGCCGAGTTGAAAAGTTTCTTACATGATAAAGTCTATTAATCTCGCTCAAGTCAACCCATTTTAACCAAATAAATAACATAATTTTTTTTAACGACAAAAAAAAATTATATTAATAAAAAAGATACTTTTATTTTTAAATTTAAAATTTCTTTATGCTTTAATTGAACTTTTTTCATTAAAAACAAATTTTTTAATACAATATGTTCCAACAAAAGACGTCAAAGTAATTTCAAAATTTTTTTAATAAAAAAAAAGTTTTTTGTATTCAATAACTGTCGAACTATTCTGTAATTAAAATTTCATCATCGCCATTTTACCCACGTACATTCCATGAAAATCAAACATAAAAAGCTTCTTCAACTTCTTCATTCGGTATATATATATATATTTATTTTTTTTATTTTTTGTTCATTTGTAGGTTGAAAAAAATTCGTAAATGGCAAAAATAAAGTAGCTAAAAATGATTGCGAGTTTCACTCGTTACAAGCCAATATAACTTGGTTCAATTTACCGGAATGAGTCGGTAGAAAAAAATTCCCGAGAGTCAGAAATACAAGTGGTTGAGCATACAGACACGAATACACTCTTTTATATATATATACATTTTATGTACACAGTGTACAGTAACGTATATAGAAACTCACACATTTGGAGATTGCTAAAGCTCAAATAGAGCAAGAGTGTGCACCAGTTCATTTTGTTAGCTGTAACTGCTAACTCTCTTTCCCTTTACATATGCATATATATATATATAAACAAGGACATCGTAGGAGCGTACAGGAAACTCATCTTCACGAGTAGAGTAGTAGGACCTGAGGATGCCCGGTTTTCTCCAAGTGGCAAGCTCTACGCCCATCGGTCGTGCATTGTTAAACTCGAACTTGTTAACTTGGTTTTGTCCTCTCGACTCACTCGAGTATACCAACGGCGGTGAAAGGTCGTCGCCAGAAAATTCAAATAAAAAAATTAAAATTAAAAAAAAAAATTAGACACTGACAGCAATGGTTGGATACTACTATTTTATTCGGACTTTGCCGCCTGTTTTTGCATTCCCTATCTACGGTGTATCTACTGCTGCTTCCAACCATTCGACTACATTTATTTCTATTGTCTCTTTATTCTATTGTCTCAAAATTTTATGTGATATTTAAAGGCTCATACGATAATCATTAAAACTGAATTCAAATAATTTATTATTAGTTTTGTTACTTTCGGTACATTTACACCCTCTTAGCTAAGCGTCAATTGTTTAACCTGTAGGTAAAAATTGACTAATGGGGGATTTTAAAGTGTCTTTAATCTTTATTGTACGCCTCAATTTCGAAGCGGTTAGGTGGACTCTATTTTCACTACTTTGAGGTCATACGGTTCACTCATCCTAAATCATCTCTATTATTCATACAGTACTAGCATGTTACAAAAAGTACATTAATATGAAGAAAAAATTCTGATAAATAAACCTAATGCTTTTATTAAGTTGTTTAGCACTCGTTATCATAAATAAAGTCTAACAAAAAATTTTTTTTTATTGCTGTCCATTTATCTTTGTGGTTTAAAAAAATTGTGAAAACACAATAACTCATGAAAAACTTGATGAATAAACCCGATTTCTTTTATAATTATTTTTAAAATCATGCAGAATAATAGAACCCTTCTAAATGTCATTTTTGCAATTTTTTTTCTATATTGTTTAATACATTATTACAGCTAAAACCAGTGACTTGATGAAAATATACTACATCCATTTTTTTGTCTCTATATTTTCGATTCTATCCACTGAATGCTAGTTTCAGGACACATCAGTTGACGGACTTTTCTTCGTCAAAGAATTGTTTAGTAAAAATTACCCAAAAACTTTGGTACTCTGAGGACATCTACACGCAGAGAATTTTTGAGTAAAAATTACCCATAAAATTTGGTACCGTAAGGACATCTAGCCAGTAACTAAATTTTTACTATGTTGTTAGTAGAAATCGCACTTCATTTACATGATATCGAGCAGTATATTTTGCAATGTGCATGGGAAAAATTTAGATATTTACCACATGTCCTCACAGTATCAAACTTTTTGGGTAATTTTTACTAAAAATTTCTCTGCGTGTAGTAAACATCTAAAGTTTTAACATGCGCTTTGTAAAATAATACTCGATAGCATGTATACTAATTAATTAATATGACGGGACTGAAGTCCACCACCGTTTTACGAGAGGCCGTTACCTAACCCTTTTGGGCATACATGCGTTCCGGGGTCATCCCCACCTTTCAAAATTTAATCAAGTGACGATTAAGGTGGACATTAACCGGAGGTATAATTAAAAACTCTCGTTGCGCGTGGTATCCAACCACAGCCACCACGAGTCCTACTTCTGTGGGCCAAACACTTCTACCATCTCAGAAATGAAGAAACTCTGGTCGAAGTGGGCTTAGAAAGGCCCCCCGTGGTACCAGTCTCCCAGCGCTGGTCGACATGGTTGCTTATTAATAAGTGGTGGGACGCAACTTTTCTCCATACCCTATGTTAAGGGCTTCCTCCACTTGTTAACTTTCGGGTTCCCAACAGGCTATTATCCGCTTGTTCAGTCCCTGATCAATTTTCTACTTTCCGAGCCTTTAGGCGCTTTGATTATTCAAGCCAAATCAAAGTATAGCATGTATACTAATATAAATCATTTTTACTATTAATATGGTAAAACTAAATTTTGCACACCTAAAACGCGAAGCGGAGAGGACGTGCTTTATTGTCGCCAAATTAAAATTCCGGGTTTTGGTAACCTTAAATCATCTCCATCAATTTATTACAGCACTTAAATAGGAAAAAAGATGCATTAGTGTTAAGAGGATCGTTAAACCGAAAAAAATTTTAGGATACAAAGAAGGAATAATCACTTCGATTATTTCTAAAACAAAATTGATTATTAAAAATATAATATGAACACTTGAAGTGTGCACTTTTGAATTCTCCAATTTTACTCTACTATAAAAATTAATCGAGCCTTACCGACATAAAATATGAAGACATAGAGCAGGTTTTACCGCGTCATAACCTTAAATTTTATGAAAGAAATAAAATATAAAAAAGAAAAAAAAAAATTTACTGTTTCGAACTCAAGATTTGAACTTGCGATTTGTAACAATAAAATTTTTAATTTTTTAGTTAAATTGAAGTAGCATCAAGTCCTTTTTTAACGTAAGATAAAATAATTTCTACTAGACGATAAATTTTACTGTGACGCACCTGAAAATTTATCCCTATATATCAAAAGGGATGATATAAATAAAAAATAAGCTGAAACCTTCTTGGAAGCATGTTGAATTTTATAGTATAAGTTTTATGTAAAATGTAAATATATTGAGGTTAAAGATAACAATAAAAACATCTCATTTACTGAAAAAGATAATTTGAAAATATTAAATTCGTTAAATTGAACTTTATTTATTACTATTATTATTCAGTTAACCTAAAAGCTGGTATTAATATTCGAATGTAATTATATTGAAAGTTTCGTAGAAATAATGAAGATAAAAAAGTAGGGAATGTAGGTAGGATAATAAAATATTAAAATATTGATATAATTTTTTAGGTTATATAGACGACCAATTGCTCTAGTTTTGCATCTCTAGCGGTACCGGACGTAAATAAGGGGTAGTGGAGTACCAAATACACTGGTATAACTACTACACGAATGATCAGAGTCGACCCAGATGAGAAAGAGTTGGGTCGAGGTAAGCAGAAAAAGAAAAAAGAGGGATAGAACTGACAGACATGGTTGTTGTAATGGTGGAAGTGGTATGAGAGTTTGTGAGGGTTCTGAGGGCTCTGTAAACACTGATATAAGAGTTTAGTTGTGTGTAGTTGTGGTAATGGTAGTGTGTATAGTAGTGGTGGTGGTAGGCTGAAAGGATATAAAAAGAGGGATAGAAAATACAAAAGTGCATCTTCTCTGAGGCAGACTCAGACGAGTTGAGGTGAAACGAAATGCTTTATGCAAGCGGTCGCGATGAAAATCCAATCAAGGTGAACGCCTCAGGCACAAACTGAGACGACTTAAGTACTCGTGGATAAGAAAAAGGCTATAAAAAAAAAAAATATAAATAATAAGATAGAAACTGCAATCACTTTAGAAAATGCATTTGAATGGAATTTCGTATAATGATATAAACGAGATGTAAAATTGGAATAAATCAAAATGAAATTTATAATGAGATTTTTAAAAATAAATTGATAGAAATTTTAATTATTTTTTGTTTTTAGTAAATTATTAATTTTTTTTTATTGTTTTTTGTACATTTTCAAATAATTTTATTAACGAGTTAAAAAAGTGTAAAAAAAATTATTATTAAAAAATTTTTCCAGTTCTCAAATTAGATGTAAAGAATTTAGTGACTGACAATTTAAAATTTTGAATTGTTGATTAAAGTAAATTTAATTAATTTTTCTAAGATAATTAAAGGAATTCGGCAGCTGAAATATCGAATAGTTCTCGGTATAAACGCTAATTGTAATAAAATAATTTATGAAGCATTATTTGATAATAGTAGTTTATGCTACATATGGACCAAGGAGAGAATAATTTGACAATCATGTTGTCGTGACATGATTGTCAAATTATTCACTCTTTAATCCACCTGTAGGATACATTATTTTTTGTAAACCCTGCTATGAAAGTTCAATTTTTGAGAAGTAAAAAATTTAAATTTTATTTTAAATCAAATTTTTCAAGGATATGATAATTTTTAACATAATTTATAATTTTTGAATGTTTGTTTTTTTATTCCAGTAACGATAAACTGACAAAGTTGCCTATCGTATACGATACATATCACATGAGCGACAGAAAGTAAAAAGTAATGCGTTGTCGCAACGTGCGGTGGCGATTCATTCGCTTCAAGTACAATTTGTCATTAGGTAAAGAGAGCAAAATTAAATAAAATCATTGGTCGTGGCATCTTATTGCTACGTTAGTATAGTAAAGTTAAAACTGTAAAGTTATAGGTTATTTAGCGCACAAGAGCGGTTAAGTAAAACGTATAGACAAGGCTGAATATATTTGGCGCTTTCGACACGACTTACAGCGCTCGAAAATTGAACTTTCAAAACAGGTGTTGCAAAAAAACTTAAATCAAACGCGAAAACAAGATTATTAAATATGATAACATTGTTAAGATTATTAACTGAAATCGAGATTAGAAAAATTTGTTTATCTGAATTGAATCTGATTCGCATCTTACTGAAAAATGTAGCCATTACTTTTTTTTAAAATTCCATAAAAAGCATTTATTATATAAAGTAGCTCGCACGATCATTGCTCAGTGTCAAAAAAAATAACTGATTACTTCAAAGAAGATATAATGTCAGACTTACGTAAGTTCTCAAACTTTTATATTAAAAGCGATAATAAATAATTATGTTAGTATCCATAAATCATAAAACTATTGAATTACCTGATGCTACTTATGAACAAAATTCCTTCATTAGCCATCTGTTAGCACTCGTGTTATGTTATATTTGCATACATTTTGCATATATTGGTTCATATATAAGGGAGGCTCAAAAAACTTTCTATTTTATGTTTTCGTTTCAATAATTGATACATGACAAAAAAAATTCTAACCAAGTATGTACATACAAATATATACATTTGTATAAAACCTATTATTGAATCGATATCGTTGTCGAGCAACGAGAAATCCATCAACGAGACATTTCAATATTTAATCACTAAAAAGTTCATAATCTAGTATAAAAATACAGTCTGCAGGAAATTAATTCTTGAAAAAAAAAAAAAATAAATAAAGTAATAATAATAATAATAATAATAATAATAATAATAATAATAATAATAATAATAATAATAATAATAATAATAATAATAATAATAATAATAATAATAATAATAATAATAATAATAATAATAATAATAATAATAATAATAATAATAATGATTTTTCTATGAAGTTTATTTTTCTGATCATTCTATCGGCATGTAAAACACTTATATTGAAATACAATGACTATTTTTTCCTTATCAAGGATAATTATAAGCAGTTTTTGTTATCAGGAATAATTGAAACTTTAAATAGTTGGCAAATTTAATTACGCAATAATTAATTTCTCAAAGTTTCGAGATCTATTATCAACCAATTGAATGTAAAAAGTTTTTAAATCGAATTTTCAGCACAAAACTTTATGGAAAAATATTGTTCTACCTATTTTACTTCTACAACAAATATATAAATATAAAAAATTGCATTATATTTTATTTAAAAAATCATCGTATATAAGTACTCGCAAGTACTTTTTTTTTATCCGCCACAAAATCTTACAAAAGTATAAATGATTCTCATGTAAAAAGTGAGAAATGTAATTTAAAATGGAAATAAGTCTTGGAAATTTCAAATTACTCGAAAATAGTTGTAAAAGTACAAAATGACGATTCAAGAATTAAAAGAAAAATTAATTTTTTTTTACAAAGAGTAGATATAAAAGAAAATATAAATTCTTGGCAAACAATTTATCAAACTTTAAATTGTAATTTATCGGTACGAAAATAAATAATAAAAAAAAAATTTCAATCTTAAAAATCAAACACAAAGCTCTTACTTTTACGTTGATCGTTTGACAATGTCATTCGTCGATCTTATACAATACACAATTCCTATTTATTTTATCTCAAGTTCTGTTCTCAAGAAATGAGATTCTTGGAGTACAATCAGCGACAAACGAAAGAGAAAAAAAAATGAAATAACACAAACACAAAAAAGTTTAATACATTTTTATATAAGTACAAACTAGAAAATATATTAATAACCAAATAAAGATGTAAATGTAGATAGCAAAAGTATAAGTATATATACAAACAGAATAAAGTAGTAAAATATAAAACTGAAACAACATATAGAATGAAGCTTATACGAGATTTCCGGTAAAATCTTCAGCCTTAGGTCATTCAAGGATTACTCGCTTATGACCAAAGGAATGGCCAGCAACTCGTATAACTTCTGTCATCGGTTATCCTCCGTCTCCATCTCCGTACTCGTTTATCTTTCAAACTAACCGTTATATCAAGACGATACGTAACGTATTTTATAGTATTTATAGTCTATTGGACAATAAAATGTTAAAAAAAAAATACAGATTTATAACTCGAAGATACATGTATATATCGATATGAAGAACCATAAGTTGTGATTAAATTTTATACCATTTTAAGTCTTACATATTTTAGATTTTATATATAAAATATTCTATACTAAATCTCATAATAAAAATACGGTATAAAAACATACCACGTTAAAAAAAATTTTCTTAGATATATACTTTCATCGACAGATATCGGGAATTATTAACAAAATCTATCTTTTTAAAATCACATTTTTTTTCGGAAAAATAAAAAATTTATATTTTTTGTGTCTCAATGGTAATGAAAAAATTTATTTATCAAATAAGTCTTCATTCAATATTTTTTAAACATATGGGAGATTTTAGAATATATACTCAAAAAATTGAATAATAGGAGTTACTATCTAGTTATGGTAAAAATTTCTACCATCAATCAGATAGTAGTAAATATTATCTAGATGATTGTATAAATCATCTAGATTGTAATATTCACCATATTTATAATAATTGTTACAATCCTGTATGTTAACTAGAGTTAATTATTATAATTATTCTAAACATTTATATTTATAATCCAGATGGTAACAGTTACCATCAGAAATTATAATTGTTATCATTCTGATAGTAACTGTTTCGAAATTTATTGCAGAAGTAAATATTATCATCCTGATGGTAACTGTTACGATCCTGATAGTAACTGTTATCATCCTGATAGTAAATATTACCATCCTGATGGTAACTGTTACGATCCTGATAGTAACTGTTATAATCCTGATAGTAAATATTACCATCCTGATAGTAACTGTTATCATCCTGATAGTAACTGTTACTATTCTGATAGTAACTGTTACAAAATTTATTGCAAAAGTTATCATCCAATAATTATTTATCCTAATAAAAAAAATGATAACACTAACTATTTTTGCATTGAAAAACGTTCTAATCATTCTAGATGATTGGAATTAAAAATTTAGCATAATAAACACAATTACTTAATTTTCTGAGTGTAGTTACACTAAATATAGTTATAGAAACAAATGGTTTAAATTCAATGCATAAATGTTTACATTGACTGACGACGTTCTTGAGGTCAAAAGCATTGAAACCAAATAAAAAATTTGTTAAAAATTCCGAATATACACTCGAGAATAATGACAACAATAACTGACCTCGGCGATCTTGAAATATACACTGAAAAAAATAAATAGCATAGGGTGCACAAGAATTACAATATTTAATTTATCATTCCATCTCTTATCTCTGCTGTCTTTCGGGAAAAGTCGTGACCTCGGACGAACAGACGGACTAACCGATATATCAATCAAATTAAAAATGAAATTGAATTTTTAATAATCAATACTCAATTTAAATAATTCTGAATAACTTTATTTATTTTTATTAAAATGTCCTTTTTCCAATAGTGTGCTTGTCATACTATACTAGTAGCATAGAATATAAATTGTAGATGAGATTATATGAAAGTCAATCAGTGAAAAATTTTCAAGTGAAATCACAGCTTCGCGTTCTAAATGTGCAATAAGTACATGTATAAGAATAAGAATATTTAGCTGTCAATATTTATTTCATCTCTACATAATACTCACTTTCAATGGTTATATTATGCCATTGTAGGGGAGACTGGGGTGCTAAGGCCCCCTGGGGCACGGCGGCCCCCCTCAAAAATTTGGTAAAAATTTTTTTTTTCATTTTCGGTCAAATCATGATACCTCTGATGTTTTCAAGATATTTTAGGTTGATTTGCGATATCTGGGGCATAATGGACCACCTGAAAAAAAATTTGCTACAGAAAAATTTTTTTTTTTTCTAAACTAAAATAAATTTGAAAAATTTATTGATTAAAGCTTTTTAGGTCAATAGATTATATTGTGGTTAAAATCAAAAAATAAAAATTTCAATAAAACTGGTTATATCAGCTAAATAAATTTTTTTTTTAATAAATTTGAAGTCCATGGGATTATAAAGGTACAGAAATAGTCTATTTGTGCTTAAAATCTTTTTTTTTCAATAAAAAAAAAAAATAAAAATTTTTAAGCTTTTTTTGGAGAAGGGCTGTCGTGCCAGAAAAAAAATTTTCGTTTTTTTTGAGTTTTGGTAAAATCTTAATGGATTTGCATAAGAGTGGACCAAATTAGGTTGACCTATAGATTAAAAGCCATAAAAAAAAATCGGTCTGTCGGTTGACCCTGTGGGCCAGCCCCAAAACTTCCCGCCTATTTTGAGCTCCTTGAGCTCGAAAAATTGTTGTGGATACATTTTCGAGCTCTTCGAGCTCGAAAATACTTTTGTATGCGTTTATTTTCGAAAAATAATGTTTTTTACCATTTTTTCTACAACGATATCTCTCGAACGAATAAACCGATTGAGACGTTTAAGGTGGCAATCGGCGCGTTTTATTGAGTTCTACAAATGATCAGATTTTGAAATTTATTTATCGAGCTGTTTTTGAGAAATTTCAAAAAAACTAAAAAAAAAATTTTTTTTGAATTCTTTCGTTAACGGTTTCTCTTGAACGAATGAACCGATTTTGATGGTTGAGGAGGCATTCGACGCGGCTTACAACGTTTTAGAGCTGATTAGATTTTGGAATTAATCCATCGAGCGAATTAAAAGTTATTTAAAAAAACATTTTTGAAAAAAATTTATTTTTAAAATATCTCCGAACGTACCCTACCGATTAAGCTCAAATTTTCAGTGCTTGTAGTAAATAACAAGCCGCGTCGAATGACACCTTGACGATCAAAATCGGTTCATCCGTTCAAAAGTTACAGAATATTTACATACGTACGTACGTACATACATACATACATACACTCGGACATCATCTTGAATTTAGTCAGAATAGCTTCCTAGAACCTCAAAACGTCGACATCTGTTGGAATTTCGATTTTCACAAATCGGGGTGAAACCAATAACTTCCCGAATTTTTGAAAATTTGCAATTTTTTTAGCGGGAAGTTAATAATTGCCGGCTTAAGGGTGCCGTCGTGTCCCGGTCTCCCCTATGTATGCTATAATTATTGATTATTTATTTGAAGCCACAAAAAATGATTATTTGCTTAAGCGGGCCGTCATGCTCCTGTCCATCTATTAATTTGTCCCGCAACCCGTACATCTCTGAAATTCGGTATTTTTTTTTTACTTCTTTCAGTAAATTATCTATCATATAAAAAGCACAAATATTTATTTATTAATTTGTCAATAATGAGTAGATACTTATTAAAAAAAAAAATATATATATATATTTACATATTTATTGGAAATAGAGTTATTGAACATAAAAAAAATATATAATAGGATATTTAAGTTGGAGAAATGTATAACGTAGCGATCGATCAGGTTTTTTCCATTCGAAATAGCCTTATATCAAATGCAGTAGAGCATCCAAGTGGTTACATCTCAAATGTCTCCAGCATCTGCTGTCTCGTCGTATACTAATGGTATATATATAGAAAAACATGTCCGTCACACTGAAGTACAAATTGTAACATTATAGAAAGCATCACGATAAATATACAATTTCATATATATGTTTATATATATATATATATATATATATATATATATATATATATATATATATATATATATATATATACGCATAAATTGTATTGGCATCTTTGTGTTGGAAAATTATCTCATTGTTATGCAGACAGCAGCTTTACGAACGAATGCTGTGCATAAACTGGGTAAAATAAATGCGTATGTTGTGTATGTACGTACATGTATACAATAAGTCTACTTAAGCGTAAGCAATGATGAATGTGTTGTGATCTTAGAAATTTCATTTGTTTGGATAGTATAAATATATTGGCGTATAGCCGTGAGCAGTGTACATTGTTGTACCTGAGATTAATAATACAGAGAAACTCCTGAACCCTCAGAAGCTTAAAGCTTGAGCTTTACCGCCCTTGTTTTGTGTACGTAATTGCGGTAATACTCATTTTTGTATTATTTCTCTACATCATTTATTATCCTTTAATTTATTTGCTTGTTTTAGAAAATATACTCGCTAAATATTTTCATTTATTTTATTATTATTTTTGTTAATTTTTTTTTCTTTTGGTCTTACACTTGGCTTCACTACTTGAAACGTAATATTTAATATGATAAAAACATTTTTAGATATTCATTTTATTAAATTACCTTTACATTTACGTAAAAGTATGGTTTAATTAATTTAATTTAATTATTACATTTATTTTATTTAAATTAAAAATTATTTTACTGGAAAGTTATTTTTTTTTCTTTTTCATATTTTGTAAATCTGTAATAAGAAAATTCCTGAAAAAATTATTTAAAAAAATATGAGTAAATGTTTATGTTCAGATAAAATATTCAAAGTATTAACTTACATTGAAATAAAACGAGTACTTGAATTTTATTTTATCGCTCTTGAATATAATACGATGAATTTGAAGGGGTTAATGATAAAAGGAAGAGAGTAAGTAGGTGATAGATTTTATGTATTCAGCGGAGATTCATATCCAATCAGGTGGTTTATGACTGTCGATTTAGCTGGTAGATAAAAAAAATGTAACAGTAATAACAATGATAAAAATAAAAAATTTTCTTTCTTCACAAATATCTTGTCTGTACCCTCAAGCACTTTATTCGATGGTCGTCGAGCTGCTCTCTCGATGGTTATCACCGCTTTATTACCCGCGTCAGAAAACTCTTACTTGCATTTGCCTGGCTGCTGCTGCTACTGCTACTGGCGTTGACAGGCTTCCTCCGGGCGTCCCACCGACAATTGATGTCTGCGGAAGGCAGATGAATGCTTTGGGAATACGTAATTCGATCTGGGATTTATGTCTAAGATCCTCCAGGATCCTGCGAATTTACAATTAAATCTACATTATCCTTCTTACTAACTTTCTTTTTTTTTCTCAAAATTTGTCATTATCCACTCGCGTTCATGTGTTACAATAAATAAATGTCACTATCAATCAAAAAAACATAAATTTTTAAAAATTTTCGAAAATCCAAAAGTGCACACCTCAATCGCTCATTTCATTGCTAATCATTACTTTTATTTCACTTTTATTTATTTTTTTTTATGAATTTTTAAATAAACTTTTAAACTTTTAAATTTTTAAATATGAATTTTTATTAAACTTTTAAATAATTAATTTAATTTTCTTATTTTCAGTTAATTTTTTTAAAATATCCCGCCTTTTTATCCTAGATGTCGCTTTTTTCAATCCTACTGTTACGCTAGTGCTGCTGTCGGTAGTTAGTGGAGAGAAAAAAAGGAAAAAAATAATAACAGTAAAAATAAAAATGGCAGCTAAATTTTTCGTGAATAATCAGTTTTATGTTTTTCATTAATTACAATTAAACTAAAAGGACTTAGATAGTGATTTTCAAAAGGGTTCTTACACTCAGAAAATTAAGTAATTGTGTTTATTATGCTAAATTTTTAATTCCAATCATCTAGAATGATTAATAATAATTAATTCTAGTTAACATACAGGATTGTAACAATTATTATAAATATGGTGAATATTACAATCTAGATGATTTATACAATCATCGAGATAATATTTACTACTATCTAATTTATGGTAGAAATTTTTATCATAACTAGATAGTAACTCCAATTATTTAATTTTCTGAGTGTATGATAAAAAATACAAAGATAATAAAAAAAATTTAGGCCGATTAATTTTGTCTGTCAGGAGTTATCGTGTTTACTAAGTTTCAT
The DNA here is from genome assembly GCA_964016945.1 of Microplitis deprimator. Taxonomy (NCBI): domain Eukaryota; kingdom Metazoa; phylum Arthropoda; class Insecta; order Hymenoptera; family Braconidae; genus Microplitis; species Microplitis deprimator. The sequence goes on from OZ024708.1 coordinate 5,999,947, forward strand.
ACATGACAATTGACAACTCTCGTCTCTGGGATTTAAATAATTTATATTTAATTAATGAAATAATTAATCGACTCAGTATCGGGTTGAAGTTGTTATATACCCGAAGATCAGAACGTTTTTCGCGGAACGAAAATAACAAAATAAAATGAAAAGTAAAAAATCTACTGGATCTTGATTTCTGAAATGTTTTGCACAGGTACTAGAATGTCATCCGAGAATTGTAGGCCAACCCCAACCTCCGGAGTTATCTCTTAAGAAGTCAAATTACATAAATTTTTTTCATTTTCGTTGCGCGAAAAACGTTCTGATCTTCAGGTACATAAATTATTCTTTAATAAATTGTCTTTGTATTAGTATACATTTTAGCCAATTTGTGTATAATCAAAAGAGTGTAGAGATAATTCAGTAAGTAAATGAGTCAAAAATAATAGATCGATCATAAAGCACCCTAGCGCGTTCGCACTTGAGTTGTGCAATAAATTTAGTTATTAAGAAATTTTTTTTTTTTTAATTAAATAATTTATTTTGTCGCAGCCTATTAAACTACGTACGTGTCTACATAACCCTTTCGATTAAAAACTAACGATGAAAAAAAAAAATATTTAAAGAAAAAAATCGGACAGGTGGGTAATCCAAACGGTGCTATTAGGCGGATCGTAATGGCCACAGTGTTTCCCAGGGGCGACATATGCATGTACTCTTCTCTACTTCTAACTCTTTTTATATATTTTTTTACTTTTACTGCTTCTTTCTTCATCTTGAAGTTTTTTTTTCTTGAAAGTATCCAATCCCTTAGGATTCTTAAAAAATGTTAAACTTGTCATTGATTTTGCCGTTGGTGTGACTGATTGATTGTATAATAGAGCCGCGGGTTACATCACGACAGTAGACAACGACTAGTGAAAATGTTGAGGACTAATTTCAGTCAAAGACCACTGGTGCTATTGGTACTGAGGCTGGTTGTACCTTGAACGAGAATAAAACAAGACGTAGTAAGACAGTGAGTTAGTAACAAGAAGAAGAGAAAAGCAAGAGGAATAGAAGTAGGTGACAGTATGGTCGAGACAAGTTTTCGTTGTCGTGAGACAGGTGGAAACGATGTGCCCATACTGCTGATGTCTTTCAGTCCTTTTGCTCTCTACTCGTCCTCAAGTCCTCTTGCTTCTACATCACCATCATCGTCTCTTACTTTTTCATCTTATCTTATATTCTTTCATACTTACAGCCCTTATACTATTTCTTGTTCTTGTTCTTGTTCTTGTTCTTAGTCTTCTTCTTCTTCTTCTTCTCCATCTTGTTCTTGTTGTTTTCTTGCTATTCCTCTTATCATATTCTTTCTTCATCTCTCATTCAACGTAAGTATAACGAGGCTGACGTGACGATCTGCCCGAGGTGCAAAACACGATCAACGGGTGAGTCACGAGTATGAGTGAGTGCTGGAAAAGTATAAGAACGTGGTAGGTACTCTTACTATTACTCTTACTCTTATTCGACAAGAAGTTGTAGTAAGAGTAGTTGTAAATTTTTTAGACGTCGATGTAATTGTAGTGGATATTGTGTAGTATATATTGTGTCGTCGTTGTAGCAAAACCAAAGTGTTTGACGGCTTCTTTTCTAGTACAGAAACCGCTCTCTGGTCTTTTCTTTCTTTTTCTTCCTCTATCTCTTTTTCACTTTTTCACTATCTCTTACTTCCAATTGGTTCGTTATCGTCAGCAGTCGAGAGCAATTGCTCTAGTTTGCTATAAAGTAATTAATTTCAAGTAAACGTCAAATTAAAATTATAAATGATTTCTATAATACATTTATTAATTAAAATATTTTTTTTTTTAATTAGTTAAGTAGGTTATAAAAATACTATCGACCCAAAAATTTAAATATTTATGTACTAATCAGACATTTTATCACATATAAAGATCACCGGAGCACGATGGATCCCTTAAATTTTTGTAAAAAAAAAAAAAAAAACGGGAAATTCAAAAGCGCACACCGTAATTGCTCATGATAATTATTAATATTTTAACATTACACAGAAAAAAAAGTTATCTTGAGTTGAGAAAATATTTTTGGAGACGAAGGTTTTCAAAAACCAAGTCAAGATTTTTTTGAGCCAAGAGAATTTGTCTTGTCAGAGGAGATTTCTACTTTATCCGAGAAAACTCAAATTTTCAAAAAAATTTTCTTGAATCAAAAATATTTACTTTCAGTAGAGAATTTTTTTTTTTGTGTACGAGCTTGTGTTACAAAAAACTTTTTTAACGTCACTTTTAGTTGATAATAAACAGTCAATTCTTACAATTAAAAATTCTGTGATTCATTCGTGGAAAATGAATACAACTACATTATACACAGAATTTTGTGGCATCCCCCTACGAAAAAAATATATATGCGGGCAAATTTCATATACAAGACATATATGCCTCATATATGTCTCATATATGCAATTTGCCAGCATATATATTTTTTACGTATGGGTCCCTTATTAAGAAAAATGATTAAATCCATGCTGTGTATATCTATATATTAGTCGATTAAAATTATTTTAAATCATTTCAAATCCTTTTGAATCATTTCAAATTATTTTTCTTAATCAGGGATAAGTTTCATAAAAATTTATTTTATAATTTTCGCTGTTAGTAATTGCAGTAAAATATGTATCCTCATTCATTAGTAGATTACGCGCCTTGCTACAATTAATGATAACGATAGATGACCAACCAGGCGGACTTCGTTTATTTTTACTAGGGATTACCAAGTAACCAACTTCAAATGATCAAAACTTCTAAAGATGAATATCCTTGAGCTTGTAAACTTTGGATGAACTTTGAACTCGAAGGTCCATTTTACGAACATTCAATAGAATATATCGATAGAATAAAAATAACCAAACTGGTTTGAAAAATAGTATTTATTTAAAATTTTAAGTACCAAAAAGTAAATTTCACATTAAAATATTATTTATTTAGCAAAATCTACTTATCGTTCCCGCTACGATGGGATTTTTTTTCATACTTAATCTATTATTATAAAAAAAGAAGCTTTAAATATTTAATATTTTACTTAAAGTAATACTAGAGTATTAAAAAAAATGTTTAATATATGGATATATATATATTTATGATGATACTATTTTCTCTTTTAGATAATTTTTTATTACACGCATGAAAAGGTCTGGGCTGAATTTTCACGACAACGCCGGGATTAAAAGACTCTTAGGTGGTAGGGAAAGAGGGTAGGAAATATGATGCTGGCAGTGCGGAAATTTTGCAATTTAGACGGCCTTCCTGGGTGGTTGTACGCGGATTTCATGTATAACCTTTTTTTATTTATTTTTTTTTATTTCCCTTTTCTGGGTACTAGTAAAACGAGATGTGTCAACCATTCTTCAATAGTACACGCGACAAATCATTTTTTTTACTCAAAAAAAAAAAAAAAAAAAAAAAAAAAAATACCATAATAATTATTTCTATACATATCTAAATTAATTATTAAATAATTAAGTTCGAGTACATAAAAGTGATTTAAAATCACTTTGAAGAGAAAAATATTTAAAAATTAAAATTATGAAATATTAACGAAATAAATTATTTACGAGTTGAAGGAAAGAAGAAGCAGTATAACATGAGAACGGTTAAATATATAAAACTCTTTTCGTAACGCGTCTAGTCTGACAGGTGCAGAGAGTAAGAGGAAGTGATACCGTCATATATATCTATGGTTATAGATAAAGATGTATGTATGAAGAGTGAAAGAGGACAAGAGGATATGTAGGGTAAATGTAGAAGTTGTGATAGAGGACAGAGCGACTGCAGGATCAGGCTGCCCGGAAGGCCTGGCTGACCCGAATACGTCTTGCTTTGGGGTACAATCTCTGAACATTTTCTTCCGGTAATACTTCATGCGAATGCTCGTGCCAAGAATTCGCTTATATATATGAATGACAACCAAGTGTATGTGAAAATTTTAGCGCTACATAATGCTATATTATTTCCGTGCTCTCAATTTATAATACACTTATTTTTATATATTTATGTTATTCTATTTTAGTTCAGTTCAGATAAAAATCACTTCAATATTCCCGAGTCAAAAAACAAATTCGGATTTAAGTCTCAAAGTTCTCAATGAGGTTTTTGAGGATCAATTTAGAATTTGACGATTGACAACAGTATAGAAAGTTATCCTAGTTTAGTCCTCAAAGTAGTAGTTACGACCAATTTTACCACTTTGAGGACTAAACTGGAATAACATAATCTGGATTAGAGCCTCAACATACTCAAAACATACAGAAATAATTTTATCCGCATTTTAACCTCAAAAGTCTCATTCGACGTATTCTCTTCCTTCCCTTTTCCATCTAAAATTTTTCAAAGTCCGAAATATAACTTTTCATTCGTTGAGGATTTTGAAGTCTTAGTTATAATTAAAACCGATAATTTTTTCGCATTTAGACCTCACAGTTCTCATTGATAATTTTTAGTACTAAAGTAGAGTTACGTTCTGGGCGGCAAATAAAACATCAAAGGAATTGAGGCTTTTGAGGACTAAACTAGAATTTGTTTTTTGACTCGGGATCGGTTCTATTTCAGTTAAACATGATTATGTCGTAGATAAAAAGAATCTAGAAGGTTAGAACGAAGTTTGCTCATTAACGTATTCTATAATTATTTTTATTCCAGAAAAGAACCTAATTTAGGGGAAACCCGGTTGAAGAAAAAAACTTTTATGTTAATGTCTGTAATTAGCAGTTTTTTAAATTTATTGTCTATTGTGGCAATAAACTTGAAAGTTATTTTTATAAATACCTACAGTCAGCATGAGTAACTTTGGTTAAGTCTTGGTACCGCTCAAAAAGTATATCAAGACTTTTTTACCATCAAAGAAGGTATCTTTGGTTTCTTAACTTTTGGTGTAAAAAAAATTACTCAAGTCATATCTTAATGTTATTTTTTCGGGCGTACAATGTGACGCTGATAGGCTAAAGTTACCGAAATTAACCTGTAGTTATTTATGATAATAAGTAATTTCATCTAAAACAGTTATAGCTTCAAATATGACAAGATGAAATTTATGTAGGGAAAATATCTAATTAGACGAGATTAGTACTGATCGTAATTCGAATACTAAATAAACACTTCAATGAAAGAAAAGTAACTTATTTAGTAAAAATACATTTCTTTTTATTAAATTATTGTTTAACCCTCTCGTCGTTCCTGCCGTTGAGAATTTTCTAGTGTCTCATTTGTACCCGAGCGACTTTCTACAGTTTGAGTTGTATTCTGTCGGGAAATCCCTCATAGAAAAACAGCAAGAAGGTTAAGGACGTTTTTGTGATGCACGTGAGCTAAATGAAAATTCATTATTTCAGATTTTTTTGTTTTAATTTAAAACAATGTTTATTTTATATATAAATAATTTTATAATGATTTACATTTTTTTTACTACATATTCGAAATGTTTAAAAGACGCTTGCTTGGAAATATATTAAATATATAATTAAAAATATCTGCGAAAGTCTCCGTGAGATACGACATATAAGAATGGCAGTATCGATATATGGATAGTTGTGAATTATCAAATTTCGTTACTTCAGTCTTAAAGAAATATCATTTTTATTAAATTTTTTTATCATATTAATAAATTTTTATTATTATTAACTTTATGACATTTTTATTTAAAGTAAAACATGGACATTTAAGGGATTTTAGAAGTGTTCTATTACGGACATATTAAAAACGAAACATTTTGATAATGATGTACGAGAAAGTTTAGTTATAAAATAACACGATAAAAAAGACCTCACACGTGTATAAATTTAGTACTATGTAATTAAATATTCTAATTATCTGAAGTTTGAAATTTTCGTTTACAATAACGACCACGCTTAAACGTCTTCATTGAGTAAGTTAAATTTCGAGTTATAGAGACCCTACTAAATTTCATTATATATTTAGTTATAATTATAATTAATTCTTTTGAATAGTAAATAATTTTTTGTTTTTTGGAAAATTTTTGGTATGATTTTTTTCATAAATAATTACTGTTTAAAATGACAAAATCACTTCATGATATGTATAATATATGTTGATAAAATCTTAAAAAACGATTATATAATTAGTTTTGATTGATCCAATGTTCATATTAATGAAAAAAAGTAGTTGTTAATAACTGGTTCGATACAAGCTAATCTATAGCTATATGATTGACAGGCTATTTAAAATGATAATTTAATCTATTCGATGTGAAAAGTAAGGTATTAACTACTTATGTCAATTTAAAAAACATAAATAATCATTTCTAAAATAACATTTTCAATTTTATAAACTATTTAACTAGCTTATATGATTAAAAAGAAGAAAAAAAAAACTTGACTAGTCGAACTGTAAAATATGCACATGACAAATTGGAACTCGTAAATTTTTTTAAATTATCATACAGATTAGATCTATTCAGATCAGATTTTTTTTATTCGATAAGTTTTGAAAAATCAAAAATTTCATACTTTCTTCAACTTTTATACCGATTAGTATGAAATAAATACATTTACAAAAAATGTCAAATTCTATCCAATAATTTATTTATATTTGTATTTTTCATAGTATTGTGATTTTACAAAAGTTTAAATTGGCTCAAATTTCGATGTTCGACGGATCGAACATATTTCGAATTTTTTTTTTTACACAGCTAAAATGGATCAGTTACAATGATTTAACCTATAGGTTAAATCCGTGTATACATAGAGAAAAAAGATGGTGACTATTACTATAGCCATAGATTAACTTTTAATGTAGCAGATATGAAGACCTACTTCTTTTACGATTTTATCAAAACATATATAATGGATAAAATATTCATATTCCGGTTAAAAAGTTTCGAGTCAAGAAAATAATAAAATTTTTTCGCGGCCGAAAAATGACAGACATAAATCCCAAGTGATGAGCATAAGGCCGACAATCAACTAGGCCGAAAAATAATTAATAATTAGGCCTAAAATATTTTTGAAGAATAATAAAATTTCGGTGTGTTTTTGGCCTCTTTCAATAAAATTCTGCGGCTTCAACATTATTGCGGCCAAATTTAGGTCTCTTGGAATATAATTCTATGGTTTCGGTGTGATTTAGGCCAAATTTAGTCTTTTCGGCAAAATATTTTTACACGCGATCATACATTGATGGTTAAATTCATTCAAAATGATAAATATCATTAGTAATGGAAAGAGTACTCTTTGCATCATCTATTTCGTCTTTTTTTCTAATATACATTTATATACTAGTTCAAAAACTTAAGATTCTCGTACTGAGTATTAGGAAGTAAAAAAAAAACGTATTGGTATCATTGGTTTTGAGTTCGATTTTTTTTAAATTTCAAATTCGTGAATTTCTAAATAAATCCGATTTTATTTAGTTTTTAAGTTAAAATAAACTTAAAATGACCTTTGGTTTTTGGCAGCATATTGATTTATACTTTCCAGTAATTAATAAATAAAAATATTGTATATCATGATAAAAAAAAACTACAATAATAATTCAATAAGTTGATTTTTAAATTGATTGACTGAATAAAATTAAAGTGAATAAGTAAATAAGATTATTCTATCGAAAATATTCAATAAATTTTTATTTTTTTTATTTATACGCAATTGTACTTTTTTCATAAGCGGATCAAAAATATATGTCATTGTATGTAGTGTTTGATGAGTTTGCAAATTAAATCTTCAAATTTTTAATCAATCAAAAAAATCCCTTTTAATTTGAACAAAAAAAACAACAAAAATAGTTTAATTGCAATTGTAAATAGAAAATAAAATTTTATCTTCATAAATAACACAAATTAAATGAAAAATGAAATTACACTTCGTCGTAAATCACATACTGTGAAGTTTTGTTTTATCGTACAAAAATTTATAGGCACATTTATGTTTTCAACGGATTATTTTTTTAAAACAGGGAATAAATAAAACTGGACTAAAATTAAAAATTAAAATTAATCAAAAAAAAAAGTATTGTAAAGCACAAGTGTCTTCATGATCACTATCTTATTAAAATCAATATTGTAGTTCACCATCTATTATCTGTATTGACTATCTAAAAAATTTTGATGTCTAATTTAAGTGAAAAAAGAGATTCGCAATACTGTTGATAAACAAAGATGTCGAAAGAACAAAATTATTGAAGTTAAATATTTCATATAAAATTTAAATATAGCAAAGAAGACGTAGTATGTATTGTTTGTGTCAAGCAATACATTAAGTTCATTGAAAAATTCCTGAAAAAAAATCTGGGCAACGGCTGGCTTTTCGAGCTCAAAGAATAGCTGGATCGAAGATATATACATTTCACTGAAAAAAAATAATAGACTCGGTTCAATTCGAGGTACATTTAATAAATCATAGAGTGAGTTATCCTGGGAAAATGAGGACAATTGTTATCTTTTTAATATTTCATCGCCGGTATCTTTTGAACTAATAAAGGAACTTTGGCGTTTGAGGTGGCATTCGACGCAGTTTTTTGGTCTTTAATACTGAAAATTTTTGGAAATAATCAATGGAACGTTTTTGACTTCATACGAAAAAAACAATTTTTGAAATTTTTTCGTTAATGACATCTCTTGAACGAATGATTTAATTTTGATGGTTGAGGTGACATTCGAGGCGGCTTATAGAGTTTTAGAGCTGGTTTTGGAATCAATCCATAGAGTAAATTAAAAATTATGCGAAAAAAACATTTTTTTAAAAATTTTATTTCTGAAATGTCTCTAAACGTACTGTACCGATTATGATCAATTTCTTAAAAATTGTTGGAATTAATAAGCTGCTTCAAATGCGACATCCTCTTGAAAATAGTCAGAATAGCTTCCTAGGACCTCAAAACCCAAGATCTGTTGAAAACT